>JAVJIX010000021.1:5227500-5895000 GCA_036785185.1 Paratrypauchen microcephalus | reverse complement strand
AGCATTTTATACTGGAAGAACCAGCCAGTTTCACATTGTCTTTGAACGAGAACATTTGAACATGAAGCTTTGAACAGGAAGTCTAAAATTAGGCTGCTGCCTTAAAGGGACCTGCCACATTTAGCATCTAGTGAAGCAACTCATCATTGATGAGGGGGAAGGCAGCATGGGAGCCGAGAAGTTGAGAAGACACCCCCTAAAAGAAAAAAAAAAATCACAAACTCACAGTTCTCCAAACACGTACACACTCATACCACTTGCACACATGCATAAGGCGGGGCTGCTTTAGGAGGCTGTGAACTTTCGTAGGGCTATGACGATGAGGGCAAGGAGAACAGATGCTCCGAGGAACACTGCTATCACGATGGCTGTGATGGCCCCAGGCCCCAGGGAGTCTGTATGAACATAAAGACAAAGCACCTAGTCATCTACAGATGGAGGGAACTAAAACATTTACATGTTTGAAAAACTATTTAAACGTGCTATTTAGCTTTTAGACATTGGAATTTGTATGCTTTGGAAATAAACAGGACCATTCACCTTCTTCCTCTTCCAGGGTCTGGGTGTTTGTGGCGTCCTCATAGTCGTAGGTTACAGGTTCCCCTGTTGTTTCGTGGAAGGGGTCTTTAGTGGTGACATCAGTGGGCAAGTCATCTCCGGACGTGTCCTGGCTGTCTTGAGACGTTACTGCAGGATTTAGTGTTTCTGGAAAGTGCAACAGTTTAATGTGAGACTGGTGGAAATGTATTTGTGAGAGGAGCCATAGTTACTTCACAGACTGTCAATGTCCGGCCTAACGGTTCAGAACCTTGTACAAGGCTCTCTTTGTAGGTTACACATCTTACCGTTTATCCACACATCATGCTTAAAGTGTTTTATTTCCATTAGGACTTAACCACCATGCATTTATGCTTCAAATCAAACTACAAATGTAACCATGCTTTGATAGATCAGACAGCTGTAAGGGTGTGTTTACCAAACCCCTAAGCTTAGGGCTGATTGTTTTTCAAAAAAATCTTAAATGCACCCCCAATTAAAGCTGCAGGTTTTGGAACCCTTTGGAGTATAAACAAATGGCTGGGCTCTTTGTGAAGCTGACTCTCTGATTATAAGTGATAACAAGCCATCTGATTTAAAATTCCTCCTAGATTTTTGTTTTTTGGTAAATATAAAGGAGTAAACCTGCCATCTGGATGGATAAACTGATAGACAGTAGATTGTCTAGACCCAACAAGGATTCAATTTTCATTTAAAATCTGAAGCATACATCTCTAAAGCACTTGTAATCCCCAGGTGCAATGCCTATAAAAGGACATATTTAAATGTTTATATTTTTTTTATTTGTGCATTTGGAGAAGAAATTGATCCCAAGAATATATGACTTTATTGAAAATAAGTGGGTTACAGCTTTTCCTTTAGGTTTATATTCATGCCTAATGGCTTGATGATTAACTTTTAGTAGGTGGTTGACAACAGGGATCCTCCTCATCTTAACGATAAAAGTAAAATACAATATTCAGAACACAAGTTGCCTGGTCTTAGAGTGTACCATAACTACTGCCATTCAAATATACAAAATACAACCCCCATTTTAGCTCACACGTTGCAGTCACCATCTTGTAATCCAACAACCGTTAAGCCATTTGTGTGAAGTCCTAATTGCAAAGGGAGGAATATTTGATCCCCATCTTCAGAAGTAAATAAACTGCTCACACAAGCCAATCCATTCACTGATCCCATCCTCAACGGGACGCACACCAAGAAAACCAATGTTTACCCTGCGCTTATTTAACACTACATATTTACTCTCTTTAACTTCTGGCGCCCACCAAAACTCTCAACCCATTTTCCTTCTATAGGTCCTTAAAAAATACTTTATGGGAAGTGCAGCGCATAATGCATAGGAATAAAACACAATCCCCAGGGTACAGTCTAGTCATAATGTTTGGATGTGTAATTTCTGTGTTTTGATGTTACCATGTTGACTCTGTCTTGTGCAGCTTCCTGTGCACAAACTGGCCCAAGGTTTGGAGTTTGGGGCCTCCAGCCAACATGGTCATCAATGAGGCCTTGAGCTGCAGGCACAAAAGGCAGCTTGTGCGGTCAACAGCCAGTAACAACCGGCCCAGGCCCAAAGCAGGTACGAACTGGCCACTCAATGTCAAACAAACTTGTTTATTAAATAGTGTCTATGTACGGAAACCTGTCTAGTGGATGGGCAGAAGGGAAAACTAAATATGGCTTATTGATTTTGGTGAAAATATCATATTTTTATGTATGTATGTATATTATATTTTTTATCATAGCGTGTTCCATGTCAGTCCTTTGATATGTTATCATATTAAAAATCAAACCTTGATTTGACTGGTAGCTGTAATGTTGATTTACTCACATAAATAAACCATCCAAACAAAGCTGAAAGCCCTCCTTGCCTAGTGTTGCCACATTTTATGCCAAAATGTTTGGGCTTGAGTCTTCAATTATTGTATATTCTTATTTCAGCAGGATTTTTTTTTCCAAGTTATATTCTTATTTGAAATCACACTTGAAGAAGACATGCTCCAGCTGTCAGTCCTTTAATACTTATAGCAGAAATTCAAAAGCCTGACAAGTCTTGGTAAAGTCCCAGTGCACACTTAAAACACAGGACCATTTGTTGGTCTCTCCAGTCAGGATTTCACACTGGTCAGAGAGATGACAACGTGAGTAGACAGGTGTGCGTGAAAAATGTACTATTCCCAAACCAGACAATGGTTCTCCGCTTTGGTCCCCTCGAGGCCTTGTTTCATACTTTTTAATTGTATGAGTCACTGAGCTTTTCTGACACATCCCGTTGCATCTCCCATGCTGGGCTAACTGCGGAGTGTCACGATGCTTGAATCATTAGGTTTTGGTCAGGAGTGTTGGAGAGTTGCAATCAAAACATTTTGACATAGCCACACCAACATCACAGTAGGATGAACCAAGTCATCCATAGAGGAGTACAAATAAGAAAACTTGACTTTTAATAAGAGACCCCAATACTGATGGTCATAAAAGAGTGTGATTACAATGGCAATTGTAACAAAGTTCACAAAAACAAGAAGGTCTTCACAGGTCAGACTTTCCACAGTGACTTTGGCATTTCACATTTTGTCTAAGGAAATGGGCAGCTTGTCGACCCAGTGGCCTCTTGACTCCAGCTCAGATGAGTATGTGACTTTAATTTGTAAAGAAGTTGTTTGCTGTAAGCAAGACCAAAACGTAATTCACAGCTTTTTCATACCATGCCCTTTATTCATCTATAAAATGTTCAAATCGTCAACATTGTACTCTCTCAAACCAGCCTCTGTGAGATTTGGGTTTAACGTGCGTCATAGGTGGTAAGTGTTGCGTTTCAGACGATTTCAGGATTCATGAAAGCCACTGAGTCATCCTGTTTGTCAAAGCACAGCATTCACAGCTCCAACAACTGCATCTTTTACACTGAGCAGTGCTGCACATCCAACACATGCATGCGTGTGGCAAAACGGAGGAATGTCCAGACGTACTTAAAACATCTGAGTTTTTAGTATTAGTATTTGAGTATTTTAGTGCAAATTCACAGGTAGTAAATTATATGGTACATGCATGATTTTTAAAAATAACCGTGAGTTGAATTTCCCTTGGGATTAATAAAGTATCTCTCAGTCTGTTTTAGAAGGATGAAGGCAAAGTTATATTAAGCCATCTTACCTGTGTTTACAAGGTTTACCAAGAAGCCTAGAAGCACGAGAAGGACCATTCTGCAGATAGCATTTCTTGGAACCATGGTGACGTAGTGAAAGGCTCGTTAGTAGCCCAAAATCTGGTCCAGCTGTAATGGGATTGAAGAAGAACATGGAAGTGCACAAGAGGGGAAAGGTAGGTCCAGGCCCTAGAAAATGGGGAGGGGCGAGGTGCGTACTGCCCAAGACTGTTTGACTCTGGACAGTGTGTACTTTGTGAAACATCACTGAAAGCACACCCTCCCAAGCCTGAAGAGTTTAGGGTTAAATACAAGGCGACCTTAGGGTCACTTGAGTTTGTGTTATATGTAGTTGTGAAGTGTAAAATTCAGAGAGGTATCAAAAGGGCACATCAGATCAAACATCGCATTCATCTACTGAAAAAAGTATCTCGTTCAATTTTAAAGTCTACACTCATGTTCAAAGTATTTGACTAAGTAGTGAATTAGATTAAGTAGCATGTGATGAATGCTATGACAAAGATCATAACCAATGTAAATATGATGGAATATCGCTACTTCCTCAAAAGCAATCAGTTTCACTTCCTACATTAAAAAATGTAATAAAACAAACAGCAACTTCCTAAACACAGGATTATTACATCTACATCATCTTCTAGGCATTCCAATGTAAAATAATGCTGATGTAATTATTTGATTGTGGAACTGAATTGAGGTCACACAGGTTTACAGCCCACTCATAAGACTGTTTATTTCATACCGCAATAAAAAAGTATGACTCCAGCAGTTCATTTCCATATAATATAATACAGATGCAGAGTTGAAATTTTATTCTTTAAACAGCCTAGTATTTTACAAGAAATAGATAACTAGTTGGAACTTTTGAACATGTCCTTAAAACAGGACATTAGCGGGCATGAATCCTTGGGCTCTACTATGCCATTACTATCCATGAACACCCAGCCAAAACAGAGGGGAATACAAGGATTGAAAGGGAGGGGGATCATTTTCAATAAATAAAAAGGAAAAAAAAACAAAAAAAACATTGGATATATTTTGTCTACCCTTTCCCATAATAATACCAACACCCCACCCGTGTACACCCACAAAAGTCCAGAAGGAGGCCAGATTTTAGATGGTCACTGCAGACATTTTCAGCTCCCTAGAATGAATATTTATATATTCATTTTCACTGACCATAGATGTAGCTCTATTCTCAAAGTTTCTGTTCAAATAGATTCTTTAAAAAGGCAAAAAGACATCTGCCTTTGAGGTCATAACTTAGACTGGGATGGTTGAAGAAACTGAAAAATCAAGGCAGATTGAAAAAGTAGCAGGGCTGAGGGGAGAGGGTTAGGTAAAACAGCTGTTGTTCCAACTGGATAAAGTCACTGGGGCTTTGCTTTGCTGCAGTCCCTTAAAAGTCCTCCAAAGTCTCAATTTCTCCCATATTCAGTCTCTCGGATGATGCATTCACAGAGAAACCTACAGCATATAACATAACTTAAATAAATGTTACACAGATGAGAACAGATCCAATCTAATGTAGCATTCCTCACCTAAAAGGCTGGGGTCTGCACGGACCATCTTCTGCTTCTTTTTCTTCTTCCCTGAGGTGACCGTTTCAAAGCGCTGCTGCTGACCACTCATATGATTAGACTGATAAAGAGAGGAGGATCCTGTACTGCCCCATACAGAATCCTGAAATAAAACAGACATTACAAATTTACACTCTGCAACAGGTTATGTACAAGAAATATTACAGCGATATAAATGAGTGGCATAACAGTAATCCTCTATAAACGGAAAGCAAATCCAAATCAATCCAGACTCGAAGCTTAAATTATTTTTCAAAACAGCAAAATGGCAAAACAGAAGTCACTGACTTGCTGTAGTAAGAACTCAAGAACAAACCTGCTCTAGAGTAGAGCTTGTTACTGAGAAGCAATGTTATTTACTAGACTAGATAGATACTTTATTATCCTGAAGGAAATACGTATTTCAGACAGCATACAATACACAATACAGTACATATTATAATACACAGCATCAATTTGTAAATGTATCAAACTATAGTGAAGCGTTGTCTACTAGTAGACAGTATTAAAGTAAACCAAAAAACAGGCCATGAGACTGATAAGATGCTACAGTGGCTTGCGAAACTATTTGGCTCCCTTGAACTTTGTGACCTTTTGCCACATTTCAGGCTTCAAACAAAGATATAAAACTGTAATTTCTTGTGAAGAATCAACAACAAGTGGGACACAATCATGAAGTGGACCACACTTTATTGGATATTTTTAACTTTTTTAACAAATAAAAAATGAAAAATTGGGTGTGCAAAATCATTCAGCCCCATTGAGTTAATACTTTGTAGCGCCACCTTTTGCTGCGATTACAGCTGCAAGTCGCTTGGGGTATGTCTCTATCAGTTTTGCACATCGAGAAACTGATATTTTTGCCCATTCCTCCTTGCAAAACAGCTCGAGCTCAGTGAGGTTGGATGGAGAGCGTTTGTGAACAGCAGTTTTCAGTTCTTTCCACAGATTCTCAATTGGATTGAGGTCTGGACTTTGACTTGGCCATTCTAACACCTTGATATGTTTTTTGGTGAACCATTCCATTGTAGCTTTTGCTTTATGTTTTGGATCATTGTCTTGTTGGAAGACAAATCTCCGTCCCAGTCTCAGGTCTTTTGCGGACTCCATCAGGTTTTCTTCCAGAATGGTCCTGTATTTGGCTCCATCCATCTTCCCATCAATTTTAACCATCTTCCCTGTCCCTGCTGAAGAAAAGCAGGCCCAAACCATGATGCTGCCACCACCATGTTTGACAGTGGGGATGGTGTGTTGAGGGTGATGAGCTGTGCTGCTTTTACGCCAAACATAACGTCTTGCATTGTTGCCAAAAAGTTCGATTTTGGTCTCATCTGACCAGAGCACCTTCTTCCACATGTTTGGTGTGTCTCCCAGGTGGCTTGTGGCAAACTTTAAACAACACTTTTTATGGATATCTTTAAGAAATGGCTTCCTTCTTGCCACTCTTCCATAAAGGCCAGATTTGTGCAGTATACGACTGATTGTTGTCCTGTGGACAGATTCTCCCACCTCAGCTGTAGACCTCTGCAGTTCATCCAGAGTGATCATGGGCCTCTTGGCTGCATCTCTGATCAGTCTTCTCCTTGTATGAGCTGAAAGTTTAGGGGGACGGCCAGATCTTGGTAGATTTGCAGTGGTCTGATACTCCTTCCATTTCAATATTATTGCTTGCACAGTGCTCCTTGGGATGTTTAAAGCTTGGGAAATCTTTTTGTATCCAAATCCAGCTTTAAACTTCTCCACAACAGTATCTCGGACCTGCCTGGTGTGTTCCTTGTTCTTCATGATGCTCTCTGCGCTTTAAACAGACCTCTGAGACTATCACAGTGCAGGTGCATTTATACAGAGACTTGATTACACACAGGTGGATTCCATTTATCATCGTTAGTCATTTAGGTCAACATTGAATCATTCAGAGATCCTCACTGAACTTCTGGACAGAGTTTGCTGCACTGAAAGTAAAGGGGCTGAATGATTTTGCACGCCCAATTTTTCGTTTTTTATTTGTTAAAAAAGTTTAAAATATCCTATAAAGTGTGTTCCACTTCATGATTGTGTCCCACTTGTTGTTGATTCTTCACAAGAAATTACAGTTTTATATCTTTATGTTTGAAGCCTGAAATGTGGCAAAAGGTCACAAAGTTCAAGGGAGCCAAATAGTTTCGCAAGCCACTGTAGGTCACTACTAGTTTTTTGCACTCCATACTGTCAGAATGCATGCCAAGTAGGGATGTCAACAATTAATCGATTAACGGTTAATTGTCGATTAAGACGTTGGTCGATCAAAATGCATTAATTGTAATTAACCGCTAACCGCGGACCGCGCTGCGCCAAGCTCGACTCACAGCCGACCGCAGGCGCCAACGGCACTGCTCAGCAGCCCCGGGTGCACGCGCGAGGCGAGATGGAACCCGGAATGCGTGCCGCTGCTGCTGGTTTCGCCGCGGCCCGAGCCCCACGCGGCTGGCCTGCAGCTCGGGGCGCGGGCCGCGGCGAAACCAGCAGCGGCACGTGGTGGTTTAGTCCAGGTCTAGTCCAGGTCTAGTCCAGGTCTAGTCCAGGTCTAGTCCAGGTCTAGTCCAGGTCCAGTCCAGGTCCAGTCCAGGTCCAGTCCAGGTCCAGTCCCGGTCCAGTCCCGGTCCAGTCCCGGTCCAGTCCCGGTCCAGTCCAGGTCCAGTCCAGGTCCAGACCTGGTTCAGACCTGGTTCAGACCTGGTCCAGTCCACGTTCAGTCCTGGTCTAGTCTCTTAGCCGATCAGGACAGAACACAATGTTACACTATAAAAAAATGTTACACTATAAAAAAAATAAAATGGATAGAGCGAGGGATTACTGTATTTTGTTATTCAGCATCAATACATTTGTCTGCTTTTTACTAAGGAATAATTAATTGAGGAATATACAATATAATAATACTATGATACATTTTTGACTCAGTGTTATGTATACTATAGCGTATATTCTTAAAGACCCTATAGAAACAGTAAAATTCAGGTGAACAACGCCGCTTATCAGCTAATCGTTAATCGATCGATAAGGTCAATCAACTATCAGTTAATGAATTAACCGATAATTTGCATCCCTAATGCCAAGTTTAGTATTTAGCATCTTCAAAATTTCAATGTTTCACACACTTGTCTGGTAAAAACAAAACTGATGAGACAGCTGATAAGAGAAGGGTTGTTTGATACAAGTCAACCATCTCCCACGCATACTCCCACACACATGAAACCTGCTTCTGTGGATGCCATATAGATCAAAGAGGCACAAATTATATAGCCTACACAATTTGTTAAAATTATTTCAAGCATGCACTTAAACTTCACAGTAGTAAATCAATTCTTTAGGATAAAAAAATTGCAACTGCTTACGGGTGCATTGTGCAACTTTTCTAATGAAAGGTCTGCCATGTGCTCACCTCCATAGTGATGTTGTTTTGCCCCGAATGTTCCACAGTATGGCATTTGAATGCATCCATCAAGCAATTATTTAATCACAAGTGTTTTTATTGCACAAAATTGCATGAAATACATGCATTCTTACGGTAAACATGCTTGCCTCTCCGACCTGTAAAACGGCTTGGTGACGCCACCTGCTTGTCACTATGTGCATATGACTTTAAAAGGACTATTTTAGTCCAAACAAAAAAAAAACAACTGAAGACAATCATATTCTTTAGAAAAGTTACACAGTGCACCTTTAAGATTTAACACAAACAAAATGTGCCGATATTTTGTACTGTGGTTGTTTGTGTGTAGGGTTCTGGCCAGAGCAGAGTGGGGTGTAGCACTGTTTTTGTGGCACTGGTTTGGAACCAAACACCACTGTAGGTCTCTCACTCGCTCCAGAATAATTTCTTTAAAAATGCACACTCTGCACTTATTTTCATTTATAATGTTGCTTCTTTAATCTGGCCTTCCTAGAATCTCTGGGGTTAATGGGCATCTTAGCATACGGTTATTTTTTTCATGGAACACATAAGGTTTGAGTTGTAACTAGTTTAAGCCTATGATTTCAGGATAAACCTCGGTCAACAACCCACAATTTTTACAATTATTACTATTATTATTCTCCCCCCCCCCCCTTTTTGCAAGGTTCGGGTGCTTCCCACCGACTAAAACTCACAAAATTCAAGAACGCCAAAAATGGCTAAAAATGGCTCGACAGTGCCGCCTGGCAAATCAAAACACATTGCGCCTATGGCTATACCCGTGTTGCCATGGCAACAGGCCAAACATCTGTCCTCACCAATGGGACGCCCGGCAAAAACTTTGTCGTAGCCAAACCAAATTCGGTACGCACATGCATCATGGGAATAGGAACAAAAAAGTATATTACACCGTTGCTAGGGGACCAAAAGGAAGTCAGCCATATTGGACTGAGCACGTGACCCGGCACCGAAGGCAAATTTTCCTGTCCTCATATTTTAACAACCTCCTCCTAGGGTTTTTGACCCAGACTCACCAGAATCGTGCTGTATCATCCAGACAAGTGGGACATTAAAAGCATTCTAAAAGACTGAACGGTGTTTCCGTGAAAACGCCACAAATTTCAGGTTTGTTTTTGCAGCTCACCATTAAATTTCGACGAGTGAAATCCGTGCATACTTTGGCCGATTTCACTCAAACTTTAAATCGAAAATAAACTTTAATCAAAAATAACAGAACAGTGCAGGAAAGGCTTATGAGTGATCCTCCTCTTAAAATAATTGAAGTTAAAAGGTGAAACAAACAACCCCCTCCCCACCTCACCCCCAAGCATTCAACACACATGCAGATAACACACAAAGACACACATGCGTTATTATTATTATTATTATTATTAATACAATAATTACCGCTATAATAATAATTATCATTGTTGTAGCTGAAAAATGAATTTGCTTCAGGATAATGTATGTATGTTATGTATGCATCCATCTACTATCTATCTAGTCAGGGCCGGCCCAAGGCATAAGCGGACTAAGCGGCCCGCTTAGGGCCCCCATGCCACCAGGGGGTCCTGGTCCTCGGGGAAAAAAAAAAAGTCCCCCCCCCAGGAAAAACTAATGACTAAGGGGCCCCCCAAATCAAATTCTGCTTAGGGCCCCATAAAGGCTTGGGCCGGCCCTGTATCTAGTCCAACTCACCTGCTGCTGCTTGGAGGACTGGTTTTGAGGAGCCTGTCTTTGATTCATATTCTGTTTGGCACGACGTTCAATAAACTGCTTGGCAAAGTCCTTCGCCTCAGGAGTGTCCCCCAAGTACGCCCTCACATAGTCGTGCACCTCATATGGCGAGTCTACTTCTTTGAGGAAAGAAGCAAATGTAGGAACTACAGGAAAGAGCAGCGGGTTATCATTTCATATTTTATTTATACAGGAGAGTTGAGGGTTAATAGTTTAGAACTAAATGAACTTACCATCCAGGTTATTGGCTGTATTGAGTGTGTGCAAAGTTTGCTCACACCACTGCATAAAGGTGTCTTGGCTTTTATTCACTCCTTGAAACAACTTAAGCAGCTTTGCCTCCTCTTCGACTTTTTTGCTGGCTCGCCCACTCAGAGAGTTACTTTTTGAAGAAAACAGCGACACATCAGACCTATGCATTACTCATACGTTCATCATAAGTCGGCGCTTTCACTTATGAATGATTTTACATTTGGCTTAGCATTTACCTGAGGTTGGCATTTCCCTTGTTTTTCTGAGAATTGCTTTTTCTAGTTTGTGCAGGCGGCTGGGTGACTTCCTTTATTGCCTCATCCCAGAAACCCATGTTAGAGTTGTGGGTGTCCCCCCATATACTGCTGGAGTCTGAGCCCCAATTTGAACCGGCGGTGACTGCACCCCACACAGAGCTACTCAGGGCAGCCTAGAATAAAAATACAGAGTACAAAAACTATTAGAAATATTGTTTAATCTAATACAATTGTAAATACAGTTTATGGTTTGACAGTGAAGTAATTGTTGTTGCTGAGAAAGCAAAATGAGTCAGGGCCAGAAAAGAAAAAATGTGCAGAAAATGTCACAGCTGATGATGCAAATTCTATGATGCAAGTGATCATAAAGACAATCGCAGTTCTAAATCAAAGCTTTCAGGAGAAAATAAGTCTCAACCCAAATGAGCTCTAGTGGACCCTCTGGTGATGATGGATGGTTAGTGTTAGTATGCAACGCAAGCTCGAAGGTAGTGAAAATAAAACTACGTACTGTTCGACTCTGTGCTCGGGTTGGTGGTGGGACAGTGGATTGGTGCTGCTCCTTTCGCTCCTTCATCTGCTGAGCTTCCTCCCTCTGGATTTCCAGCAGAGACTTGGTAGCTGCAGGCTGTTTGGCCACAGTGCCCCATCCCGACAGTTTGGCCTGGGGCTGTGCTGCCTGCAGAAGGGCCTGCTGCTGCTGGAGCTTCAGCAGCTCCTGCTGCTGACGACGCTGCTGTAAACACAAATCAATGCCTGTGTCAACATGCCTTGATTTGTGTCTACATTCACAATTAATTATTTTCATTTTCTCTTACCTCCTCTCGTGCTTGACGTTCTCTTTCTTCTTCAAGTTTTTGGATCTCAGCTAGAGACAGTGTGTTCTGATTCTGGTGTATAGAGTTACTCGTCTGCTGGCCCCACTTTGAGGAAGATGGAAGCTAACAAACATAAGATATAATATGTACAAGTAGTATCTTAGGTTTAACACAATGTCAGATTTAGTCCTGTACCTTCATCTGTGCAAGTTGATGCTGTTGCTGCTGTTGCTGCAGCTTCCGCAGTGCCTCCTGCTGTTGCTGTCTCTGCCGCTGCAGCTCCAGTTGCCTTTGAGCCTCCTGTTCTCGTCGCTTCTGCTCCTCTAGTTGCTGAGCCAGAGCAGCTGCAGCCTCTTCCTCTGCACGCTTCTCCTCCTCACGTCTTCTTAGGGTTTCCAGTTCTTCCTGCTTCCTGCACTCCTCTTCCTAATGTGGACCACTTGTTATTGAGCAAGATACTGGGGATGCTAAAACATGATTGTTATCTTACTGCAAGACATACCTGTTTGCGGAGAAACTCTTCCCGTTTTTTCCTCTCTTCTTCTTCTCTCAGTCTTTCCTCTAACCTACGCAGAGCTTCTTCCTGGGCCAGCCTTTCCTCCTCCTCTTTCTGTCTCTGCAGGGCCTCTTCTTCCTCTCGTTGTCTCCGTAGTGCCTCCTCCTATAGAGGGACAAACTTGAGTGGTGTTCTTTGGAAAAGTGTCTATAACCACACTTGAGCATCAGACCTGTTTTTTCCGTGCCAGTTCCTCCTCTTCCAGGCGTTTGCGTTCCTCCTCCTGTCTGGCCCTCAGCGCTTCCTCCAGTTGTTTCCTTTCTTCTTCTTCTTCCCTTTTAGCCCGCAGTTCAGCTTCACGCCTTTCCATTTCCAACTAAATATGTAACAGAACAAATTATATTTAATTTTAGTAAAAACAAAGACATAGTAACATAGCATAGTAACAAACAAACAAACAAAAATAAACAAAAAAATAATTTTGTGGAGCTCAAAAACAAAGCTATTTTTCCAACATGTATTACCTTTGCAGCTTTTGACTTCTCTAGCTGTTGCATCTGCTGCATCTGCTCTAATGTGGGTGCCGGTGCCAATGAATCTATAGGCAAATCCCAAACACTGCTACCATCCCATGCTGTAAAACAAGTACATTTTAACAATGTCTAAATGATAGCTCTGTTTTAACATGAACACTCACTGCTGGGAGCACTTTGTTGTAGGTTTGGTGTACATGTGGCCTGAGATGAGGTGCTCTGCATCTCCCACACAGATCCAGAGTCTGGTACAGACAGGGAGCGTGTGACTGCAGGTAGGAGGCTTTCAGATGCCCTGAAAGCATAGACAACATCAGCAGTCATATACAGTAATATTAATGATATCAATGCAACCAGGCCTCCCTGAAATGTCATGCCAAGTACAACCGTATATTGTACCTAATCTTGAGAGCCTGGTATTGCTGTTGGAGGAGGTTGATCTGCTGTTGGTGCTGCTGCTGCTGTTGGAGAGGGGCAGAGCTGAGGGCAGCAGCTTTCTGTTGGGCCAAGGCCTGTGCATATTGCTGCCTGAAGAACAATGAGCATAACATGACAAACAGAACCAACTATTTAGGCCAATACCTTTTAATGCAGATCATGTACCTGAGAAGGTATTGATATTGGAGCTGTTGTAATTGGTATAGAGCACTGATCTCCTGTTGCCGTTTCAATCTCTCTTGATCTGCATCGGCCTGGTCATGACACAAATCAGAAAAAAATATTTACCATATAGTAGGGCAGTAGTACTGACCAAAGTCACACAAGCACACCACCTTGACCAAATAAATGGTACTGCATATAAATATATAAAAGAGACTAACGCGCACTGGGAGAGGCGGCGGAGCAGGGCCTGGAGTGAATGGTACTCTTCCCCAGATCTTCATGATCTCACCCAAAGGTTGGAATGTCTCGTCACATCCCCTTTTAACTAATAGAGACATGGTGAAGTAACCAGCCTGGAACCATTCTGACATCTCCTGGTTATTGAAAGGACCTGAACAAAGGCAGCTGTTTTAGTTTAACATTTGGAGCAAGCCTTTGGTTATTCTGGTATAGTCCTACCTTGTATTTCTCCTTGTGGGTCTTTATAAAACCACTTCAAAGCAGCTTCATGAGACAAAGGTAGACCTGCTGTTTTGGGCTTCTCTGAACTTTTGGCTGACAGTCTCTCATCATCAGCCACCCCATCCTGTAGATAAGCAACCATCTTTTCTGCCTCCTGAAAAGGGAAGGAAGATAGAACCAATAAAATAAAAAATAATAAAAAGTGTTTTAAGGAAGGACATACCTGCTCAAAGTGTTTTAATCCCTCATCCTCATCTGTTTCATGTGACATAGTTGTGGGCCTGCCAATGGGTGCCATTATATTAGATGAGAAGGGTAAGGGTGCGTTTGTTGCCACAGGACACTCCATAGGTTTTTGCTGTGGTAAGTGGACAGTGTGTACAGAAACAGGATGTTCTAGGGAAAATGAACTCTTGTTAATTTGCTTTGTTAGCAGTGTGTCAGTGTTTCTGAAAGACAGATGCAAGGCTTACCTGTATGGGCAGTGGAAATGTGACTCATAGAGATAGGCTCCAGCAAGCTGTTGGATATGGGGATCTGGAGGGGGATTTTACATGGCTCGGGTGGGAGCTCAAGTGGAGGAAGTCGGTCCGTCCATTCAGCTGGCCTCTCAGGCTCCTCTATCCTAGTAGGTTGAGACTGTGATAATGACTGGACAACAGCTGGCTCCAAGATGGGGGTAGCAACAGGTGATACCACAGGTGGTGCCTCTTCTTGCACTCGAGGCAATTCTAAAAAAGCATTTGCATTTGTTAGAAAATGTTTTAAACTGCTTAATGGGAAACTGTGCATATTCTTTACAGGGTTAATATCTGAATATGTGACGCACCACGGCATTTCAGTCCGCATCTCGGCATTAGGGAATCCGAGATAAACGAGTTTTTAGTAATTTTTTTTTTTTAATTTGTGATTTTTTGCAGAATGTGCTAGTTGAGATCATGAAGAACCCACTCCATGTTTCAGATAACAGCATTGGCTGCTTAAAAAGCATACATTTTGTCTGTGAAATTGGCTTGTTTTTCGGAAAGAATCGAGGTGTGTCTAAATTACCATCCTACCTCTGCGGACCAATCACGTGACATTTGCGCTCTTTTGTTTACTTTTTCCGCTTATCAGCTGTGCACAACTCCTGAATATGTAGCTGCATTTCAGAGGATGCATTTGCATCCGTAACTTAAAAATCCTTAACTTTGACTGTAAATGCTACATAAGGAAGGAGTCTCTCTTCGGGACATGGGACACGTTTCTACGGAGCTCATGTACAGAATGCGATCGGATACTTTCCTGACGAAAGAGTGCGGATATGCGATCCACGGACAACGAGGCAAACAACAGGCAAGTAAGTGTATGAACACGTTTACTTTATAGACCAGTGGTCCCCAACCTTTTTTGCGCCACGGACCGGTTAATGTCACCCAAAATTTTCATGGACCGGTGGGGGGTGAGGGGGTGCACGTAGATATTGGCGAATACCAAAAAATAAAATTATGCGAACAACACAAGAACTGTGGCATGTTATAAATATAATAGTAACGGTGAATCCACTGTGTACTTGTATATAACTTTAATAAAAGCGTCCTCATGACATGCACCAACAACATAAGAGTCACAACATCCTCTCTGCCCCAATGCTCTCTGGTCGCTATGGGAAGACTTAAACATGCCTTCAGAATAAGATACATCACAAAACAAATATAAAGTACATGAAAAATACAACTCACCATAACGCTGAATCAATGAGAGCCCTGAGCTTGTTTCTCTGCTACGAGATCCATCTAGGCGTAATGGGAGACAATGACACCCGAAGTGTGTTGCTTATGTCCAGTCTACTCTGTAACTTTTATCGAGAATACCAGTTGATGTCTCGAACATACGCTTAAGGCCGTCTCATTGGAGCTGGTCGCCACATGTTCTGCAGAGCGGGCTTGGTCCGTTGCGATAAATCCCTATTTTAAGTGGGTCTCCTGGTATTGTCTGTTAAATCCAGCTTTCTTTTTCTTGTGGTCATCGGCTCTTCTGTCTCCTCACTATTAGTTTACTTTAATATTAGCGTACGAGTTCACACTGCAGCCTGAAGTGACACAAATCCGATTTTTTCGCCCCTGTATCTGATCTTCTAATGACAGTCTGAACGACACAGATCCATTTATTTCAAATGCAATCCAGGCCACTTGTGGTCCTAAAACTGATACACATCTGATCTTTTGGCATGCGACTTCAGTCTGAATGGCCAGGTCGCATTCATCCGACCTGGCCGTGTTTCCTCCAGTGAGAGTGGTACAAGTAGGCACTCACAAATGTAAACAAACGTTCTTCTCGTCATGTGAAAATAGTATATGAACTCCATGAATCGGCGAAGCACGTAGCAATCCCACCATTCGTCTGCGACTTCGCACCAACACATTCATTTGAACGGACGTTGCTGCCACTGCCCCACAAAACACCGTGGCCAAAAACCTTCTCTTTCTCCGTCTCCTCCTTAAAATAAATAAGCTGCACATGTTCTGGCTCCGGTACGCAGCAACTTCAGGCTACTTCCGTAAACATTGAACATGCTCGCTGCACGTGACGTCGTCGTGTCCTCTGGGGCGCATGTGGGGCACTTATGGGGCGTTTAAAGTTCACACTGGAGATCACATACAAGTCACATTTTT
The DNA here is from genome assembly GCA_036785185.1 of Paratrypauchen microcephalus. Classification (NCBI taxonomy): domain Eukaryota; kingdom Metazoa; phylum Chordata; class Actinopteri; order Gobiiformes; family Gobiidae; genus Paratrypauchen; species Paratrypauchen microcephalus. The sequence continues at coordinate 5,878,454 of JAVJIX010000021.1, read as the reverse complement.
TAAAAATGCAAAAAAAAATCAGATTTTACAAAAAATTAAGCCCTGCAGTCTGAACGTAGCATCGTGCACATGGAAGTTGACGTGCTCTTTTCGGAACACGGACGGACCACTCAAAATGAAGGGTTGGGGGAATGAGCCACCACGGCCCGGTATCAAATGGCTCACGGACCGGTACCGGTCCGCGGCCTGGTGGTTGGGGACCACTGTTATAGACTTTAGGACATGTTTAAATACTAATTCAGCTATCGTGTGGCAATCATATTGTGGCACCGCGGATCTCCATTCTCCTAAGCTAATGCTAACGCTAGCATTGAAACAAATGCGGTCAGCGCGACCAAGAACAGTCTCTTTAGGTTAATTTCCACTCTATTTTTGTTTATATAAAAGCCGAACGTTTTGCCATAGGCTATAGCGGTAGAGAAATACTTTATTTTGATTCAATTTCATCCGTTACGGCACTTTTGTAACTTTTTTTGACTGCGATTATTTAGCCATGAGGTTTTGAATGGAAGTTCTTATGTGATGCGCAGCATTTAAAACTTCAATGTTTTCTTTTTGTAACTTTTTTTGAATGAATTAGGCTGCAATGCCAATACCAATTGATTTATTTAATTGAACTCTGAAAGTGCATTTTACTTTATTTTTGGAATTAAAGCTATCTTATTGAAATTATTGAATTGTTATTAAAGTCCAGTTTGATGTGACCAAAAGTTTATTTATATGTATACCGCTAAGATATATTGCATGTATTTATTTACTGTTATTTATTTATTTAAAGCATAGTATATTATTTTATGCTATATTATGTGCAATACGAAATTCATTTGAACAGTATTACCTCCTGTGAAATACTCCTTAATCCTTAAATACCCTATTTAATCCTACCTGTACCTTGGTATTTTATTACATATTTTATTACTTAAAAAAAAAAATTATGTTGGTTACTTTGCTATGCTATTAGTACTTCCTGACTATCTTGGCGAGTCAACGGTTCTTCTAGATCTTAAGTATTTCATTGCATTATTGACCTTGTGTTGATCCTGCATATGACAAAAAAACAATCTTGAATCTTGGTAGTCTATTAAATTTCGTAGTAAACGTTGACTTAACAATTCCTGTGTATTATAAAATTATTGAATGATTCTGACCTGCCTGGACATTAACACCACACTACAGTGAGCCACTGATGGGGGAGGGCTTAGCTTAATGTCATGCAAATGAGGCAAGTTGTGAGAAAAGTGAGAAAAGTTTGGGGGCTGATTTCACCCCTTAGAAAAATCTGCTGTGCGTGCTTTCAAATAGCCACAACTTCTTCAAATATTGTCATGTGTAAGACATCGCTGGAAAGCTTAGAATCTACTCTTTCAGAATCTGTGAATAACTCAAAATGACTTCGCGATGACTTGTGTCCTGAAATGCCATGGTCAGTCACATATTCAGCCTTTTCCCAAAGACATTTAAAGGGAGCAGCCCCAGGTTAATTATGTGTAGAACTTGATACAGGAGTGCTATATCAATCACATATCAGACTCCTGTCAGCTTTACATTATTGATTAGTCAATTTAGGGTTCGGGACATAAATGTTAACGTTCACAAGTGTACTTGTAAACATTTTTTTGAAGAGTGGAAGGTGCTTAAAATTAACCTTTTCTGTCAGTCTCCCTCTTGGCTTCAGTTTCTGTTTCTTTGGACTCTTGTAGTCGACACTCATCCTCCTCCAGACCCTCTTCACACTCATCTGGCTTTAAGTCCAGTTCTGCTTCTTCCATAATGGGCTCCTTTGAGGCCTTCTAATAACACAAAGATAAGTCGTTTTCCTCCACTTATGATGCTTGTGCGAGGATGTTTTGAGATACTGTACTTTGAGTGACAAGAATGCCCCCGAAGAGTCAAAAGTACCCGCCTCCTCTTCAGCATCCTCCAGACACCATTCTGGGAGACTGTCCCTTTCATCCTCCAGGCTTCCACTGCCTGACCGTGGCCTCCTGTAGCCACGCTCCTCGTCCCTGGCATCAAATGGGAAACGCCGTCGCTGATCTGGGTGTTCCCGCCACCCAGCTGACCGAGGTCCATCTATAAGATTTCAGACAGTAAGATTTTCAGGTTTCATATTCATTTGGCACAAGTATCTGCTAAATGCTCAGCTTGTAAATGTATGTCGGACTGCAACAACTGATTAGATAAATTCCCTCATTGTAATGATTCATTAACTTTGGTAATAATCAGAATTGTAGTATTCTTATTAAGAGTCTTAATTACCACCACAGAGCACAAAATCTATGCAGGCTGTAGGTACTTTAACATTACACAGTAGTATAGTAGTAGTAGTAGTAGTAGTAGTAGTAGTAGTAGTAGTAGTAGTAGATGAAAAGGAATATAACTTGTTTGACAGGCATTATGTGGCGAGTGCCCACCTGGGCTTGGGGGGCACCAGCGGTCACTGTCCCGTCGAGAACCTGCCAGGCGCCAACCCCCCTCATCATCCTCACCGTTCTGATCATCACGAGAAGTGCGCCAGTTCTCACTCTCAGAGCGTATGAAGTCATGCTTCCTTGGTATGCCTGTCCCAGCCTCCTCATAGTTCCCCCGGACTGCAAAAATCACAACAATGTCTTCAGGGCTTCATTCAATTCTGCATTTTATAATCCTTTTTGCACATTTGAAAAATGTATTATGAATGAACTAACCCAGTTTTGGATTACTGTAATTAAATGACTATGCAACCTGAACACAAACTGTTATATTAATGTGCTTCATAGCCGTGGTAGCTTCCTGACAAAGTGATGCCTACTGGTTTTACTACTGTTGAAAAAGAAAAAAAAAGAAAAAGAAAAAAAAAGGCACCACAGCATGCAAAATAAATAAATAGAATTGTTCTATGGCAGGTCACAGAGGGATAAATAGAGTAACAGTACCATTTCTGCCCCATCACATATGCACTCCCAACAAAGTGACCAACTTAACCAACAAATGTTAACCATGTATAGGATACACCTTTACTTACCGTGGTTAATCTGGAAATGTCCAGGAGCAGCATCTTGGAGGTTGAAACAAAAAACAAATAAATACACCATTTAGCATAGATCAACCGTAACATTAAACTTTTTTCAACAAACCTGGTTCTTTTCTGCCTGGTTTATCAAACCTTCGATCTGCCCTAAAATATTTTACAGACACATTTAGAATAATTGTTTAATACATTTGAAATGTATTTGAACAATACCTTTCTTCCCAACTCTGAGAACGATGCATCTCTCGCCCTCCACGGCCAAAACCTTCTACATCATCAAAACTTCTTTGGTAAAATCCTCCATCACCTCTTCCCCGACCTACAATTGTTAAATCATCATACATTTCAAGTGTCTACCCTTATTAAAATCCACATGTAAAAAAAGCAGTGATAGAAAACAATTGAGCAGTTTGGTTACTTACTACAAAATGTATCCTGTGTAAGATTAAAAATGTGGATTGTCTCAAGTAATATCAGTGCCTGCACTGTGTCAATCAAACCCAGCTATTGCTTGAAAAACTAAAGTCTCAAAATATATCTATAACTCTTGTGTCGAGCAATACCTCTACCCCTTGATGTACTTCGACCTCTTGGTGCCCCAACTATCGGACCAGTTCCGCGCCCTGTCAGCCGAAGTACAGCTGCACTGTTAACAGACATGGAAAAATTTCTCTGCAAATAAAGCACAGGTTGCAAGGTTATTTTTATGCAACTTAAAATATAAATATTGTTTCCGCATCTTGATTGGCATCTACCTGTTCCTCCTCTGTAAAAGATACGAGGGCCAGAGGTGGTAAAGGCTCCTCTTGCAAGATGGAAAGGAACTCCTTGTCATGTAGGTCTATAGGAATCTGGACATAAACAACAAAAAATTTCTTAGAGGATAAAGAATAACCATTTGTATTTGTACTTATCTCTCACACATACACACAAAAAAAATCATGAAAACTAAAAGACAGTATTCAGCTCATTCTGCCCCACCCACTCGTGTCTCCAAAATGCTCCTAAAACATGCTTTTTGGTGGTGACACTTATTATACAGATTATATAGGGATCCCATTCATGTCAATGGAGAATTTGGGAAACATATTTGACCTAATAAACTATTGTCCAGTTGATAAATTAAATTTCTCCTTTTGCCATGAACTCAAATAGGTTCATTTGTGTAAAATGTTAAATTTTCATGCGCATCCACAAGTAAACACTGCACCAATTCTCTGGGGGCGTTTAAAATGTCTGATATAGTCCGGATTTGCTGCTTTTTGCTGTCAAGATATTATAAAAATAATACAACCCAAATGATGATGGTAGCACGCATGGCAACTTCTGCAATAAGGTGGATAAAGGAAATGCAAGAAAAATTACTCACTTTGTTATCCTTTATATAAAGTGCTAACATTTCTTCTCTCCCATAGCGATAGTCTGCAAGTTTGTACTTTGGCAACACAGGTGAAAGTGGAGGGGAAGAGACAGAGTTGTTGCTTCCACCTCCACTGCTGCCACCACCCCCTCCAGACAGGGCTCGGAGCCTGACAAGAAAAAAAAAAACACAAGTAGTTTGTCTTACAGTCAAGTAGCAAGTGGGATGCCTCAAGCCGAAAATAATTTAAAAATGCATAAAAACAAGATTTGCTTGGTTACCATTCTGGTCCAAAGTTGAGTGTCTGGGTTTCGGCCATTCTTCTCTAAATTCTATAAAAATATTAAACAAAATACAAATGCAAAATTAAAGGCATATTAATGTAAAATGAATGTATAATTAAATAATGCAAGCACTGAAAATGTATTTTGTTTGAAATATGCATTTGCATTATGCTAGAGCCATTTTCTATGTTAGAGTTCATATTTACGTTGATGTTTTACTTAGATTTCTTGATCTTGTTACTTTAATCTTTGATCTTTAATCTTTGATTTAATTTCAGCTAACTTAAGGTATAGAATAGACCAGTGTTTCCCAACCAGGGGTACAAGTACCCCTAGAGGTACACGAGCACATTGCAGTGTCGCTGCCAGGTGCAGGGGAGATTTTTTTGAATTTTTTTATTATAATTTGAGTAAATTTTAGTTAAAGAAAAGAGAGAAAATGTCTGGAGAATTAAATTTTCAAATTAAGGAGATGAAATAAAATGATTTTCATTTAATAATCCGTTATGTCACGTTCTACTTTTGGAGAATTATCAACACGTATGAGTCAGGGGGTACTCGAGGTATGACAAAAAGGCCCAGGGGGTACACAAGACAAAAAAGGTTGGGAAACACTGGGATAGACAGCGAAGAATTTTAGCCAAGACCTCAATGTATTGCAAAGACACTTCCCATTCCATACTCCAAGTGCAACCAGTGTACAATTTCAAATCGGCTAAATCTATTTTAGGAAGTTGCTCTTTCTGCAAAAGTATTATGGACACTTATATTTGACAAGTAGAATATATGTAACCAAGTAAAAATATCTATTTTATCCTGTCACCGTTTGATTTAACCGGACATAGCCCACTGGCGAATCTGTGGCATGTAGGCTCGAGGAAAAAAAAATCACTCGCACAGGCACAAGTTGACCATATGGACTAGACAGCCACGTGTGAGTAGGTAAAGCGACATTCGCCAGTCCTTCTATAATCTACACGTTTTAAACTCCTTAATTGAGTCCACTAACGCAAACAATTCTGCAGTCATGAGCAAGAACAAGAATAAGACACAGTTGCAAAGTGAACTACCTGCACCTTTCCAAAACAAGACAGTTTTATTCTAATGAAAACTCTTAAAAATCTCGCTTTAAAAAACAAAACAAAGAACGGTCAACTCATTCTCATTGTGCAATAATTTTGTCATGGCTAGTACAGTTACGTTACTGCAGTAGGGCAAGTTTAAGAAGAGAGACACAATTTGTATGACAACGTTAAATACATGTATTAGACAACATGACATATGTGCTGCCCAATATATTGTATTAACACTGAACATACATTATAATGCGAATGGGAAAAGTGCGACTCGTGTAACAATAATCCACTTTTAACACTCGTGGGCCATATACCAAAGATACAGTCATCCCTGGTAGTGCTAAGCTACCGTTAGCAGATGACTGTCAACTAGCTAACTAATAGCCACAAAATATACATATATATGTGCCATCTGTCAGATGTCGCTTTAGACGTAATTGTCAGCACTGAGACATCAGGCTGTGTGTAATGAAGTAATACTTATGTCCTTATTTCGGTCAACATTTCTTGGTAACAACTTAATTCCTGAACTTAACATACAAGCTAGTAAGCTAAGGCTGTCTAGCAACACGCGGCCTTTTAGCAACACCAGCATTTCCTTGACAACTCGGCCGAAGTTCGCAGAGCTCAGCGCCGCACACGGAGCTAAGAGATCCCAAGGCTGACAGGCCAAGAAAATATGAAGGTTTTTACCATATATCTATGCAGCCCAGCCCGCAATACAGCCCACTGACACTGCTCTGTTTCTGGATATATGATTGTTGTTATTACTCTAATGTACTTTGGTTGTCTTACCTGTACTTGATCTGACAGCACAGGATTTGTATGCGGGTTGTGTGTGTGGCTCTCTCTCTTCGTTTTCCACAAGATGGCTGAGCACGGGTCACATGACACCAGATAAAACCCGTATGCCACCGAACAGAGGCAGATTTGCTGACTGTTCCACATTCTTAAACGAACCAGGTGAACAGTTATTTTATTCACACACAGTAACTGGAACATATATCTTAACAAGTCACTGCTTATTATTTGTTGTTGTTATATGCACGACTTTCTCAGTAATTACAGAATAAATATAAACGTTTTCACACTTCCGAAACATTTTAGTACATTCCCATTTGTTACTTTATGGCTGTATGAAATTACCAAAATTGCAGTCACATTTAATGTGAATAGTATTGCAGTTATGACAAGCATTAGGTAGCAGTTTTCAATAAAGCATAAAATAATACTTCTATAAACGTGTGCCATGGATGACTATCTATGACGTAAAAAATTGAAATATGGTCATAACTTCGTACGTTGGCTCGTTGGTCTAGGGGTATGATTCTCGCTTAGGGTGCGAGAGGTCCCGGGTTCAAATCCCGGACGAGCCCATTTTTCATCAGTAAAAATACGGGCTCATGTTTTTCATCATAAAAAAAACATTGCTTATTTATTTACTTTCTACAATTTGACATACCGCATCGTACATCAGCACACAGTAAGAATTTATAAAAAAAAAAGTTTGACCCCGACGTGATTTGAACACGCAACCTTCTGATCTGGAGTCAGACGCGCTACCGTTGCGCCACGAGGTCTGATGCTAGACACTGTCACACCAGACTTAAAATATATAATAATACAAGATGTAAGGTTTTACTAAAGACCTTCGTTTTAATTTTGGTAAAGTGTATAATTTTACCTCCTGGTTCGACGATGGGAGCAGATATGAATACAAAAGAGGTAATTCCATAACTGCTAATAGCCTACTCAGATCTGAGCCTATTACATATACTGACTGCAACAATCATTCAAGATTCTTCGAGAATCATAACCACCATGGCAACTTGTCTAAACAGACTAGTAAAAGTAAATGACAACATCTTGATTTTTCCTAAATTAAGGATTAAATCGACAGAAAAAAATTGTTCTTTGAGCATAAATTGTGGATGGAATTTTCATAGACAGCCTATTCCGTGTTAGAACCATATAGACTACTTCCATACTTAGAACTCATAGCTACTTTTTTCCACAAACTGTCACTGATTTATCTGATGTAAAACTACGATTAATATTTATTATAGCCATCAAACCAAGTAATAATGTCATGTTATAAATTGTATTGATACTTTGCAGTGACAACATGCTGGGGGTGTTCTACATATCTCTAATGGTGGAGTGTTTAGGAGTTACCATGGTGACACAATGCACACATTAGCAAACTGTTAACTTGATTTTATTGTTCTAGATGTAAGGTACAAACTAAATATTTAGCAGAGTTATAGACCTTTGTATTTGTTACTAGACTGTAGCAGCTCATTCACATTTTTTAATGTGTATTGAGTTTCTTAGGAGAAAAGTTCATTACTGTACTCACAACTGACACTCATATGGCCTACCTTTGACGCTTACTAGTTCGAAAGGTTATAATGACATCTGCATAACCTAGAGGCTAATTTGATACACATAAATGCAATAGGCTACATGCACAGCATATTTTCTCAATTTTAGTTGCCTGGAGATGGCTACAGCCAATAGGCCCATTTTAGGGTGATCAGACATCCATATTTACCCAGGACGTCTCCCATACCCACATCTATACTAAATTATTAAAGGTTGTGTGGAGGAATTTTTATTTTTTTTTCAAATTGTCAGTGATAGCATTATAGAGATGCAGCAGCCTTGTAATTATGATGACAAAAAAAGAGAATTAAAATCCATCAACTGTTACCTCGCTATCTATTACAAAGTTTGTTGTGATGGCAAATAAGAATCCACTACCAGTTACCTGCCAAAGAATGTACATTTTTGAGGTCGCTGAAAGAAGAAGAGAGGGGGAAAGGAGCAAAGGCAAACTAAGGTGATTCTCTGAGACTGATGCGTTCGTTGCTAAATTACTTCTGGACAGGAAGTCTCTGCTTATCATTTGAAAACGTACAGTATAGTTACAGCAGCAACGGCGATTCTGAACACGCATCGGCTGTAAACAAGCAGCGTAAGAATAAGGAGGAGGCAAGAGAAGACGTTTCTACTTAGGGAGCTATGGGGGGAGCTGTGTGTGCTTTTTCAAATTCAACATTTTTCAACATTTGAAAAAGGACAGTCGCTGGATTTCTCGTTTCTTGGAAAATCCTGTATACAAGCTTTAATTTGTCCTAGTTTTAAACAAGAAATATCACAGGTGTCCCAATTACAATTATTACAATATGTAATTCTAATTCACATAGTTGTAATTCATCAACTGTGATGAAGGAGCATTCCTCCTATCACAGCCTTCATGGGACACTCTTCTCCAATTGAGGTAAGGAATATGTGACCAAGACCAATAAAACTTCTGTGGATGGCTCACAGCTAACAGCCGTTATCTGCCTAACAGAATCAAATATGCAAATACAAATGGACTGGATTTACTGAAAAAGAAAAGAAAGGTGCTCTCTGTAACTTTTCTGGTGGAACGGGCACAATCTGTTTGTCTCCATGGTGTTGTTGCTGTGCATAGAATGTTCCACAGTATGGCATACACTGAACAGAGACAAACAAGTGCCAAGTTACAGGTCAGATCCATGGAGTGGTGACCCTACTCAAAGTAATAATGCATCTTTTTCAAGGTATAGTGCATCTATAAAACACCTGGTGTATGGATATACATTTAATGCTGTATTTACCTTTAGCGCTGTTGATCCCTTTTACCTTTTACCCCACAGTTGCCATGGAAATGCTATTTCCATGGCAACCGGGCCTGTGTAGATGGCCTCAAGCCCCCACTTTAGAGGACTTTCTGAACCTTTCATTACACATTCCCCTCAAGCTCTACAAGTCTGCCAACTATGTCAGCCTTTATTATTTTACTGCTATACTACTAGCCTATATTCACTAAACTATTTTAATTATTTGGTTATGGCCATAAAATGCATGTGCATACAATAGTTTTATTTATTTTGACACAAGACGAAAAAAGAAGAAAGTAAAATTTGCTTCAAGAAATTAAAATGAGATGTGATCAGATTTGTATCAGCTCATAGTCATAAAAGCCTGGGCGTTGTAACTTTCTGTGAGAAAGGAAACTAGAGCTCTGTCTTTAAAGATTCATGAGCCTTCTTGAGAAACTAACAGGCATGGATGCACAGCCAGAGAAAGTGGCCTGTCAGAGAGAGTGGAGTGGAGAAGGGAGGGGTGGGCCTTGTGCAGACTGACAGTGGAGCTGGAGGTGGCACTGAGGGCCTAAGCGCTGTGCTAAGACTTTGAACACTGGCGCGTGCGGCAGAGGTGAATGAACCCCGTCAGTGTTGGGGAGTACCATGGGCTGAGGGTGGGCTCGTCTCTGCTCAGCATAGTGGCCGGCTGCGTCATGATCGGGATTTCCAGGGAGTGTGATGCTGATGCTGTTGGGGGCATCTTTCTTGGGGCAGGAGGACTTGGTAAGTATCTAATGAGAGTTCTTCATGTGCTGTTTCAGGACTGTACCAAAAAAAGTATATCACCCTGCTTGGCTGATTGGCTTTGGTTAATGAATTCATGTTGATTGTATTTTGTTTTATTTTGTAATCTTTAAAAAAAAAAATACAATGGGCTAATCCTCCATCTTTATTAGTCCTGGCCAGACTTTAATATAAGAAGAGGCAAGAAACTCTGGATATCTAATGCAGGATATGTTTATTTATCATCAGTACAGAACCCTAACACATGACTGGACTGTCTATTCAAAACTGGCTTCCATTGTCCTTGGTACAGTGCAAGCGCATTATCACCTAACTCAAGATTTAAAGACCGGTCACAGTCCCCTGAAAAAGCAGCACTGAAAGATCGTTCAAATTTACCTACAAAAAGGTCAGGAACAAATACTTAAATAACCGTTCTCTCTTGTAGACTATCACCAATATTTAGTGTGTCATAATGGACAAAAGAAATGATAGAGCGAGGCTAATCTTGGACTGAACCGGGTCTAAACCATGGAATACAACTAGCACAGTGGTAGGCAGTAGTTAATGTGATGTATTCCCATCCACAACAACAGGACGTAAATAGAAATCATCACTACCAGAAAAAGATCACTTATTCCCAATATTGTACATAACCTCATGATACATTTTTCTGTTGGTGGCATGTGCATTAGTTAACCCAGTGTTATCCAGTACACTCAGTTAAATATAGATGGATAAATGTGCAAATTAAGGTAAAAAGATCTGAGGACGGTGACATTTTCCATCCACTCTTTGATACAGCCGCGTAACCATAGAACCAACTCCTCTGCACTGCCAAGTCAAAGGAGCTCTTGAGCAGGAGCAAAGGCCATGTTTTTTAAAGCAAGACAACATCAGCATGCATAGTTAATGTGAAATTCATTCTTACTAATGATTTCATGAGCTTTGAATAATTAATCTCTCCTTATGTTAGCACCAAGTTAAAGTTCAACACCAAAGGGGAAATATGGTGTAAAATGCACTTTTAAGAGCTTTTTAATCATGGTATAATGACGTTCCCTCATAATTAGTTGACTCATAGCTGCACTGTGATTGATTCACAGTCAGTAGATTTGCATATTATTAAGCCTTAATTCTAAATGTAAAATAATCATCTATGTATGTTACTAAATACTAAATACCTGAAGAAGACATAATATCCTTTGAGACTTGAAACTACTGTGAGTGACACCTATTTATATATAATGTTTGTTGCATTATGCCTTCTTTATGTCTGCTCCTAACACATGGAAGTGACTAATGGACGTGGTGTACTCGGCAAAATCTTTTCACTCCTTCAGTTGCATGACATTTTAAGCACACACTTGCATCACAGACACCCACTGGACATAACACAGTTTCCCATATGGCTTATGAGGGAAATCAATAACTGTTGTTTTGCACAGTCGAAAGTTTCAGGCCTACAAGCTGAAAAAAATGTCACGATAAAGATTATATTATTATTTTTCAGGTCTCCTTATATCCATTTACCCATTTGTAAAAGCATGGCTCAACATCAACCATATTCTACCATCTTTTGGTAAGTTTTCAAAGTACAGATTGCTTCGGGGTTTTCTCAGTTATAGTTGGGGATGAAAACGTCCGTCAAAAAACATCCGTTATCCTGTTTTTTAGTGCAAAACTCTCATAGAAATATATTAGCCAGAACTATGTTAAAAGTAAATGAAAGCTGCTGGGTCACTAGTAGATACATCACTCTATAGTGTCAAAAACATTTGAATGAACACTAAATTTAGTATTTAGCTTCATAAAATCCCCATTTATTTAACATTTGACTCACTGAAAACTCTATGAAATATGACATCACAATCTCAGGCTCTATTTTTAATGTAGAAAGGAACTGTATGTAAATATGATTAATTAAGTTTAAAGGTGCACTGTGTAACATTTTTAGAGGAGGGTCCACCATTTGCTTGTCTCCACGGAAAGGTTATTGCATTGTCTAGAATGTTCCACAGTGTAGATTAAACCTATCACAAGGGAGACAAGCAAGTTACAGCACTACTCTACATTACAATTCAAATCTGTGGAGAGTCACCCCATTCAAAGAAGAAATTACTGTATTTTTGAGCAATAGAAACACGCGTAATGAATAAATGCTAACATAAAATCTCCATGGAGACGAGTAGTGTACCACAATGCACCTTTAAACCAACATCACATCCAATGTATTGGTAATTAAGAGTAAATCTGCATTACAACTGTTATGGATAAAAGCTATATCTGATTTGAACCTCTGAATGTGACTACCTCATATCTGGGGACACAAATAGTTTATGAAATTTACAGTTCCTTTAAGAAATGTAACTCTATTTCCAGTGCCTAAAAACACCTATAATAATTATAATGCTTTGGATTTATGTGTGGGCTTTCAAAACAGCCAAAGCACTTTACATTGAATGATTTAATGGTCGGTGAATTTATGGATTATTTTTGTATAGCAATAGTTGGCCTTTAGTTTCCACAGCCTCTCCTCTTCACCACTACCAGTGTCTAGGACCAGCAGTGACATTATACACATCAAATTCTTCTTACCCATGTTATTTCATTTTTTGTTTTACACAGGAAACAGAGTGCATCCAACTGCTCCTAACCCTATCCCAGAGCAAACTATAGATGCATTAAAACGTGATGGTGAGTTGTTAAAAATTGTGCACTCTGACATAGTTAACAACAATTGTAGCCATTTAAAATAAGTAGTTTTCTTCTGTGCAGGAACTCAAAGTCAGCTGAATCTGGAGCGTTCTAAGAGTCGAATGGGAACGTTTATGGAAGGAGGACGTCCAGGGGAAAATCCAGATGAAGGGTATAAGAATGTCCCGTGATCCTGTCCTATCAGCAAATGTGAACTTTCATAAATATTTATATTAGGGTGAGAATCTAATTATGGCCATGCTCTTTGTCGCATTAAAGGGATAGTGCGGTTTAAAAAAAAAAAAAAAATTATGTTAATCTGTATGGGTTTCCTTCTAAAAGTTACGTGTGTTGACACCGGCTTACCTCTGACAGTCTCAGCTGATCCCGGTTCGGCTCGCTTTCTGGAGCCCATGTAAGTAGGTCCGGTAACTTCCCTGGAACATGAAATAAAGCTTGTTTTTCTTCTCAAAACAAAACATTTGTCCGAAAGGTGATATATTTGCGTCCGAAACAGTTGTCCACGATACATCCAGCAGCGTATTTCGCATTCGCGTATTGTCTCTCTCCACTCATATCACTACGCCCATGTTAACTCTATCAGCCTGTTCACCTTCAGCGGATGTCTACGCCGAAGTTTACAAGTGAACAGGCTGATAGAGTTAACATGGGCGTAGTGATACGAGTGGAGAGAGACAATACACAAATGCGAAATACGTTGCTGGATGTTTCGTGGACAACTGTTTCGGACGCAAATATATCACCTTTCTAACAAATGTTTTGTTTTGAGTAGAAAAACAAGCTTTATTTCATGTTCCAGGGAAGTTACCGGACCTACTTACGTGGGCTCCAGAAAGCGAGCCGAACCGGGATCAGCTGAGATTGTCAGAGGTAAGCCGGTGTCAACACATGTAACTTTTAGAAGGAAACCCATACAGATTAACATTTAAAAAATGCACTATCCCTTTAAAACAAAATCTAAAATCTCTCTCTCACTCTCTCTCTCTCTCTCTTTCTTTCTCCCCAATGAACACTGTCTTACCGATATTATTATTGTACTAACTGTTAACCAGTGAGGTTTTTAATGCATTTTGTTGTACCAACAGAAGCACATTGAATTTAGATCATCAAAGCATGTCTGCATAATTCTGCGAAAGTTGATCACGTCTGCAAATCAATACATTATTAAGTAGCTTACTTTAAACTATCTTGGTGGATGTTGTTACCATGGCAACGCAGATCACATGTCAGATTAGCTTTTTCACACTGGCTACTCCATTAACCACTGTGAGCGTGGACACTGTTACTGTCCATCTTCAGACACACTAGCTCACTGGATTATGAATTATGCAAACCAACAACAGCTTCTAATTATTTTAATGTCTAATGAGAGTTCATCTTAGACAGGAGGCAGATATATACAGTTGTGCATTCATTTGGATTGATCTCTGTCCCTTGCTAATGGCATGCCATGATTTGTTCCAGACCATCTTCAGACATGCCAGATGTCTTAGCTAGACGTCAATTCAAGCAGTCACCTTCTGAACAAGACTTGCCATGAGAGTAACAAGTGTCTTGATGCAGGTGTTTTCATTAAAAGGGCTTTACATCTCAATTCTTTCATTGTTTCTTACTACTTGAAATATTGCTTGAGCCATTAAACACTAACCATATCCAAGGCTCTATAGTATTGTTTTTTGTAAGAAGCTGAGAGTGGCACTGGACCATCCATAAGACAGTACATGGACCAGCCCAGGAACCACAAAAAGTATCCCCTTAAAATGCAAACCGTGGACTGTACCCAGGTTTTCAAATACAATACATTGACATTCGGGAAAAAGCAGCGGCATCATTAGAGTTGCTATGAGGAAGAATGCTTTTCACAGTAGAAAAGTGTTATGCTGAATGCTATAGTGTTGATGGATATAAGCAACAGGAGGACGAGAGGGATGAGCCTTGACAACAGCCAGTGAGAGCCAAGGCACACATTCACATGAGAAGAAAGAATAATAAAGTATAATATGGTTTGAGAGGGGAGTTAAAGAGGCTATTTTTGTCAAAAAAGAGAATCCTTCTTTAAACAGGAATGGGGGAGTCAGACATAATTTGTCTCCCATCTATAATTCCATTCTCAAACCGAAGTCAAAACAAACAAAAGAAACAATAGGGCAGCCAGGTCAGGGCCAGAGGTGTGAAAACAGATATTACGGTTTGGATGGGTATGCTAAACTAGACGCCAGAGAAATTGGAAAAACAAAAGACAGAAACTCAAAACAAATAGGTGAGATAGTTTCAGAATAATTTCAGTGTAGTGAGCTCCTCCCTGCAGCTAGATATAAGCAGTGTCTAACCAGCACTCTAACCAGAACTGACGAAGCAGCGTGGATGAGCTGCGAAACGCTTTCGACCAAATAAACTTTGCCCATTGGACAAAATGAATTTCTCCTTTTAACAAAGAATAATAAAGCATAAACGCATCAAATGAAAAGTATTCCAGATTTTCCATCAGTTCATGAAAACTGTGACTGCTGAAGAGAAAACATATAAAAACGGGCCTGCGGGCATTGTTTTGGGTTGTAGCCTAAAGTTGACCCACAAAGCGTGCGTGTTGGGTGCAGGGGGTGTTACTTACTGGTGTGTAATAACTAATGACACATTTGTGTGCTTTACCTTTTGGATGCATTTATTATAACAAGGACCCACGTGAAATGAAGCCACTACTGTAAGGTTCTAATATACACTGCCTGACAAAAGTATTAGGACGATTGTGTATTTCTGAACTCTGGACGAAACTTCTGGTTCCAACAAGATAATGACGCAAAGCACTCATCCAAACCGTGTAAGGGTCATTTGGAGACGTGTGAACAGCGTCATCAACTGCAGGTTATGACATGACCGCCCCAGTCTCCTGACCTGTCTCCCATCGAAAAAGTGGGATTATTTGGATATTAAAGTGCGCTCCAGGAATCCAACTACTGTAACGTTAAACACCTGTGGAGATGTCTTCAGGATGAGTGGAAAACTACAGAGGATGGATATCTTGAAAAATTGTTGGATAGAATGCCTCAAATTTGTAAAGCTGTGATAAAGGTCAAAGGTGGTTATTTTGATGAAAAAGATATTTCACTTGATATTGTTACATTTTTTTGCAATAATATGCCTTTACACATGATGAAATTGTGTAAAGGCATATTATTGCAAAAAAAAAAAAAAGACTTTACACATGATGAAATTGGGCGGCAGTAGCTCAGTTGGTAGAGCATATGTCTCTATGTTCGAATCCCGCTCTTGACGGGTTGATCGCACATGATCCCAGCTCCCACAGATGAGCGCTGCCGTTGTGTCCTTGGGCAAGACACTTAACCCCACCTCGCCCCCAGTGTCTGTGGACATTGGTAGCCCCCATGGCAGAAGATACATCAAGGGCTGTTGTGACATGAGCCGTCCTCCTGTGGACCCACCACCCGCGGAAGGATTCATGGGGGCTGGTGCATTGTGTTCTGGGCAGCAGAACACTGCTTGGACTGCTGCCCCCGCGACCCAGAAAATGGAAAAGCGGAAGAAGATGAATGAACATGATGAAATTTGCTTGTTTTTGCTTGAAATTTGATTTGTTGTCATTACCAATACATCTTGTTATCATTATGAAAGTTCAGAAATACACAAACGTCTTAATACTTTTGTCAGATTAAGATTAAGTTTAGGCTTAAGCCTTTATTGGTCTCACACACAATGACACACAGTGACACACGGGAGAAATTTGACTTCTGCATTTGACCCATCCTTTTTCAGGAGCAGTGACCAGGCAGTGTCCACCCTAATTTTATCATGTTTTCTGGTGATTTCTTTTGGAACTTAAGACTAGTACAACACGATTTGAGGTTCATGTTGTGTAAATGTACGCGGACAAAGGATGTGCAGTTAACTAAGGCTTTGTTTCATTAAAGCAGAGGAGCATCCTTCAGTCGTAGTGCTTCACACAACAGGTTCAGGCAGTTCAGGCGCACACACCCACCGCGCGCTTCGGACGCAGGAGGAGCCGTAAAGGCGCAAAGACACATCCAGAGGTTTACGCGTCAGATCTGGGCTAGAGGAGTCCCTGACACCAGACACCACCAAAGACATCTGTGCTGGAGACATGACACGTGAAGCCACATGTCCACATCTGGCAAGACATGACCTACGCGTGTAGTTAAAGCAATGCCATTTCATCGGATTCATCTCTCGGATTTGCCTTCAGTCTGTTACGTGGTATCTGCTTCTCGACACGATTAAATGGCTGACAAGACCCGTGACCTCAGGAAAAGAAGCACAGAAAGATCCATGGAAACCAGACGTGTTGGATTCAAGCGTCCGTACGAACTCTCTTTAATTACGCACTGAAAGGACGGGGCATCGCATTGGAAAAAAACACATCGTAAGAATGAGGTACATTCGACAAATGGTAAGATGTGTGCACCCTGTTTTATTATCATCGAATGTTAAGCATTAATCAAGATTATTAGATGATTAACCAATGGAACATTTCGATAGCACCAAAATGTAGCCTACTGTTCACCATCTGCCAGTCATAGTCTTCTCTCAGCCAGACCCAGGTGTCACTTTGTTGAATCATAAATAATAAGTTTAATTTCAACATTTTAGCCCACAATACCCACTGCCTTGAGTCAAGCAGCTGCATCACATTCTGGTCCAGTGTACTTGAATCATTTTATCTATTTAATCTAGGCCTATGTCTTACTATTTATCTTTGTATTTTATATTAGAATTACTTGTTTAATACTGCAGCATTTAAATCCGTCATTATGCATACTTTAAAAAATAATGGACAATCGAAGTGTTATGTTCTTCATCACAGTGTCAGATCTGTGATGAAGAGGAAGCTTCGATAGAGCCACTGATGTAATTAGAGAGCTGATAATAATGTGAAATGGGGTGTGTGCTATTTTTTTTCTCCACAGGAAACACATTTGTTATGTTGAACTGTAATTTGTGTTATTCTTACAGACATAATGATTCTCTTCAGTGGACTGGGCAGCCACAAGTTCTCCAAAGCCATGCACATGCTGAAGCACTCTACGCTGTAAGAAGACACAGTCATGGTCATCACTGACATGAACCCAGCAGCCTCCAAAAAG
The DNA here is from genome assembly GCA_036785185.1 of Paratrypauchen microcephalus. Lineage (NCBI taxonomy): Eukaryota > Metazoa > Chordata > Actinopteri > Gobiiformes > Gobiidae > Paratrypauchen > Paratrypauchen microcephalus. The sequence continues at coordinate 5,860,489 of JAVJIX010000021.1, read as the reverse complement.
AATGCCCAGAAGAAGTGGAAGTCGCGGCCACACGGTCTGCCCTCCCCGGCCCTGTGCTGTGCATGTGGCCTCTGCATCATGTTGGCAGGACTCAACATCACTCTGGTGGGAGCGTTTGCCTTTACCACGCTGGTGCCTTCTGCCAACCCGCCCATCATTATCGGACCCATCCTCCTGGTTGTGGCCTTCTCCTTTTTCGGGGCGTGCTGTGTGTGTAGCCGTCTGCCTCCTCCGCACAGCTCGCGTCACTCAAACGTGGGTGGCCGGGGTGCAGGGTTAATGGGACATGGGGGTCTGGCTGGAGGAGCCACCTTTGAGATAGAGACCAGCGAGCACACGCTGCAGGACACCACAGCAGTACAGCTCAGCCCCACCTCCTCCCGCGGATCCTCACAGGTGTCCAGCCCAGAGAAAGTGTTAGTGAATCAGGAGGGAGCGGGGACATGTAAGCTTTTCACCATGGGGGCCAACGGTCCATCCTCTCTGTCTGGCTCTGCAGTGTACTCAGCCTTCTCAGGAGGAGAGGTCCGGCTCAATCTGCCATGTGAACAAGTGGGCACCTAGCACCTAACCCCTGCAGGACCTGGCACTGTACATAACGCTGATTTAGGGGCTTGCATAGTGTCAACACGTTTCATTGTTTACTGTATCTTGATTGTAACAATTAGATTTTTCTGTGCTGCCAGCATGCAAACTCAAGTGTTTAAACTAGGAAGTTGGAATTCAAATTCCTACCTCTGACTTAAGTCAACAGGGTTTTTGAAAAAGAGTCACTGATAACTTGAGTACCTTTATTTTTTTATGAAGTGGCCAAGTTGAGGAAAGCAAAGGTTATTTTTGAGAGGTCAATTAACTGACCACTCCGATTTGTACACGATGACATGTGGCATTTTGTGATCTGTTCCCACTTTTGGGGCATGAAAAATTTTAGGTCACAATGGTGGTTTTAGAGCAATGTTTCATGCCAATTTTTAAATGGTGCTTAAGAATGCATTTACATTAATATTCAGGAACTGTGCACACTATTTATTCTGTCATCTTTAAAAAATGAGTAAAGGGTTTCCAAAAATCTTTCATACATCCCTGCCATTGTTAGCATATATTGTGCCCTTGATTTAAATCAAGCACCATTTGTTGGGATGTAGCCATATTTAGTCATGCTTTCACAATCAGTTAACACAATAATATTTCGTCTGTATTTATGGGCCTATCCAGCTTGTCGTCCTGATGCATTTCACGGACATGTTTGGTAACCGCTTGGATTTCGATATTTTGATAATCTACTGAGCTTTTTGCATTTGACTGTTTATGCATTGCAGACACTCTGATTTGCTCTTTCTTTTCTCTGAGTGTGTGCTGCTGAGGATGCCCAAGCAAAGATTTCTAACAGGGAATCTTATGCTGTATGTGCTGTAACCATAACATGATGCCACTTACCGGAAGTTTGTGGATGATATTGTGCAGAAATATTATTGCTGGTCAAACTATTTACAAACCAGGCAGATTAGTACTATAACTGCATTAAGAATAACCCATCACTGTGATCTCTTTGATTCATTTTGACTGAGTAATGAAACAAAGTTTGATTTTCTTTGTGAAGAAGATTGCCTTAGAGATTTCAGGTTCATTCTTAAGAGGGCTAAAGATTTTTTCACCCCCAAAGCCATTGTTTGACACTGTGCTATCAAAGCCTCAACATATTTTAAAGGTTGTAAAAAGTGCATGGTTTTATTCTCTCAGCTCAAGCTCATTATCAGGAGAGTGTCGCAGCCACTTAACCCAGTATGCCCCAGTACAACCCAGATATTGTGATCCTATGGCGTTTTGTCCAGCATGTTCAGGTTCATGAAAATGCACCGCCCTCTTGTGGCCTATTGATGTTATATGTTTTTTAAGGATTTGTGTAGCATTTATGGACAAATATTTTGTGATGATTTAAATATAGGCAAACGTGATCCTGAAAAATAAAATGTAATTTTCATTTCTGTCCTGTTATCTTTATGCAGTGACAATTCTTTCCTGACTTCTACAGTATAAAACGTGAGATGACATCATGTACCACTTTTTCTGCATAGAAAGGTATTGTAGTCTACAAGGTATTTCAACCGCATTCTTCAGGGTGCAGTTTTTTTGGTGAGTCTCAACCAAGATTTTACTCTGCCTGGAATCAGTATGGCATTCAACCTGCACCATTTCTTCCAGTTCTAAGGTGCTGACAGCAGAGGGCGCAAACACTTTATATATGTCATCTTTGAATAATCTTTAATTGAGTTAGTCGTTTCAGATCATAGCCAACAGATGTCAGGGTACATCTGTGCTATCCAAACATGCACAATACATTTCAAGAGTTTTTTGTACAGAGACTGAAATATGTTACGTGATGCGTGTGCGGGGATCTATTAAAATTGTTATAGATTTAAAGGTTAATTACATCACTGCAGGCTTTTTACCATCTAGAAGGCAGACAGTAATTCCTACTCAAAATTATGAGTGACCTAAATGCATTTTGGTACTTTTGTTGCATGATCATTTGGGGATGCTTGGTTTTAAGTTTGTCAACAGGCAACAGATGGTGGTTTGAAATCACTGTTTTTGGATGAGCAAAGCAAAAATCTCAGCCAAGACACATACTGTGCAATGTTTTGTTTTGCTTTTTTTTTTTTTTTTACAAAACTGTTAATATTTTGAGATGTTACAATATTCTTACAGCGCAAATATTTCTAATCATAAAGCCAGTGATTGGCAGATTGAAGACAATATTTATGCCTTGTCTTTGGCGGCACAGTGGCTGAGTGGCTAGCACTCACTCTTCACAGCGACCCGGGTTCGATCCCCGGGTCGCCCAGGCCTTTCTGTGTGTGTTCTGTGTGGAGTTTGCATGCATGGTCTGGGTTCGATCCCCGGGTCACCTGGGCCTTTCTGTGTGGAGTTTGCATGTTCTCCCCGTGTCTGGGTGGGTTTTCTCCGGGCACTCCGATTTCCCCCACCAACCCAAAACATGCACCATAGGTACCTCCAGCTTAGGTCCTGACCAAACCGAAGCAAGAAAATCATGGAAATGGTCCCCGGGCGCAGAAGTGTGCTGCCCACTGCTCCTAATATATGTATATATATACAGTATATAGGATGGGTTAAAATGCAGAGAAGAATTTCTCCAGCGTGAGATCAATAAAGTCACTTCACTTCTTCTTCAAAGGTCAGAGGTGAGGTTTTACCACTTAGCTGTTTAGCTGAGGAGTCTCAAAAAATGCAGATCTTTTGCATAGTTTTATAATCAGTTAAAGTACATGACCCCGAACACTTGATTTTTACAACAGTAAAATGAGTATTTTATTGTTTATTGCTAGCTTTCCTCTTGCAAGGAAACACTGAAAGCTTGGTCACTGGGTTGGCTGGTTAAGTAGTCGGTGTCCTCTGCAAAGAGAAGTTAAAGTCTCAGGCCTGTATCCATGTCCTCCCCTCACTGGTATTCCACCTTCACCATCTAAAGATAGGTGCATAGGCTCAAGTAAATGTTTGTCTCAGTGTTAGCCCTGATCTGTTGGCCACAAGTGTACCACACTGAAGTACATAGTTATAGTCGGTCTATTCATGGGTTTAAAGGAAAAGTAACGTTTTTTTTTTTTTAACAATCTGAGCCTTCTTTCGGCAATAAAACAAGTAGTTTTACTCACCCATAGCAGTTTGGTGTCAATTGGAGTGGTATCGCAGAAGTTATGTTGGAGCCGTTCTGTTCTACTAATGATCCCGTATCCGTTAGCGTGAGTGCTCAGGGCATTACTTTGCGCTCTCCAAATAACACAAACTTTAGCACTTTTCAAATCACAGAAGATCGCTGTGTCAGCGTAGACTTTTAGTGGATTCCAAAACGGCCTGAAACCCGATATCCAGCTATAGTTTCATTTGATGACGTCATCAGAGAGGACAGTGCGCATGCGTGAACTCAGCTGTTTTGTAAACACAGCTAGTCCGAAAGAAGCTAACACCGCTCTGAACTTTACTTTTCTGTTGTGATATCGGGTTTCAGGCCGTTTTGGAATCTACTAAAAGTCTACCCTGACACAGCGATCTTCTGTGTGAAAAGTGCTAAAGTTGGTGTAATTTGGAGAGTGCAAAGCAGTGCCCCGAGCACTCACGCTAACGGATACGGGATCATAGAAGAACAGAACGGCTCAACATAAGTTCTGCGATACTGCTCCAATTGACACCAAACTGCTATGGGTGAGTAAAACTACTTGTTTTATTGCCAAAAGAAGGCTCAGATTGTAAAAAAAAAAACGTTACTTTTCCTTTAAGTTTCCTGTTATATGGACACATTTTGATGACTTTTGACCATTCAAAAGATAGAGTATTTGTTTTGAATCATTAATATCTATGGCATCTTTTAAACTCATGACTAGTTTTCATAATCGCATGTACTGTCTTTATGATGTACTGTCTTTATCTAGGCTACTTCATTACATTTAAGCTGTTATTAAATAAATACATAAATAAATAAGAAAATATGTTTAATTTAATAATATTCCAGGCAAAGCAGTAACCTCTCCATGTAGTTAATCAGGAGGTGGACTCCCCATCAGAAAAGATACAAAGTGCAAATACAATGATTGGGTCTAGGAGTTCCCTACCACACCAAAAATCTGTTCAGCCCAGTGATGATACCTGCTCTACTTAAACATTAGGCCTATAGAATGTTGTAAGGTTTTATAACTCCAATGTGTGTCAATGGATGCAGAAAGAGATATATCAAATATTTGCAGAAAATTACTAACCCTAAGCCCATGGTTTGATGGAGTCAACAATAATAGTAAACTCAAACCAATAGTTCATCATGTGCTGTTTGTTTGTCTTGTACTGTCCGGGCTCATGCACACCTGTGATCACTTGGCCCTGAACCGCTCCAAACCGGAGTGTGGCAGCTCTCTGCTGCTACCCTCAGTGCTCGCGGCGAGTGAGTCTACAGGAGAGAGAGGATGAGGAGTAATCAAGCTGAAGAGATTAGGGAAAAACGAGCTGCTGAGGATCTGTGAGGGAGCAGACACTGGTTATATAAGGTCTAACCCAGTTCAGACTGCTCCAAAAGACAGAAGGAGCCGGAGGAGAGGAGCAAAGCTTTAATGAAATGGGGTGAAACCTCATTTGTGGACTATATTCACCAGGGCATGATAACAATGTAGATGATGGGTCAATATCAAGGTATTTAAAACAAAACAAAATGAAAAAAAAAAAAAAAACTATGTGTAACCCATGCTTATAGTTACAAAAAAAAATTTATCTCATCACAAGTTCAACCATAAGTTCATTTGTGTGTGTTACTGTTTGGGTTGTTTGGTTATGTGGTGTCTGGAAGCTGTGGGGCTGGTTGGGTGAGTGGAAGGAAATGTGGGATTGTTTTTAATCACTGTAAGGTGCTTTGTGTTACTTTTTTTTTTTTTATGAAAAGTGCTTTATAAATAATGTTTGATTGATTGATTGATCTCATTCTCTCTCACGTGACAGCTCAGAACCTCCACCATTCACTCACCGAGCTCCATGAGGCTGCTGGGGTTTAGGTAGTGACCATTCAGATCAGAGAGTCCCTTTTGAGTGGATAATCATTTTGAGAACCACCAAATTGCAACATATAGTAAATCCTTTGTTGTAAAAGAGTATTGGGGTCCACCACCAGCTTGTCTCCATCTTTAGTAGGCATGGCATTAAACTCCACAGCTCTTATCAGTAACTTGATCTTCTTAAAAATCCTGGCATGAACCATTATTGTTAAATAACCAAACAACTAAGAGCCTAAACAAACCACTCAGTCCCTGGCACTTCTGGGTTTCTCAATGCTTTTCTGTATGAGAACATGACACAGAGGACAGCTCCCCACAGATCAGGGGCTTAAGATCCAGCAGATTTTGATCGACCCTGAATCGTACTAGCACCACCCTCTGCATACTAATGGGCACCCACAATGGCTCCCTATACCATTCTTAACTCTCCATTCACCCCCAGTAGAAAGCCATTTGTTCAAGTGGCCTGCTGTTGCATAACCACGGCTTTTTCATGGTGACCCCAGGAGAGTGAAATGTTTACATGAGCACATTGGGAAACATGATGATATCCTGAACAACATTAGTTAGTGATTTCCTATTTCTCAGCATGTGTTTGTCTTATTTTAACTTCATGTCAATAGTATTTTCTTTGAATTTTATCATCTGTTTGCTCAAAGAAATCAATAGCACAAAAATAGTACAGCTTTTCAAACTCTAACCCAAAAAAAATCCTTGGTGTTTCATGGTTATATTAACCTTGGGGTCAAAAAGGTCGCACAGAATTCATTCACTGATAGTTGACATGTAGCCCTACGTTCTGTGACTACGCTATGGAGACATTACAGAAGGCAGACAAAATTCAATTGGGACACCCCACAGAAAAAAAGGGTGATAAACAACTTGATGTTCCTTAAGTGTCCACTAGAGGTCTCTGCTTACCAGAAAAATGATGATGTGACAGTGATGTGCCTACAGTGCAAGACTGCTTCAGACCGGTTTGCTGCTCCACTTTGAAGTCTGCCATCCTGATCTTCTGCACCTCGGTTCACTCACTCATCATGTCTGCATCTTTTGGTGGAAATTACATGATGACTCTTTATGGCTTTGCAATGTTGCTGAACAAGCAGCAAATACAGCTATCCCACAGGCGTTTTATGTAATAAAGTTATCATGAACTTTATGTTTTTACAATGTGGCTAAATAGCTACCTGTTGGACCTACCTTCTCAAGTGAGGCTGCAATAATTGTCTGCTATACTGTGCATAGTGGCTCTTAGGCTACTGTGCATGTGGCTCCATATCCTCTTCACCATGCAAATACCTGCGCAACAGAGATGGAATTATTCAGATTATGTGTTTATTATGTATGCTGTATGCATCCGCCCAAAAATATATAATTAATATTTAAATATAAAAGGTGAAATTGCATTGGGAGATTCCACTGCATCTACTGTTAACATTATTGATCCAGGCATCTTTGAAGATCTTCTGCCATATGTTGGCTTGCATGTGATTGGTTAGAATGAATCATGTGATAGTCCATAACAAACACAACAATCAATAAGGCCACAGTCTACACAAGATGAAAATGTTTGAATCGGCCATGCTATATTCAGTCCACATAACAAAAAGGCTGGAAGCGCTAACACATATTCCATGTTTTATTATCACAAAGATCCATCTTAGGTCCATGACGGATGACATATTTAAGAAATGGGTGCTGTAAATTTATGTAACAATGAACTTTGGATCTTACCTTAGACTTCTTTCATTTTAGTTGTATCCTTAAAATCTTGCATAACTAGACCCAGAACACATTTTACAGGTTTTCAAGTTAAAAGAACCTTATAGACTAACAGCCAGTGGCCTTGATTTATTAATGCATTTTTTATGATTGATCAATTTGAACAATGTACTACGCTTTCTCATGAGTTAAAGTACTTGGTCAATGGTCAGTTTCAGCCCTCACCAATTTGTTATACCCAACCATGCATGAACGTAAATGAATGAAGGCTCTTTCGCACATACTGAGAAAGGCTGGGAGACTGTGGCCACCTGTAGAAAAGAGGAAATCCTTCTGGCTGTGTGTCCACTGTGGGTTCAGCCGAGCGGTTTACCATGGCAGCAGAGATCGGTGGACAGGGCTGTGGGGGGGGTGGCCAGTTTGTGTCAGCTTTCATTACCATCCCACCACTTGTGAACGCCTCTTCGAGAGCCCAATAAAGGAGAGATGCTTTACACTTTAATGACTTTCCCACAGCGTTCTCTCCAAAACAACAGACCCCCCTTTTTAAATGGCTGCATTCTGGTCGAGGCAGAGAGGAGAGTCCCTGTGGTTCACTGAAATACTGAGTCCACTGTCCGTCCACCACGGGGACAGCCAACAGGAAGCAAATAATCAGGTCTTTATGTAACATGGGGCCTATGGGACAGAGCATGGACATGGTAACCTGAAAGTGGCACCCTGTCTTTGAGCCATTGGGACTGACCTAAATGCACAACTTAGAGCATACCTTTTACAATCAAAACAGTGTAAAAACTGTATTTTCCTTTAATATACTGAGTGAAAATGTAGATTTACAGATTTGAGGAAATAGAGCTACACCATTTTTGCAGCTCAGACTGAATTAGCAGAATAGAATATTATGTTTTGAAGATTGAAGTCTTCACAGGTGCACCACAGGGCTGTGTACTGTCTCTCATGCTCTTTTCCCTGAAAACCAATTGCTGTAGCTCCAGCCACAACTCCATAAAACCGATCAACTTTGTGAACAATATACTACTCTCATGGGCTCATCTCTGGAGGGGATGAGACTGCCTATGTTGGAGGTGGGCCGGCTGGGGTTGTGGTGCACTGGTGACTCCCTTCGCCATTACAGATATTACAGGTCTATTTTTATTAATATTTAGTCAAAATGTATTTTATGCATGTCTTTTATGTTTTAATATACAGCTGATGTTATCAACATTACCTGGGGGTGTGATGCTAACTGTAGGCTCTGCTCTCTCAGAGGCTTTATTAGACGTAAATCTGTGATTTAGTTTAACACAATCTAATAATAAAGAACTGACTTGAACTACAACAGGTGAGCTGGTTTAACAAGTCTGACATATAAAATTTAATTACAGTCATAAGCTAACTAGCATTATCCAACAGCTTTTCAGTTAGTCACTCTTTTTGGTGAAAATCCAACACCTAAACAGGACCATGAACTCTCTTATTGATCACAGTACATTTAAAAATGTATTTAAAAATGTATTTTTAAAATTCATTTTGTTAATTGTGTCACCATGGTAACTCCTAAACATTCCACCATAAGAGATACATGTAGAAAACACTCAGCATGATGTCACTGCAAAATGGCACTTTTCTGATTCTCTGTAGATGGGTGTAATGAGTTAATAATTCACAAGCTGTTGACTTTGGCACATGAGCATTGTACTTTCATTTCCATGTACTTGTTTGTGTCTACTTTTGGCAGATGATATTAGACAAATATACAAAGCTGTGTTGTTGTTATAAAAGTAATCTGTTTGGTTCAGTCTTAAGCCGATGTTGTGCACAAACGGCTTGTTGACATTGGAGCAGCACTCGGATGTAGTCCCACAGCACAAATAGTATGTTACTGAACACCATATCAGTGTTTGGACTTTTTCTCGGAAGTTTCAAAGTAACTGATGGAATAAAGTCTGCTCTTGTTAAAATTAGAATAACACACAGGCCTATTGATACTATAATAATGGTGTAACTCTGCATGCTAGAAGTAGAAGCTAACATTGACAGGGGCATCAAACTGGATGGGTAAAGGGGGCTGTTTACCCGGGGGCCAGTGCAGGGAGGGGCCCCTCATCAAGTTTGTAATATGCATTTTTAATTAGATATCATAGTTCAGGCCCTAGGTACATAGTCATCTACCTAGGGACCAGAATTTGGTGCTACACCCCTGTTAACATAGGAACAGTCTTACATTACATTTCCAGTGAACAATAGTGACCAAAACTCAATGGGAGTACAATACAAACTCAATGAATTTTTAGTATTTCTGGTTTAGCTGCAAATAATTATACCAAAAAGATTATAATACTAGACTTGCGATAAGTTGTCACTGCCATATGTTTGAAGCACTGGAGTCAGCAAACATTTTGTGTTAAAGTGGATTAGCGGCAGCAGTGTATTAAAATGTAATCCACGCAATAAATCCTTGCTGAGCCGTGTTCTCCGTGTGCCTGCTATGATATAACTAATCATGAGTGTGCATTTGCTAATCTTTCTATGAATCTACATATAACAAAAAACATATGGGAAAAATAAAGTCAATTAGCATGACATATGAATGTTAGAAAGTGCAATATTTTAGTTTGACAAGCTCTAGTCAAAATAATGCTAAATCTTTATTCTATTGATGATCATCAGAACCACAATTCCAGTGTCCCATTTTGAGATTTCAGTTTGAACCCTATAAAACCCAAAATTTACAAGATTATATTTCAGTCCCAGTTTGTGTTCATTGTCCCAGCAGATTTGTCCAAAGTCTGTGATTTGTACCAGTTTTACATTTAAAAAAAATGCCACAGGTGTGCCTATTTTTTATTTTTTTTCACCAAACCCTCCAACAGTAAAGAGGGCCAATATATTCTTATTTGTTTAGCCAAAATACATAAAACTGCACTTGAAAATGACCACAAGACAAAAATAAATAAAAAATGCACTGACAGAAGTCCCTCAGATTATGACTGACCCACAAATGAGTAAAGAATGCACAGTCTTACAATCTTTTCACAGTTTTATTTATACCAACTATTCCAGCCAAGGTGTATTCCAGATTTGAATTTTGAATCTGTTCACTCTAATATATTTACCCCTTTAAAGGTGCATTGTGTAACTTTTTTTTCTAAAGTAAGGCATTAACTAAACTATACCTATGGAGTGTGTATAGTGTACATTTAAAGCAATATTTCCAAGTCAAAAGTGTTACAATTTATAGGGATTTGCATGTTTACTTTGTGCATACTTTGGTCCACAATCAGCAAAAACAGCAGCTTTTAAGTAGACAGGACAGTAGTTGTGAAATCTGAGTGCCGATCAGCTCTCTTTGTGGATCCAATCCAGATCTAATTACATACATCCATTCACCTGTTGCTATACCTCTGTTAAAGAGACCCAAACAAAGACGTGAAATGGGAGCCCGGACATCTGTGTGAACAATGAAAACAAGTCCAAGTCCACTCTCACAACCACAGTAAGTGAATGTAGTTGGTCCCACCAGATTAAATAGCATCAACAAAAGAGGCAGTACACAAAGTCTCAGACTCAGTACTAGTATAGTATATAATATAGAATGTATACTAACATGTATGCTAACAGTAGAGCACTATCCACAATCTTCTCAATGCAAAGTGAAACCTCTGATTGAGTCGAGTTTCTGTCAACGTTCTGATGGGTGTGATTGACAGGGGGAATAATTAAACAGAGAAATATATGGTCTGTATGTGTGATGACAATTTTGCTGAATCAATGTTTAGATTTAAACCTTGTTAATCTGAGGTAAAATAAATGTTATATTTTGTTTTCTGCATGAGTGAGACTATAATTGGACTGACAAAAAACTTGACAAAGTGTGTGCCCAATCCCAGACACTTGAACATTTTTGCTTTTGCATCCTACGCCATTGTCCTAAAGACGTACATGTAAAAGTGATATAGTATGTAACGTTTTGGGGTGAAAAGTCAAGTTAAAACCATAGACTTCAGTATAATAATTTTGATCTTGCATATGGCATGTTTTGTATGTGTGACTTACGTACTTATTAGAAATGCAAAGGCTCTGAGGAAGCAGCTGTTTCCTGGAGTCTGTCCTGAGTCAGGGTAGGGCCTGCGCTGACTCATGCAATACTCTTTCTTTGCTCAGACTTACTTCACAAAGATTTTCCCCTTACGCACAGGTCTTCATCTTGAACTAGGACAAAGGACTCGTAAACTTGATGCTCAGATTAGTGCAGCTGTTAAACTTTTTTTTTTTTTTTATTCAAACCTGTTCTTTCACAGCATCACTTTGAGATTTTAATCCATGTTTTTATCACTACCCATTTATATTATTGTAATGTTCTTTATGTTGAGCTGAAGCACACATCACTCACACTGCTACAAGTTGTCCAAAAAAATGTGGCCACCCACTTCTTGACTGGTACAAAGAGACAAGACCACATCATGATTATTTTAATGTCCTTGCAATGGCTCCCACTCTCTTATCAAATTGATTCTAAAATGCCTACATGGACTTGCCCCACACCATGTGTCTAACCTGCTGCAGCCCTATGCCCCTGCACGCTCTCTCAGGTCAGCAGATCACTCCTTGCTGGTGGTCCCAAAATCAAAGAGAAAACTTAGAAGGGACCAGAACACATGGAATGCACTGGTCCTGTCATTTTCGGTTTTTAAATCAGCTCTCAAAACTCACCTATTGTCTTTAGTGTTTCATTGTGATTTTTATAGTGTACAGTATACTTTTATGTATTTTTAATTTTATTTTTATTTTATTTTTATTTTATTTTTATTTTATTTTTATTTTAATTTTATTTTTATTTTTATTTTTATTTTTATTTTTATTTTTATTTTATTTTTATTTTTTATTTTTTATTTATTTTTTATAAAATATTTTATTTTTATTTTTATTTTTATTTTTATTTTTATTTTATTTATAATTTTATTTATTTTTTATTTATTTTATTTATTTTATTTATTTTATTTTCTATTTTATTGCCTACTGCCTTGCTTTTATTGTTGTGTACTGCACTACAACTCTGGATTGGATTGGAAATGCGTCTTGACTAAAAGAGACCATCATCAGTGCAAATTAGTAGGCCTGGTGTTAAACGTGCAAGGTATGGTAAATGTGAAGGACTGGTACAGCTTGAAGAACAATGAGGAATGTATCAAACTTTCTTGTCATTGAAAAAGGTTGTTGTGTCTTCTTTGTGATAAAAACAACATGATAAGAACTGTTGAATATTCTCTCTCCAAAGTGAGAATGTCAGATATGTCATGGCTTTTTAGGACATATTTACAATTGCTACGTGCGTGTGAAGTAAATATGCATACTTTGTGTGCGTTAGTTCAGTCATTCTGTTTTCTGTTTTACAAACATACCCTTCTCCATGAAACAAAGCCAATAAGAAGAAAAAGTTTTACCTCGTTGTGAATTTCAGTCTTTAAACTACACAAAGAGCTTATCTTCCGGGCCAAAATGCTGGTTTAAGATCCAGAGCAGGGTTCCAGAGCATTAGTCTACATTGTGTTTACTCTATTTGCCCTGTAATTGAACTTGAGGTAAATATAACATGCAACAGATTCACAAACAATTACCTGTTAATTAATATTTTTCAAGTTTTTTGTAAATCTAAATATTACTTTTTACTTACCTAACAATGTGAATGTCCTGGTTTTGAGTGACATACTCTACATATACAGTGAAAGTAATCTTAATACTATCTTTATTGAATTTAATTTCTCAAATTGTTCTTCACATATCATGTTTGAGTCCACTGAGCTTGGGAGATCTCTCTTGCCCAGCTCCTTGGTGTCCTGGGGCTGATGCCAGGATCAGTGTGTGCCTGTATCAGGGGCACTGCCCATGTGACTGGCACACTGGCTGTGACTGGCACATGTGACCCATCCCGCCTGATCTGTGACATCAGAGTAATCTACATCCATAAAGACTAACTTTGTTTTGCGCTGAAAGAATGAATAGCTGCTGTCTTTTATAGTAACACTGGCAAACAATGAGATAAAACTTCAAATCATTCCTGCCAAAAAATCTGTGATACAATTGTATTCACTGACAGAGAATCCAGAATCATTACAGTTGCTTCTGTAATGATTGTTTCTTATAAAGGTTTTAAAATGCCAACTACCACTAGCATGCTAACAGAGCACAAGTATTGCTTGGATTAATTAAAGACAGCACACAGTGGTCCCATTTTGAAGAACTGCTTTTATAATATACTTGTACTGGGGCAGAACAAATTTGACTTATTAGGCTACATGAAAAAATCAGCATTGTGCATTGTGTTCTGGGCAGCAGATCTGCTTGGATTGCTGCCCCTGCGACCCAGAAAATGGAAAAGCGGAAGAAGATGAATGAATGAATGAAAAAATCCTTTCCCTTATAAGTCCTCACAGGAAATGTAATTCCCGCTAGTTTGGCATAATAAAACTACTCACCTACTTTTGAATTTTCTGAATAAACTAATCCTCCTTTGTAATTTAAAGTATTCTGAAGGGGGAAGTGTTGCCTAACACCAAACAATAAAAACAACATACAGTATACAACATTAGCTCTGTGTTGCAATGCTTAGCACATAACAATCTGCTTTTTGAATCACGATTAGAAAATATTTCCGGTAAAAGTGCACGCTCTGGTGCAGTTATGCGTAGAGAAGAGGCTTACAGCTATGAACTTCTAATAAGGCTTTGCCCTCTCATGTCCTGGGACAGAGCAATTACCTCACTCATTTTATTGTGGGTCAGTAAAAATGTACCCTAGCACAGATAGCTACATACTGCATGCCTTAAAACATGGTGGACACAGGTGCGGTCATGAAAGGAATATCAAAACACTTATATAATGCATTAGGGAGCCTCATGTGTTTAGTGCGTTAGTTTCCGTGCTTACATTGGAGTGTGCATGGATTAGCGGGCCTGGATGGTTTGAAGTTGGAACATAAAGAGGCCATTGAGATCGGCTAGGGCTTTTGGACGAACTGACTGAACAGGCCCCTCTTACATAAATGGAGAGCAGGGCCACTTCTAATTATCATACACAAGCTAACAATGGGAATTTGATGGTGTCCAGATTGATGAGAGGCTAGGACAGTAGTGGCATTTCTCATTTGTAATTAATTAGTAAATGTGGTGTGATCAAAATCAGTAGGCTACTAATAATAGCAATAATAGTCCTGGAAAAAAAAAAAAAAAAAAAAAAAAATATATATATATATATATATATATATATATATATATATATATATATATATATATATATATATATATATATATATATATATATATATATATATATATATATATATATATATATATATATATATATATATATATATATATATATATATATATATATATATATCTTCTCTTGACCCACACACTTCCTTTTAGGTTCATATATCCAAGGCCATGGGTCATCTAGGACCGTCCCTACAGCAGTTTAAGATGTGGAGGAGCATCGGCTATACTCTATATAGTATAGTAGTTCCTCTACAGTGCTAGAATTTTTCATTTATTTTATTCTTTTACATTAAATCAACAAACGAAAAGAACAAAAAATGGTAAAGCTTAACACTGGTATAGCTACAGTTATTTTGTGATATTGTTATAATAACACAACCATAGAGATTAAAGGTTCACTGTGTAACTTTGGTGGAGGGTGGAGGGTCTGTCACCTGCTTGTCTCCATGGACATGTGCAAAGAATGTTCCAAAGTATAGTCTTACAGGCCATATTACTAGTTAGATTTGTGGAGACTTCACTCACAGCGAGAATTAATGTTTTTTTTTTCATTATTATTTATTTTTATTTTTGAGCAATAAATAACCGCTGTGCTTGAATAAATGCAAGACAGATTAGTTTAATACCATACTGTGGGCAATTTAAACCAAAGCATTTACACATCCATGGAGACAGACAGGTTGCAGACCCTCTCCCTTTAAAGAAACATGAACTAAAGGCAAATTGTTACTCACTATTGCCGTAAAGAAATGCCTTGCCATAAAGACACTTTGATAATAAGAAATAATCACATCTGTATACATACTTGATTTTCTATTTGATTTTGATCAAGATTGTTTAAGGTTTTCTGGGGTCAACAGGTGCAATGGGACAGGAGGTCATCACTCGTAATGATATAAATGATATCTTGTTAGCAGGTCCGTCCCTCAGCATGTAATAATCCTGGACAGAGTTCACAGAGGTGGTTATTGATTACGCTAAGCATGCATCTACTCACTACTGCGTTTATGTGGCTTGAGCTCCCCCAGACGCTTTCTACAATGTGGATTTGTCTTGTGATTTGTCTTTGAGACATATCTCAATGGTCACTTCGGCTCCTTCAAAAAGAATACTATTGTGTCAGGGATAAAAATGTATTTAGTTACAGAATAGTGAATACCTACATTAGAATGCATCAGAGTACTGTATTCTGAATACTTGGAATACTTTTGCACAGGGTTGCATTTAGATTAGAGTGTAAACACGCTACATGGATTAAAAACAGTTTTATATTTGTTTCACTCTTTGTTCTGGATTTATTTAGCACTGATCAGAGAACACCACAAGTGCAGTGTTTTCTATTTTTCTCATTGATTGCAGTTTGAAGGATAACTTGTGCAATCAAGTACTGCCATGCATACCTTTGATTTTAGGAAAATAAATGAATACTGAATACCACCAAATGAAAAAGTAACTGTACCAGAATACTGTCAAAATTAGTATTCAGAATACGTATTGTATTCAGTACATGTATTCAATTACTTCACAGTACTGCATTGTGTTGAGTTTTGAAAATACACAAATGATTTCTGGCACAGACTCACTTTTGACCATTGAAAATCAGCCATCGATGAAGGCTGAAACAGCACAGCGTGATATACACTGATTGTTTGATTATACCACACTGTGAAGATTAGATGGCTTTTGATTTAAAGGTGCACTATGTAACTTATACTGGTTTACTGGTTATTTCAAAAAGGCTATTTTATTTCTCAAAAATACATTGAAAAACATGCATTATACTGTAATTTGTCCTGGTGTGTTGCCTGCTTGTCTTCTTGGAGATATTATTGGTTCTTAAAGGAAAAGTAAAGTTTTTTTTACAATCTGAGCCTTCTTTCGGCAATAAAACAAGTAGATTTACTCACCCATAGCACTTTGGTGTCATTTAGAGGAGTTTCGTAGAAGTTATGTTGTAGCCGTTCTGTTCTACTAATGATCCCGTATCCGTTAGCGTGAGTGCTCGGGGCATTACTTTACGGTCTCCAAATAACACAAACTTTAGCACTTTTCAAATCACAGAAGATCGCTGTGTCAGCGTAGACTTTTAGTGGATTCCAAAACGGCCTGAAACCCGATATCCAGCTATAGTTTCATTTGATGACGTCATCAGAGAGGACAGTGCGCATGTGTGAACTCAGCTGTTTTGTAAACACAGCTAGTCCGAAAGAAGCTAACACCGCTCTGAACTTTACTTTTCTGTTGCGATATCGGGTTTCAGGCCGTTTTGGAATCCACTAAAAGTCTACGCTGACACAGCGATCTTCTGTGATTTGAAAAGTGCTAAAGTTTGTGTTATTTGGAGGCTGCAAAGTAATGCCCCGAGCACTCACGCTAACGGATACGGGATCATTAGTAGAACAGAACGGCTACAACATAACTTCTACGAAACTCCTCCAAATGACACCAAAGTGCTATGGGTGAGTAAATCTACTTGTTTTATTGCCGAAAGAAGGCTCAGATTGTAAAAAAAAAAGTTACTTTTCCTTTAAGAAGAAGTGACTTTATTTATCTCACACAAGAGAAATTCTTCTCTGCATTTAACCCATCCTGTTATTAGGAGCAGTGGGCAGCACATTACTGCGCGGGGGGACCATGTCCATGATCTTCTTGCTTCGGTTTGGTCAGGACCTAAGCTGGAGGATTTTACCTATGGTGCATGTTTTGGGTTGGTGGGGGAAACCGGAGTGCCCGGAGGAAACCCACCCAGACACGGGGAGAACATACAAACTCCACACACACAAAAAGGCTCGGGCGACCCGGGGATCAAACCCCGAACCTTCTTGCTGTGAAGCATGAGCACTAGCCACCGTGACGCCAACATTTAAAAAACAACATTTCCTTTGAGACAAGCAGGTGATAGACCTCCCACCAGAAAAGTTACTCAGTGCATCTTAAGATGGACAGGGGGGCTTTTTGCAGCCAAGAACACCATACATTAACACCAGTAGAATTACGATGGTATGTACATAGTTCAAATAAAATACTTTCCTGGAATACATTTTCATTTTTCTCATCATCATTTTCATTCAGTTAAAGGCCACGTACCAGATTTTTTACCCATGTATTTGAGCAAAATTTGTCTTGGCTCAGTATAGGTATGTAGAAGCAGCTCTCGAAAAATCAAAATATGTCCTTTGCTTACTGTCT
The DNA here is from genome assembly GCA_036785185.1 of Paratrypauchen microcephalus. Lineage (NCBI taxonomy): Eukaryota > Metazoa > Chordata > Actinopteri > Gobiiformes > Gobiidae > Paratrypauchen > Paratrypauchen microcephalus. Next base: position 5,842,746 of record JAVJIX010000021.1, on the reverse strand, counting down.
GCATCTAATTATAAAACATTTGATTGTCTAATAATCAGGTAGTGCTTAGCATTCTAGGTGTTAGTATTAGTGTGACACCAAACCTCCACTTTTTGTGTCTGAGAGTCGTGAATAATTCATCAGGGTAAATAACTAGGATGCTCTGAATGCATAAGGTAAGTGAGGAATAACTTTGGACCACTTTAAACTGTTTAAAAATAACTGTTTTTGTTTTCCACATGTCAAAATCATTGTGTCATTTTTGAAGTCATCACTGTGAACTCTCTCAAACCTCTTGACTTTGATCTTGACACACAGTAATAGCAATTAAAAACTAATGAGATCACTTTATCGGAACAAAAAAACAACAACTGGTATCACTGGTTATATTCATCAACACTGCTCAGCTAACCATGAGTGCATGTGTCTCAAAAGTATTCTTTTGGATTAGAGAAGAACAATGCGGCGCCTCTGTCCAGTCTGGTCAGCCAGTATGGATGAGGTTACACTGACAGACTGCTGAGTGCCAGACCAATACATCAGGCTTTTTTCTGATAAACAAGTCCTGTTTCATGCTGCGCGCCTCCTGACACTTCCAACCCCACAAAGGCGAGCTCTCGACGGTTACAGTTCCCACGCCACCTAGACCGTCCTGGGACACAGAGAGAGGCAGTGCTGGTGTGTTCTTACCTCTCTGACTTTTTATAGGGCTGTTTCAAAGAGAAAAAGAGAGGATTTTATACCTGGGACAAAAAGATGTTATAGGCTTGCTTTGTCAGTTCAAAAGAGCGGGGAAGGGAAAAGGAATGATAAAGAAGATGTGAAAACACTGCAGAGGAAGTAAGGATAGACAAGAACAAAACGCATGTCAACAATGCACAACAATCAGGCCTGGACTGGTTATTGGGCATACCGGGCATTTTCCCGGTGGGCCGACAGTCCTAGGGGCTGATGCCCTTCTTTTTTTTTTTTCTTTTTTTTTTTTTACTTAGAGACCGGCCCACAATTAAGGACTGAACCAGGACTAAACCAGGTCTGAACCAGGACTAAACCAGGACTAAATCAGGATTGAACCAGGACTAAACCAGGACTAATCAGGTCTAAATCAGGACTAAATCAGGTCTGAACCAGGACTAAATCAGGATTGAACGAGGACTAAACCAGGACTAATCAGATCTAAATCAGGACTAAATCAGGTTTGAACCAGGACTAAACCAGGACTAATTACATCTAAATTAGGTCTAAATCAGGTATGAACTAGGACTAAACCAGGACTAAATCAGGACTGAACCAGGACTAAACCAGGACTAATCAGGTCTAAATCAGGACTAAATCAAGTCTGAACCAGGACTAAACCAGGACTAATTATGAGGGGCTAAGCCAAAAATGCCAGGGCCATTTTTTTGTCCCAGTCCAGACCTGACAACAATGCAACATTATAGTGAAATTTTTTGTTCAGTGGAAGGAAAAAACTGTCACATTTCTTGCATTGTGTTTGCATGAGAAGTATACTAATTTTGGGGTAAAATGTCATGCGACTATCTTGAATTTCATTGAAGTTCATGGTAGAGAGCCTTTACATCTGGCTTTCTTATATCACTATCTTTTGGGTGCTGTTTTAGCATAGATTCTTACTAAAAAGAACAATAAGCTGACTTTACCCAGGTGTAAATATAACGTAGTCTGTTTTAAAATTACAAATGCATACATTAAATATGCAATGTAAACCCACTGTTTCCAAGAATTGGAAAGAATGTGAAAAGAAATTGAAAGATGGTTAGAGGGCAAATAATTACAACCAGTCCTTAGTTATATAGCTTTTAAACTGTGTGCGGTCCAAGCTAGTTTTATATCAAATGGACCGATGCAAAAATGACCCTAAATAGTGCACCACTGAAATTAATTCTGGGGGAAAAATGTCTATGCAATATTCTCCTTCGTTTCAGTTTTTATAATCAGAATAACTATATGGGTTATTCTGTGACCACTGGAGGGCATCCCCAACCTCACTGTGGTTTCCTGCTTTTGAGACTCCAGCCTCAGTTCTGCTTGTCCAGTGAAAGAGGAAGGAAGAATTCAGGGCATAAATTGTCATATATTTTAAAGTGATGGATGCACTTGTCTTGCTTGTACATTAATAAACTCCACTGTACACTGTAGATTACATTGCAGATATCCCAGTGCTCACTGTTGTAGCAACAAGTTATACAAAGCAATAATTTTGTAGTATCCCATTTCATTCCTTCTATTAGAACATCCCTCCTCTGCCCAAATATGGTTAAGACAAATATTCCATCCAGTTTAGACACAACCTCTGCAGACATAGTTTGGATAAACGCTGTAAATTTAATTGGCTAAGACACATTTTGTTCTACTGCACTCATAAGCATCTAGAACTAACAAACAGCTTCTTAAGTGTTGAAAAATCTCCTGCCGACAGAGCAACAAATAAGCAGGTGCCACAACACAACAGCATAGCAGGGAGAAAGGACAGTTTCAACAATAAATGTGAACAACTCAAGTTTAAAGAGATCTTATGAAAACATACTGGGATCACACAAGAGGGCTCTGAAACAAAGTGTTTTGTGTTTTGTGGTTGTGAGAAAGATTATGGTCTGCACACTACAGGCCTGTAATCACCTTGTGCTGACGTCAGCGCTTGTGCTCTGACAGCTGCTGGGCTGGGCCTAAGGGTGATTACCACACAGATATAATGTATGTACTTTCTCTATTGACTTAGTTAAGCACTGAAAGTGTCCCACACGTCTGAAGGAGCCATGAAGGTCCAGAACTGCCTTATACAAGGTGACATTGGCCCAGGTGGTAGAGCTGTTATAACGTGAGGTTGGCAGTTTGATCTTAGCTCATAGGCCTTATGCTCTTAGCTCTTAGACATTATTTACACACATTATTTGTACATTTTGTGGGTTAGTGAGTGTTCATTATGTTTACCAGCTCCGCTGTTGATATAGACATTCATTACAGCAGTAGTAGAACCTGCCTGAAGCCAATTTAAGTTATAGGTCCAATAACCTGTCCCAGGATAGCTGATTGCAGTGAATCAAGCCAATAATGGCCCAGGCATCTGAGGAATGGTGCATATTCTCAAGAAACTATCAACAGGATCATTACAAAAAGTTCAAGGGCTCATGAACTTGGGGTCATGATACATAATAGCTGGACACTTTGTAGGCGGTATATTGGAATCTTATAACATACAGTTCACTGTGGACACAGACAGATGTTAACTTTGACAGTAATGACTCACTTCAGTCACACAAGTGAACCTTCTTTGGAAGACCGTATAGTAAGATTTTGTTTGATCGTTGCCATAACACTTGATAATATCCCTTATTCAGCGTAAATAAGCCGTGCTTGTTTGAGAGGACACACACTTATATTGCTGCTATAAAAACAGAAATGACTGGCTACAGCTCTTATTGTCCCAGGACAAACCCATGCTGAGGGACCCATGTTAGTGACGCTCATCTTGTTTTAGAGCCCCATACACGGGACATCTGCTGGACTCGCGGGCTTCCTCTGAACCAATCACTGCATGACCTCCCAAGACGTCCTCTGCTCTGATACTGTCTCAGCCCACCAGCAAAATGCCTCTATTGATGCTTTGTAGCTGATACCATCAACATTCCCTGGAGGTGCGATGCTAATTGTAGGCACTGCTCTGTCTGAGGCTTTGTTAAAATTGTTTAACACAAGCTGACCAGAAAGAGCAGGTTTAGGTGAGCTGATTAAAGAGGTGAAACTGTAAAAGTCTCTCACACATAAAACTACATTCACAAACTACCTAGTATTCATCAACATTTTCAGTTAGTCACCTTCACCTTTTTGTTGAAAATCAAACACAGGACCCTGAATGCTTTTATTGATCACAGGCTCCTCAAAATGTGCTGAACTGCCATAGCCTACGTCTATGGCAGGAATGGCAGAACACCCTCAGCATGATGTCACTGCAAAGTATCAATGGGAATACACGTCATTTCAGATATTCAGATTACTGTCTCTGGATTAAGAACAAAATAGATTCAGCAAGATGAAAATACAGCCCTGTGCGTCTTTCACCAGAGTTAGGTCAGTTGTGTGACTAGCTGTTGGATCTTGTTGACGCAGAATGTGGTATGTGTGTGTGTACTGGGTATTCTTGAGAAAATAAAGGATTTGGTGGGATTAGGTCTTTACAACAGACTAAAGGCAGCAAGAAATACGCTTGGGTACTAAGATACATGATCAGGCCTTAATCTCCCAGGCTGCAGGGGCACAGGGCAATGGCTGCTTTCGTGTAATCATTTTGGTACTCATTTGTCCCACTACTACTACTACACGATTACGGCACTAGACATGCGTCAGAAGGGCGGTTTAAAATTCCAAAGGCAAATACAAATTTTCTCCAACGCACCTTTATCTTTAGAGCAATAAAAGGGTGGAACATTTTGCCATTGAGGCTCATTGAAACAGAACAGAAGTTGGACTTTAAAAGAAAACTAAATAATTACATCGGGATTTGCTACTTGTAACATGAATTGTTGTGGAATATCAACAAATTGCAGACTTTAATTTTTGCTGTCTTTTTTTTTTTTTAGATTTTTATAGAAATTAAATGTATCGATGTGTGTTATTTATTGAAATGTATTGATTTGTGTTTTGTACCTTTTTTACTTTGTGCTTTAACAAGGACCCCAGGAAGACTAGCTGGCTGTGAAGCACAGCTAATGGGGATCCTAATAATAAATTAAACTAAACTACAGATGATTTTCAGACAATATGAAATCCCAGTTTATTTCAAACCCACAAACACTTTAAGACAAAAACTCGTCCACCCAAAGGACAAAACACCGAGCCACAAACAAAGCAATGTGGTCTACTCCATTCAGTGTAGTGAAGACTGCAGTGAGCGCTACATTGGAGAAACCAAGCAGCCACTTCACAAGAGGATGTACCAACACAGACGAGAGAGCCAGAGTGGACCGTCATCTGCCGTATATCTTCACCTAGAAGCCGCGGGCCATTCGTTTGAGGACAGTGAGGTTCAGATCTTAGCCAGGGAAAAGAATTGGTTTGAGAGGGGAGTTAAAGAGGCTATTTTTGTCAAAAAAGAGAATCCTTCTCTGAACAGAAATGGTGGAGTCAGACATAATTTGTCTCCCATCTATAATTCCATTCTTAAGCCTAGATCAAGCAAACAGGGGAACAATAGGGCTAGCCAGGTCAGGGCCAGAGGTGTGAAAAACAGTCGTTGTAGGGATGAATAGGTATGGTAATCTAGACGCCAGAGAAACAAAAGACTGAAACCAATGAGATAGTTTCGGAAAGTAGTTAGCTCGTTAGCTCCTCCCTGCAGCAAGATATAAGCAAGTGTCTTACCAGCACTCTAATTAGAGCTGACGAAGCCTCTCGGATGAGCGGCGAAACGTTTTCGACCAAACAAACTTTGTCCAGTTGACAAATTGAATTTCTTCTTTTATCAAATTAAACTAAACTACTACTTGCATGTTTTGTTTTGTTTTTTTCTTATTTTGTGACGTGGGGGACACAAATAGAGAAGAAGCAGACTGGAAGACGTCATTGCATTTGTATTCCAACCAACATGTGTTTGAGAGATTTGTAGTCTGAGATGATTTCTGCTGGCCATTATGCAACACCCCACAGCGACAAAGCCACAAACAAAGATTAAAACCTAAACCACACAATACAGTTAGAAACATGTCCAAAAGTCCTACTGCAGTTACACAAGGCCATAAAATCTGAAAATATTTCTGCAAGACTGGAACATGTCCTAGGCTGTACTGTAAGTAGAAACTATCAATGGTAACGCGAGCATTTTAATCCTTCAATTATAGAAGGGATTTGATATAACTGTCTGACAATGCTATCCATCTGGTTCAACAACACACTGAAGTTTTCCATATGCTATTTTATTAAATTAATTCAGTCTATAAAGTGAGGCTGCCTATGCGAACACTAAGGCATTACATGATGCTGATGATCATGCAGAATCTTCAAAAACTATCTTCTCACAAATCTGGCATATGATTTTAATATTTCCGCAAATGAATACCAGTTAAATAATAAATAAAATGTGCACATTTATTAGGGATACAATGATCCAGTGAAGGTATCGGATATTGGCGCTGATACTGATAAATTTGGGGGATATTTTGTACCTGCCCAAGGACTGAAGATGGAAAGTAATTCGTAACTTCTACCACAGAGCATCTTTTCTGGATCTGAATATTTTCTGGGCACTGTCCTTGCTTTAAATCAATAAATAAATCACATATTGGCTCCCAAATATCAGTTCAGCCAATATCCTGGTTGGGCATATAAATTGATGTAATAATTACTTGTTACTTTTATTTATTCAAAGTTGTTCTGTAGTTAATGGAGTAAATACCAGCTCCATAACATAATAATCTTATGTTATGTTAAATCTTATTTCATGTTTATTTGTTTGTAACATATTAATGAACATTTAAAATCTAAATATGCAAAGATTATAGCCAATATGTTCTTATTTTTGTATGAAGGAAATGCTGTTTTCAGTCTCTGTACCGGTAACGGTTGGTTAGATACTTAAAGGCAAATTAACGTTTTTTTACAATCTGAGCCTTCTTTCGGCAATAAAACAAGTAGTTTTACTCACCCATAGCATTTTTCTGTCAATTGGAGCAGTATCGCAGAACTTATGTTGAGCCGTTCTGTTCTAGTAATGATCCCGTATCTTTTAACATGGTGCTGTATCATTTGCTCGGGGCATTACTTTGCGGTGTCCAAATAACACAAACTTTAGCACTTTTCAAATCATAGAAGCCCGATGTCTTAATGTAAGAAATCGTTTGAAGCAAAAGTGGCCTGTAATCCGAGATTTAGCCATAGTTTCGAGTAGATGAGGACGCCAGTGCGCATGCGCGGACTGCTCCTGGGCTCCAAACATGAAACGCAAAGCTGAAAACTATGGATAAATCTCGGATTACAGGCCACTTTTGCTTCAAACGATTTCTTACATTAAGACATCGGGCTTCTATGATTTGAAAAGTGCTAAAGTTTGTGTTATTTGGAGACCGCAAAGTAATGCCCCGAAAACAAATGCTAATGGTTACGCTACAACATAACTTTCTTCAAACAGCTCCAAATGACACGAACGTGATATGGGTGAGTCAAACGACTTGTTTTATTACCGAAAGAAGGCTCAGATTGTAAAATAACGTTACTTTGCCTTTAAAGGGACAGTGTGTAAGATTTTTACCCGTTAATTACTGAAATTGAAGATACCCATTCAAAAATACATTATTTTCCAAGCCTTTTCACTTCCATCATGAAATCAAAGTATTCTTTTGGACTTAGATATAGTCACATAAAAGGGGGATCCTGCCCATATAGAGGCAGCCATTTTGAATACGAGAGCCGCAGAAGGACATTTGGGCTCCGCCTTCGCCTTCGGCAAGGCTCATGGTTTTGGGTAAACAACGACAAGCATGTTGCCGGATCACACGTCGTAATGGATCTAACACGTGTTTTGGACTAAATTGTTTTACTGGATTTTATTCGCTGGATCCTTACGGACAGATTGAGACCAAGCTTATGTTGAAATTCTGAGTTTGACCTGTCCAGAGCCTTCAAAGGTAAGCTTTGTGCTTTTCCGTTTTGTGCTTTTCCGTATAAAAGCCCCATGTGCTCGGGAAGTGATTATTGTGCCGGGAAATGAATTGCATAGTCAAAAAGAGGAGACTGTAAGGTTTCATTTGATGTGTAGAGTGTCATGGTACATGATCGGGAATGTGTGTTTTCATGCGAAAAGGAAAAAAAAAGTGAACGGGACCGCGTTTTATGTATACAGTAGCGGCGCGCGGTTCTTGCGCCGGTACGCGAGCTGTCCGTGTTACGGCGCGCCCGGGTGACCCTCGAGGTCTGCCGTAGCTAAAACAGGAAGCGCAATAGCAACTATCCACCTATGCGCCACGAATCCTACACACTGGGGCTTTAAAGCAATAGTATTGGGATCGATATCGTAACTGAAAAAGTTGTATTGGTGCATCTCTAATATTCATAATCAATGTTGTGGTTAAGATTTCAATATCTATGCTGGTGATTACACAAAATGTCTTGGATTGGACATGGTTTAATGATTTACACTTTGAATGTTCCGTTTTGACTCAGAGCCAAACTGCCAGTAATTTAATCCATTGGCATGCAAGACAATAGGCTGTTGATGTCTGGACTGGCATCACTCTTAATTCGTTATGAGGTGTATAAGGTGAAATTTCAGCGCTGTCTAACTTGCCTGAATGACTGTGATCACAATAAAATGTTGCTCTTGTGAACAAATGAACATTACATAATCATCAAATCAGTAACATGTTAGCTTTGCCCTGTTTTATTATCATGTCACTCATGAGCAATCAAAGCAGCAGGAAGGTTCTGCTGCCTTATGTAAACGCAAAAAGTACCCGATTCTCCCACAAAAGCTGTGTTTGTGTGCTGGGTCAAGTCATGTGCATAAAATGTGAAGCAACTGGCCGTATAGAGGAGATTACATAATGCTACAGTAGCTGTCTTTCCTTGTGGATTGAATAGAGTCAAATATTTTCAGTTGGTTGAATGTTGGTTTGTCAGTGTTCATTAGACAGGTTTATCAGGGGTGCTGGACCACAAGGCCTTCAGTACAATGTTGATGTGGATTTTATAAGCTGTTCTTGCTTCACCTGTTTGTGAAGCAATTTGTCAGAACTTTTCAAGCATCCGCCCAAGCGTTACTAAAAAGAGCAACCATCACAGCCAATGTAACTCATCAGCTGTGTACATAAAAATAGAGGGAATCTTTCCAACATGATCATATAATAGTATAATACATTCAACACTCTTTGATTATGTAATTATGTATTGGATTATTATGCATTATGTAGGCTTTATGTATGTAAGTATTGGACAATATCCGTTGACCTTTTTCTTGTGAACGTTTTTGAGGTAACATTATAACACGGCTTAAAGTTCACAAAGTCAATTTTGCGTAATATAGAAACTTAAATTTAAAAAAATCAAGTAAAAGAAATTGTGCCGCGCCTTTACATAATATTGTATCAACATTTTTAAGAATGCAAATAGAATTAAGATTACACAAGTGCATTTTCCACTTTATCAGTCTCCCATCAGCCTTAATATTAAACTATGGAAAAACACTTTGACTTTGGTGTGTCCCTTCGGAGCTGACCGCCTTGGCACTGCATGGGCATGCACTGTGCCCGGCTCTACTGGGAGGTTAAAACAACCACCATGAATCCTGGAAGGGTCCTCTTTGTCAGGGCCTTTGTCATCTGAGAGAGGGGCCCAGTGGTTGACAGAGGAATGGGCTTCTCCTGTCTTACTGGTCAGGACTAGAAGCACATGGATGGAGCCAGCAATATAAGACAAAGCTTGGTGTTTTTTAACTCGGGTACACTGCCATTGTCTTGGTCTTAGGAAGCTAACAACAATACTAACAATGCTAACCTGTTAAACCTTTGCAGAATATATTTGGGCTTTACAGAGATAGAAGATTATCTTCTTGTTCATGAGTAAAATAAGGTGATGTAATATGAAGAAATAGATGGAAATATGGGAGTATGATTTTTAAGTGTTTTTAAGTGTTATCTGAGGCTTGTTATTTCTGAAAAGCCTTAAACATTGGAAAGGTCAGTTCTGAAATAGATATAATGATGAACCATAGAAAAATACCAGTGTGATTCATCAGAAAATGTGAATCCCTAATAGTCACCAATAAAAGCATAATTTTTTAAACAGTTTCATGCATCCTCCTTCTTCCAGATGTTTAATGAGGATTCAAACAACAGTATTATTTTTATTGTAAATCCATTGCATTTACAGAGAACAATGTAATGGTCAGAAAACACATTTTGAATAGGCTACTTCTTTCATTGAATTATATGTGTATGTAGTACACATATCACTGTAGTAGTTTATTCAGTCCTTTACAGCACTGTAAGGACACAGACTTCAACCCCTATTGGAACATGATGAAAAGGGTATAGGCTGAAGTTAAAAGTATTTATAATGCCTTATTTGCTCACCTTCAAAACTAGATTAAAATATATACTTAATAATGCTAAGGTAAACACATGATGTTGCCATAGCAATAGCTTTATTTAGTGTTTGCATAGCACTGTAGACTTTCATAGAATTGTGAATCTCCCTCAGGCTATCATTTCTTATTTTTATTGTTCAAATTCATGTGCATAAATATTGGCTGTAAATTATAGGCTAGGTTTATAGACAGGCATGAATACAAGATTATATGCCTTTTATTGTTTGTAGTTTTTTGGTCTTTGTCCGGTGAGGGATTGTGCATTACATTTACGTGGCTCTTACCTCATAGAGGAATGGGTGTAATCACAATACAGTGACTCATTTGGGAGCAGACGATTTGCTGACTCATGCTCTGGTCTTTAACAGGACTCCAGAGTGTTCTGTCAGAAGAGCTGGGATGACCTCTAACCTCTGTAGGGTTGCCGTTAAAACAAACAGGTTTTATAGCAGTGTCGTGGCCGCCACATGAGGAGCAGATGCGAGGCACTGCAGCATGCCTGTTTTGTACCAGAGTTGATAGAAAATTGGTTATTCTCAAGATTTGGATCTGAGTTACCCATATTTAAACCAGGTTAAGCAAATTTCTAAGCGGGCCTAAACTAGGACTAAACAAGGTCAATTATACAGTAGGATTAAACTATGACTTAAGTTTTAAGTTATGGCTAATATAACTGACAACAACATTAAGTATCACAGTTTGCAAGTTACCCACTGTTGAAGGATGATTTGTGTGTTGCAGGAAATAGAGCCTCTTATATGAATGGGAGCAGGAGGATCATGCCATACTGTAAATCCAGATTGTCTGGAGTCTGGAGGTTTCTCAGAACCCAAATATTCCTGCAACAGACATTCTAATCAAGTTTAGGGTTGTCAAACATATCAAAGTATCATACTAATTGATGCTAAAACTAGTATCGGAACTAGATAATCATTTGGGTAAGTATTACTACTAAAAAAGTCACATTCACAGGACAGAAATGAACCTTTCCTGAATAGCTTTAGCTGTATCAGTACAAGTTTAGGCCTCATAGACTAGTACAGTGTTTCCCAACCAGGGGTACAAATACCCCTAGGGGTACGCGAGCACACTGCAGGGGGTACTCGGCAGTGTCGCTGCCAGGCACAGGGGGAGATTTTTTGGAATTTTTTCATTCTAATTTGAGTAAATTTGAGTTAAAGAAAATAGAAAAAAAAATGTCTGAGAATTAAATTTTCAAATTAAGGAGATGAAATAAAATGATTTTAAAGGCAAATTAACGTTTTTTTACAATCTGAGCCGGCAATAAAACAAGTAGTTTTACTCACCCATAGCATTTTTCTGTCAATTGGAGCAGTATCGCAGAACTTATGTTGAGCCGTTCTGTTCTACTAATGATCCCGTATCCGTTAACATGGTGCTGTATCATTTGCTCGGGGCATTACTTTGCAGTGTCCAAATAACACAAACTTTAGCACTTTTCAAATCATAGAAGCCCGATGTCTTAATGTAAGAAATCGTTTGAAGCAAAAGTGGCCTGTAATCCGAGATTTAGCCATAGTTTCGAGTAGATGAGGACGCCAGTGCGCATGCGCAGACTGCTCCTAGGCCCCAAACATGAAACGCAAAGCTGAAAACTATGGATAAATCTCGGATTACAGGCCACTTTTGCTTCAAACGATTTCTTACATTAAGACATCGGGCTTCTATGATTTGAAAAGTGCTTAAGTTTGTGTTATTTGGAGACCGCAAAGTAATGCCCCGAAAACAAATGCTAATGGTTACGCTACGCTACAACTTTCTTCAAACAGCTCCAAATGACACGAACGTGATATGGGTGAGTCAAACGACTTGTTTTATTACCGAAAGAAGGCTCAGATTGTAAAATAACGTTACTTTGCCTTTAATTTAATAATCTGTTGTGTCACGTTCTACTTTTGGAGATTTATCAACACGAGTTGATAAATTATGAGTGAGGATATACTCAAGGTATGACAAAAAGGCTCAGGGGGTACACAAGACAAAAAAGGTTGGGAAACACTGGACTAGTATATGCCCATCACTGTCTTTTTGCACTGCTTGGCCAGGGAGAAACGAAATTTTGATTCACTGTATGTCGAACACATATGGCAGAATTGACAATAAAGCTGACTTTGAACATTAAACTTTGACCACTGTGAAGCCCACCATGAATGACAGAGGGATTACACAGATATAAGGCCACATGGTAACATAAAAGAAGGTACTATAATTTAATGATGAAAAGGATATTCTGTTGTCTAAGGAAATTGTGTTTTTAATTATCATCGTGGTATCGGCATCAGTATTGAGTATTGAGTCTATTCCTTAATATCGAAATCAAGTTTGAAGTTTTTATATCGTAAGAACTGATCAAGTTAAAGGAGAATTAACATTTTTTTACAATCTGAGCCTTATTTCGGTGATAAAACAAGTTGTTTTACTCACCCATAGCACTTTGGTGTCATATGGAGCACTTCCAGAGATGTTTTAGATTAGCGATCTCCGTAATGTGAGTTCTCGGGGCACATGTTTGCGGTCTCCAAATAACACAAACTTTAGCACTTTTCAAATCATAGAAGCTCAATGTCTTAATCTACACTTTCGTTTGAGTCAAAAGTGGCCTGTAATCCGAGATTTAGCCATAGTTTCAAGTAGATGAGGAGGACAGTGCGCATGTGCGGAGTCACAGTTTATTTCACTCTCAGCTCCCGGGACCCAAACATGAAACGCAAAGCTGTAAATTATGGATAAATCTCGGAGTACAGGCCACTTTTGACTCAAACGAAAGTGTAGACTAAGACATTGAGCTTTTATGATTTGAAAAGTGCTAAAGTTTGTGTTATTTGGAGACCGCTCGGGGCATATATTATATTATATTATATTATGCGTGAAAAGTCCCTCAGTCGTCCAGGTAGAATCCATGATAACAGGAGAAGTTCAATTTGTCAACTGGACAAAGTTTGTTTGGTTGAAAACGTTTCGCCGCTCATCCGAGAGGCTTCGTCAGCTCTAATAGGAATACTGGTAAGACACTTGCTTATATCTTGCTGTAGGGAGGAGCTACCTAGCTAACTACTTTCCGGAACTATCTCATTGGTTTCCGTCTTTTGTTTCTCTTGCGTCTAGCTAACGATCCCTATTCATCCCTACACGCCTGTTTTTCACACCTCTGGCCCTGACCTCGCTAGCCCTATTGTTTCCCTGTTTGCTTGATTTAGGCTTAACAATGGAATTGTAGATGGGATGCAAATTATGTCTGACTCCACCATTTCTGTTCAGAGAAGGATTCTCTTTTTTGACAAAAATAGCCTCTTTAACTCCCCTCTCAACTAACTCCCCTCTCAAACCAATTCTCCAAGTAGACTCCAAGTAGAAGTCTTCAGGAAGCCCACACACACAGACCAATACCTGCTTTTTGATTCACACCACCCACTGCAGCACAAACTGGGTGTTATTCGGACATTACAACACAGGGCCCAAGTGGTTCCCACAAGCACAGAGGGTAAGGAAAAAGAAGAACAACATGTGCAGGAAGCCCTCTCTGTTTGTGGTTATCCCAAATGGGCTGTTAACAAAACCAAGAGAGACAAGGGCAAGAAACAAGATAATAGAGAATCCGAACCCAGGAGGAAAGGGGTAGCGATTCCGTACCTGGCCGGCGTGTCGGAAAAACTACAGAGGATTTTCAGACAATATGAAATCCCAGTTTATTTCAAACCCACAAACACTTTAAGACAAAAACTCGTCCACCCAAAGGACAAAACACCGAGCCACAAACAAAGCAATGTGGTCTACTCCATTCAGTGTAGTGAAGACTGCAGTGAGCGCTATATTGGAGAAACCAAGCAGCCACTTCACAAGAGGATGTACCAACACAGACCGGCGTGCCAGAGTGGACCGTCATCTACCGTATATCTTCACCTAGAAGCCACGGGTCATTCATTTGAGGACAGTGAGGTTCAGATCTTAGCCAGGGAAAAGAACTGGTTTGACAGGGGAGTTAAAGAGGCTATTTTTGTCAAAAAAGAGAATCCTTCTCTGAACAGAAATGGTGGAGTCAGACATAATTTGCATCCCATCTACAATTCCATTGTTAAGCCTAGATCAAGCAAACAGGGAAACAATAGGGCTAGCCAGGTCAGGGCCAGAGGTGTGAAAAACAGGCGTGTAGGGATGAATAGGGATCGTTAGCTAGACGCAAGAGAAACAAAAGACGGAAACCAATGAGATAGTTCCGGAAAGTAGTTAGCTAGGTAGCTCCTCCCTACAGCAAGATATAAGCAAGTGTCTTACCAGTATTCTTATTAGAGCTGACGAAGCCTCTCGGATGAGCGGCGAAACATTTTCAACCAAACAAACTTCAGTTGACAAATTGAACTTCTCCTGTTATCATATATTATATTATGTATATTATATATTATATTATATATTATATTATATATACTCGCGTTACGCATATCGCAAATCTAAAACATCTCCGGAAGTGCTCCATATGACACCAAAGTGCTATGGGTGAGTAAAACAACTTGTTTTATTACCGAAATAAGGCTCAGATTGTAAAAAACGTTAATTCTCCTTTAAGTAATTTGCATTATATTTCCATTTTATCTAATGAGAAGTAAACACATGATGAAACTAATTGGCACATTTAGTAGAAGAACTGGTGTTGAAAATTAGGTTAGGCTGAAAAACACCCCATGGGCTTAGTGAGTATTATTTCCTTTTATTTGCAATGGTGGAGCCTCTTTTTCACTAAAATGTTACTTTTATCTTCTGATTCCCTCCATTGCAGCAAATATCACTGCTCCATGGAACAGCTTGTTCTCAATACACTCCCAGATGGGAACAAAGGCTCTGCACTGCTCTCCCTCTTCTTTGCTGCTGAAAACTGTGTCACTGTGTCATATGTAATAGCATCACCAATCACGACGCAGGTAGCTTGAGTGACACCGGTGAGCGTCACGTCTGTCCAATCATACACAATCATTCCGGAGCTCCCGACCAATCAGGGTGTAGCAGGGTGAAGCAGCTGTCTGAGTACAAAAAGGGACATGTGTGGAAACGTGCTGGAGGAAAACAGGTTAGGGGGTTATGCTGTTTTTAACCTGGGCTGGATAATGTGCCACAAATTTCCCTTTAGTATTTGTGTGGAAATTGAGACTTGTGAGATTGACTTGTTTACAGAGTAGAAGCAGTCTTATTTCTCACTGCAGCATCACCATATCATTTCTTTAAAGGTGCACTGTGCAACCTTTCTGGTGAAGGGTCCACTACCTACTTGTCTCCATGGAAATGTTATTGCTTTGCCTGGAATGTTCCATGGTATGACTTTAAATATATCCATCTAGCATTTATTCATAACACGTGTTTCTATTGCTCAGAACTACAATACAAATATAATTCATTCAGTTTCTCCGTAGATCTGAACTGTAATGTAGCATTGTGCTGTAACTTGCTTGCCTCCATTGTGATTGTGATAGGTTTAAGCTATACTGTGGAACATTCTAGACCAGGGGTGTCAAACATGCAGCCCGGAGGCCAGATCCGGCCCTCCAAGACCTTTAATCTGGCCCTCAGCTGATTTTCTATTAAAATATTTTAACTATATTTTAATTTTCTATTAAAATATTGGTAACTTTCTGTCGTTTTGACTGTTGACCGTGACACCCTCATCAGCAAAACGTCAAAAATGAGAAAAGTGGACGCCGAGTGCAGGATTTTCCAAGCAAAATTGACTAATTCCTATTTGTTCAGGAGGTGAATGGGAAACCTGTACGCTTGTGTTGAAATTGCATTTTTCTTAAAGTTTCAGGTTGTTCATAATATTATAATATTTTGTAAAAAAAAAAAAAAAAAAAAAGAGGTCATCAAATAAAAAAGACTTCTGTAATAGATTTGTGTTTCTCTGCACAAATATTTGGACTTATTGCTATTTTTGGGGTATATCTGCCATGAGTTTTCTGATCCGGCCCCTTTGGGATCAAAGTAGGTTGGATACGGCCCCTGGACCAAAATGAGTTTTACACCCCTGTTCTAGACAAAATAATAAAATTTCCATGGAGACAAGCCGTTTGCGGACTATCCACCAGAAATGCCCCTTTAAATCTCTTTTTCATTCCCTTTCCCTCCTTCAGGATACATCATTCTCTGTACATCATATTATACAATGCATGGGTTATTCTGGTTTAAACTAGTGGGATACGTTACACAACACAAGTGAGGAGAGCCATTCTATGCATGTTGTGGTAATGCAATTGGAAATGCACCATTTTGGCACACTGATAATTCACATTCATTATTTTAATATTTACAGTGACTTTCTGGTGGTTTAACCCCTTATTGCATTTTTCCACCAATCCAATCAAGCTTTGCTCAAAACTAGCCAAAAAAATCCAGTAATAATAGAAAACATTACAATAAATCCTTTTCTTTTTTTGTCAAAAGATACATGTTTTGCAGACTAATGGACACATCTCTACAGCATTTGACCGGGGCATCTATTGTATGGCTGTAATTGAGTAATTGAGACCCTTTTTAATGTTTTTTTCCCTCTTTTTCTCTCTCTCTCCCTCTCTCTCTGTGTGTTTTGTTACATAATGTGGATGTGTGGCAACCCCCCCTTTCAGGAACCAGCCTGTGCATTCCTGTGGTCGTCATGGCAACAGAGCCAGCATCCCTTGCTCCATCCTTTGTCCAGTCTCTCCCCGTCGCTGTGTGCGCTTCCCAGGCAGGAGGAAGGTGGCCGAGATTCTGCATGTAAAAGAAAAGGCGTTAATTGAGCTTTCCGTGAAGGCGCATAAGGAATAGGGTTGCATTGTGGGTGAAAACGTCAGTAGGAGGGTTTTCACTGCATGGAGAAAGTGAAAAATCAACACACTCTGCAGAGACTGATGGGAGCAAAACAAGCTTGTCAAAAACACTGGAACACTTCATTGCAGCAAATGTTTTGAAATAGGGACTTGCTAGGACATTTAATCATGTTTGACTTGTGATATTGTGGCAGAGTATGAGATTTGAACCTGGGAAACAGTCCCACATAGGCCTATGGGAGGAGTTCTTGTTACTGTGTACTTGGGAGATTGTAATCTTTCCTGCCTAGACTGGTCGTGGTGACCATTCAACATGTTCCCAGTAAACATTAGCGATTGTGCTTATGTTTGGAAATGGGTTACTGCAATGCAAACAGTTTTAAAAAGTTTAGTTTCTAAAGTTTAAAATCTGATGAGGACATAGGTTTTCAAAATATAACTCAGAACATATATTCACTAGCAAGGACCACGCCACAACAATGAAATACGATAAAGATATTATTGACGGTGGGTAGATGTGATGGCTGGGGGAGACTTAGGGTGCGGGCTCCATCTTCAATCCAAAATGGTCACCCAGCTGATTTGTAATGCCCCCTCCTTAAAGGCAAAGTAACGTTATTTTACAATCTGAGCCTTCTTTCGGTAATAAAACAAGTAGTTTTACTCACCCATAGCATTTTTCTGTCAATTGGAGCAGTATCGCAGAACTTATGTTGAGCCGTTCTGTTCTAGTAATGATCCCGTATCCTTAACATGGTGCTGTATCATTTGCTCGGGGCATTACTTTGCGGTCTCCAAATAACACAAACTTTAGCACTTTTCAAATCATAGAAGCCCGATGTCTTAATGAAAAATTTCGTTTGAAGCAAAAGTGGCCTGTAATCCGAGATTTAGCCATAGTTTCGAGTAGATGAGGACGCCAGTGCGCATGCGCGGACTGCTCCGGGGACCCAAATAGGAAACGCAAAGCTGAAAACTATGGATAAACCTCGGATTACAGGCCACTTTTGCTTCAAACGAAATTTTTCATTAAGACATCGGGCTTCTATGATTTGAAAAGTGCTAAAGTTTGTGTTATTTGGAGACCGCAAAGTAATGCCCCGAATACAAATGCTAACAAATGCTAACGGAAACGCCACAACATAACTTTCTTCAAACAGCTCCAAATGACACGAACGTGATATGGGTGAGTCAAACGACTTGTTTTATTACCGAAAGAAGGCTCAGATTGTAAAATAACGTTACTTTTCCTTTAAAAAGAGCTGACATGGACGGTGTTGTCAGGATAGGCTGTATAAATAGGGCTTCTAGGTAGTTGAAGGCGTGGTCGAGATGAGCTGTGGTGAGGAGGTTGAGGCGTGGTTAATCATATTCACTCCGCATAAATGACTATTGCTCTATTAGTGTTGTGGGCATAGAAATAACTGACCCACTTTGTTAAAACTTTTTCAATGTCAAGTCACAAAACAAGTCCATAAAGGGTGAGCCAGCTAAAATTTGCAATAACAAATTCATGTGTCTGGCTCATGCCCACTCAACTTCCTCTGAAACAAGACTAAACCTGCCCTTTAGCCGTTTGATTGGATCATTTTTTCTTCAGTGTGGCCAATCAGCAACTCCATCTCACGCTCTGTTGTGGAGCTAGTTAGAAAGTAGGCGAAAGGTCCCAATGCAAACTCATTGCCCTTCCCCCGGTCAGGAAGAGCACAAACGCTGACTTTTTTGCTCACATGAAGTCACCCAGAAATCAACAACTATGCAAAAAGTTCTAAATTCATGTGTCTAAATTTCCAGACAGGTTTGTCATCATTTAGCATAGTTGCCCAGGGCTTTACCTGGAATCACACAACCACCATGGCAAGAGTAAACCACTTTATGGAACAAAAGCAGCTGTTGAATCTAAGCCTAGAAAATATAGCCAGTATATAGGGCCATTAAACAAGGCAACGCTTTATATTCTTAAACTATTCCATATGAGGTTTCTTGGTATAGACTGTATAATTGTCTGAGTTTTACGAAAAAGATGTTATGCTGAAACTTGTAAAGCTTTTATATTAAAGGTGTTAGTAACTTATTCAGTCTGTTGGATTCAGGCAGATTCAAAACAAGTCAAGAGTCAAAGGCAGAAGTTTGTGATAAAAATAAAAGTTTTAAATGTCATAGAAAACACCATTCAGTAAAATGGAGCCTTTTACCAAACTGGGTGCATTACATTATCAGTTAACAAAAGGATAAAACTCCTTGAGGAACTCTACAAATGGCATTATGGACAGATTCAACACATTTGGAACATTGGGTACGGACTATAGACTGTATACAGAAAGTACCATACATCAGTTTGACCCAGCGTGCCAAAATCTGAAGACAGACAGCCATTTAAAAATAGACACTTCATAAAAATTAGTAACATTGAAGACTGGATCATTCCAAGGCAGGTCAACATACAATTTTAACAGTACAAGAACTAATCATTTATTTTGTTACACATGCTGTCCAGCCATAGCAGCTCTACTTCAGTGCCCATGTGCTTTTAGTCAATTTTAGTCAAAAAAGGAAAAGAACACAGGCTAAAAACGGTTACAAAAGTCAATCCCATCAAAAGACAAAGGGAAAGACATACCCTGCTATTACCAGCTCACCAGGATGTGAATACCTTGATACGTTTTAAGTTGACCAGCCAACTTTAGCCATTAAAATGCAGGTTAAGAGAATCTCAGTGGGAGACATACAGTACTTTTTTTTTTTTTTTTAAGGACAGAAGGAGTCAGTCCATGAGTTTAGTAATCCGCGGGCTCGTCCCCTTCCTCCGCCAGCAAACACGTGCGGATCAGGGCCTCTGTCACGCCGTAGGGGTCGCAGTTGGCGGAGGGACGGCGGTCTTCAAAGTAGCCCTTCTTCTCCTGACCTACATTGCGGGGGATGCGGATGCTAGCACCGCGGTTAGCTACCCCGGCGGAGAATTCATGGATGTTGGAGGTTTCGTGGTGGCCAGTGAGACGGCGGGCGTTGTCAAGCCCGCCTTTAGGGTCATAGGCACGAATGTGGTAGCTGTGCCTCTTGCCCAGTCGCTCAATTGACTCCTCGATGGCTCTGCAAAAATGCATACTTGTTAGAAATCAGAATGATTAGAGATTTTGGTTGAGCAAAGGGGTAAAACTCACCGGAGTCCACCTTCATCCCTCATCTCCTTTGTGCTAAAGTTGGTATGGCAGCCAGCACCGTTCCAGTTTCCAGGGATGGGCTTGGGATCAAATGAGGCAACAACCCCATAGTCTTCACATACGCGGTGCAGAATGAAGCGGGCAGCCCAGAGGTGATCACCCATGTTAATGCCCTCACAAGGCCCCACCTGGAACTCCCACTGTACAGACATCATCATAAGATTCACTGATCTCACACTTTAATTAAAGTCTAAATCTGAAGTTGAGGTTACCTGAGCAGGCATCACTTCCGCATTAGTGCCACAGATCTGCACTCCTGCATAGAGGCATGCCCTGTAGTGGGCTTCCACAATGTCACGCCCATAGGCCTTGTCTGCGCCCACTCCACAGTAGTATGGACCTATGAACACACCAGCTAGTTAGCACACCACACACACACACACACACACAATTTATGCAATGATTATAACTGTAAATGGTATCGCTGCTCACCTTGTGGTCCAGGAAATCCGTTAGATGGCCATCCAAATGGGTGTCCGTCAGTCCCCAAAATTGTATACTCCTGCTCCATGCCAAACCAAGGGTGCTGGTCTGATACCATGTCCATGACCTTTTTACATGTGATCCTCAGGTTGGTTTCTACAAGGCAAACAGGGCGATTACATTTAGAGTTCCAGCTTTTGGGACATTAGTCATATATACCACACCTTAATGCAAAACTGACAATCAAAGTTGGAGAGGGTTACCTGCAGGTTTGCGGTTGTACTTGAGCACTTCACACAGGACCAGTTTGTTGGGGTCTTTACGGAAAGGGTCACGGAACATGGCAGCAGGGATCAGATACATGTCACTATTGGAACCCTCTGCTTGATATGTACTGGAGCCATCAAAGTTCCACTCTGGCAGATCTAAAAATAAAATAAAATGTACAATTATTTCATGGCGTTTTTGCATGAAACGTTTTCACTGGCAACAGCCGACGCACCTTCAACACTTTTGGGCTCAGAGTCTAGTGTCCTGGTTTTGCAGCGCAGCCCCTCACCAGTGCCGTCTATCCAGATGTACATAGCCTGCACTTTATCCCCTTGGGGCAGCTCCATGTACTGCTGCTTCACAGTTTTGCTCAAATGGGAACTAGAGGACGTGGCCATCTTCACCGCTACTATAACACACCTGAGGAGAAGAGACATGCGGCAGGTGAGGATGAGGGACCACGCTACGCACTCAACACATGTTGCGTAACCGGAGTTTGGGGGGCTGGGCTCATCATCCCTATTGTTTGTTTTCCAGAAGGTAAATGGACGAAAAACGCAGAGAGGATGTACAAAACGGGCAACAATTAGCCATTCACAACCTTAAAAAGACACAGTAACTTTTCTCTGCGCATGTGCATATAATGCTTGTTTACTAAAACCATATAAATCAGCCAATAGAAAAAGGCATATGCAGGTTTATGAGATTTGGGAACACGCTGTACTGTTACTAGTTACTAATGCGCTTGTAGTCATGGTGACTGGTTATCCAGTGTGTGTGAAGAAACATTACATCATGTGGTTCACGTTGTAAAACGTGATAGTCAATAAAAAATATTCTATCTTAGAAGGCACATGTAAAGGAAAAGCATACCGATATATAACCCATCACCAAAGAGAAATTTAGTGTCCATCCATTGGCCACATAGTCACAATGAAAGTACATTAAAATGACTAAAATAAAGGTAGACTACCACAGACAACAATAGATGACATAAGGGGAAAAAATTATTACCTGGATGGACGAGAAAATAGAAATAAAAACTAGAGGACTGGCAGGTCCAATGTCTTGTGTTGTGATGTCTCACTAGTGCCTCTACCATTCTCCAGTGAGACGCTGCTCAAACTGCCCTATTTATAAGACCAGGACCTGGCACTGTGCGTCTGTGATTGGTTCACACAGGAGCGACAGAAAGCAAAAAGTGCCCATTTATTGGACAATATGACCAAACCCCGCCCATTATAGGCCTCATCCGCGTGCATGACCCTGTGTTTTGTCTCCAAGTGTTCATATGAAGCGAGGAACTACAACGAACTGCGGGCAAACTGCGAGGGTTTATATAGAACACGTTTCAATTCTGAAGCAGTATGGGACAAAATGGTCCAAAATATCATTAGAAACTCTTTAAGAGCCAAAGCGCCACCTTGTGGTCTGTTTGAAGACCCCATAGTGCACTGGTTATAGTGGGAACCGTTACGTAATTCACCAACTAAAGTTGGTACAATCCGGTTTGCCACTGGTTATGCACGTGTGCACACGAGCCCCGTGTTAGTGTGGGAGTAATTATAACAAAAACTTTCATTAAGAGCTGTCGGTATTATTTGTAGAAGGATGCACGCTGCTCATTCATTCATAGAATACAATTTTCTTCACCATGGTGGATGCTCGCAACGCAGACCTCTGTATGTAAATCACTGTATTTCCCAAATACCCAACCACATTTATCCTTTTATGTGCTTTTTCAAAGGGACCACTTCCTTTTGTCTTTAACCATTATATCTACAGAAAGTGATTGAATCAGCTTCTGTTGCACTCAAGGAAACAAATGCATTCATGTGATCAGAGGTGATCCTTAGAGAGAGTTGGTTGCTCTCACAGCAGCAGACTGGCCTGTAGCGGGGCAACAAGTTTATTCATTGATAAGAAACGCATGCATCAGATAGGCCTATTCATATTTGTTTATAGCTCTCATGAATCGAAAAATGAAACCCTGACTAGAGTTCGGACAGTGATCAGTGTGTACATGACTGACCTAAATTCAAAACCTAATAATTAGGCCTACATATAGGATAATAAGATATTTGCATTTGTGTATTTTCTTGCATGCATCCACCATAAATTCAAAGGCATAGGAGCTAAATTATAAACTACAGCACTCATGAAAAACACTCATGCAGTCCTATTGCTTTCTATTGTTCCAGCTCGGGACCAGTGTAAAGTACGTCACGAGCAGAGACACATCTGCTCGTGCCTCAGCTGGGGGTCAACTTGCAAACTCCAGGCCGAAATACCACCTCCACCATCTGGGACAGGACAGCGACCGGACTGAACTTTGGATATGAATAAATAATGCAGGAATGTTCTTTCAGTTTGTAGCATTTTTGGAGGAAAGACTCAAATACAAACAGCTGAGGTCTGCACTTTATGGTGAGATTCAATTTAATTTAAAGTGTGCACTGTCAGAAAAAAACTCTCAAATATATTCTATCCCTGAATATGTCTATATATTCAGCTTGACTGACCTTTAACCCACCCCGCAATTACACAGTATTATGTGAATAATCTTTAATTTGTTTTAAAGATGCGTTCTTTTTCACAGATGTATGGGACAACAGCGCCATCTCATGGAAAAGTCAAACAGTGAGTACATAACATGCACAATACTGTGAAATTATACATTTTCCTTTTCAAAACTCACAAAAGTGGGTAATTTAATGAAGTATGTTTTCAATGTTTAGCTTCTTTGTGGCTAAAATATTAGTAGCAAAAGTACACTACTATCAATAAATATATTGATAAGAATGATAATCACATAATGCACTGAAGCTGCTCTTTGAAAGTGGCAGCCTGCTAAAATGTATAGCATTGATACTGTGTCTATCTATCTATCTATCTATCTATCTATCTATCTATCTATCTATCTATCTATCTATCCATCCATCTATCTATTTATCTATCTATCTATCTATCTATCTATCTATCCATCCATCCATCCATCCATCCATCCATCCATCCATCCATCCATCCATCCATCCATCTATCTATCTATCTATCTATCTATCTATCCATCCATCCATCCATCCATCTATCTATCTATCTATCTATCTACACAATACATAATATAGATATATATTGCATATTAATACAAATAAACCATTAATTTTAGCATATAATTCTAATAAATCAATGCTCATTCATAAACACAGTTCCTGATAATACTGATATTGTTTTCTTACACAAACAATTTATCCATAGAACATGTGGCACTTGTTCCACTCATCCAGCTTGTTATGTTTGGGCCAGTATTGTAAGTAAATTGCCTTATTATACAAATGTATTTTGTATTTTGGGGCTGATATACTGTATGATCCATCCAAATTTTCATATATCTGATAGCAGTGTCATATTATGTCATATTTCACAGCACAGTCACATTGGCCAACTGAGAGTGTGACTGTGAACTATACACCCACGAAAAACAGCTTTAGTTGTGGACCATATTATCTGGTCTACTTCAGCGTCATATTAGCCTTATCACCAGTTGATAAAGAGTTGGTTGTTTACACTCCTCTTATTGATTATTCATTAGTTAGACACAGGGCTCTCAAGTTTTGAAGATTGCTAGGAGTGAGATTTCTGAGGAGTGTGTGTGTGTGTGTGTGTGTGTGTGTGTGTGGGGGGGGGGGGGGGGGGTGCGAGCAGTAGTCGAGTTATAAAATGAAACCGGGGGGGTGGTGGAAGGGCAGGGCAGAATTAGAAGGTACTTTGTTAATATGGAAATGCTTTTATAACTAAAAGTCCATATTATCATTCAATAATGCACAGGATAATATGTTATCACACACAGTCTTGGTTTAGTCTTGGTTTAGTCTTGGTTTAGTCCTGGTTTAGTCCTGGTTTAGACCTGTTTTAGACCTGTTTTAGTCCTGGCTTAGTCTTGGTTTAGACCTGGTTTAGTTTTGGTTTAGTCCTGGTTTAGTTTTGTGTCACACTCTCAAAGCGTGAGACTTGAGAGCCCTGGTTAGACAGTCATATGGCTTTATGTTTATAGAAGAAATACCCTTTATGTTATCTTGAACAGAAGCATTGAATTCAGCATTATGTAAGTTTAGAGAACAGGCCGAGGCGAATGGGCAATCAATCATAGTAACTGACAGGGTGTAACATTTTAACAGGCTAATCAAATCTCCCAAGGACATGTGATTGTAGTTTCCTGTAACATCCAGCAGAGAGCAGTATATACTTGTGGTCAAATTAGTGTGAAACGCAAACAATCTGAAAACCATAAGATCTTTTTGTCTCATTTTTAGAATATTCATGAGGCCAAATGTTCACTACTTATGAAACATGAATAATCACTTTCTAAACAGGTGAAAGTAAATTACTTGCATTTTCTTTATGTTCTTACATTTAGTAACCCAGTGTTTGGAGAAAGACAGAAATGATAGTAATTCAGTGTATTTATTATTAATGATAAATTTGAAAGTTTCAGATAATATAATGCCATTTGAATTTGGTTAAAGTTATTATTAACTAACTAAAACAGAAAGCAAGGCTAAATAATTGGCTATACTGAAAATGCCTTGAAATGTTATATCTTGGTGGAATGTTCAGGAGTTACCATGGAGACACATCGCACACATTAGCAAACACAGCTTGATAAGTTTTAAAGTTCATGTGATCACCACATCCTAGAATGCCTATAGTTTAATATTGAGCTGGAGGACGGGTCTGTTTAACTGTCCACAAACTGACACAAAGTTCAACATGTTCTCTCTCAGCGTATATGAAAAAAGGTTAGATTTTCCTCCAATAGCTTCAGAAAGTGGTACCATTATTCAAGTTTAAGTTTGTGGAGCCAGTCCAGCTTCAACATTAGTAGATCATAGGTTTAATATTCCATTCTGTT
The DNA here is from genome assembly GCA_036785185.1 of Paratrypauchen microcephalus. Taxonomy (NCBI): domain Eukaryota; kingdom Metazoa; phylum Chordata; class Actinopteri; order Gobiiformes; family Gobiidae; genus Paratrypauchen; species Paratrypauchen microcephalus. Next base: position 5,817,042 of record JAVJIX010000021.1, on the reverse strand, counting down.
TTCAAAAACCGTGGATCTCCCATAGAGTTATATAAGACTTTGCCCTCCATCTCAAATTATGACCAAATTATCACCAAATTGTAGAACGTGAACGTGAAAGAACGCAACTTATTGCAATACATTTGGGTCCCACAGTGAGGCCAGTTGCAACTCACAGTTCTAAACTACATACAGTACATTACTCTGTTAAAACAGCCAACAAATGAACCTAGTGAATTATGAATACATGTTTGCAGGTGCGATTCACTGTGCCCATTAAAGGTCCCATGGCATGAAATTTTCACTTTCTGAGGTTTTTGGACGTTAATGTGAGCTCCCCTACCCTGTTTAGCCCCCCCCATGGTTAAAAGTTGTGAAATGTCTAAACTGAGCATTTGCGATCCTTTTCTGCGTTACAAAAAATCGGAGCTCAAACGGGCGAGTTTGAACAAGGCACCTTATTGACGTCAGATCGAAAAAAGAAATGCAAATGCAGTTCCACCCCCGTCTGTCTGTACTCAGCGTCTCTGTAAATCACGCCCAGAGAGTTTGGACTGCGAATGCGCTAGGCAATGCGAAATGCGTTTTTTTATTTGCCTGGAGGCATGTCCGAGTGTTTCTAGGCTCGGAAGTCCTTTATCTGAGCCTCTGGACCTTTGAACAGCAGTGGTTTAATTTTATTTTATGTGGAAATGTGTTTATTTTTCAATGGAACGCTTCAAATCTCTCCCCCCGTGCAAAAACAAGGAAATGGATCAGAGAGCGCTCAGAGCAGAGAGCGGAGCGTTTGGCCACGCCCCCACCCTCTACTATTGGCCAGCTTTTTTCTCCTCATTTGCATTCAAGCAACAACACCCATTATAGAGTGTTCAGAGTGACAAAAATTACTTTCTCAGCTTATCTCTGTTTCTCATGTGTTGATTTTGAAGAAGGATTCATTTACAGTATTAGGGAACCATTAAGGAGCCATATAAAAGAAAGAAGTACCATGTCATGGGATCTTTAAGTTATAATCAAATAATTATTCTAAATTATAGTAAATGCTAACATATGATTTTTCTCTTTTTAATCATTTCAAAAACAAATTTCCCCCACATTTTACATGTTCACCCTGTCAAACTTTAACACTGAGGCCCTAACCCTTGCCTCCCCTCTGCTGTTGTATATCACTTGAACCAGTGCGTAAACCACACAACCACACTTGCCCTTAAAAATTAACAAGGCGCTCAACATACTTGTGGCCATTTGAATGAACAGCGTGCCTTGTGTGAGCTATAAATCAGGCTCAGAGCAGGCCTATGGGATTCAGCCCCTTAAAAGACCCTAATACGAAACATCAATAACCAAAAGACTTGCCATAACAATTATTGGCACCGCAGCAGGAACATTATTGATTAGACATACAATAATCAACTGAACTGGTTACTGTGAGTGTTTGTTTTAAAAATTAAATAAGTAAAACAGATTTTTCTCTTCTACATAATAAATTGGGTACAGGACCTTGTATGTTGCAGTATTTATTTTTGCATTATTAGGTTTTGTAGCAGCAGATACACAGACCTGAGAAACAAGTTTATTTATTAATTATTTATTTGATGGAGACACATGTAACACACTTGGTTATTATGCTACAACCAAGTCTAATTTACAATGTCTGTTGCAAGAGGAGACTTAACAAAACAAAAAAGTTCATAAAATGACAGTGGTGTGTGAGTTTTGGCAGGGTTCGGAGGGGCCAGTGTTGCAAAATGGCATCCTCACCTCCATCAGTCTGTCCCAGGGCAGCTGTGGCTACAACAGTAACATACCAAAACTAAGTTTGGGGAAAAAAATGAGACTACTTATTTATATTATTATTATTATTTATCTACCAAATAATTTGTTCACAAAGTTATAGGTTTTGGTATGTCAGATGAAATGACCTTTGCACCTTTATATTGCACTTTACATCAAAAGTATGCAGCATTTGTTCCTCTAATCTGAATTTTATTGTTTTCTATGACAAGGACAGTAAATATTTCAATCTTCAATTTTGAATCTTCAAAATTTCAAGAATGAGGCCTTAAGTAGACTGGAATAAGCAAAATAAATAAATAAAATAAACTCAGGACTATACTGGGCTCAAACTAGGACTAAAACAGGACATGTGTGACCCCCAAACATGGATTCAGGTCTTTGGTGTTACCGGTAATTATATATATATTCCATTCTTCTGTATCTGGTTCAAATGCAGAGGACAAATTTCCCTACGGGACAATAAAGTGTACCTGCCTGCCTTCTTCATAGGATCACAATTACTCCTTATGATTAAAAATGAGTCAGTATTCCTTAGTTTGAGTGGAGTCGTCTTTGGTCCACTGCAGTCTAACCCCATGACTTAAGCATGAGTCCTTGGTATGGGGAGTCCCTGTGCATGCTTGGCTGCCAGGGGAGTGGAGAGGATGAGGAGGGAGAGGATGAAGGCAGCGCCGGGTTATATTTAATCCAGCCGCGCTCCTCTTTGGGATAATAACTTTTTTGCTCCATTCCAGGACTTGTCTGTCATCTTGACACGGCAATATCTCCCAACTCCACTGTTTCATAGTCAGTTTCATTTATTTCCAAATACCATTTCACACCCTGCTGGCTTTAACTAGGTATTATACAGCGAGAGGAGAGCACGCGGGAGATTGAATCGTGACAGAGACAACAGCGGTTCTGCCTGAAAAATAAGTGAATATTGTAAGTGGCAGACTATATGAAATGATTTTTTGGCTCCATTTTCTTGGCATGAATTTGTGTTTGTCACTGTGGCGTGCTCAAACTCACGCGGGATGTCTACGCGTGATGAAATTTGCCACGTTGATTTTGTTTTCCGCCTTTTAAATTCACTTGAGAGTAAAGAACCGGAAATGGCACATGCAGTGGTAGCAGAGGGATGTGTATGTTCTAAACTATGTTCTGAACATTTGAATCTGTGTTACAAAAACATTACCATAGAAAAAATAATATAGGTTAAGGTACTTAATATCACATTTTAAGTAGACATGGAGGTGTATGCAAGTAGCACCTGTTACAGTATGTTGGTGGTGCAGAAGAAATATGAAGACTTAATAAATCTTCAATAACATTTAATGTGGAGAGTGCAGGTTCATGGCATGGGCACATTACACTGTTTTTTCTACTCTGGAGTCCAGCCTCTTATCATGTCACGTTGCCCTCTACAGGTGAGGCGTATATCTTTGCGATAAGATTGTAATGACTATAATGATTTATTTTTATATATTTGTAAACACAGCATCTCCCCTATTACTCAAAGATTGCATCTCCTGTAGAACAAGTAAAGAAAGTAATTTTCAATTATTATTATTTTGTACTTTCACTTTTATGATTTTTCAGTACGTCATCCTTAGTCCATGCAGGTGGTTTGTGCTCTAGGCTGTGTAGAGCAGCACGAGTCGGTACAGTCTCTGGCTGGCTGGTATCTTGTCCAGCAGGACCAGCTCAAGGAGGTCCCTCTGCTCTCTCTGGGCAGAGAGAAAGGCGAGCTGCATTCCACCTTTTCCCGTCACTCAAGTATCCAGTTTGTTGTTGAATGGACACAGGCTAAGTGTCTGTAACTGTCTCTCCTTTCCCAACAAGAAAAGGCTTGTGGATATGCACCTTGTCTTCAACTGCAAGTTTGGGAGGTTTAGCACCTCTTTTTTGCCAGAGTAACTCTTGCTTTTCCTTGTTGCAGAGCCACTCTGGATTTCACTTTGTCATACTGCCCTGTGCAGTCATGATGTGGCAGTATGTGAAGTTTTGTTCTCATAGGTCTCCCTTACAGGAGCTTGAAAGGAGACTCACTGGTTGTAGCATGGGGTGTAGCTCTGTAGTTCTGGAGCATGGCAGTCACTGCTGGTTTCCATGGCTTATGAACTGCCTTGGATACAGTCTTTGAGCACTCTGTTGATTTGTTCGATACTCCCATTTGCTTGAGGGTGGAACACACTTGTTTTGATGTGCTTGATTTCTTTCTTTTCAGGAAGTCTGCAAAAGTGAACTGTGGGCGTTGTTTGTTATAGCACAGTGTTTTCCTTCATAAGAGAAAACAGCTGACAGAAAACTAAGGACAGTAGCTGTAGTTGCATTTTGGGTGAAGGCTACTTCCAGCTATTTGCTCAAGTGTACCAGAGTGATAGCAAATCTACAGTCCTTTGGTCCGCATTCCAAAGGACCAACAATGTTCACAGCCACATGTTGAAAGGGGCCTTCAGGGAACTCTACCAGCTGCAAAGGGGCAGATGATGATTTGGCAGTTTTGTCACATGACTGACACACTGTGCATGAGGAGAGGATACTGTAAACCAAAATATCCATATGTGGCCACCAGTAAAGTTCTCTGACGCATTGCTTGGTGCACACAACGCCCTGGTGACCCTCATGTGCAAGGTGTACCATGCTCTTTCTGAGTGACTTGGAGATAACCAGACGTGTGCCATGAAATACCAGTGGGGAGTCAACTGCAAGTTCTTATCTCACTAGGAAGTATGGCTGTAGTTCAATGGTAAGAGACTTTTTAGTTTTAGGCCATTTTGACTGGCTGACCTGCCTGAGTAGTTTAAGTTCAGAGCAGTCCTCAGAATCAGCTTTAAAGTCAGAGAGAGGCATTGCAGAGAACAGTAGGAGATTTCAGCTATTTCTACAAATAAATCTGGTTCAGATTCAGTCAGTGAAGTTGACTGGGGACAGTACTCATTAGCCGCTTTCAGACTGTCAGGCCTGGCCGGGCGAGCCACTGGGTGAGCCACTAGGAGGCCACCTCGGTGCCAATAGCCCCAGCCCACTAGCCCCATGCCCTGAGACCGGTTGTGTTCACACTGTTGGGCTACTAGCCTCTCTGTGTTACGTCCTCATTTGCGGAAATGTCACTAATACAGCCCATTTTAAAACAGGATAGGCGGGTAATTCAGTAGCACAATGCCAGAAGACAATTTGTATATGACCAAGTATCAGACCAACAACTACTGCCGATACCCCTGACTATGAACAGTACAACACTCATATTGAACGCTATGGAACCTCTGCACGTGCTCATGATCATGTTCCGATGGCTCCTCTTGGCTCATTGTTTTGTTCGGGCCAGAAATCGCGGGCCATAAGCCCCAAGATTCTGGCCCCTAGCCCCTGTTAACATGTAAAGCAATTAGCTGCAATACGCCCCTGTTGGCTCAGCTTTGGCCCGACAGTCTGAAAGCGGCTAATGTCATACTGTCATACATTAGCCTAGGTGACCATCTTGCAATTCTCATCCCTGCTCTGTTCATACCTTTTCTTTTGAGAAGTGTAGTCAGAATCTGATGGTCTGTTCGAAGTGTGAATCTGTGTCCCCAGACATACGTTCTCCATCTCTCGACAGCCCACACACAGGCAAGGGCTTCCTTTTCTGTAGCGGAGTATTTTCTTTCAGCAGGCATCAGTGGACGCAAACACCACAATGCAGTCTGTATTGTCTGGATGGAACTGGGTAAGAACAGTCCCCAAGCCATAGTCAGACCCATCTGTGATTACTGTTGGCAGTTTAGGATTGTAAATGGCTAGTGCTGGACTATCAAGGAGCATTTGTTTCAGTTTTGTGAAGCTTTTCATTTGCTTCCCTGTGCCAGTGTAATTCAGCTTGAAGACTATTTTTGAGTCTTTGGTACAGGGGTTCAACTAGTGTAGAATAGTTAGGAATAACCTTGCTGAACCAGGAAGTTAGTCCCAGGAAAGAGCATAGTGCTGGCATGTGCTGTGGTGCAGGTGCTTTTGCAATAGCAGTAAGATGATCCGAGCTAGGGCGCAAGCCGTCTTTGGAAATGACATGCCCAAGGAAAGTAATGTCTGGGCAATGTGTGGGCAAATGCACTTTTCCTGAAGTTGATCTGCAGTCCAGCCTCACTTAGGGCGCTTGAGGGGTGATTTCTTTTAAGGCTCCATAGACAACAATGTCATCCATGTAGTGCTGTACACCTGTCAAGTCCTTTAATATGGTCTTCATCTTTTGGAAGACAATGGTGCAGATGCGAGACCAAATGGGACATGTGTGCGCTGGAATAAGCCGTTGTGAAAGCAGTTCTGGATGCAGTGGTAACTGGTGGTATGCTGAACTTAAGTATCTGGCTATAGTGAGTGGCATCAGACAGTTCTGCAAAAAGGTCCTCCATATGAGGAAGTGGGTAACAATTCATGATGACACTTTTATTTGGTTCATGCTGGTCAACACATAAGCGTAGTCCCCCTCTGTGTTTCCTTCCCACAACGAGAGGACTCACCCACTCAGATGCATCCACTCTTTCAATGATGCCTGCTTGCAGTAGCCGGGTGAGTTTAGATGACACTTCCTTACATATGCTGAGTGGTAGACTTTGTAGTTTCTGGCATACTGGTTGTACTTTGTTGTTGATTTGCACTTTGTGAATGAATCCTTTGACACATTCAAGCATTTGAGCTGGAGTAGAGTCAATGTTGTGCACTGTGCCAAGCTCACCAGCGGATGGGGTGTTTGCATTGTTCATATCAAAGAGCACCTTGCCATCAACAATGTTGACTCCCAGGACTTTAATCAGGTCCAAACCCAGCAAGGGAGCTCCAGCTTTCACAATGTACAAAGATGCTGGCAGTCTTTTCTTATTTAGTTGTAATTTCTGCATGGAGGCAGCCTAGGACAATTAAGTGACCCTTGGAATAAGTGATTAGCTTGATTTGAGAGTTTTGGAGTGTGCAGTTAGTAAAATGTTTCTTGTACAATGCCTCTGGTAAAATGGATACAGAAGCTACAGTGTCCACTGTTAGTTCCACGCAGGGCTCTCAAGTCTCACGCATTGAGAGTGTGACACACGCAATTCGACGTGTTCACACGCTCACACGCGACACATGGCATTTCTCACGCTGATTTTTATTTTTTTTTGTGCCCAGAAAATCTGTCTGTGTGGCTCAGTTTATGCAGGCACCGCGCGTTTTCAGCGAAAAAAACTCTCCCCCTCCTCCCCGCCCCGCTCCCCGGAAAAAAATCAGCCAATCAGAAAATAGATTGTTCTGTTGTTGGGCAGACTGAGTGTAGTTTCAGCTGCTAAGCGCACACTGCTGTGATGATAAAACAAACTGAGAACCATCAGGTAATAACTTCATTTATATAACTCTCATTAGTTGCTTTGTAGTTTAAGTTTGCTCTTTAGACAAACATTTACAGCAGGGCTCTCAAGTCTCACACATTGAGAGAGACAATTCGACGCGTTCACACGTCCCCCCCCGCTCCTCGGGAAAAATTGTTCACTCGCACCCCCCCGCTCCTCGGAAATGACGCCGCACGACCCCGCTCAAAACTTCAGAGCCCTGGTTCCACGTGTTGTGCAAGTGTGACTGCCAGCTTAACATTATCAATGCAAAGAATAGCTAACTCAGGCACAACAACTTCTTGTATTTGGTTTACAGTTTTTAGCACCTGATCTGCATGTTTTGCTGGGCAGTTTCTGTCAGTGGCAATATGTTTGTTTGTTCCACATCTGAAGCATTTGCTTTGCTGTTTATTACGCGTTGTAGCTTGCTTGTTACGGTCATGGGCACTGGACTTGGTGGGACATGAATTTCTTTTTCCCTGGATCGGGACGGCTTGATCGCCTGTACTGGCGCCGTGGTTGGCTTGTCTGTTAGCTGTTAGCAGCATAGCATTTTTCACCGCAGCCTCTGTCCAAAGGAGGAGTTTTTCTCGCACAGCACTGAGATGTGTATTTGAATCGTTCCAAACTCGCACGATGCCGCTAGGTCATCCAGCCACGTACGGAGTAGCCGTCACCCATCTAGGGTTACATGCTGCCATTCTGACATACCTCCACGGAGTGACATGCCTTCACTCTGACATTGATGTCGGAGTGGAGGCATTTAAATTTTTTATCAAATGTCCCTGCACTCCGACACTTTTTTTTCCTTGGACGGAGTAGAGGCACTTAAGCATTTTTTTTAACATTCCGTTATTCCAACAAACAAGTTTCATCCATCCATTTTTTTCCGCTTATCCGGGGCCAGGTCACGAGGGCAACAGTCTAAGCAGGGACTCCCAGACTTCCTTCACCCCGGACACTTCCTCCAGCTCCTTCGGGGGTACCCCAAGGCATTCACAGGCTAGCCAGGAGACATAGTCCCTCCACTGTGTCCTGGGTCTTCCCTGGGGCCTCCTCCCAATGGGACATGCCCGGGTAGGACCGTAGATTGACCGGTAAATTGAGAGCTTTGCCTTTCGGCATCACTGCCAACGCTGCACCGATCAGCCTGTCAATCTCACACGCCATCCTCCCCTCACTCGTGAACAAGACCCTGAGATACTTTAACTCCTCAACTTGAAGCAAGGACTCTTCACCCACCTGGAGAGGGCAAGCCACCTTTTTCCAGACGAGAACCATGGCCTCAGATTTAAAGGAGCTGATCCTCATCCCAGCCACATCACACTTGGCTGCAAACTGGCCCAGTGCACGCTGGAGGCCCCGGCTCGATGGAGCCGTCAGGACAACATAATCTGCAAACAACAGATGAGATCCTGTGGTCTCCAAACCAGATCCCCTCTGGCCTCTGACTTCACCTAGAAATTCTGTCCATAAATACAATGAATGGAACCAGTGACAAAGGGCAGCCCCGGCGGAGTCCAACATGCACCGGAAATAGACTTTCTGCCGGCAGTGGGAACACAAATCCTGCTCCGGTCATACAGGGACTGAACAGCCCTTAGCAAAGAGCCTCGAACTCCATACTCCCAGAGCACTCCCCACAGGACCCCATGAGGGACACGGTTGAATGCCTTCTCCAGATCCACAAAGCACATGTGGACTGGTTGGGAAAACTCCCATGAATCCTCGAGCACCCGATGGAGAGTATAGAGCTGGTCCAGTGTTCCCTGGCCGGGACGAAAACCACAATGCTTTTCCTGGATCCGAGGTTTGACCACGGAGGTTTGACGGTTGGATTCTCCTCTCCAGTACCCTGGAATAGACCTTACCGGGGAGGCTGAGGAGTGTGATTCCCTGGTAGTTAAAACACACTCTCTGGTCCCCCTTCTTAAACAGAGGGAGCACCACTCTGGTCTGCCAGTCCAGAGGTACTGTCCCCAATCGCCACGTGATGTTGCAGAGACGTGTCAGCCAAGACAGCCCCACAGCATCCAGAGACTTAAGATACTCAGGGCGGATCTCATCCACCCCCGGGGCCTTGCCACCAAGGAGCATGCCAACTACCTCAGTGACTTCAGCCAGGGCGAGTCCGCCTCCAAGTCCCCAGCCTCTGCTTCCTCCTCTGAAGACGTGACAGTGGGATTGAGGAGAAATATTCCTTCCACCATCCGACAACATCCCCATCTCGAGGTCAACAGCTCTCCACCCGCACCGTAAACAGTGTTGGTGAAGCACTGCCTCCCCCTCCTGAGGCGTCGGACAGTTTGCCAGAATTTCTTTGAGGTCATCCAATAGTCCTCCTCCATGGCCTCTCCTAACTCAGTTATACAGCTTGTTTTCTAGCATTTGGCCATGCATCTCCAGGAACATTAATAACTGGAATGTAGTTAGCAAACATCTTCCATCAAGTTGCAAAAGGAATAGGCGGCTCACCAACATGTGAAGAAAAAACGGTGGGGGCACGGCACCTCATCGCCAATTTATGTTGGTGGTGCAGAAGAAATACAAAGGCTTAGTAAATCTTCAGTAACATTTAATGCAGGTTCATGGGTAGATTACAATTTTTTTTTCTCTGGAGTCTAGCTTCTTACAATGTCACTTTGCCCTCTACAGGTGAGGCTTATATCTTTGGATTAAGATAGTAAATATAGTCTTTACATGTACATATTTGTAAACACAACAGCACCTTCTTTAAAATACAATATTTAGAAGTTACAGTACTTTTGGCAAAGCAGCAAGTTATCCCAATTTTGGAAAGGTGTAGGTAAAGAAATTGGAAAAATACTGGGGTAAAAAAAAACACCATCACACGTAAATGGTATAAGGAGGATTATGGAGAGATTTATGAATATTATAAGGTTGCAACAAGCAAAAGGTAATGATTGCTGGGAAAAGGTTCCAACAAGGAAAATGTGTCAATTCCTGGGACTGAACTGACCATTTGTTCTGTATACTGTTTTGTTATATTCTGCTATAATATGAAACAATATATAAGATTACAGTACTCAAAAGTAGAATAATGAACAGTAATGAACACATGCCTGGCATATCCAGATTTATATCAGTCTAGTCTCGACACCCTCTGTTATGTCTCAAGCAGGTGAAATGAAGGAGCTCATTTTTACAAACAAAATGACATTTATCTCTCCTCAGATTAACTCTTCACTCTTCACATTAATCCTTCACTCACTGATTCTGCGGTAATACGTTCTTTTGTGATTTTTTTCTTCTTGTAAGCAGGCAAATTTGTTTTGATATGGGCGATCCAGGCATGTTCCTGATTGGCTAGTCATGGCTAGAAAATGGGTAGATTAATCAGTGACCAGACTCACATCTTCATACAGTACTGAAGAAATGTGTTCTGGATCCCAGGCAAGTCTTACAAATAAGATAAGATAAGATATGCCTTTATTAGTCCCACAGTGGGGAAATTCCAGTGTTGCAACGCACAGATCAAGAACAGCATGAAAAAGTAACATGCAACAGAACAATATAATAAATAAATAAATAATGGCCTAGGATAATTTAAAACTAGACCTAAAAATAGACTCTGGATTATAGTTGAATATTTGTAAGTGCAGATAAGTTGAATGACATGTTAACAGTGTTCGTTGTACAGTCTGACAGCAGCAGGAAGGAAAGACCTGCGAAACCTCTCCCTCACACAGCGAGGGTGAATCAGTCTGTCACTGATGCTGCTCTCCAGAGCAGACAGAGCGTCCTGCAGGGGGTGAGACTCATGGTCCAGCATAGAGGTGACCTTAGCCAGGACCCTCTTGTCCCCCACCTTCTGCACTGAGTCCAGAGGACAGCCCAGGACAGAGCTGGACTTCTTGATGACCTTGTCCAGCCTCTTCTTCTCCCTCTCTGTGATGCTGCTGCTCCAGCAGACCACACCGTACAGGATGGCTGATGCCACCACAGAGTCATAGAAGGTCTTCAGGAGTGGCCCTCTCACTCCAAAAGACCTGAGTCTCCTCAGGAGATAGAGCCGACTCTGGCCCTTCCTGTACAGTGCGTCTGTGTTATGAGTCCAGTCCAGCTTATTGTTCAGATGAACACCCAGGTACTTGTAAGAGTCCACTCTCTCAATGTCCCTTCCCTGGATGTTCACTGAGGGGGCAGTAGAGTGGCGTCTGCGGAAGTCCACCACCATCTCCTTGGTCTTCCCTGCATTGATGATGAGGTGGTTCCGCTGACTCCAGTCCACAAAGTCCTGTATTAGTCCTCTGTACTCCCCATCATCGTCATCCTTGATGAGACCAATGATGGCAGAGTCATCAGAGAACTTCTGCAGGACACAGCTGTCCGTGTTGTGTCTGAAGTCTGCAGTGTAGAGGGTGAAAAGAAAGGGCGCGAGGACAGTGCCCTGGGGCGCCCCCACACTGCAGGTCAGGAGGTCAGACACACAGTTCTTGGCTCTCACAAACTGGGGCCGGTTTGTGAGGTAGTCCAGGATCCAGTCTGCCAGGTCACAGTCCACACCGGCGGTCTCCAGTTTGTCCCTGAGGAGCAGTGGCTGGATGGTGTTGAAAGCACTGGAGAAATCAAAGAAGAGAATCCTCACAGTGCTGCCGGGGTTCTCCAGGTGAGACAGTGAGCGATGCAGCAGGTAGATGACGGCATCCTCCACTCCGATGCCAGGCTGGTACGCAAACTGCAGCGGGTCCATCGCTGAGCTCACGGTGGAGCGGAGGTGGCCAAGGACCAGTCTCTCCAGTGTCTTCATCAGGTGGGATGTTAGAGCCACCGGCCTGAAGCTGCTGAGGTCTTTAGCGTGCGGTGTCTTAGGCACTGGTACCACACAGGAGGTCTTCCAGAGTTGTGGCACCACCCTCAGCTTAAGGCTCATGTTGAAGACATGCTCCACAACTCCGCACAGCTCGTCTGCACAGGACTTAAGGAGCCTGGAGTTGATGCCGTCTGGTCCAGCTGCCTTCCACGGTCTAATCTTCTTGAGCTCCTGTCTCACCTGGGCTGCAGAGAATGACAGTGGCAGGCAGGGGGGATGGGTGAGTCCATGTGTGGTGGAGGGCTGTGGAGCAGAGGTAAAGGTGCGAAGAGGAGCAGGAGTTCCCCATTGTCCAGCTGGGGAGGTGGGAGCTGGCAGCTGGGTGGGGGGAGGAGGGGTGCCGGGTGATTGATCAAATCTCCTGAAGTGAGCATTGAGGTCATTCACCCACTGCAGGTCCCCCTCCGTCTGGGCAGGAGGTGCTTTGAAGCCTGAGATGGTCTTGAGACTTCTCCATACCCCCTGGATGTTCCTCTCCTGTAGCTGTCGCTCCATCTTCCTCTTATGGCTGGCCTGGCTCATCCTGATTTCTCTCCTCAGCCTCTTCTGTGCAGCCTTCAGCTCCTCCTTGGTCCCTGACCTAAAAGCTCTCTTCTTCTCCTTCAGCAGAGCCTTTATGACAGGGTTAATCCATGGTTTATTGTTTGAAAAACACCGCACCGTTTGGGAGGGAACGATGTTTTCAAAACAAAAATTTATGTAGTCCGTGATGCATACTGTCACTGCATTAATATCCTCTCCATGGGGGTCACAGAGCTCTGTCCACACTGTGGTGTCAAAGCAGTCTCTCAGAGCCTCCTCACTCTCAGCAGTCCACTTCTTCACCACACGGGGCACCACAGGCTGTCTGTGCACAATGGGCTGATACACAGGCCGCAGATGGACAATATTGTGGTCAGCTCTACCCAGGGGAGGCAGTGGGGATGAAGAATAAGCCTCCTTGACGTTGGCAAAAAATAAATCCAATATTTTATTGTCTCTTGTGGGGCAGGTGACATACTGGGTATATGTAGGCAGAACAGTTGCAGGAGATGCATGGTTGAAGTCTCCAGAAATCAGGAAGAGAGCCTGTGGATGCTTAGTTTGGAGAGTGCTCGTACAGGAGTGCAGTGTGTCACATGCTGTCTCAGCATTAGCAGAGGGAGGAACATACACAGCGATCAGAATCACATGTGATTACAAATACTACTACTGTGGCTTTGGCTTGAAATATTTAATGCCCATTTGACCTAAATGAATAGTTAATTTCAGCCCTATTACTGAGTATTAGGTGTTAAACTATTTTCTCAACCTTTTTCTCCTTGATTCAGAGAGTCATGGCTGCATTGCAACAACAAAAGCCATTGTTTTCTTTATAGTTTGTCAATGGACTGATGATTCATAAAACACATGACTAAGAAAACTCCCACTACCAGTAATGCAAGTAACAATGTTCACTTTAATTTCATATTTAAAGTGAGTATGGAGGGACAATTAATTTCATAAATACTTTAAATGATTTTATTTGCTTAAATTTAGTAAATCTTTTCAAACACCTCACTTACTACCTGCTTACCTGTTACTCCACATGGTCTGGAGACAAAAGAGACTGCCCTGAGACTGCCCTATTTATAGCCTCTGGGGGGTAGGTTTGGGCCAGACCATGTGGAGGGGGAGAACTGGTTTCAGTTCTTTTTTTGTTTGTTAGGTTTTGTATATTTGATTTTGACGTTTTAGTGTTTATACATTATGTTAAGCACTTTTATTTAAAGGGGAACTTAGTCCCTGTAAGTAAATCACCAGGGTAACTTGGATCAAAGTAAAGTTGCCGCATGTCCAACCTGATTGAGATTGTGGGCTTACCTGGAGGGAGGGGCTTCCTTTGGGAGTCATTATAAAAGCAGGGTAGCTCTGAACTGGGGATGGGCAAAGTGAGGCTTCATGAAACACCGAAGCAGTTGAAGCAATTGTGCCGGAGCGCTGAACCACAGTTCAAAACTTTCTCTACAGTGACATCTAGTGGCGATATGTTAGAACTACAACATCCAAAATGTTTATCTCCCATCCCAAGTGAACCTGTTTCAAAGATCAAAGATCAAAGTCAGCTTTATTCTCAATTCTGCCATATTGTGAATCGAAATTTCATTTCTCTCTGGCCAGGTAGCGCATAAAGACAGTGTACAAAATACAATAAAGACGAAAACAAAACAAAAAACTATCTAGACAAAAAATAAATAAAATCTAGAATCTAAAATCTAATCATTGAATGATCCACACTGAGAACATTTGAGACCTCCTTAACTTGTAACTGTTTTACATGATTTGTACATCATTGTATGTGTAAATGTAACTTTTTGTATTTATGTGCAATGTTTGTAAAGAACGGCCATGAATTGTATTGCAACCTTTTTGTTAATAAAAAAAACTAAAAACTTTTTGCTGCCTCTTAGCTCAGACTCCCTTGGAAAAAGAAGTTTTTAATCTCATTGGACTTTCCTGGTTAAATAAAGGTTAAATAAAATATGTATGTGTGTTAATGTAATTAGTTTTAATTAAATAAAACAATAAAGACTCCTTTTTGTATTACAATTCAAGATTTTTATTGAAAAATATAATTTTCTCACCTGTGGATGGATTTAGCCTATTTCTTCTCTTACTTATCACTTCTACTGCTTTTGAAAAAAATGTTATCTACCTAAATATGTAGTAGCCTATGTGTGAGTGTATTTTTGAATGTGTTACTATGCTAACTATGTGGCAATGTAATGTCAATATCCTAACTAAGTTGAAGATTCTGTCACCTAAATAACTCGCCTGTCTCAAAATATGTCAGTATGTCACAAAATCATAGTTGTGTCTCTCCTCTCACAAAACCCACAAAGGACAGAAGCATGAGCACCTCTTTTAAACTTCAGTTCAGTGTTTCGTTGAAACTCTGTCAATGAAACCCAACTTCGACATGTCGCCTCCTGGTGAAGCACTTGAGAAACAACAAGGGTTCATGAAACACTAGTCACATGACATAGGGGTTTCGAATCGTGTTTTGAAACAGTGTTTTGAAGCGCACGCGCTTTGGGGCTTCGACACAGTGCCGAATCGCCTGGTTCAAGACCCTAGTAGCTCAGCCTTGCAGGGGGTCTCATCACTGTAGCTGTGTGCATGTGGGGTTTTCCTTAGTTTCGTTAATGTTCGTTTCATTGTATGACGCTTATGCCTAAGTTTGAGCAGTTATTTTTTGTAAATATAGATTATTTTTGATTGCCACAAATGCCATGGTGAAACTTTGGAAATTAAAACTATGGGATAAAAGAAATATTTTCTACTTAGACCATATTGGCCAGCTTCCCCGCAATCACATTTGCTTTGTAATTTCTATTATAACACACTATTATGCACACTGCTCAGCTTACATAATACATTGATTATATCACTAGAACATAACTGACGATACAAAACAGCTCCAGCATGTTTTTAAGTGCAAAATGTTCTTGTTTCAAATAGAACAAAAGTTGTGTGTCCTTGTGGGGGCTCGAAGTGTGAAGTAAATCATATTTGACTAATGCACGTTTAAATAATCTTCTGTGGTGAACAAATCTAAAGAGCAGTGTTTCTGCTCTTCCTCCTTGTGCCGTTATAATTGCAGAGCTCACGCCCACAGCGGGCCTCCTGCAGTGTGTGCCGGTGCCGGTGGGTGGTCCCGGCCGCTGACATATCAGAGCTGTTTATTAAGAGGATGACAACTCTATCAAGCCCCATAAGCGGGCCCTCGTGCACAGGACTTCTTTTGTTACTTTCGGGGAGGGTGTCATCAATCTTGCTGCCATGCTACTCTCTTGAGCTGTTGATGGCAAACACGATTCTTCCCCTGTTTTTTTCTGCCTGGCCTCTCCCGCCTCGACGCCCAAGAAGAGGGGAGATACGAGGACTCCTCCGCCCCCAAGAGTGCCTTCTGTCTGACAGGCGACGGAGCGGCCCGCTTGGACACCAGCGTGGGATATATGGGAGCATGAAATGAAAAGACGCTGACAGGACCTGCTCGCTCTGTAATGAAGGTCCTCTGGAGCTGTGAACGGACACACACAGCACACGGGCCTTTGTCTCCACCCGCTTCCACTGAATCCATCTCCATCCATCTGAGAGAAGAGACAATCAGACATCCATATTCTAACACATGGAGAAAACTGGATTCATACATGTTAGAATCCAGCACATGAAAAGGGAGATTACCACATATCATTCCCATCAATATTATACATTTATATATTAAATGTATGAAATTCAAAATATGAACATTGGGCAAGACACTTGACTCATCTTGCTTGTGAGAGTGGTTCATTAATATTGAAATGTTGAAATAAAGTTTTTTGTTTTTTTTTAACAATATATAAAAATCTAACAAAAAATCTTGATGGGGTCAGTGGAGAATAGGTCTATGAGTTTAAGAAGTAGAGGAGGTAGAATGTACGTTAACTCTTCAGAACCTTTATTGTGTTTTAATCAGAAATAACCTCTTTCCCTTGAATAGTATTTCCTTTCACCATTGATTAAATGGTGACAAATCACATAGACTTAGCACCTAAAGTGATGATTTCTAGTTTAAACTGACACAGTAACAGTAATACATATTTTACGTGAGCATGTCATGTGCATGTGTCACATGCCTGTCATTGAGTAGAAGCTATCAGTAAATTCTTATTGAATTACATTTTACACTTTAATATTTTTTCTTGTTCAAGTTGTTCTTTGCACACATTAAATCAGCTTGTCCAAACAGTGTGGTTTCTGTCAGTAGAGCCTCGCCACAGTAGATCATGCTGTGGTGTCCTCTCAGCACCAGGTTGAAGTGATGACATGGGTCAGGTTTAGCCTGTTTTTGTGCAGGCCTCAGTACTGTGCAGTCACTGAGCCAGAGCCTGTGCGAGCAGCTCATAGTCACAGATGGACTATGATGTATGTACTCCACTTTAGCATTGGCTGAGGTCACACACTCCATAAATGTCTGAGACAAGTCTGATATTTTAATCTCTTTTTAGTGAGGGGATGTTGGGCCTTTTGCCCAATCAATACACTGGGCAATAGCCTTGCCAAGATATCTCCTGGTAGCTTTTCATTGTTCTGTCTGCGAGCCCAAATGTCAAGCCCAATAGCAATGCTCAAAGTGATGTTGAAATATGGTGCTTCAGAGCCGTCGTTTTTATGAGCTTCTGAAATGAATGAAGTGCAGAGGTGGCTATATGGCCAGAGTTTCAGGTGATAGTACTGCTACCTTAAAATAACACTGGCTTGGTAGTCAGTCATTTTAATTAGCCTATTATTTATGTCTATCAAATTGTTATTTAATATTTTTTTTTATCAAATTGACTTGCATGTTTGTTGACTTGCATGCAAACTGCTGCATGTGCAAAGAATTGCAATCAGTAACTTTACCTACCTTAGCATAATCTCCATCGCATGGTTTAAATAGAATGGGATGAATGAATGGTCCTTGCGGTATATACGCAGAATCTTTGTTTATTCTAGGATAATTAGTCCACCTACATTAACTTTCATTTCACATGTGACTGAAAGGGTCTCTCTGGAATGGCATCTGACATAAAAGTTGTACTGACCTTATGTAAGGATATTTTTTCACTTCTTTGTTAAAGTATAATTTTACTGGGACAATGTAATAAGATCCAATTATCTCAATGTATTTCAAAGACAAACATTATCGTATTCGATTGTAGATGCCGTTATAATGTAAAATAACTTCCTGATGAAGTGTGGGGCTGCAGAATGGGAGAGTGCTCTTGAAATCTCTCCTTTCAAATCAACCCTAGCCTGTTTAATTCACAGTCAACAATAGCCCCAGATCCCAAGCCTTTGTAAGCACGCGCCGCCAAAAATATCAAGACTTCTCCCCGCATTAACATTGCTAATTTGTTTGCCGATGGTTTCTACAGCGCCGAATAATTGGCTGTGAGATATTGTTTGTTCAGGTGTTCTGCATAATTGAATCCTGTATTGAAAATAGTGTGCATGAATGTTGGAGAGAATACTGAAAAGCGGCACGTACTTTGTAATACATTTTTCCTTTGAAACGGGCCGATTGGCGTAGATTAGTTTTCATCCCAATAGCGACTGGTGATGATTGCCGCGCATTAATTATCCGGGCGCACACGGTTGGAATTTCAAACTCCAATTCAGCCCTTTTCAATTAATACCCTCTTGTTAAATGCTGGGAGCCTTGAGAGGTGATACGTGTTTCCTCTTGTTGCCCAAGGATCCATTGCTTTTTCGCCCATGATGACCTTTTGAAACTCGAACATTGATTTCATGCATCCATTATTCCTATGAAAGAAAGCGTGCTGGAGCTGTGAGCGGCGTGCTGATAAGGGCTCGCTAGCAATGGGTGAACGAGGGGCGGTATACTTGCACATGTGGTAGTCGTTTTGGGCCCAGCTGGACACATGTGTTGACAGAGCCCTCTGATGTATTTCATGGTGGTTAGCCGAGCAGAGAGGGAGCTTGGAGCCAGTTTGATTCAGTTCCTCCGCCATGACCTAATGCCTTGGCTCAATCAGTCACCTTGTCCTCCCCTTGACCCTTCACCCTGCAATCCCCTGTGCTGTCCCAGAGGACGCTGGGAAAACAACACACCAGGACTCCAGACTACAATTTTGTCCTGCTCCAAATGTGTAATCTATGAAGCATGCTAAAACAGAAATCACCCAACCCTTGTGAATGTTGTGGTTTTGTTGATGCTCACTATATATTTTATGATGAGCTTTTAAATTATATTTTTACATTTGTGTTGGTGCTATTACCAAAAGTCTGATACAGTTATTTACAATGTTTAATTCAGGTAGTTAGACAGGGCTATCATCCGCTTACAAATCCTTAAAAACGTTGTTGAGAAACTGCATTATATTTAAGTTACATATAATTAGTTATTTTAAGTTCAAGTGGTTCAACTAAAGTACCTTAAGTCTCTAACTTAAGATATTTATGTTAAGTGGACTAAAAAAGAAAATGTTGTGTTATAAACTTTTTGCTATTTTGTTTTGATTTAGGGCTGGGCGCTATGGTGATAAAAATCAAATTGTAATCTCATCCTTCTGACAATATGCAATTTTGTTGATACTGTCAGATCTTCATTCAGTCATTTGTCAGTTTATTAATTTAATGCAGTTTCAAAGTCAAAAATAGACACCTTTTCTTCACCCACTCCTATTGGTTAGTCTCTGTCATGCTCTGAGTGAAGAATTAACTCTCAAAAGCGCGATTTGAGCTCTATCAAGGCAATATAAACATATGTCTACATGAATCGAAACCGTGATCTGACTTTAAGGAACTCATAATATATTTTTGCATATCGCCCAGTGCTAATTAGACAAATTGACTAATTATATAGCATTATGGCCTTTTACTAGTTTAATTTATTTGTGGTCAATTTACTCTACATTGAATCCATATTTTCAATATTTCCACCAACTTACTCAGGGACTATAATGTATAAATTAGTGTTCATACTATAACCTGGCACCAGCATCTTTCTTATGACGTTTATCTAAAAAGTATACCATCTCATACTATTGTTTTTGTTCAATATTTTACAATCAAACCAAACCTCTCTTTGGTATCTCTAACACAGATAGTCCGGCACTGTATTTGCCTGAGATCCTTGCATTATTCCAACAAAAGAGATGATTTTTTTATGATGTGTATGATAATTACACTGAGGCACAGAAGTTGTTTAGTGTCTCCATAAAATAAGGTTTACCCACTTTCTGACCTGACTCTTTGAACCAGGAAGCTCAGTACAGACTCCAGTTTGAGCTCACATTTGTCCCACTGCTCATTGTCTCTTCTTTTGTGTGTTTCCTCGCTCCAATAACCAGTGACAGAGATGTTTTAGGACTGTGTGACAGAGTGCTATTTGCCATAACTGACATCTTCATCCCATCACTTTAGCTTGTTTTTCTTTTTTTTCTCTTTTTTAGTTGTTGTGCTACTTACCAACCGAGTGTGGGCTGGCATCTGTGGTGTTTCCAGGCGGATACACTGCAGTGGACTGGGAATTCCTTGGACTCCGACAAGGCCACAGCAGCTTGAGCAGGTGGAGAGAGGAGAGAGAGTGAGTATGGACACACCAGCGAAAAAGAGAGAGAGGGAGAAAGTGAGTGACTGAGTGGAGTGTTTAGCAGACATGCTGTCAGATTGCGGGGTCAAAGGGGAGCGGCGTATCGATGGGTACTATTCGCTGGTGGGAGGCAGACAGGAAGCAGGCTGGAGCTATGAGGAGTTTGAGATGTAGAGTAGCAGTAGCACACACACACACACACACACATACACACAGACACACAGACGCACACACGCACACACAGCTCACAAGATGAATGTGAATGAGACACAACAATGGGATATGTGGTCAGGTCTCAAGCAGCAGGAATACAATACAGATGATTCATTTTGTCTAGTTAAGGCTCTGACTCCAAACCTGATTTTGGTTATATATTGATCATGTGGTGTGTTCATGTAGAGTTTTCGATCATCATCCGAAGGGTGGTAGTAGTAGTAGTACACACACAACTGTGTATGTGTATGTGTATGCGTATGTGTATGCGTGTGTGTGTGTGTGTGTGTGTGTGTGTGTGTCTGTATGTGTATGTGTGTGTGTGTGTGTGTATGTGTATGTATGTGTGTGTGTGTGTATGTGTATGTGTGTGTGTGTGTATGCGTGTGTGTATGTGTGTGTGTGTGTGTGTATATGTATGTGTATGCGTGTGTGTATGTGTGTGTGTGTGTGTGTATGTATGCGTGTGTGTATGTATGTATGTGTGTGTGTGTGTGTGTATGTATGTGTATGTGTGTGTATGTGTATCTGTATGTGTATGTGTATGTATGTGTATGTATGTGTGTGTGTGTGTGTATGTGTATCTGTATGTGTATGTGTATGCGTGTGTATGTGTGTATGTGTGTGTGTGTGTGTGTGTGTGTGTGTATGTGTATGTATGTGTGTGTGTGTGTGTATCTGTATGTGTATGTGTGTGTATCTGTATGTGTATGTGTATCTGTATGTGTATGTGTATGTATGTGTATGTATGTGTGTGTGTGTGTGTGTGTGTGTATGTGTGTGTGTGTGTGTATCTGTATGTGTATGTGTATGCGTATGTATGTGAGTGTATGTGAGTGTATGTGTGTGTATGTGTGTGTGTGTGTGTGTGCGTGTGTATAAAAAGGGACTTGTGAGACACAAAAGCGAATTATTTTTGTACAATTTCTATATATTTTGTGTTACATGCCAACTTTTTTATAACACACAGAATATTTATTCTCAAAATACACAACACAATCAAAAATAAATTAATTGGTGCCATGATTACTTGTAACTATCACAAAGTAAATGATGGATGATATTTTCATATAAATACACCAAATATTTAAGATGCTAAATAAACTTTTTTGAACAGAAGCATGTAAAATGTATATTACTTTAAATATATTTTTGCAAACAGTGATTTGTAGATTGCTGCTTTGCTTTGCAAGAAGTGACAGCCCTGAGAGACGTGTGTCATTTATCATCGATTAACAAAAACAACAGTTGGTGAAAGATTGATGGCTGAGAATTAGCAAGTATATTTGAATCAAACATCATTGTCGCTTATCAGAATCATTTATGAGTATTTAAAAACATTACATAACTAACTAGATTAAATCTTACTCCTATATTTTACCCTGTATATACGCTTTTCATATCAGTCACTAAAAGAGCTATATATAGTCTACTTTTGGTTAAAAAATAAATAAATAAATAAATAAATCACAATTAGTAATCATTAGTAATGATTAGCAATCATAGTCATAATTAGTATGGATTATTAATAACTGGTAAAATTGTGCAAAAAATTTAAATTTTAAAGAAAAATATTTCAGTTGTTTTCTTTTAGTTGCTGCCTTAAATAAAACTACACTGCCTCTCTTACTTGAGAAACAGCCTGCGTCAGTTCTTAATGATCTGATACTTTGACCTCATTTCATTCATTGGACATTTTTGATAACTTTCAGTGTTCATATCTCATTTTAGGAGCGTACTATGTCATTGTGATTACTGGAATAATATTACACTTGCCAAAACCTTACATAACACAGCCTCAAAAGTACATTGTGTCCAAGTAGAATACTGTGTGTTCGTGAGAAAGATCCTGTCTCTAGTGGCTGACGTGTCCCTGGTATTCTCTTCCAGATCCCCAAAGCTTTAAGTATACACCACTGACACTAAGTCAATGCCTGTTGTGTTTTTAGGCCTAGTTTGCCCAAGCTTTTTTTCAGTTACCAGTGGCCCGTGATGCCTGACCCCTCCCTCTGTTTGTCACCGCTGGCTCGGCGCTCTTGATTTCCCCCTGTCGCCATGGCAACCGCTGCGGCGTGCCTTTGTGCTGATGTTTGTGAACTAAGGTGTCGCCTGTGTGTGTTTAATAGACCTCCCAGTTCACCTCAGCGTCCGGGCCCTAGCTGTATATAGTCCCCCTGACAGAGCTGCGTGTCTGGGCCCATGCTGCCGCTCAATTGTCTCTGGTGTCAGTGGTAGCAGGGCAGAGGCAAGCTGGGTTTGGAGGAGATATGCCTGATAATGGCCGCTTTGTTCTTGGTCAAACAGAGACCCACAAAAGCGTTGGAAATGGTCAGCTGTGGCCTATTCTCCTCTGGTCGCAGTGCTGCCAGGATTCGGCACCTTGTGAATTACCACCCTCACAACCTTTCACGTATAAAAGCACTCTTTGTAGCAGCAGGAGCCTGACATTTGCTTTTTGTTTGGTACAAAGGATTTTTAATACTAACTTTTTTGTACGCCATGTTTACGCTTAAGTCATAATATATATATATATATATATAGGCTATATGTGTCATTAGTGTTGGTATGGTGCCTGTCTTTGAAAAGGCCATTCACTTTATTTTGTCGAGCTTAAGTTCAATGTGATCAGTTTCCATGGATGCACAAGTGCTCCGTTTATAGGGTATAACGATATTTTGTTCTGTGATTGATTGACAGCCTGTGTGAAGCAGCATCATTGTCCCTATTAGTGTTTGGGACAAATCACTCTCCACTATGGAACTTTTAACATTTGCAGTATGGGAAATATGGCCGCAGAGAGAGTGGCTGTGTTTTGTAATTGTGCACTTATAACGGTGAATTTAACAATCAATAAATGCCAAATGCCATGCCATAATCTCCAGGGCAAATGCGGCACATATTCTCATCTAGCTGGCTGGTGTTTTAACCTCTTTAGCATAGCCCCCGGAGGAAACGCAGGATATGATTAGGAATTCGTTAGTGGGCTTCTATTTTTATGCTGATGACACACTTTCTTCTCCCGGGCGCAGCATGTTGTGCTGGCTCTCGACTTTCTCACTGTCTTTTTTCTGAACTAGATCAGCTGTTTACTACAGCGTGGAGGCGCTTCGACTGAAGCGGCCACCACCTCGTCACTTCTATCTGCCATGAGACAAACATCACTGTCATCTACAAACAGTTTGCAGTGTAACGATCTTTAAAAAAGGTGGGCTTTAAATAATTTAGAACTTGAAGCCTTCGCAGATCATGGTCTATACAGGATGACGTACATGGGCATTCTTCCACCTCCTGGTAGGATCAGGTTGTTACAGTAGTTTGGTGAAGAGGCTGACACTTCCACTATACATTTGTATATAGAGTATTTGTGGCCATACCAGTTTGTTGTGGCCATACCGGTTTGTCAAAGCCTGATCCCGTCAGATCTCAGAATCTAAGCAGAGCCGGGCCTGATTAGTACTTGATGGGAGACACTGGGACAATCAGGTGCCACAGGAGGTGCCAGTTACAAAAAACTGCCACTGTGTCCTTAGGCAAGACATTTTACCCACATTGCCTAGTATGAAAGTGGTGTGTGTGTGTGTGTGTGGGTGAGTGATGGTGGTGGTTGGAGGGGCTGATGGCGCAGATTGGCAGCCTCGCTTCTGTCAGTCTGCCCCAGGACAGCTGCGGCTACACTTGTATCTTATCACTTCCAAGAATGGAATGAATGAATAATGCTCTGTAAAGCATCATTGAGTGTCCAGAAAATCACTATACAAAACTGAGCTAAGGCAACCCAGGACCTTTCCTTTTGTAGTGTTTCTAAAAACTTTCATTCATCATTTATTTCATATAAAGTCTAGTTTTTTTGATAAGAGGAATCTTGCCTGAACAAGACTGCCCCATCCCAATGGAAACAAGGTGATAAGTTCTTCCTGCACTGACAGTCTTTTTGTTATCTACTGTAAAAGTTCTATGATCTTTTGGAAGCTGCTCAGTTCCTGCTGGACTCTGGACCAGTCTTTTGAGTTCAATACATAAAGGGATGCAATTAAAGCGTGCCATACAATTTAGTGGAAACTCAGTGTTTTTGTTGGTGCCATCATGTTTGGAGCAGATTACATGTGCGCTCCCATGGGTACCTCCTCTTGTGCTGCAGGTATTGTGAGCGGGCAGGTGGGCTGGTGGCCCTGGGCTCTTGGAGAGGAGAGGACAGTAGCTGCATTTGTTTCTGTGAAAGGGATTACAGGTCCTGACGGCTGTGATTAATCACCCAGAGGCAGACATCTGAATACGGCCAGGGAAAGGTTCAACTTTTTAATTCATCCCACACACAATCTATTGGAAGCAGCTGTTGGCGCCGCTCTGCCTCATCTCGGGGCTCTTTCTTCTCAGTGACCATTGGCTCCTCTGTCTTTCTCTGCCGTGCTCCATTTATGGCTCACATAATTATCTGGGGATGTGCAGTTGTTGTAATTGTGGGGTGGCTCTGGACGCCTCTCTGCCTTCTATTTTTATTGGAGATGGCTCCTTTTCTTCTCTGGTGCAGAATGGTTAATTGACTTTGTTAATGCATTTGGGGATTAGTGATTCCTCAACAACAAATGACCTTTATAGAGAGCACCTCATTTTGTTTATTGTGAGCTTGTCGTATCAGTTCAAATTATGCCAGGGCAATTGATTCCAAACCTGGTCATTTTTAGCTCTAATGTGACCTCACTCACTTTCTTTTCTGCAGCCGCTGTTTAAATAAGGCTTTATATCTTTATTGGTTTTATGGAATAGGGCAGTGGGGTATAGGGACCTGAACAACAGGATGGTGAGCAGAGTTTTTAAAATATGGACTTGAACTCACAACCTAAAACTGCTCTTTCATTTCATTTCAGTGTGTCTCTGGTGGTCACTTATTGATACTCAAACCAGAAGGTACAAGTGCTGTTGCATTTTTCATATTTTTATGAATTTAAATATTTAGTTGTTGACTGGCCTTGCAAAGTCTAATTGTATTTCCCAAGTACTTTTTGTTAATGTTTCGAATGTTCCTTTACTTCCCTTTTTGGCAATGAACCTTCAATGGAAGATTTTATGACTGCCTCTAATTTCAAAATGCCATTAGCTGCTAAAGGTGCACCACGTAACATTTATGTCACCTTGTTGTCTCCTTGTTGCTTTGACTGCAAAGTTCCACTTATGATATTAGTTATCTTGCATTTAGTTAATAGGTGTTTTTATTGCTAAACAAAAGACTTGAAACAAGTACTGTGAGAGGCTCTGTCTCTGCACGGATCTGACTTCATTTAGTGGCATCCCCCACTTGTCTCCATGGAGATAGACAAATTAAATGTCATACTGTGGAACATTGAAGACAAAGCAATAAAATTTTTAGGGAGTCAAGCAGGTAATGAAAAGTTACATAGTGCAGCTTTAAACAGAAGTAGTATTGATTTAAATGTGCAATGCTCCATTGGTGCACTATATTCTGTGGTTGATGTGAGTCCATGTCACCCAGTCCGAGTACTTTTACATTGGAGTGAGTGTGATCCACCGTGACCTTTCCGTTTGCTAGCCACGCTTGTGCCTAGACTGAAATATCCCCCTCAAAGCTGATTTTTTCCACCATCAAAATGCTTCAAATTCATAAACATCGGGGTGGCAGTGCGGTGACAGACAGCTGAAATCCTGCACTCTGAATAAATTTGCGATGGTGGCCCTGCTCACATCCACTGGCACACGGGCAGGCCTTCTCATTAAGACTCAGCAGGTTATATGATGGTATTGCTGGAATCCCTGGAGCAAAATGAACAGGGACAGCTACACTGCTTAATGCAAGGTAGCCTAGCAACAGATAGTGGGATGGCGCTGGAAACATACCCTCATATTTATGTTTACATGAGAGAATGATTTGTCTGTCAGCCTGATGGATCCTAATGTTCTCCTCTCCCCGGGGCTTTTCTTGTGCCGCACACAGGCCCCACACTTACCCTGAAGGACAGGCACCACCTTCCCCAACACGCATGAATACTTAATACTGTTAGACTGCATTTATGCAAAGAATGGAAATGGCATTGGGAGAGAGGAGGAGAGAGAGAAAGAGAAAGACAGAAAGGGAGAGAGTGGGAGGTAACATGCTTCAACGACATGACACTGTATGCCTTGTGAACATGGAGTGGCGTGATAGAAGGCAGAAGGGGGAAAGACAAGATATAGGGTTAATCCGATTGTAGTTTTGGAGAAGGCACTTGATCTGGTGTCAACAACTATCAGTACGATTCACAGAGGAAACACTTGATTAAAGGCATGAATTATTTCTGTCCAAGTTTGCAGCAGAAATAACTAAATTACTATATCCCAGCCACCAGATAATTGTATATGAATTTCCCATTAGCCAAATTTTACCTATACAGTAGTGCCAAATGCTAATACAGATTTTAATGCCTAAAATTTGTCATAATTAACCTAATTTATTAGAGTCTGTGTGGTGGTTAAAGGGCCCATATTACACTATTTTCTGAGCTATGCTATACTGTTGTTTATTCAACAAAAACATACACTGCCTGATTGTGTATTTCTAAACTTTCATAAATAATGATAAAAAGATGTATTGGTAATGACAACAAATCAGTGTATTGATATATTAAAGCAAATTTCATCGCGTGTAAAGGCAAAAATGTAACAATATGAAGATAAAAGGAGAAATTCAATTTGTCAACTGGACAAAGTTTGTTTGGTCGAAACTTTTCGACCAAACAAACTTTGTCCAGTTGACAAATTGAATTTCTCCTTTTATCATGGATTCTACCTGGACGACTGAGGGACTCTTCACGTAACAATATCAAGTTAAATAGCTTTTTCATCAAAATAACCACCTTTGGCCTTAATGACAGCTTTACAAATTCTGTCTGTCCTTTCAGTCATGCATATGGGGGGATTCCAGAACTCTATGATATGAGTTGATTTTAAAATATTATTGATTGAGTGTTCAAACTATTATTTCCATAATGAAAGGATGCTATGAAAACATGAGTAATACTGTATTCGTCCACAAATGGATTTGCGCACAATGATCTGAAAATATGAGAACGTGTGATAATATAATTGAATAAATGCGATGAAATAGTATTAAGTACACCACATTTAAATAATGCTTGATACATTGAAAAGCTGGCTCAGTACCCCAGCATCACAAATTATGCCATCGTCCTAATACTTTTGTTAGGCAGTGTACCTGGAGTTGTATTTTGTTTAATTAACACACAAATCCTGCATATTTAGACTTTCTTCTTTCAAACATAAAACACTCCACTTCCACCTTGTGATGTCATGTGATAATACAATAACTGCTCCACTGTGTTTTTAAACTCTTTACACCTTCATTAGAATCATTTGGATTATTTCAGATCTGTAACTGCTTCTCTCAACTTAACCAATGGTTAAAAGTAGCTGTTAAAGATCCCATGACATGGTACTTCTTGATGCTTTTATATGGCTCCTTAATGGTTCCCTAATACTGTAAATGAATCCTTCTTCAAAATCAACACTCAGTGCATGAGAAACAGAGATAAGATGAGAAAGAGTCATAAATATCTCTCTCAAACTGTTTATTCTGGGCGTTGTTGCTTGAATGCAAATGAGGAGAAAAAAGATGGCCAATAGTAGAGGGTGGGGGCGTGGCCAAACTCTCCGCTCAGAGCTCAGAGCCCACAGCTGATCCATTTCCTTGTTTTTGCACGGGGGAGAGATTTGAAGCGTTCCATTGAAAAATAAACACATTTCCACATAAAATAAAATTAAACCACTGCTGTTCAAAGGTCCAGAGGCTCAGATAAAGGACTTCCGAGCCTAGAAACACTCGGACGTGCCTCCAGGCAAATAAAAAAACGCATTTCGCATTGCCTAGCGCATTCGCGGTCCAAACTCTCTGGGTGTGATTTACAGAGACGCTGAGTACAGACAGACGGGGGTGGAACTGCATTTGCATTTCTTTTTTCGATCTGACGTCAATAAGGTGCCTTGTTCAAACTCGCCCGTTTGAGCTCCGATTTTTTGTAACGCAGAAAAGGATCGCAAATGCTCAGTTTAGACATGGGTAGGGGAGCTCACATTAACGTTCAAAAACCTCAGAAAGTGAAAATTTCATGCCATGGGACCTTTAACTTAAAAACTACTACAGCATGACATCACAGGGTGGAACAGAGCATTTAGAGCTTTGGAGATATAGACTGACTAATAATAAAGGATTACATAGGCAGCGGATGTGAAGTGAAGTAATAATTAGTAAACATGCATAAGTTTTGGTCCTGGTTTGGCCTAGTTTTGAGTCCTAATCTAGACTTGGCTTCACCCCAGTCAAGTCCTCGCTTAGTTCTGACTTTAGTACAAAATTGAATGTAGGGATTGACTGTGTAAGTGTGAACGCACCCTAAAACTCTTTGAAAGTGGGCCCAGTAAACCTGTAAACGTGTTGTGTAAAGATCTAAGAGTCACTTCCAGTAAGTAGAGCACATACATGACTTGATCGAGTCTGCCTTTACTGTATGTCCAGCTCCTCCAGGGACAGACTACACCAACTCAATTAGTCCCACACAGCCCGAGTATCAGCACCATAGATTAGATTTCAACCCGGCCTTGTTTACCCAGTGAGCAACCGGCGGAATAATATCTATACAATTTGTGCTTTCAGAAAAAAAATGATGATGGTATCGGGGTGAAGAGACGTCTACTGCTGTGTTGTGCTGGTGCTGGGTAACTGGCTGCCGCGGATACAAGGAAGCCCATTGTCAGGAGATATGGCCTGATCTGCACCCATCTTGCCAACTTGTTTCCATAGTTACATCAATGTTGTTAAAGTGAGAAGATCAGGTATTCCAGCGAGTGATCCTTTACATGCTTTGCTCCCCTCCTATTGATTTTTATCCCACATTAGAAAAAAGCAGAAGGAACAGAGCACTGCGAACTGTCTGAGACATTGTGGAGGTAATAAGAGGGCGCAATGTGTCGGAAAAGTGCCAGACAGGAAAGAAAAGAGTATCCACTTGAACAATATTGAGAGATCTCCCCTGTCATGTCAAGTTTGGGCTGTTAGCAGAGGCTTGTGGATTCAACAGTTTGCCATGGCAGTGTTGTTGGCCTGGTTAAGATCTATGCAAAGCTCTAATGGCTCCAAGAAGAGACTTAATCACCGCTGTACGTTAGCCACACGCGCGGCTCCTGCAGCATTAGCAGCATGTTCCAGGAGTTAGCAAAACACCGCTGTAACACATGATGACTCTTTATGAGGCTGGGGCCTGCACTGCACTTGGAGAGAGAGAGAGAGAGAGAGAGGGGGCCCGCAGACGATGCTAAAAAGACGGTAATGACAGCCATTCACCGCAATCCAATTATGCAAAAGGGAGTCTAAACAATTCCATCATCCCCTAAATTAGATTGTCCTAACGAGATAAAGGCACCAATTAATCCTGAATTAATTTCTACAGCTCATTTTCCCCAGAAAACACTCTAATATGCAAATGCCAATGAGAGGCAGAGGCAGCCTTCTGCACCTTGCATCGGCGCCTCTCAGTCTGCCTGTCTGCACTAGTGTTTATTAGCAAATGAAAACATGTAACACGTATGAGAGCTCAGGTGTCAAGAGGAAGAGAGGGATAGGAAAAGCAGATTTGTCTAGATTTTATGTACAGTTAAACGAGTGCAATCACAGAGTCACGGCAGATCATAAAGGTAGTGATGCTATTATAGACTCAAGATGACGACTTTTATTTGGTCAGTCGTAACAGCTGATGAGTCAAGACATTATCAGCAATATAACTGGTTCATTAAACACATACAGAATGTGTGCAGAGTATTCTTGGCATGTGATATATATTCAGCATCTGGTAACAGTATATGTATACACAGTCTATGCATCCTTCAACCCAACCTCAAGTGAAAATGCAAAAGAGTCTTTATTAGCGGACATTAGCAGTTAACCAGTATTGATTTTTTCCATTATTTTTTTTCTATGGCAACGCTGATACATACTTTTACGTATTTTAAGTACTGCAGCCAATAGCTGATAAGCTCTGTCAATGCTTTGGACGCAATATGTTAAGCATTATGACATTATGACATAGAATTACTATTTACTCACTAATAAGTCAATATTCTACGTATTAATTATAAATAAAATTGACTCTTTATTCTCATAGATTACAATGTGACAGTAGACCCATCACACTTTGATAAACCACATGTATGTATGATGATACAATTCCACCTTCTGTTTGGAGCATGCTTTAGTTTAGTTTTGATTGTCTTTACATTCTTTTACATTGAAGGTCAGAGGATTGATTCCCGCTTGGACCACGTTCTGTCATTGTGTCCTTAGGTAAGACACTTCACCTACCTTGCTGAGTATAAAAGTATTGTGTGTATGAGTGAATGGTGGTGGTTGAAGGGGCTGATGGAGCAGATTGGCAGCCTTGGTTCCATCATTCTGCTGTAGCTACAAGTATGGAGCGAATGGATGTTATTACTGAACCAAGGTTATTTTCATAGTGACCCCATTATATAGTCAAAATTATTTAAAAACTATAATGGCCATTTTTATCCTTAAAGATAATGAGTTGGAAGTACGAACAATCTGAATGATCCATAGTGAAGTTGTGTGATCTCACTGAGGAAAACTCTAATGAAAAATCTACATTCAACAGCATCACTCCAAGAGCTATTGTGCTGGAAGCTGCAGACCTCTGAAGCATTGCATAAACATAGACTGAGAGAAGGGTTCAAAAACAAAACCATTAGAATTTTGGTTCATCATAATCATCATTATCATTCGCACAGTCCTAATTGTTTCACTGCCAGCTGTCTTGAGTTGCTATAATTGAGTGATCTGACACATTTTTCACTAGCGCCTACGATGCCGCCTCCCGTCTCCCCGAACCCCGCTGCATAAAACTACCCAAAATGACTCAAATTTTCCTCAACAAATAAAACAGTTCCTTTTCCTCCATTTTTTACAGCGTCTCGCGCCTTTATGAACCTGGTTGAGGCCTTGAAGCGCCAGTGTGTATTGATCGCCGTGTTGAGCTACTATCACCTGTGCACCCCGTCCACCTCCCCTCTCCCGCGATGACAGAAACAAGCAGGATGTCAGTTGCCAGGCAATATTCACAACCACTGGCCCACATCAGCTAATTACCAGCAGAAATCACATATTGACAGACAGGGGGCCCTTGCATATTGATCGGCCGCTACTGCCACGTTCTAAATCACCAAACGCTAATGAATCATTTCCCATTTGAGAGGGAAGAGGAGAGGGGGTGGTGATGGGGGGTGAAAAAGGCATTAGTCGTATGCTTTGACGTTATACCTGAGCACAAATCACATTGGATTCTGCACTGACTAGACCCCACAATGTCTTTGGTGTTAATGTGGTAGTGCACTTTAAACATTTCAAACAAGACCCTATGTAACCTCTGTAGTGGAGGGTCCATTAGCTAGATGTTTTTATTTTGCCTGGAAAGTTTCACGTTATGGCATTAAACTGATCTATGACAGGCAGGTGGCACTATCAGGCCAAGTTTTAGGTCAGATCTGTAGAGGCGACCACTGTAAGAATGCAACATTCTGTTTGAATCCAGAAGGGACTGGAACTGGACCATAAAGCCTGGACCATAAAGCCTGAAAAACCTCCATCCAAACCACAGACGCTTGAAAATTCTCATAACATTCAGAACAAAATGTATAACTTCTTTTACCTGAGATATAGATTGGTGCTTCTATTATTCTATTCTAACTCCTTGATGTTGTTTGTCCTTTTAAGTGTAAGCAGCCATGTTTATTTTTGCCGGGTTTTTTTAATTTTTAATTTGCCTGTCAATCATGCCCCCAGTACGTTAGAATTCAATCACATCTATCCTCTGCCCTTAATCTCTCCACTGGTGTCCCACAAGGTTCAATTTTAGGTCCACTATTATTCTCACTGTACATCAACGACCTCCCATCTGCTTGTCCAGATATCTCCATACAAATGTATGCGGATGACACTGTTATTTATGCTCATGGAAAAAACATCTCCACTGTATCTGTTAAGCTCACACGGGCCCTTGTTCACATCACTAACTGGTTACAGCACTCATGTCTACAGTTAAATACATCCAAAACAGTTGCAATGTTCTTTACCAAATCTCATAACAGCTCCTCCATAGATCCGGATGTCCGTGTGTGCGGTGAACAGCTCAGGTGGTCCATGAATATAAATATCTCGGTGTCATCCTTGATTCAAAACTCTCTTTCAAATCCCACATAAAAATGGTCAGTAATCGTATCTAATTCAATCTCAGCAACTTTGGACATATTCGACCTCAGATGTCCATACAGTCAGCTAAAATGTTTATGCACTCCATGATACTGTCTCACATCACTTACTGTCTAACTGTCTGGTCTCACTCAACTGCTACAGCTTTAAAACCCATCCACTCTCTTTATAAGCGCACCATCAAAACTCTGGACCGGAAACCCCACTCTTATCACCACTGTCCAATCCTGCAAAAACACAATCTACTTAACTGGGAAAACCTGGTCAAATTTGCTCATCTGTGTCTCATATATAAAATCATTCATGGCTTGTCATCTCCTCCACTCACACAGTTTCTTCACATCAGGACGTCAGAACACAGCAGAACCAGAGGGGCATCGAGAGGGGACTGTATCATCCCCCTCAGAAAAAGTCTCTTTGGCCAAACCTCCTTCTCTGTGCAAGCTGCCCATGACTGGAACACCACCCCCACCACAATCAGAAACCTCCCCACTTACACCTCATTTAAATTCCACTTAAAGAAATGGTTAATTGAGAGTCAGTCCTGTCACCACTAACATCCACCTCCCGATGCCCCTGTCGCTATCCTGCCTCTTGTGTGTTACTGTTGTTTGACTTTGATTGTATGAGTCTGTATGTATGTGTATGTGATGCTCTTAATGGTATATAGTGTTTGTGGCTGGAAATGAATGTATGTGGCGGAATGTGGTTTTATGTCTGTATAGAATTGCATGGAGCTGTATGTGACTGTATGTAAGAAGGATTTTAGAGTGTAAATATTAACCCTGTTTTTATTCTATTTTATTCTATTTTACTTCCTGTAGGTTTGACATGTTACACCTGTCCAGGACAACAGATGAAAAATAGCCCTGAGGCTAATTCTGGCATATTTACATGCAAATGTTTATTAATGTGCACTGTCACTGAAATAAATAAAATAAATGAAATTGGGGAGACAGGATACGACTCCAGATCCACTCGCTTTGTAAAGTTTTGTCAAAGCATGTGCTTCTGGCTGGTCAGGTAATAAGAGTGCATGTCTTTCAAGGTGTTTTTGAGTAATAACAACAACTGTTGAATGAATGATGGAAAACTTTAATGCCATACAGAGGAACTTTCCAGGCAAAAGATAAGCAGATGGTTGACCCCCTCCAGGAAAGTTACAGTCCACCTTAAAATACTTGAAAAAGCTTAATCATAAATCAAACATTTGCTAGGTTCAAATATACTTGCATTGGGCACATAAAGAAACAGTATTCTCAGCATTTGACCCAGGTTCACTCCTGCTGGTTACTTTTTGAACCAAGAGTGCTTTTTTGACTTTGCTGGCTGTTGGCTGGAGCTGGAGGTGGAGCAGGAGCAGGACCAGGACCAAGCAGGCTGGCTGAGGAGCTGGAGCAGAGAACAGGTAAGTAAAAATTGCAACATTCACTTGGAAAATATTCAGACAAAGGCCGGAGCAAATGTTCAAGATGTAGGTTAAAACTGACGATCTGGCAGAGATAGTGTGGAGAGCACAGGCTTTTATATTAGTGATGATGAGATATAGGCACGCAGGCCAGCCCAGGGGCAGGAGGAAGCGCCAAGGTCACACCCAGCAGCTCCAAACAAGGCAGGTAAGTATTGAGGCAGGTGTGGGGGAGGGACAACAGGGGAGAAACAGAAAATCTGGAGTGAACTACAGTATGACACCTATTTTACATATAATGGGTTCTTGTGAGCTTTACGTCATCTTAGAATGCTGTTACCTCCTCTAAAACATACCTGGAGTTGTGTTTTATTTCATTCATACATGTTTCCGTAATCCTTTATTATTAGGATGTCTACAGCTCGTAGGGCTCTGTTCTACCTTGTGATGTCATGCTTTTAGCTTTAGTTCCATACAGATTGGCAATTCCAGGGCTGAAATCATCCAAATGATTCTAGCAAAGGTGTATGACATCACAAGGTGGAACAGAGTGTTTTCTGTTTGAGAAAAGAACACAATCTAAATATGTTGGATTTGTGTGAATGAAACAAAACACAACTCCGAGTATGTTTTTGGGGAAACAATATTATAACATAGATCAGAAAACAGCATAAAATGGGCACTTACAATAATCACAAACATTATACCTAGACTACACCGATCCCAACAGCTTACAAATCTCTCAGGACTTGATAGTGTCTGTCTGGTGCTCTCCTCCCTCTCCTCTCTCCCCCTGTGTGCTGAGCAGTTATTTTTCAGCAGTAGCAGCAGCAGTATCTGTGGCATGGCAGTAAATACCCCTCTCCACAGTCTGCGGACCCAGAGT
This sequence comes from Paratrypauchen microcephalus, assembly GCA_036785185.1. Taxonomy (NCBI): domain Eukaryota; kingdom Metazoa; phylum Chordata; class Actinopteri; order Gobiiformes; family Gobiidae; genus Paratrypauchen; species Paratrypauchen microcephalus. The sequence continues at coordinate 5,782,226 of JAVJIX010000021.1, read as the reverse complement.
GACCCCCGCGACCTCGGCTCGTCTCCCCAGCCTCTGTCCAAGGTCTCCTCATTGTACGGCACCTCCGCTCGGCCAGCCGCACACCCTGTAATTCACCGGCCTGCTAGATCGCCTGCCAGGAGCTATTGATTTTTGTTTCCCCAATCTCCAGGAGAGAGGGGAAGAAAAGATTAAAAACACTTTGTCAGTTTGGTGGGGAATAAGAATTCTGCGCAGGGGGATACCTAAGAGGGCGCGGGGTCAAGGCTGAGCCACTGTACGTCTTTATGGCTTTAACGGTTTATACACTGCACGCGCCTCTGTCGAACTTTGCTTTGTTTTAACGTCTTTTCAAAACAGGTTGCCATTTCTTCCAGGGTTTATAGGTGGTATTCAGTCTGTAAGGCTACATTTGAGGTTATAAGCAATGAGACAAACCACATTGTCCTTGGGAACTAATGTCAAATATTTACAAATATTATGCTATTATGCTTTTTTATTTATTTTATCTATACTCTAATATTACAAAAAGTATGACATGATTGTATTGTTGATCCAGTAACTCAACAATTAAAGGTGTAATATGAAACTTTTCTGGTGTAGGTGCCATCTGCTTGTCTCAATGGAGATGTTGTTTCTTTGCATGGCATGTTCCCCACTATGGCATTAAACATAAATATCTCCACTGAAACAAACAGGTGATGCCAAGGCCAAGTTACAGGTCAGAGAGTTGTATTATTTTTTGCAATAAAACACCTGTAATTGAATTAAGAAAAGGTAGATACGTTTATTGCAATACGGTGGAACATCCCAGGTGAAGAAATAACATCTCCATGGATACAAACAGGTGGCGAACTGTCCACCAGAAAAAGTTGCATAGTGCACCTAAAATATCACAGCACAAACTGCACCTCCACAGAAGTAAAATTTCTCTTTTACTGTTTGCTGATATCCACAATGCCACATGTTCTTATATTAAAAGCAGAGATTCAAAGCACTTGTATTGTGTTCTTCCTGCTGCTGAATGTAAAATGTATTTCTTCATTATCTTTCAGTTTTTGCAGCACACTCTATCCATCACCATCAGTCAGCACAGCTCAAGGCTGAACCTGCTCGTGCTTATTGGTAATCCTTGTCAGTCCGTTCTTAGGGTTATTAGTATGACAACATTCACTCAGTCACTCACCTCCTCTGCACTCAACACAGCATGGGCCTATATTGACACAGCCATCATGCTAGCAAATAACGGCTATGATGATGCCACATTAACAGGTAATCACATTAACTATTGCACAGGGCACAGTGGAGGATTTTTATTTTTTTATTTTTTTATTTCAGAAATATTCTGCATAATCTAATTCCTATACCCCCCGCTGTTTGATGGTTTATTTGTCAGACAGGGATTATTGGAAAGATCAAAGAGAAATGAACTGCATATGTGGCAATATATATGGCATTTACACTGAAATGAACAGAGCAAATAAAATGTACTGTTAACTTACTGTCCTGTTTTATTAGCTTATTTTTTTTTTTTGCTCACACATTTTCTTTTTAGTATTTTTTGCAGGCATAAACACCAAAAATCATACTATGCTTTCTTGAACAAATTAAATGTCAACGTAACAATTGGTTCAGACATTTATCCACATCAAGTTGTCTGTTCAGGTTTTTTTTTTTTTTTTAATCTTTTATTATTACAAGGCACATATTTTAACACCACAATAACATTCACAAAGCACTCAGAAGACACATCGGGGTATGTGGGCACGGGAATAAACACCACTGGGCACAAGGGCTAAGAGAAACGGGGAGTGTAGAGGACCAAAGGGATTGTCTCAGGTGAAGAAAGGAGGTCTGGGGGAGAGCAAGGATGATGCAGTGTCCAGGGAAGGTCCAGACGACAGGATCCAGAGGGGACAGCGGGCTGGGGGGTGTAGGGGTCAGACGTCCAACCGAGGGGAACCGGTTCGGGAGATGGAGAAAAGCGTATTGTCTGGGGTGAAGGTGTTCCAAAACTCAGTTTCCCTTGCGGAGTGGAGATGGTGAATGTGGGCGCAAAGGAGCGCTGTGAACAGGTGCCAGTGCTCTGCTGCACGGTCGCCATGGAGGTGGTGGTTTCGTGCCATGAAGATAGAATATCTGGCCATGGACAGGATGAGGCGGGCGGCGTCCCAGTTGACCATGGCAGCGTCCGGCCCCCGAGGTCGCCGCTGGACAGGTCCGAAGAGGCAGAACCAGAGCTCGGGGTCATCGAGTCCATGGGCCGCCGGCGGTGGGAGCCTCAACGCCAGCCTCCGAGCGAGAAGGTCCAGTAGTCGGGTCCAGAACCGCCGCACGACAGGACACCGGGCGGCCAGATGGAGGAGGTCTTCAGGTGCCTCACCGCATACCGGACAGTCACAGCCGTACCTGTCAGGGTGGATTGCGTGCAACCTGGTGCTGCAGGTGTAAATGATCCTGTGTCTCAACTTAAAGTCAAAATTACTGACTTGGGGTGGGGTGTACCAATTATATACGCGAGCCCAGATGGAGGTAGTGTCATGTGTGGGAAATGTCTGTGACCATCTGTGTTCTGCAGAAGGGCGCTGAGCGACCCCGGTCACCAACGACCAAGAAGGTGTGCGTCTTCGTCTCCGTCAGTCTCGACATCCTCTCCCCCCATACAATATAAAAATCCAAAGAACACTCGTCTTCTTCTACCCCATTTACCTCCCCCGGGTCAGGGGGACCTGTCTCAAACAGGTCACCCCATTTCGTCAGGACAGAGGACTGGATCACACTTGCCTTCCTGAGAACTTCAGCTCTCCTAAACCCAACAGGCCCTCATAAACCTGCCCCTGATTTCCTCTATGTCAAACCTGCCTGAGACATCTATAAGCTGTCCTACCTGTTTAATCCCCACTCTCTCCAGAACCCCACTACATGCTCTCCCTCCTCCCTGGAGGGTCGGAGAGCATGTCAGGGTTGAAACGCAGAGGTATCTGCCCCAGCTGCCACAGGGAACGCGGTGCCGCCACAGTGCACGGCCTCAGCGCAGCCCAGGCCTCAAACACCACCCTCTCGAAAGGGGGGAGGCACTCAAGGGTGACTCGCCGGAGGAGCATGCACAGGTTAAATAAACTGTGCTCACCCAGATGATCTACCTGAACTGCAAAGAAGTCCTTCCACGCGACCGTGAAGCCGGTGGCAAGGAACTTCTTGATTACTTTGAGACGCAATGCGCGTTTCTTAAAGATCCCATGACATGGTACTTCTTGATGCTTTTATATGGCTCCTTAATGGTTCCCTAATACTGTAAATGAATCCTTCTTCAAAATCAACACTCAGTGCATGAGAAACAGAGATAAGATGAGAAAGAGTCATAAATGTCAATCTGGAACACGCCATTATGGGCGTTGTTGCTTGAATGCAAATGAGGAGGACAGAGGTGGCCTATAGTAGGGGGTGGGGGCGTGGCCAAGCTCTCCGCTCTGTGACCCACTTCCTTGTTTTTGCACGGGGGGAGAGATGAGAAGCCTTCCATTGAAAAATAAACACATTTCCACAGAAAATAAAATTAAACCACTGCTGTTTCAGATATCCACAGGCTCAGATAAAGGACTTCCGAGCCTAGAAACACTCGCAAGTTCCTCCAGGCAAATAAAAAAACGTATTTCGCATTTCGCAATCCTCCGCAGTCCAAACTCTCTGGGCGTGATTTACAGAGACGCTGAGTACAGACAGACGGAGGTGGAACTGCGTTTGCATTTCTTTTTTCGATCTGACGTCAATAAGGTGCCTTGTTCAAAATCGCCCGTTTGAGCTCTGATTTTTTCTAACGCAGAAAAGGATCGCAAATGCTCAGTTTAGACATTTCGCAACTTTTAATCATGGGGGGGGCTAAACAGGGTAGGGGAGCTCACATTAACGTTCAAAAACCTCAGAAAGTGAAAATTTCCAAATCAATGAGTTTAAGTCCTCCTTGGTTGTGGTCGCCTATCATAACATTGTGTGCAATCAGCCCACGCTCTCTTCTCCAAATAAACCTATTCATCGCAATGCTAATTTTGTTTGCCACTGCGTCCGGCAAGTCGTACACGGTGAGGGCATGTACGAGCTTGGACAGGCACAAGGCATTGACGACTAAAAACTTGCCCTGTTCAGTTCTCGTAGTGGTACTGCATGTTGTTGATTTCTGGGGCAACAGGTAACGTACTGTATGTGGCCTTTGTATGGAGATTTGGGATTAGTGGGGGTTGGAGAAGCAAAGCTATTGTGGCTGTAGTTTAAAGTAATTTTGTAAATCTTTGTAATTTTATAAAACAGGTCTCTCTCTTAAATGAACAGCAGTACCATACTTTGTTTTACGTACATTGCAAAGTTGATTGACCAGTTTTAAACAAACCACTACAGAAGTTTACTTAAGAAAGAATGACAACCATTCATTATTGTTTCTTGCTTTGTTTCTAACACATGGATTACCATGGCACAACTAGCCCTTATACTTGCTCAAAACATCCATAATGTGTTACAGACTGCAACTAAGATGCAGCATTTATTGTTTTGACTCTTGCTCCTCTTTCTGATGAGTAAAATGATGTATTACAGGCCCATGTGCTGTATGCTCCCCAGCCTCTCCGCTCAGTCATTTGGGAAAACCTACATTGGAGTGGCACAGTCAAACACAGGGCTGCTAATGTGATGCCAATGCATTAGGCCATCAGATTGCGTTCTGCATGGGCGCCTCTTATCATTTCAGGCCAACTTTGAGCTAAATGTGCCGAATGTTTTTCCCCTGACATTAGGCTTTGGTAATGGTGCCTTTCAGGGCCACTCTATTTTCTGAAATGAAATATTCATTCATTGGCGAGGACAGTCTTAGAGGAAGTCAGTCTGAAATGTGAATTCATGGTTCCAGCAGACATTTCTTCAATATTTGATGGGTCATCAGAGCTGTGTGTCTAATATTCTGCTCTTCATATGAACACTCACTGTCTCTCTTTTGCACTTTTCTTTGCTTGGTTAATTCTTATCAAGCACAAATCTGCACAAATGAACCCCTTGGCTTTGTGTTAGTTGCATTGGAAGAACTCCAAACAGAAGGGATAGTCACTCACTATGGTCAACTATTCTTGACCACAGAAACTGATGGGATGTTCCAATCTGGATTTGTATCAGCTGATAAACACATGGAGCCAATAATAACCTAAAGAAGCTAAAGGCTAATCCTTGAGTTGGATCCTCCTGATCAATAAATTATACCAGAAAAAATATACCAGAATTAAACCTGTCAATGAGCACTTGGCTTTTTCTGACAGGTTGTCACAACATCAAATTATAACTTTATTTTACATCTTTCCACTTAACCCCCCTACACGCATAGGTACATTTTTGTACATCACAACTTTTCTTGTTGTATAACTTTGGCTATATTGCACAAAATAGCACCAAAATTGGCCAGTTTGTGTATTTTTAATTTCTGTGTTTCTGTGTTTTTTTTTCAAGATCACATTATTGAACAGTCTATAATTAATGATTTCCATTCAAAATGGCTTTTTTACTGGCATAACTTTGCCAGTATATTATTACTTTTTGATTTATTTTTCATTCTTTGGTGTTGAAAACCCTTTTTTTGTGTCTTTTTGAATGTTTTGATATTTTTCTTTTTACTGTGTATCTTCCATTACAAAGTCATATCAATAGAAAGACATTTGTACATGTTAGTCCACACTGAAGGGCAGAGACATAGATATTTGAGGTTAAAATGATATGGGTGTGTTCTAGAGGAGTCCCAGAGTGCACTGAATGTGTTTGTTTGGGAGTTTGTGTGACTTTGCGTGTGCCCTTGTGTGTGTACACTTTCAAGTGTATATATTTGTAATTGTTTACGCCTCTATTGATAAACATTGAAAATGTATTTTTTAAAATCAGAGTAATTCCAATTTAATACTTGTTACTTGTTTTTCTCCTGTCAGTGTGTTCAAATGTGTTCAAATTTTTACATTTGACTGTTTGGGGAGGGGGGTTGAAGATTTTCTATAATTTTTCAGTCCACTATTTCAAGCAGGATCATAATATTTATTTATTTATTTATTTATGTATTTATTTATTTTATTTTATTTTTTACATAATGCAAATGCGACCTCTCTTCACCCCCCACACAGACCCATGTATGTGAACATACACATACCCTAGAAATAATTGACTTTATCATTTTTGCCATACGCATGATTTAAGATTTTCACATATGAAAATGGCATTTAAGGAGTTAAAATGTCAAAATACTATATATTATGTGGTATTTATGATTAGAGTAGGAGTAAATGAAGACAATGGTGTAAAAAAGTTGAACAAAAATCTGTATTACTTAAAAATAATATGGTATTCTTCTCTGATGCACATTTTTGTCACGAAGGACCACAGGTGTGATTATTTATTAAAAATGGGCTTTGCACAAAAAACAACAACAACAAAAAAAAAACAGTTTTGGCACTATTTTATGACATCCCCAGCCTCTAATAACCCCAATACAAACAAATTAAAATTAGTTGGAAGATCTAGAAAAAATAAATGAATAAATAAATGTCTCGAAGAACCACAGATGTGATTATTTTAAAGGGTGCACAAGGTTTAAGGACATTTTGAGTTTGGTAATTACCACATTATCTCAAAGTAAGTGATACTAATGAATTAATGAATGACTGAATGTTTATTTCAGTTGCATGAAAATACACATGTGCGTAATATACATACACACATCTTTATGTGTAAAAACAAAATCAACCGAAAAGGTCGAAGCTGAAGCTTATTATTCCATTTTAACAGCTGAATATCTACCCACCAAAGCGTTTTAAGTAGTGCAATTAACATTTTGCTACCAGTCATCATTCTCAGCATGTGACTATGTAGAGAAAGGTATTTTATATTATTAGTAATAGATATATTTATCACTTTTGTGTTTACAGTGTAGAGGAGGCTATGGTAGTTGCGCATAGTCTAAATTTCACCCTCATGAAACAACTGATACTTGCATATAGTGTTATCACAAACATAAAGAAGTTTTAATCTGTAATGAGTGTTATTATAATAATGAGTATTATTAGGCAATAAGTGACATTTATACACCAAAATATTGTAGTAAATAAAATTATTCATGTATGATCACTTGTGCCACTGTAGTCTTAGTATAAACCTGTGGGTAATTTTATTAGAACTTGATTTTGCAAAAGAAATCTCTATGCATGGCTTGGGAACCCTTCCACAAATCAAGCACACTTTTTTTAATACTAGTTAAGCCAGAATACACAATTTTCCCCTCTGGATATTTGTTAAATATTTTATGTCTAATATTTCTCTCTTCAACTGAGTATTCCTTCTCTTTTCCCTCCAATGGTTAAATCTTCTTAACCATATCCAAATTATGCACACACACACACACACACACACACACACACTGTTGGCTGAGTTACTTATTTTGGTTGCATTTGAGGACCAAACACTAAAGCTTGCACCCCTTTATATTGTCAACAGGTTAACATCTCACAAGCTAGTGGGTTCAAAAACGTTACTAAATCAGCTTGATTGCGTGCCAAGACCAAGATAAAAGACTTGGAGGTGGTGGGTATAGTAATCCAAAGAAAGCGGGTGGTCTCCTCCTAGGCATGCTGCTTTATATTCTCATGCATATTCACTCTCTAAGCCTCTGAGTATATGTAGATTAGCGCTGTCTGAACACTGGACTGTCCTATCGCATCCCACTATTTTTTTTCTTTCTCCAAATACTCCCTGCTGTGCATGAGTGCGAGGACAATGACTGTAATGTCGGCAAAAACTTGAGGATTTCTGCTTGTTTGCAGGTTTGGAGGCAGGCGGTTTTCGAGTGTGCGTTCATGAATAGGTGTGCGTCGCAGCTTGTGTGTGTGTGGTTGTGTGTGTGTGGGTGCTGCTTTGCCAGACACATGGCTTTGTCTTGTCCTGGCACTGTGCTCGCTCCACCAGATGTTCTTTTTATCATCCTCCACTCTGAGCCCGTGTTCTTTGAGGTTGAGAGAGTCTGTGTGTGTTTTTGTAAAAAGAACAAGCTCCTCTTAAAAGGCGCTAAAGCCGGGGGGTATTGCCTTTGAATGCACCTCCTCCATAAATAGGACTACTTCATAGAGTTCTTCATATGTTGTTCGGACTCAATGATTCAGTTTGTGCCGTTCTTTTTTGTGTTGTTAATTTGATAATTTGCAAGGCTGCTTCTTTACATTTGTTACCTTGACACTTTACAGCATGAATTCATTAGCATAGTTTATATACTTTGTTTCCACGGGGAATGGCATGAAACCACTGAATCATTCAAACCACATCACACACATTCAACCTTATGGTTTACATTTTGCTATACTTTATTGTGGACATTGTAAGACAGACAAAGATTGTCCATATTATCCAAGCAAACAGGTGTGGTTGTTTGGACATGATCAGTCCAGAGCAGCACACACTTACTATATTCATGCTCAAACATGAAACGCACTCAAAAGCGTGTTAAATTAAATTAAATATTAGGTTTATTAAAGCTGGGTCCTTGCAAAGCATGCCCACATCGCCTCATGTTGACATACAACTTTCAGAGGGTAAATGAAAAAGGGGGAACAGCTATAACATGATTAACATCTCTGAAAAGTTTTTTTTTTTTTTTAATAGCTAATAATGAAGCAAATGAAGAGTGATTATCCAACACTATCATGTGTCTGTGTGTACCCTATTTAAAGCTCAAAGTTAACCAAAAAAGACTCATTACAGTAACATCACGCTGTCTCATGGTGGTCCTACCATTTTCCTGAAAGGCCTCCCTGCCCTCTCACCCTTTTGGCAGTGCGTGGGCCGAGCCTGGCGAGGGGCATTCTATGATGTCTGCCGGATTTGCTCCACATGCTAGCTACTGATTCTCTCAGACTCATTAGCATTCATAAAGTGCTTTACTCCTTGTCACTGTTTTCTTTTTTGACTCCACTTCCCCCCGAAAAAATCCCATGTGAGTTGTGATGGGGGTGCGGCGGGAAAATCCAACTGTCAGAGACGACAAGACGAATGAAACCGCGTCGTGAGCGTGTGTGGTTATGGTGACAAATGGAGAAGAGCTGTCCAAGTGTCCATCTCCAATAAACACATCTGAATTTTAGCCACTCCTATACTAGTAATTACACATGTAGCCTATTTGTGGATATTGTTTATTCATCACACCATGAAACAGCAGGCCAACCCAAACATGCCATTAAACGCAATTAATATCCAACCTCTTCACCTTCCACATACCTGGGCCGCAGAAGGGAGAGCGCACAGTGCATTCCTCCCACGGTCAGATGCTACGACCCTGACCTCCAACCAACACAAAATCACACTCCCCCAGACTTTGGGTTCACTTCACCTCTCTGCAACAACACCTGCACTATCAGATGTGGGGGATAACTCATGGAAATAGTGGATATGTGGAGTCTAAATGAACAGTGTAAGTAATTTTTGCTAATATAGCAAAAATGTATTTAGATAATTGTTTACATCATGTCCAAACTTTCCACTGTTTATGTTTAGTGGCTGAGATGGAGGCAAAAATGGTCTGGTTTATTATGTATGCGATTTCTTATTTTATAGTCAAAAAGTGAATAACAAAACACATTTAACATCTCTTTCAGGATAAGAGCAATCTCTTTCCAATATTGCATCAAAGATTGCCAATATTATCCAAGCAAACAGTTGTTTTTAATGCACATTGTGCTAAGGTCGGGATGGTTGGATAGTTTGCATTCACTTTCTAATCCTTCTAAAACTTACATCAACAATGTGACTGTATATGTTGAGCCAATAAATGCACAATTATCCTTAACAAATAAATATTCATCAGTGAGAATGAAATCTTTTTATCATATATAGCATGACTAACCTTGCACAAATGGATTTTTGCAGTATTTGTGAGTTCACAAACGCATGTGAAATCATCTTAGCATGCCCCCACTGTAAGGATAATTGTTTCATTGTTGTGGCGCTTTGACCAATCAGATTCATAGTCATGACGTTCTGCGCTTTCCGATCTTGTTCAGCAAGAGCCATCCCAGACTGATAATGTGTAGAAGTCAATTCAGAGTGACACACATATCAGGTTATGGGGTTAGTGAGGTTATGGCATGACATGAAATTCCAATATCCATGGGTTTCAGAATTATTTAAAATCAGAATTGTTGCCATAGCAATTAACAATAAAAAAAAAAAGAAAAAAAGAAAAAAAATTACACACACACACACACACACACACACACACATATATATATATATATATATATATATATATATATATATATATATATATATATATATTAGGGCTGTCAAACGATTAATTTTCTTGATCGCAACAAATCTCAGAAATTTCATAGTTAATCGCGATTAATCGTGATTTATTTTGCATGTTTAAAATTGTTATCTTGCAGTAAGACCGTTCGAATCTAAAGTTAAACTCACAATGCAAAGTATTTCTCACAATTTTTTTTATTTCAAAAAAGTGCAGAGAAAGGAAAAAGTAACAATGAACCAGTAATAGTGCTTACTTTGAGAAATTGTAAATAAATGATTGAAGCCCGCTCGAGCTGCCTACGGATGCGTAGAAGGAACAAAATACTAGCAAACTCAAAATAGCGCGTTTAACCGACAATGAGTTTAATTAATACAACCAAATGAGCTGCATATGGATGGTAGAATTGCGGAAAATGCTGGCAAACTCTGATCGCGATTTAAAAAATTGTTCGCGATCATAACTTACATTAATCTAATCGCGATTAACGCGTTAATATTCCCATATATATATATATATATATATATATATATATATATATATATATATATATATATATACAGTATATATCTTTTGAAAACTCTGCAAACTGTTGCATGTAACATGATGTTGAAACCCATGGATAGGGAATGTTTGACAGTTTGAACCTTACAGCATTTGTGAACATTTAACTAATATTTGCCAGAAAAGGCTGCTTAGCTCCATGCTCTCCAAACATGCCCTGGTGTATGCATGTGTGTTTGAGGATGCGTCACTCGTATCACTTGACATTTGGCTCCCCTTTTATCCGCTTCCAAGGATAGTAAGTCAAATGCTGTGTGACAGGTCGGCCTCTCATATCAGTCATCCTTCACCCTGACCCAGCCGCAGCTGCACAAAGACGCAGCACGCTGAAAATGATCATTAGCTACGAGCTACAGCCGCATCCCGCTGTGCTAAAGGCAGGAAGCTGTTTATTCAAACTAACAAGGCAACAGTGCATAAAATCTCCATCCTAACCAGTCCATTTCCTGCACACACAAATATACTGCGATCAGGCTTTATGGGAATGCAAACACAACAAATGCAAATAGGAATGGCAAAACATGAAAATCTGAGTGCACAGTTTAGGGGATATATGTCAGGTACTTTAACACTATGTGCAAGCCATAAATCTTCTTTAAATTAAATTAATACAATGTGTAGCCAATAGATGTCCATGTTTTTATTTTTTAATATGCAACAATTCAACAGTCACTCTATTTGCACCCATGACCTGGAGATGATGTCATTCAAAGGTGGCTGGTCACTACTTTCACTGCATACAAAGAATTAGTGAAGGTGCATTTGAGTCTGGAGGGGATCAGATTTCTTACAACTAATGCACTTCATTCACAACAAACATTTGCCCGTAATTCTAGTTAATGGTAAATGGTCACATTTTTATACAGCACTTTTCCAGCTTCAAGGCACTCAAAAAGCTTTACATCAAGGACCCACTTTTTCATTCACACATACCAGTGTACACATACACTGAAGATGAGTAGGGTTAAATGGCTTGCCCAAGGACACAATGACAGCATTCAACTGTGGGATCTGGAATCGCACCTCCAGCCTGTGAGTCAGTGCATCTGATCGTTCAACCAATCTTGTTTGAATCAAGATGGCGCATCGGAGAACTGAATGTCCCTTCCATTCAGCTGTAAAATTGGCCTTAAATGACCTAAAACACATCGATTCCTTAAAACCACAGCAGCTGACAGCTCTAGAGGCCTTTCTTTTCTTTTGTTTGATTGGTTCACGTCGCTGTCCGTTAACTGTTCTCTGATTGGTTCACATAGCTGTCTGTCTACGCGCAACGGCAGCGCATTCTGGACCGAGCATTACCAGCATTACCTTACCTGACCTAACTTATACATAATTCATTTCTATGTTTCCACCATGTTTTTATACTGTTCTTGTTTATATTCACAGGTGGCTGGTGCCTATTGGAGCAGCTGTGATGGATGACCAACAGCTTGGGCAGTGGTCAGGTATATGGACAGTTTAGACTCACCAGTTGGTTCCCACTGACCTACAGCATGATGCATCCATTGTGAAAGAACTATAGCAAAGAAGTCAAATTATTTTAAAACATTAGCTTGTTTTCTGTTTTATGCATGCAATACTAAACCTATTTGTTGGCTTCTGTCATGCTCTGAGTGAGTGACAGGTGGATTAGCCTATCACATTGTAGTGAGAGAAGAAGCAGCAGGTGGTAATAATAATAATACATTTTATTTATAAAGTGCTTTTCAAGACACTCAAAGATGCACAAAAGTGTATGTGACTTGTAATAAAATTGAAACCATAGGCTAAAATATATTATCATCTCCATATACTTCTTAACCGCAATGCAAGCTAGAAAAAAAACACACAATTTAATACTAAAATGAATAGGCTGTTGAAACTCAAGTCCAATCAATACTAAAGGCAACATTTGTCTCTGTTTATTAGGGTTAATAATAAATGCCTAGGACAATGCTGATCCTTTCAAATGTTTGGTAAAAGGAGAAATTCAATTTATCAAGTTTATTTGGCCAAACAGGTTTCACAGCTCATCCAAGCTGCTTCTTCAGTTCTGAACTGAAGAAGTGAAGAAGCAGCTTTGAACGCATTCGACCAAATAAACTTTTGTCCAGTTGACAAATTGAATTTCTCTTTTTACCATGGATTCTACCTGGACGACTGAGGGATTCTACACACCTTTAAAATGTTGTTGAACTTTTTCAGAACTAGTGTAAGACCACATGATGATATTGAAGAAACTATTTTGTGAAAACCTATTTTGATAACTGCATTATATTATAAGAATGGAAGAGTGGCGAAACATCTTGACCAGAACTGAAGAAGCCACTACTCTTCACTATAAAACTGTTGTCCAGTTGACTGAATTGAATTTTCATTTGCCATTTCCCTATGATATCAACATCTCTATCGAGTCCCATGTTTATTCTATAACAAAATGACATTTGAAATTACAAATGACTGTATTGTGACAAGTCTAACACCAACCAAACAAAAGAGCTGAAGTGTCTGTCGAACTCACAGGTATTTAATTTACTGGCAATTCAAAGGCTCCGCGGTCAACAGAGGCAGCCAGGAAGAGCCAGGCCCTTCCCCAAACTGCTGACTGCGCGCCTATGGTCTAATCTATCCGAGGCTACCATTAAACTTTAATTCCTGCCCATCTCCTAATGTTAGCCGCTGCGTGTTCTCTCCCCTCACCAGGCTGGCGAGCTGGTACCACGATCTTCTCCTTCTCTCCTCCCCGTGTCTGTGCTTCACTTTATTCATGCCTGAGGGACGCCAGAAGCTGCAAACAACTGAATTTTTCATCAAGGTTACTTCCTGGAGAGATGTTGCTGTTGCTTTTTTCCTCTCCACTGTTGTTGCTGGAGCTCATACATAACTTAGCCTGCTCTGACCCGCAGCATGCAGAGGTGTGTGTGTGTGTGCGTGTGTGTGTGTGTGTGTGTGTGTGTGTGTGTGTGTGTGTGTGTGTGTGTGTGTGTGTGTGGTGGGGGGCCGGGGGTTGGACTTTCTTCGACCCTCTGCAACACGGGCTGGGGTGTTTGTTAGAAGACTTACCCAGTGCAGAGAAAACTATTTTGGATATTCATTCACTTGTACGAGAATAGTAAGAGTATTTATTTATAAGAGAATAGTAATTATGTTTTTTTTTTGTTCAGGATCACAAAGAACAACAGAATTTTTTATTTTCAAAATCCATTTCCATAAACTAAACTATTTGGTCTGGTGATTAAAAAGTACTTGTAATATACTGTGTGCAACTCTAAAATCATGGAAACTTGTATGGATATTATTGATAGTTCTCTTGCTTATCAATACAGTAAATGACCAGTCTAATCTGTAGTTATATCTCTTTTTTTTATGTTTATGTTTATTTGAGCAACTTGCAGGTTCCACTTAAGCAAAATTTCACAAATACAAACTCACAATACAAACAAATACAAACTTATGTCACATGTCTCTGCAGTTCCTTTTGCTCAAAATGGAGCAGGTGGAAGTATAAACTTATTTACTCCTGCTCCATATTCTCACACATTCCATATTGACAGCTATTATAATATATATAATATAATACAATACAATATAATACAATATGATGTAATATAATATAATATAATATACATTTCTCGTCATTCCATCCATGTTAAAACAATCTAAACATTTGTAGACATGTGAAGAATCCCTCAGTCGTCCAGGTAGAATCCAGAGTATGGGAGGTGGAGCAGGTGCTCAGCAGGGTGAACACCAGGAAAGCGGCGGGACCGGATGGCATACCTGGGAAGATCCTGAGAGCCTGTGCCCACCAGCTTTCAGAGGTCTTCACCATGATATTCAACCTCTCCCTAGCACATGCCACCATCCCAGCCTGCCTCAAGTCTGCCACCATCATCCCCATACCAAAAAAATCAGCCACAAACCAACTGTGTGACTTCAGGCCAGTCGCCCTCACGCCAATCATCATGAAGTGTCTGGAGCGGCTGGTCCTGAGGCACATCAAGAACTGTCTTCCTCCCTCCTTGGATCCATATCAATTCGCCTATAGGACAAACAGGTCGACAGAGGACGCAATCGCCGTTGCCCTCCACGCTGCACTGAGCCACCTGGAGCAGCGGGAGAGCTACGTACGGATGCTCTTTGTCGACTACAGCTCAGCTTTTAACACCATCATTCCCGACATCCTGGTCAACAAACTGTCCAACTTGGGACTTCACCCACTCACCTGCCACTGGGTCAGGGACTTCCTCACAAACCGACCCCAGGCAGTGAGACTCGGTCGCCACCTGTCCTCTACTCGGACGCTGAGCATTGGTGCTCCACAAGGGTGCGTGCTGAGCCCTCTCCTGTACTCTCTCTACACATCGGACTGCAGCCCCACCCACTCGAACAACACCATTGTGAAGTTTGCGGACGACACCACAGTTGTGGGGCTGATCTCAGGGGGTGAGGAGTCTGCTTACAGGGACGAAGTCCTGGCTCTGTCGGCGTGGTGTTCGGCAAACAACCTGGCGCTGAACACCACAAAGACCAAGGAGATCATCCTGGACTTTAGAAAGAACAGAGCAGACCCGCCCCCTCTTCACATCAACGGAGTCTGTGTAGAGAGAGTCCACTCCTTTACTTTCCTGGGGACCACAATATCGGCCGACCTGTCGTGGTCCGACAACACCTCGGGATTAGTAAAGAAGGCTCAGCAGCGCCTGCACTTCCTGCGGCTCCTCAGGACCAATAACATCAGTCAGAAGCTGCTGGTGAACTTCTACCGCTCCTCCATCGAGACCACACTTACGTACGGCATCACGGTGTGGTTCACGCTCTGCACGGAGGCAGAACGGAAGAGGTTACAGGGGGTGGTGAAGACGGCCCAAAGGATTATCGGCTGCCCCCTCCCCTCCCTGAAGGACATCTATACCTCCCGATGCCTCAGCAGGGCGGAGCGGATCATTAAGGACGTTTCCCACCCCGCACACCATCTTTTTGAACTGTTACCATCAGGCAGGCGCTACAGGTCCATCAGGAGCCGGACCAACAGACTTAGAGACAGTTTTTTCCCCCAAGCCATCATCAGACTGAACTCACGCATGCACTAACCCCCTCCCCCTACCCCCCAACTGCACCACAACATACTACCTCACTACATCACAACACACTACCTCACTACATTGTTAATTCTGTGAATTATCTGTATGCCAAGTGCTGCTGCTGCTGTTTGCTGCTACTGTTTGTTTTATCCTGTCTTTACTGAAGTGCGTTGTTTGTTTGCTGGTCAAACATTTTTATTTTTTCTATTTATTTTTATCTGTTTTATCTACACCTGCGGAGAGCTTTCCCAATTTCGTTGTGTTTTTACCTAACATAATGACAATAAAGACTATTCTATTCTTCTATTCTATTCTATGGTAAAAGGAGAAATTCAATTTGTCAACTGGACAAAGTTTATTTGGTCGAAGCTCATCCGAGTTGCTTTGTCAGTTTTGGTTAGAGTGCTGATGGACACTGCTTATATTTAGTTTCAGAATAATTTCAGTGTAGTTATCTCCTCCCTGCAGCTAGACATAAGCAGTGTCCATCAGCACTCTAACCAGAACTGACAAAGCAACTCGGCAGAGCTGCGAAATGTTTTCGACCAAATAAACTTTGTCCAGTTGACAAATTGAATTTCTCCTTTTACCATTTGTAGACATATTATTTTTATTTACTTTATTAGTAAATTGTAATCTTGTAATGCAGTTTTATTACTAGCTAGAATAATTAATCATTATCTATTTACCATCCGTGGCTAGTCTGTATTAATTCTGAAATGTGTTCCACTGCTACTAATAACGTAGAAGTCTTTTAGAGAAGTAAAAGCTTTTTAAAGTAACATTTCATACAATAAATATAAGTATAAAAATGCCTTTATCTCGGTCGGTACATTAAGACCTTAAAAAACACAGCTTTACTCTTTATGCCTCTTTATAGACCTGACTCATAACTTAGCCTTCTTTCAGCCATGTCACTTTCCGCATATTGAAACATAAAGACCACATGGAGGGCCATTCTTGACCAATACTGTGAATTATTCAATCATTCATCATTTATTTATCTGAGATTTTAATATTACATCTATCACAGATCAAAATGGTTGGTTATTTAAGGTATAATGGTAGAGGATTTAAAAGCTAGCAGTAAAAAGTATTTCTTACGATAATGTGGGACAATTCAAGCCTGAGAGCCAAGAAGAATTGGCTTGATGTCCATAGTTTGGATACCCCTGCTCTTGAACAACACATTTATACTATAACCTTAAACATGTATGCTTTTTTCAAGTCTACTTAAAGGAAAAGTAACGTTTTTTTTACAATCTGAGCCTTCTTTCGGCAATAAAACAAGTAGTTTTACTCACCCATAGCAGTTTGGTGTCAATTGGAGTGGTATCGCAGAAGCTATGTTGGAGCCGTTCTGTTCTACTAATTATCCCGTATCCGTTAACATGGTGCTCGTATCATATGGTCGGGGCATTACTTTGCGCTCTCCAAATAACACAAACTTTAGCACTTTTCAAATCACAGAAGATCGCTGTGTCAGGGTAGACTTTTAGTGGATTCCAAAACGGCCTGAAACCCGATATCCAGCTATAGTTTCATTTGATGACGTCATCAGAGAGGACAGTGCGCATGCGTGAACTCAGCTGTTTTGTAAACACCGCTAGTCCGAAAGAAGCTAACACCGCTCTGAACTTTACTTTTATGTTGCGATATCGGGTTTCAGGCCGTTTTGGAATCTACTAAAAGTCTACCCTGACACAGCGATCTTCTGTGATTTGAAAAGTGCTAAAGTTTGTGTTATTTGGACACCGCAAATCAGTGCCCCGAGCACTCACGCTAACGGATACGGGATCATTAGTAGAACAGAACAGCTCAACATAAGTTCTGCGATACTGCTCCAATTGACACCAAACTGCTATGGGTGAGTAAAACTACTTGTTTTATTGCCGAAAGAAGGCTCAGATTGTTAAAAAAAAAAATGTTAATTTTCCTTTAAAGTCTCCGTAACTGCCACTAAGATTTCTAAGTTACACATGTAATCGTTTAACATAAAAATCAAAACATCTAGATAGAAGTTTTGGCAGAACACATTAAATATCCCGGCCTTGTGTGTCTGTCTTGAGGTCTTGTATATCTCCACCATGTACAGTAGTATCGCTGACACAGTCTGAATCAGGGCGGGCTGCTGAGGCTGCATGAGGTTTCTAATCAGAACACTGTTTAATGTATGGCATAGTAGTTGGTCGTAATGGGAGCAGAGCCGGAGTCACAGGAGAACCTGAGTAAACAACACAACTCCACAAATCCAACTAACGCACGCATCACTATCTATGGGGAATACACATCTACTCAGCATTAACATTTCGAGTGCTGGAAAAACAAGTCGGCAGAAAAACATCTAGTATTTATACAAATATTTTTCCATGCCTGTTGATTTGCAAGTCTAATCAAATCCCAGTTATTCTTTCTTGCCTGGTTATTAATGCAGGAACAACACATTTGGAATATGCTATGTCAGATGATTTTTTTTTTCCCCCCTCGCTCTTTCATTAGGAGGCTCAAAAATACTGCGTTTCTCAGTACAGCGATCACAACCACAAACAAGGAATTATTTATTCCTTCCAGAGTTTCCCAAAAGTATCCCAGTACAGAAACTTCATTGCCCAAAGTGGAATACATTTGAATTTGGAGCAAAAACAATGAGCTCTACAGATCTTATGTTTAATCAGCAGGGTTGATTTTAAAATTAGAACAGAGCTATGTACAGTTTGTGATGTGAATGAGTGAGATGTTACGCAAAAGCACAGAAGCCTAATTAATTTCACAAAAGTTTTAACTTAACTTCTAATTAAATGAATTATTCTGGGCTCTGCATTGTAACGAGATGGCCAGAGGTTCATCTGTTTGTACCAATGCACTCATTTATACAGACAGGGCATCTGGTGTCAAAATATAATAATACCGAGCAACATAAACAATAGGCTTTTTCCTCTAGCTACAAAACCAGTCTCAACACCTGGAACTGGGTCAAATGCAGAGGACAAATTTCCCTATGGGGACAATAAAGTATACCTTAACACCATGTGATAATTTTTGAAAAAAAAATCTTGCTACAAACATTTAAATAGAACTATTTGGAGCCTAAATCCACCCCAAGGCCCTTTGTGTGTTACTGAAAAGACAGAATACATTTTGAAACACATATAGCCTCTTTTATTATATTTTAGGTCTACATTGTTACGCCCCATTGCAATAAACCTTGATACATAATTTGATTACCCATGTTAATTTTCTGACCTCCACAGGCGCCTGCATGTTAAGCGCTGTGCCTCTGTCTCCTCGGAGGTGGACGCGACACAGATAATGCTGGCCCTGGTGTTATGACCCTCTTCAACAGGGAAATAAAATCAGGGAGAATGGCCGGCGGACTGCTTAGGCTTCCATTTCAGGGGCTGCTGTGCTGTGCAGTGTGGCCATCCGACATTATCAGCACCGCTATATACCCTCAACCTCTCCCTGCCCCTTGTGACAATTACTGGCCTACCTCCCTATTCAGGCCTTAATGAGAAAACTGACTGATCGATTGTGTCCAGCCAGTAAAACGGAGAGGCAAAGGGGAGCGGGCCTGACTGCAGTGTGTCAAGTAATGCAGTAAGATTCACACTGTCAACAAAGTGTACACATTTGCTAGAGACATGTTTGTCATTTTGGTAAGAATAACCTAGGAAAACTGGATTTTAAAGCTCTCTATCCCTGCTCACTGGTTTTTACTTATTTGCAATAATAATAAAAAAAAATCTAATGTCAATCACTATTAAAAAAAATAATAATAACAACAATAACAACAACAACAAAAAACACATCACAAATCAGCTGTTTGCTATGACAGGGCTTCTCAGTTATGCAGTTTTTAACAATGCAATACAACAATATGTACTATAATGACAATGTTATAGTTTATTTCTAAATATCCAGAAAAACATAATATAGGTCTTGTTTAAATTCAAAATGAAACAATAGACAAAGGTGTGTTTTTTAGCAGTTTGCATCCTAAATCTTGTAGTTGTTTTACTTTAAGAGTTTTCTTATACAGTGGTACCTCACCTTACGAAAGACCCTACATACGAAAAATCCAAGTTACGAAATGCATTCACGTTAAATTTTGGTCTCTAGATACAAAAGAAAATTCAAGTTAGGAAACGCAAAACGCTCAAAAATTCGAATAATGCGCGCTCAGATGCACGCCCCGCTGTTATCCCCACTCAAAAAGCACCTTTCTCGGCCTCTTAGCTCTAGCGCCGTATACGCAAGATTTTCAACAAAATGTATTAAATAGTCGCGCGAGGAGCACGGCACCGCACGAGGAGCACGCACTGGCACCGCGCGAGGAGCACCCCTAGTCCTGGTCTGCACGACCGGCACCGGGGCTGCGAGCACGAGATAGAACCGCGGCGCCCGGACCGCGTCCTCTGGAGCCCGAGCCACAAACCAACCGCACGAAACCAGCAAAGAGCGGCACATGGTAGTTTAATCCTGGTTTAGTCCAGGTCTAGACCTGGTCCAGTCCTGGTTTAGTCCAGGTCCAGTCCAGGTTTAGACCTGGTCTAGACCTGGTTTAGTTCTGGTCTAGACCTGGTTTAGTCCACGTTTAGTCCTGGTCTAGTCTCTTAGCCAATCAGGACGCAGAACCAATGTTACACTATAAAAAAAAAAAGTTACACTATAAAAAACAACAACCTTGGAACGAATCAGGCCTTTTCCATTGAAATAGCTACTCAACTTACGAAAAATTCACATTACGAAACCACTTCTGGAACGAATTAATTTCGTGAGGTGAGGTACCACTGTACTTTGTCTTATCTATTAATAAACTTTAGAAGCCAACTGTAATGTAAGTACAGTGTGTTTAATGTAAGTGAAGTGTCTTGCCCAAGGACACAACAACAGTAATGTACTCTTGACAACTTGTATGACTGCTTCTGTGCATATATATGACACATTTTCAGTTATCTGTCATAAAATACATCAGTTTAACATCAGTCATGTCCCTAAATTATTCCAGTAGCGGTTTGAATGTACTGTTAGCTACTTCTTGATTGAGAGCATAATCCCCAAATGGATTCAGATCAATATGTGTCCCTCATCCACTGCTGATAAGAGAACTGTCTTTCATCTGCTGCTAATAAAACAGTGGTGAGACCAGTTTATTCCCAATGTGTAATGTATTGACATAGTATAGACTTTTATAATGAGACACAAGGGGTGCTTTTTTGAAATATATTAAGTATTGGCAGGGTGGCATTGCTCTTGGGCCAGCATTGTCCTTAAGCCATTGAAAACAAACACATTAATGAAAAGGGTCATAATATGTCATTCTGCATAGATTTTCTTGCTTTTTGAACAAGATTGCATACCGTTCTAACGAGATGTTGAAGTCATTCTTTGCTACTATGGGCCTCGGGCTGATCAGTTTTTCACAGAAATATCATGTACAAATAACAAACATAACATAACAAACAAATCCTAAACATGATTCAAGATTTTATTTTTGTCATAAAAAACAACAAAATTATGTCTAGACCACCAAACACTGCATAGTTTTTTTTATGTTAAAGGGCTCATATTCTATCTATAGCTCTGGAAAAAAATAAGAGACCACTGCAAAATTATCAGTTTTTCTGATTTTACTACTTATATGTAGGTATGTGTTTGGGCTAAAGGAACATTTTTGTTTGAGTCTATAAACTATTGACAACATTCCCCCCAAATTCCAAATAAAAATATTATGGTTTAGAGCATTTATTTGCAGAAAATGACAAATGGTCAAAATAACAAAAAACAGTTTGAAAACATGTTTTCAGACCTCAAACAATGCAAAGAAACAAGATCAAATTCATTTTAAAACAACATAATACTAATGTTTACACTTAAGAAGAGTTCAGAAATCAATATTTGGTGCAATAACCCTTATTTTTAATCACAGCTTTCATGCGTCTTGGCATGCTCTCCATAAGTCTTTCACATTGTTCTTGGGTGACTTTATTCCACTCCTGGTGCAAGAACTGAAGTAGCTCAGCTTTGTGTTTGTGTTGGAATTCAACAGACGCTGGAATGGAATGGCTGTAGTACAGTGGTCCCTCGTTTATCGTGGGGGTTAGGTTCCAGAAATAACCAGTAATAAGTGAAATCCGCGAAGTAGGACAACTTTATATTTTACAATTATTCTACATGTTTTAAGGCTGTAAACGCCTCACCACACACATTATACACTTTTCTCAGACTGGTATTAACATTTTGTCACATTTCTCTCTTGTTTAAACACTCAAACTTTCGTAGATTTTCAACAAAATGTATTAATAGTGAAGCGGGGGGAGGGGGGGGGGGGGGGGCACGTGCAAAAGAGCCATCCTGTTTTAGACCTGGTCTAGTCCTGGTTTAGTCCAGGTTTAGACCTGGTCTAGTCCTGGTTTAGTCCAGGTTTAGACCTAGTTTAGACCTGGTTTAGTCCATGCTTAGTCCTGGTCTAGTTCCGGTCTAGTCCCAGTCTGGTCCCGGTCTACTCCCGGTCTGGTCCCAGTCTGGTCCTCATGTCTTTGTCCCGGTCTGGACTTCCTACGGATCCAGTGACTCATGTCTCCGCTCCTCGTGCATCCGGCCCCGGAGCCCGGTGCGGCTCGGACTGCTTCTCATTCAAACACAGTGTGAGCACAGAGGGACGAGCAGGGCGCACCGTGCTCATCCCACAGCACTGCCACGTCTTAGGACGCGCAGGTTCTGAACTGTAGTGGGAATGCCTCCGTGTGCTCTCAGGACTGGTTCCGCCGCCAGTTCGTTCTGCGGAAACACTGGAGTCCAGGCGGCAGAACCAATCCTGAGAGCGCACGGAAGCGTTCTCACTACAGTTCAGAACCTGCGTGTCCCAAGACGTGGCAGTGCCGTAGGATGAGCGCGGTGCGCAGAACACAATGTTGATACACTATTTTTTTTTTTTTTATTAAAATTAAAAAATAAATAAATAAATAAAAAATAAAAATCCGAAACAGCGAGGCCGCGAAAAGTGAACCGCGATAGAGCGAGGGACCACATGTAGAGATGCTAATTTCAGAAAAAGTGGTCTCTTATTTTTTTCCAGAGCTGTACATCTATACTTCTGGTCTATGTTATAATGTTCTCATATCATCAAAAACTGAAGTTGTGTTTTGTTTCATTCACACATGTTTCACACACAAACCCTGCATATTTAGAGTTCTTCAAACAGAAAACCTCCTGCTTTTAATCACCTTCACTAGACTCATTTGGATCATTTCAGTCTTGGAATTGTCATTCTCTACTGAACAAAAGGTAAAATTACCACTACATGACCAGGGCTCTCAAGTCTCACGCATTGAAAGTGTGACACACGCAATTCGACGTGTTCACACGCTCACACGCCACACATGGCATTTCTCACGCTGAAATTTTTTTAAGCAATTCAAAACTGTAGCCACTGTTCACAGCGCTTCTGTGCCCAGAAAATCGGTAAGTTAATGCAGGCACCGCGCGATTTCAGCGAAAAAAGTCACTCACACACCAGTGCTCGAGTTGAGCGATCAGCTGTGAGGCCGATCGCTCACAGCTGATCGGCCTGTTCGCTGTGAGCGAGCCGCGTGAATGTTTACGCGGCATTTCCAAGAGAAGAATCCTTAACTTGCTACGTAAGAAGGAACTCTCGTCTCGGGACACGGGATAAGTTCGGGATATGTCCTTTTGACTAAACCAAGACTAAGCCAGGACTAAAACAGGTCTAAAACAGGTCTAAACCAGGACTAAACCAAGAACCAAGACTAAACCAAGACTGTGTGTGATAACATATTATCCTGTGCATTATTGAATGATAATATGGACTTTTAGTTATACATATATACATATATAGAACAGAACATTTTAAGCTTTGGACGTGTAGACAGACTAATAATAAAGGGTTACGCAAACGTGTGAGAATGAAACAAAACATATTTCCAGGTATGTTTTTCATGAGATAACATCATTTGTTAGAATGAGTCAAGTTTGAGTAATATAGGACCTTTAAGTGCAATTACAAATGAGCAAGACTCCAATAACCCGGTAAACAACCCTTTTTTCAAAAAAACTGACGAAGCAACTCGGATGAGCTGCGAAACGTTTTCGACCAAATAAACTTTGTCCAGTTGACAAATTGAATTTCTCCTTTTTTGGAAGTTATTTATTTACCTCAACTTTTAGTTTATTTGAACACAGTTTCACGTTGGAGTACTTGAAGGATCACTTGTGGACAGTTGTGTGGCACTACAACAACACGGCCTCCCGCAAAGTGCAGCATGTGCTAATAAATTCATCGCTGATTTATTACTGCGTTGACTGATTGCGCGGATGTAAATATTGCCAGGGAAATATATAGCGAGTGTGACAGGGCGTCCCTCCCGAGCTGCGCGCCGCTGTCCTGTTGGGTCAGCTCTCCTCTGCCACTCACCATTATTTATTAGGCTACATATTCACTCTCTATCCATCACTGTATTGCCACCCGGTCCGGTCACATCTCTTTATGTTTATTACAGTGTCCCACCTTCTTGGAGCGGCATGATTGACGTTTTCGGAGAGGCATGAGGTGGGACTTGCGCGCTGCTTCTTCTCCAATCGCGGCTCGAGGGGCGGAGGCTTTCCATCCATACTCCGATTATGAGTCAGTTACCAGACATAAGCGGAACAATAACACTTGGTGACACTTTGGACGTGAGAAAACCATCCACACAGGCAAGTTCTGTACGTCGCTTTGGGGGAATGACCGTGCGTAATTAAGGGCTCGCGGCACATCGCCTTGCACTTTTAATCACATTAGGCGCCCGTAATGTTCAATGCTGTTTTTCTCTCTCCTCTCTTCTTCCCTACAGTAGCGGTGCAGGAGTGGCCAAAGCCAAAAGCAGCGATTCAGATCAGATTTCACCTAAACCAGCTGGAAGAGAGACCGAGAGTGCTTCTTCCCTCCTCCCGAATCTAGAAAAGCTTACCAAGAAAAAGGAGGAGTGTCGCTGCTGCTGCTGCTGCTGCTGCTGCGAGGCGCGGAGGGATCCACAGGAATTTCCACTGGATATTTTTTTTTCTCTTTCGGTGTTGAAGAAGAAAAAAAAACATTTAAAACAAAGTTGGAGGCGAAGCAGCCAGAGCCGTGGTCGAGGATGGACGAGCAGCCGCGGTTGATGCACTCCCACGGGGTTGGCATGGCCGGACACCCCGGTCTGGCGCAGCACATGCAGGACGGTACGGCGGGGACAGACGCAGAGGGCAGGAAGCAGGACATCGGAGACATATTACAGCAGATCATGACCATCACAGACCAAAGCTTAGACGAAGCGCAAGCGAGGTGAGCCGAGTACTAACGATCTTGCCACTGCCTGGAGACGCGTGAAAGCGTGTGGGAACCAAGTGAGCGTCAGTGTGGTCCAAATAAAAGCAATAACGCCTACTGAAGAAAAGAAAACAGCTCACAAACTTGTCACGATTCAAGTTTTGGGTCTGTTCTCCCTGCCACCATTTTAGCAGATGAATGGCCACTTGTATACGTGTTACAAATGAGCTTACAATGTAATCCTGCCATAATAACATGTTGCGGATAACCCTATGCACTTTCACTATCCATACCCACAACGCGCCACTTACCTTGAGTGTATTATGGTCTGAGACAGTACCACAAAAAAGTAAATTAAACTTCATGACAGTTATGAAGTCAACACATGATTCTCCTGCTATGTTATTAATAATTCATCACAATTATTCTACTTGTGCCATATTTGCCTTTCTCAGCTTTAAGTAATTATTACACTGTAGCATTTAACACTGACTGTCAAAGTGTCTCTGGCAGTTTCAGTTTGTGCTTTCCACACAGGGGGTTAGGACCCAGGAGTAAAGTGTGTGGATTTTATTTGGGACAACTAGCATTTCATGAAATCAAGAAGCATGTTTGTGAAAAATAAGAAAAACCCAGCTGGTTATGGTTATGGGTTGTGAGGGGAAAATGGCACAAAACTCCTCAAGGACCGATGTGAGACCGACACAGATTATATTCTCATGTTTGAACTACTGTAGATCTGTGATTTTATTTGCCAAATTCATTCAGAAATGATTGCAAGAAGGAAATAGAAAGATGCATTTTAAGCCGTGTTGCCACTTGTTTGATTTGTGTGGTACCATTTGTTTTTTCTTTTTAGGAAGCATGCACTCAACTGCCACAGAATGAAACCAGCTCTTTTCAACGTCTTGTGTGAAATCAAAGAGAAAACCGGTGAGTTTTGCACATTTATATTTTGGCTCTTTGCCTGTTTGACATTTTATATGTTAAGTGCTGCAAGTTGATACCTTTGTCCATATTGCAAAATGCTACAGAATTCCTGTAAATCTGTATAAACTCATTGTGCTCCAGTTATTTTTATTTAAGTAGTTTTCTTTTATAGCTGCTTTAACTTTTGAACAGCGTTGTTAAATTATTATAGTCAAATTTGAGGTCACCCACTTTACCTACCCCCACCTACCTGTGTTAAGTCTAGTCCCTGGATGCTGTCTTATGATTGGCCAACTGTGTTTTGCTGCCGACATTTGGACCTCTCGCTCTCTCTCTGTCTCTGTCAGGGCTTGGCTCCCTCTCACCTCCTCATGTGTGTTTTGTTTTCTTTGGCTTGGGCTTTCTGGGGATTGGCGTTTGGTAAAGCGAGGCTTGTTTTGCATGCATGGGCAGGTGAGAGCGAGAGAGAGAGAGCGAGAGAGAGAGGGATTTTCTGTTTATATTCACAACTGGGGTCAAAGCTGTGAAACTGAATGGTGTGAATGATTAGTCGGTTAACAGCAGATTAAAGAATGAGGTGCCTAGAATGATGAAAGACAGAGCATACTCTTGGGAATACAGATGTTTCAAGTAAATTCAAAAGCCTTGCAATATTTGTGAATGGCTTTAAGATTATTGAACCACTTTGCGAGAAATAAACACTTATGCAGGCAACATGTCTCTCTAGTGCACTGTAACTCTATCCCATATGACTAAGAACTTGGCAACGCTTTTGATTTTCTTTTAGATTTCTTAGGAGTATGGAGGAAAACACCGAGGCCCCCATTCCTAAATTGCATAGCTTTTGGGAAAAAAAATCAGAGAGTTATGCCTAGTCTTTTTGTAAACCGTCTGGCGTCTTTGGGAGTTCATACAAAGTTCGTTTCCAAAAAGACTAAATGACTTGGACCTTTTCCTGGCTCCCTCACTCCTCCCCCCTTCCCTCTCTTTGGCAGCCCGCTTCAATTTTTCCGAGTTTGGAAATGACAAAATATACATGGTGTCTCGCCTTAAGTGCATTCCTGATGATTTATTTTTTATTTTTTGCGACTGAAAAAAACATGTTGCAAACCACAAATCAGCTTCTGCTGATTGTTTTTTATGAGGCCAGATTACTATGTAAAAGTTGAGAATTACCCTGCGCGCTTAATGGCCGCTTCTTCTCCCTCAGTCTTGAGATGTTCCGAACCGGAGCTGAGAAATCCTTTCAGTGCGGTGACAGACAAAATGACTGGAAGCCGTCACCGTGGCATTTACAACCGAATTTGCTGAGTGCAGTGTATATGGAAGCGCCGTACAGCCTGCAATTTGTCAGGTCTTTTTTATATTCTTTATAAGAGTCAGCTCCTCTTTTGCCTCTCCTACATTGTTGCAGTCAGTGTTTTTAGCCAGAAGAGACCGGAGAGTGCTGCTTCTTCGGCTAGCTAGCCTTGACCTCGTGTTTCTACATTTCAGTGCACTATATATAAATGTTGCATGCGGTGATGTGCGTTGTGTGCTCTTTTGAGTTGTCAGAGTGGTGATAGGTGCAAAAGGGGGAAAGAGACGGGCCAGAGAGCAGCAGATAAACAAGGCAAAAGTGCATCTTTGTATAGGCCAGGCCTTTAAGGTACATTATGCCAAAAAAGTTACACAATAATTTGAGTTAATTTTAGAACAGCTACACTGCTAAATCAGAGTTATGGCTTTGACTATTTCTCAACACTGTGTCAGTTCCAAAAATATCCCAAAAGACAATGTAAAATAAAAAAAGAAAAAATACTTACCAGTATATTATAGCATGCATGTAGAGGTGGAAAATAACAAATGAGAAATACTCATGTTAGTAAGTTTGTGTAAATGGGTATTGAAATTGTATTTTGAGACCTATGTATCTGTAGGCCCTACTTTTACTTGAGCACAATTTTTCAACTCTTTCCACCACTGCGTATATGGCACACACACAAAATGAAAAAGAAAGAGCTTAACTGACTTAACTGGCAGCACATTTCAAAATTTTATAGGATGGCAAAATGTGAAAAAAAAAAGTATCATGCCAGTGTTGTGTATTTTATATTGTTTTATTGTAAGAACACAATATTGCATTCTATTTCTCCTAGGCTGCAATATAAATAGCCATTGACAGCATTAGGAACCTTAACTGAATATTAATTTGGTATTGATCAAAGCCTGCACACTCCCATCAATTGAAATCTAATTACGATTTTCCTGATTATATTTTTGATATATGTTTAAAATTTACATTCTCTCCAGAGTGCACATTGTAAACAACTCAAAACTGAAATATGAACTGATTAACTAATACAAGAGCACTGTGAATGTCAGAACATGTTTGTAGAGATTTAAACTGCAGGTACAAGTTTTTCATTAAAACAGCATATTTTGTTCTTTGAAGAGGACTTTCTATTACCTAAGTAATTGCAGGATTTGATCATTGTGCCAACTCAATTTTCTGATATATTGTCCAGCCCTTTTATAATGCAACCTATATTACACCATGAGAAACCATTCTGATTCTTCTTGCAAAATGTTTCTAGGTAATATTCCTAAAATGCACAGATTTAAAACTGTCCTTGTCCTTTTAACTGCTGTCCCCACCCTGTTGACTGTGTATCTATGTCAGGGTCGCCCTCGTGTCTGTGCGTCCGAGCGTTTAGCAAGCTTAAACAGGCTCAGCTCTGCACACCGCCCCATGGAAAACCACCGGCTTGTGTTACCACTCAGACACCGCTCCGGCCGCTGTGGTGAGGCTTGTATTTCACTAAAAACACTTGCACCCATGCCGCGGCCCCACTTCAAACTCCACTCATTGTTTCAGCGGTTCCTGAGTAGTCTTCCTGCGCTTGGTTAACATCCTGAGGAACAAAAAAATGTATATCTTTGTTTGCAATGACAACATGGAAGACGGCGCATAGATGTTTATGGTAGTAGATTAATTAAGGTCACTGTGTTAGTCTATATATCTATATCTGTAGTCTATATTTTTATTGTCTAGGAAAATAAATCAGGCCCCAGGATAAATATGGTCTTCTTAACCTGAGCTAAACCAAGTCAAAATCAGGTGTAGGTAAGATCTAAACTAACTTGGAATCAGGTTACGTGGATCCAAGACTAAATCAGGCCAAATTTGGAGCTACGAGGACTAAACCAAGAATAAATCAGGACTAAGAGCTAAAACAGGACCAAATGAAATGATCTATTTTCAGTTCAAAAGCAGGGTTGAATTGGGTCTAAACACAAACAGAAGCACTAAACAAAGTG
The DNA here is from genome assembly GCA_036785185.1 of Paratrypauchen microcephalus. Lineage (NCBI taxonomy): Eukaryota > Metazoa > Chordata > Actinopteri > Gobiiformes > Gobiidae > Paratrypauchen > Paratrypauchen microcephalus. Next base: position 5,752,774 of record JAVJIX010000021.1, on the reverse strand, counting down.
TAACCGAGGGCAACACCAACAATGAGGACTAAACCAGATCCAAACCAGGGTAAATGGCTGAAACAAACAATGACACATTTCCTTTTTATTTGTAAAGCTCCAAAATGTGCTTGTTCTTCCCTCTTTTTTTCTTGATAATCCTTCTCATATACAGCTCGCCTAAGTAAGAGAAGCCAGACACCAACTTTGCGTTCCTGGTGTCAGATTTCAAACTCTCCCTGCCTCCGTGTGCATGTGTCTGTTAGTTGCACCACTACCGGGTCTGTCTGGGTCTGCTCCGGTTCAGGCCACTCCAGAGTCAGCAGCCTCATATTACCCCCATTGTGGGACGGGGTCAGATGGAGAGCTCCCTGCATGACTAATACGATCAGACGGATAATGTATTACGCGGCTTGAACTTTGTCGGAACGTGAGGGAGAGACCTGCTGAATCAGTGGCCGGCCTCTTCGCTCTCATGCTGCTAATTAGCCACATAAACACATTGCCCAAACTCAGAGGACTCAGTGCTGCGTTAACGGCGCCACTTCAGCAGGGGCCCTGGTGCAGTGCCCTGTGAAATGTGCAAGAAATGACACTCATGGCTGTTAAGGTGGACTGGAGAGTTCACTGTTTATGGTGTGTTAATGGGTAATAATGACATGTTGTTTACTTTTAGCTTACTGCAGCTTTGCGTTTGATTGACCATAGGTTTTATGCCAGATGCCCATCCTGATGCAACCCTAATCCGAGCTTGGAAGCTGCATGTACACTGACTTATGATCCCATGGCTTAAACAGTTATATCAATAGTGTTATAGTGGTCAGCTCCTATGGCGACTGTAAAAACTACTAAAGGGTCCAAAAATGTGTAGCATAATCAAATAACACAAGGGTTATGTTTTGTGTTCATTACTTTCCTCAAGATTTAACTTAAAATTCTTGAATCTAATATGTCATGTCAAAACAATTAACATTCAACATGTGTTCAATCCAGTTACACATTTTTATCCTGTTGTATTTGGTTTATTGTGATGAGATTTTCGTCTTTTTAAACAAAGAAAAATGTGTTTTGTTTTTTTCCTAAACATAAGCAAGACAGGCTTTTATTAGTGTTGTTTGACCCAAAGCAATGTCTCATTTCCTCCTCCAAAGTCCTACATCCAAATACGTATTTTCACTGTCAGAGGCCTGCCTGTACACCTCACCATTAAAAAGACACAAGCTGATCACTGACAATTAGAAATGACTAAATCTCTATCTTGATTAAAATTAGATTAATTGCCCAGCCGTACGCCTCGTTCATTAGTATTTCTAGACTTTAAATACTTTCTTATTCTACTTTCAGATCTGTGAAAAAAGATGAGAAAAATGTCAAAAAAATGTCCAGTGCCCCCCAAGTCAAGCTGTGTGCGATTTGGCGACATTAAAACCACCCCGAGCCCTGACGGCGGTTTGATGTTAGTAGTGGCATTGCTGGCCGGACATCACACTGGTCCATGACTATGACTCCCAGTGCTGCTGTTTTTCAGTATTTAATTGACACGGCTGTCCATGATGAGTTCAGGGGTTAGTGTTGCCTCTCTTTGTTACCCTCCTCTCATCTCCGCTGACAGATGGAGGCATTAGTCTCCAATGTGGCGCTGTCCTGAAACTAATGGCTATGTCCTTGGCTTTCCCCCCACTCTGTGCGCTCGATCTGGGGTAGTAGTAGTAGTATATCTGTCCCTGGCTTTGGAAGTGCAGAAGCAGCAGTTTACCCCCCTCTTCCACAAACCCCCCCTAACATGTTTTAGTTTCCACGGAAATAGGGCTGAACGGGACTCTTGTGTGTGCACTCATAAATTACCCAGTGCAAAAGTTATCGGGGAAAATGTTGCTTTGATTTGTGCATAAAACATCGGTACAGTGTCAGTTGGGATAAGTTTATCTTAACCTCTGTTCGGATACACTATAGAGACTTAATTTTCATTCTGCATTGTTTGATATTTGGTTCAGTGCTTTTAAACTGTTTGTGTGTGTGTGTGTATTTTTTTTGCCGTTTCCACACTCCACAAAGTTGCATTAGTTAGTTAGATCCAGGATGGTTGTCAAAATTATCATTAATCTGATACTAATCATTACGAAAACTAGTATTGGAAATAGATACTCAAGTGAAACGGTATCTATACTAAAAAAGTCACATTCACAGCACAGAAATGAATCTTTCCTGAGTAGCTTTAGAATGATTTGGAGCTGTATCAGAACAAGTATAAGAGCACATAGACTAGTATACGCCCATGGACCACTATGAAACCTACCTAGACGACTGCGGGATTACACCTCCCCCCAAAATGAATTCCCTACAATGGTGAACTATTACTACAGATCATTCAGCCTTTTAATCTTCTTCTACTTTAATCTACTTTAATCTTATGTCTCCTGTAAAGTAAAACCTAAATTCTGTATAGTTTTATCTAAGTAGTGCCATAAACCTACTCGACCTCTTTTCGCTTTCTCCGAGTCTACAAACACATTTCAGAATCAACAGCAAGCATTACTCTGTTTTGTTAAGCTGCTCCCTGTCCTCCGCTATAAACTGGCTGCCAATTAGAACGGCTAATATATTATGCAAATGTTGACTGGCTTAATTGAGACGTGTTAATCATGTTTTAAGGGGCTAATCACAGGCCTGTATATCTGAGGTGGGAGTTGTAATTAGCCGTGATAACAGATCTGGCTGCAGAATGGTCATATTCAGAGAGTGCCGCATATGGTGCCTGGTGTTTTATGAGAAGTTTTGCTTATGTTATGGGGACGTAGGTTTGTTTACACACTTGTACCAGGATGAATGGGTCCCTTGAGGGCAAAGCAAAACAGCAAACTTGAAGGTAATAGTCATACATTTTCGGATTACAGTATATCTTTTCTTTGCTATGTATATCTTTGATGTTAGTTCAGACTTCAATTTGGGCTGAATAATTTGGGTAAACTAGGGCCGGACAATCCATTGAAAGTTCAAGAGATTAGTCAGTCATGTTCAGTGATGTGGTGGAGTTTTTGAATCAAGAGGTCTACAGAGTCAGGACAAGAATGCGGTTTGGAGTTCAGACTCAGGAAGAAAAAAATGTTTATTTTGTTGGGCTAAATGGAACTGATTCCAAAGTCTGAATTGTTTATGTTCATGAAATCAATACTAAGAGCTGTTTTAATTTTGCCTTTGAAAATCCTAAATAAAATCAAATCAAAAATCAAGATTGATCTATATGAGGAAAAAAACACATAACGTCATACATTTTTGTTCAGAAAAACTGTCTTATTGTATTCTTTACTTCCCAGAACTATGATTAGAATTTGATGTTTTGTTTGAGGTTTATATTTTAGAATCAGGATTCAGTTCACATTGCATTTTAAACATGTCCTTAAAGGAGAATTAACATTTTTTACAATCTGAGCCTTATTTTGTTAATAAAACAAGTTGTTTTACTCACCCATAGCACTTTGGTGTCATATGGAGCACTTCCAGAGATGTTTTAGATTTGCGATAGCCGTAGCGCAAGTTCTCGAGGCATGTAATATATGCCCTGAGCGGTCTCCAAATAACACAAACTTTAACACTTTTCAAATCATAGAAGCTCAATGTCTTAGTCTACACTTTCGTTTGAGTCAAAAGTGGCCTGTAATCCGAGATTTATCCATAATTTACAGCTTTGAGTTTCATGTTTGGGTCCCGGGAGCTGAGAGCGAAATAAACTGTGACTCCGCACATGCGCACTGGCGTCCTCATCTACTCGAAACTATGGCTAAATCTCGGATTACAGGCCACTTTTGACTCAAACAAAAGCGTAGACTAAGACATTGAGCTTCTATGATTTGAAAAGTGCTAAAGTTTGTGTTATTTGGAGACCGCTCGGGGCATATATTATATGCCCCGAGAACTCACATTACAGAGATCGCAAATCTAAAACATCTCCGGAAATGCTCCAAATGACACCAAAGTGCTATGGGTGAGTAAAACAACATGTTTTATTACCGAAATAAGGCTCAGATTGTAAAAAAAAACGTGAATTCTCCTTTAACATTCATGCGTGTATAATATATATTTCATTACTTACTTGTCATGAGATGCTAAACTATCATTACAAAAATAATTGTAGCTTTTGATTCAGTTGTGAATAGTCTTATAGCCCCATGCTTCACTCCCCTCCATTATCAGCTGGTGCCAAAATGTTTAAAGTTGGTTAAAATGTCATTACTGATTGATCGCGATAAGTGAATTTCTTTTCAACAGTAACTCTTGTAAAGTGACGTCAGCAGTTGTGAACATTGTAAGAAACACATATATTAAACATTAAAAAAATAAATAAAACAAGTTTATTTTTTGCACACCTTGCTAAAATGTCCACACAATGCTGTTGGACACTACTGTTTTTACTTTACTAAAAGGGAAGGAACTTTTATTATCTGAGCGTGAAATCATGTCGCTAAGGCTGCTACATTATGTCCTAAACTATGTCACATGACTGGCAGCATGCTGGGTTCCTCACGCTGGGAGCACTGTGGTGTGTAATAGCTTTGTACCAGAAGGAATGTACGTACATAACAACACACACTAACACAAATAAATAAAGACATACATAAATAGATTTGGTTGTTGTTCATATGTGGGTGGGACATTTCTGGACATTTTCTGAAATATGTTTTTGTTTATCTGAAAAGTGGAGATATCTGAGTATAAGATGAATATTTGATTTGATTATGTAAAGCATTTTTTAAACTCTCAGATACTTTACTTCACATTATTTGTTCATTCACAAATTTGATGGGGGGGTAAGTTACTACCGCTGCCCTACGGCTGATAGATGGAAATGTGGCTGCCAATCTGCGGCAACAGCCTATTTACTACGTTACTCATTCTTACACCACACAAAGAAGTGTCTTGCCCAAGGACACAACTGGGACTGAACTGCGTACCTTTGAAGGAGCCCACTATGCCACCTAATCTGGACTGTCAAATTCAGGCATCAATGCTCTTTTATAAATTCAGTGTCTCAATAATGAACAATAATTCAACAAACAAACAAAAATATACTCTTTGTAGAGATTGAACAATAGTTTTTTTTTTTTCATGTTTAGAATCCATAGCAACCACTGGCAGATAAGATGTGCCGATGTTTTTGGGCTGATTGGGCCATTTGTTTCCCCCTCTATGTTATTTAAAGGTCCCATGGCATGAAATTTTCACTTTCTGAGGTTTTTGAACGTTAATGTGAGCTCCCCTACCCTGTTTAGGCACCCCCACGCCCCCACCCTCTACTACTACTACTATTGGCCAGCTTTTTTCTCCTCATTTGCATTCAAGCAACAACGCCCAGAATAAAGAGTTTGAGAGAGATATTTATGACTCTTTCTCATCTTATCTCTGTTTCTCATGCACTGAGTGTTGATTTTGAAGAAGGATTCATTTACAGTATTAGGGAACCATTAAGGAGCCATATAAAAGCATCAAGAAGTACCATGTCATGGGATCTTTAAATATAGTATATTAGAAACTCCCCCAAGCCATTTTTTCACAAACCTTTAAGAGAGCTGTGTAGTCATATTTTCTGCAGTACCCTCTTTGGATTAAAGTATTCAAATAAGGCTTTGAGTGTTTTTTTTTTTTTTTGCAGCAGCAGCAGCAGAGCAACCAAAGCAAAATATTGGTCTGTACTGGAGATTTAAAGCCGATAGTCAGTATAAGATAAGATAAGACTTTATTGATCTCACACAGGAGAAATTTACTCGCCACAGTAGCTCCAGGACAATTGGACAGGAGGGAAAAAGTGCATGCAGGCAGGGAGGGGATAAAGTAAGTAATAAATAGTGCAAATAGTAATATGTAATAATAATAATAATAATGGAAAATACTACAAAGTCCAAATAATAATATATCAGCTAACCAATATGTCAGTATATCTCTAATTCTGTGATCCTTTAAGCCTCAGTAGTTACCAACTAAACCAGCATGACTTTACTGTATATGTACAATAGTTGAATGCTGAATAAACTCAAACAACATTGCTTTACCACCCCCTATTGGCTGGAGCTTTTGTCACAAAGCTGCTGTCAAGTGGATATAATACTAATGATATTGTACTTGATCTTGATTCTGTTTGGATGCATTCCTTTAAAAGTATCAGGGGAACCCAAACAGGGAGAAATTGGCTGTGGCCTCTGAGGACTATTATGCCTGTCACCTCTAAATATTCCTCTAAATCTGTACCTATTGCTTATTTTAGCTGTTCCCTTTTCAGACATTAACCTCCGCACCTTTTATGGAAGCTTGTTTAGAAACGATATGAATACTTCTCCGATTGCAATGCTTCCTGTACTGTTCTCAATTTATGCAGCAGGCTTTTCCTTTTACATGCTCTTACAGATCATATTCAGATCCATTACTCTAAGAATGCCTCCCCACTTATTGAATATAAAATTGCTTTAGAGAGGAAATTTGCTCTCAGTGGTGAAGTGGTGGTGGAGTTTCTTTGATTTTTTTTGTTTGTCTCGAAAGCAGCTCCTAGTGTCTACAAAACAGGCTGAGGTGACATTATTGCACTGGTGGTTGCAGGAGTCTTTGTTTTTCTTATTGGTGCAGTTTGGGACTTGATTGGATTTTCTATGTTGTGTGTGGAATAGCCTCTGCTCTCGCCGGACTAGTGTACATATCTTCTTACTGCACCACAATAATGTTATATTTCATGAACTGCTTTGTTACAGGGATTTGTTTTTACAGTTCACGGGTCTAGACTCTTTGGTCAATTAGGTTCTCAGAGTTAATGTGCATGAAAGTAAACCCAAGTGCCTCTACAGTTAGGCTAACAGTGCATTACACACTTGTATTTATTTAAAGGTCCCATGACATGGTACTTCTTGATGCTTTTATATGGCTCCTTAATGGTTTCCTAATACTGTAAATGAATCCTTCTTCAAAATCAAGCCTCAGTGCATGAGAAACAGAGATAAGATGAGAAAGAGTAATTCTTCTCTCTCTGAACACTCCATTATGGGACTTGTTGCTTGAAAGCAAATGAGGAGAAAAGAGATGGCCTATAGTAGATGGTGGGGGCGTGGCCAAACTCTCCGCTCTCAGCTCTCAGCTGTGCGCTCTGATCCATTTCCGCGTTTTTGCGCGGAGAAGAGATGAGAAGCGTTCCATTGAAAAATAAACACATTTCCACAGAAAATAAAATTAAACCACTGCTGTTCAAAGGTCCAGAGGCTCAGATAAAGGACTTCCGAGCCTAGAAACACTTGGATGTGCCTCCAGGCAAATAAAAAAACGCATTTCGCATTGCCTAGCGCATTCGCGGTCTAAACTCTTTGGGTGTGATTTACAGAGATGCTGAGTAGACACAGAGCTGCATTTTTCGAGCTGACATCAATAAGGTGCCTTGTTGAGAATCGCCCGTTTGAGCTGTGTTTTTTTCTAACGCAGAAAAGGACCGCAAATGCTCAGTTTAGACATTTCGTAACTTTTAGCCTAAACAGGGTAGGGGAGCTCACATTAATGTTCAAAAACCTCAGAAAGTGAAAATTTCATGCCATGGGACCTTTAAGAGTTGCCTTAGCTAAACTGATGCATTGTAAGATAAAGGTGCACTGTGTAACTTTTCTGCTGTAGGGTCTTGCCTACATGGAGATATTACTCTTTTGCCTTGATTATTCCACAGTATGGAAATGAACTTGGCAATCATAATGGAGACTAATGGTCAGATCTATGGAGAAGCAAGCCAGTACATGCAAAGAATTCATGTTTTTAAAATATTTATGAGCCATATAATTACGGTAATTGCTACGTCAGTTTATTGTTCAATATATTATAAATGGAATAATACATTATGGGGGTCAATGTTTATCGTGGATATTTTGTCTTTGCACTAGTGAGATATTTGTGTTTTTTGTTCCTGCAAGATTTGAGCTATGAAGGGATAACTGTCTTACATTCTGCTATTTATTTATTGCAGCTCAAAGTATTGTACATCTAAAAATATTTTTGTGGATAATTTTGCTCTGTGGTTTGGTTTCAGTATGATCATTTATTATCTATATTGACTTCAGCAATATATCACAATTCAAACATTGACCAAAACTCTGTGTTCAGTGCACATAAGTGTTTCCTCCAATGGAAAAGTCCCTCATGGATTGTACTTTTCTATTTGTAGAGTACATTTACGACAGATTATGAGAGAAGTTACCTACTTTCATTTAATTTGTTTGCTCTCTCACCTTCTCTCTAAACAGATTATTATTTTAATTATTCTGATTTCAGTCTTGATTTAAATAGCTGATTGTTATTTTTTCATAATTGAAGAAGAAGTGACTTTATTGATCTCACACTGGAGAAATTCTTCTCTGTATTTTACCCGTCCTGTTATTAGGAGCAGTGGGCAGCACATTACTGCGCCCGGGGACCATCTCCATGATCTTCTTGCTTCAGTTTGGTCAGGACCTAAGCTGGAGGATTTTTACCTATCGTGCATGTTTTGGGTTGATGGGGGAAACCAGAGTGCCTGGACCCACCCAGACATGGGGGAGAACATGCAAACTCCACACAAAAAGGCCCAGGCGACCCGGGGATCGAACCCAGAACCTTCTTGCTGTGAAGCATGAATGCTAACTACTCAGTTACCGTGCCACAGCCGTATTGTAGGTACACTTTGTTTATTTGTTTGTCTATTTGTTTATTTCTGTTTTAACCTGAAATTTGTAGCTAAGCAACTGTTCTCTTTTGTAGTCCTATAGAAACAGCTTGTATTGATCTGGCCCTGTTCAGCAATTATATTAAAATATTTACACAAGGATTACAAATTTTATGTGGAAAGACAATTGGCAAATTCACCCAGCAATCTTCTTGTTCTATCCTCATGGAGACCAAACCATACCAAGTTACAGCTCAGATCTGTGGAGAGGCAACACTGCTCACAGTCAGAAGGCCTGTTTTTCTAGGTATTTTTGAGCTATAAAACCACTTGTAATTGAATAAATGTAAGGTAGAGCTGTTTAATGTCATACGGTGGAACATTCCAGGCAGAGCAACGACATCTCCATAGAAACAAGCAGGTGACAGACCCTCTACCAGTAAAGTTATAAAAAACTTGTTTCCTCATCACAAACATACCTGGAGCTACGTATGTTTTGTTTCATTCACACATTTAACACACAAACTCTGCAGATTTAGGCCGAGTTCTTCCCTCAAACAGAAAATGCTCTGTTCCACCTTGTGGTGGTAAAGAAAGTACTCCACTATGTTTTTAAACTCCATACACCTTCACTAGAATTATTTGAAGAATTTCAGCCCCAGAATCACCAATCTCTACTAAATAAAAGACAAGGTGCTGTTAACTTGAAAGCTACAGCTTCATGACATCACAAGGTAGAACAGACCATTTCGACCTGTAGAGATGTAGACAGACTAATAATAAAGGGTTACTCAAACGAAACACAACTCCAGGTATGTTTTTGATGAGGTAACAGTATTCTGACATGTCTTAAAGCTATATATACAGAACCTTTAAAACAAGTCTTGAATTTCTCCTTTTTCAAAAAATGACACAAAGCATTTTACATTACGTATTCTATTGGCTTTTTTACTCTGACACATAAAACTCACCGTTGATTTCCTGGAGTAGACGTAGCCGTGTTGGCAGTTGATAAGCTTTAATTCGAGGTGTGGGATCTCATTCCTCTGGCTCCCTGCCTGCTAGGATGTAAGTGGTGTTCTGGCAGCCTGCTGAGGTTATACAAAAGGACCCCCACCCCTCCCTCTTCCTTCTCCTTTTCCACTACTATTGCACCTACCCCTCTTCTTCACTTACCCCCTCTTCCCTCACCCTTCCACTGCTCCCGACTCCGATGAACAGTCAGACATACACCGGCACACGCTCTTCCCTGGCTGACTTAGTAAAATTGACATAAATTAATACATGCTGCTTAAACAGGACCAAGATTAATGGTTGCCTTTCGCTGTAGCTTAGATCCACTGTCAGTCCCTGCTCGCTGCCCAGATGGAATCAACACCAATCAATGCAGCTGCCCGGCTCTCCGCGGATACGCTGCTAAGGATGCTGAACAGGGTTTATTATAACGTACAGATGTCAGGTTTTGGCTCTGTTGACGCTAATGTAACAGTTGAAGTTGTTTTGTAAGAGGCAAAATGAATACAGTGGGTCTTAATCTGTTTAAAGTAGTAAGGGTAGAGACTGGAGATATACTTACAAAGGCCCTTTTAGCAGGATTCAATTTAAAATTGAACTGGTCAGGAAGAATACAGGGTTGTAGCATGGGTTCTGCAAGCATAAACAAGCTAGATAATCAATCATGGTATTATGATATTTTCTTGTCACCTTGCCTTATCTTGTAACAGCATGCTGGTGTAAGGAATGCCATCTGACTTAAAACAAACAAAAACAACTCTACCCAGCAATATAAATCATAATAAATAATATTGACTAATTATGTAGAGTAGATAAAAATCTATGAAATGAGAATGTTTGTTACATAGTCCTTACAGTATGCAAAGCCTTGCTAAAATACAGCTATGTGTACAAGCTTTAGTGTCAGGAGTGGCATCTGGCTTAGAGAAACAAAAATCTCTAATAACACTTTTCCTCATTTTTAAGTACAATTTTGATAGTATTATAGTATTATATTTACATCTCAGCTCAAAACAATCAATGGAATGACTATCTTTGAAACTGTATTTCTTAAAAGTGCACTATGTAACTTTCTAATAGGGGTCCGCTGCCATAAGATGTTGCTTTGTCTGGAATGTTACTCACTATGGCATTAAATGTAATCATCTTGCATTTAATCAATTACTTGTGTATTTATTGCTGAGAGAGGTGGCTTACACATACAGTCTTACAGTCAGTGGGGTCGCCACTTCACAGACCTGACCTGTAACTGGGCTTAGTAGTGTCACCTGTTTGCTTCTGTGGAGACAGATATGTTTAATGTCATACTGTGGAATATTCCAGGCACAGCAATAATATCTCCATGGAAACAAGCAGGGGACGGACCCCCCACTAGAAAAGTTACACCTTCAGCAATATGTTAGTTCCATAGTTCTTATTGCAATACAACAATGCAGTCTATACTGTTTAGGTTATTACTTATTTGAACAGGGGCCATGTTCAAACACATTTAGGGCTGTCCCTAACGATTATTTTTCTCCCGATTAATCTATCAACTATTTTTTTCGAATAGTCACGATTATTTTTTAAAGTAATGTTTTTTGGGTTGGCGGGTATTACAAACAGGCTTGACACGCTTTTATGAACAGTAAAAAATATTTATTTATTCATTCTCAAACTTAAAAGTTTTGCAGTTTAATCTTCAAGAAATGAAGGCATGCCCAAATAAAAATAAAAGGCAAATCAAATAATTGATAAGAATAAATAACTTTATACACAAATTTCAATTATGTTAGTTAGTAAGAACACTGACTCACATGAGTGCAAACTGAATACAAAGTTTGTATTACAAACAGAACTTGAGGTTTTTTTCCCCAACAGGGTATATAGACCCAGGTCGTAATGTACGACATAATTATGAGTATTATTATATTATTAGAATAGTATTACTATTTATTTAGACCTGCAGTCGGCACAGACAGTGTTGAATAGCGCAAGGTGCACTGTGCACCGGGGAGGAGAACGGACATGAGACCTCTCTGAATCAGGCGCGCATTCCTCTCACTACACATCTCCCGCTGTTGGCAGGAATATGCGCTCTTCTTTTGTCTTAATTTACTTTTTTACTTTGTATACAAGCTCTTCTACAAACATCCCGACCACTGTCACCCTCAGGTGTTGAATATTCAGTCTATAACGGGCAAATTACGAATCATTGCTTTATCTCCGTGTCGTTGCTATGCACGCCGCCAGCATAGCGACAGGCTATACAAGAAATCAAAGTGCACAGTGCACCTTGCGCTATTCAACACTGTCTGTGCCGACTGCAGGTCTAAATAAATAGTAATACTATTCTAATCAAAGAAAGGGAAACGTAATTACGTTTCCATTTCTTTCATGTGCTCATGCATAGCTGTGGTGCTGCTATGGTACGCCAACTCCTTGCAAATGCGGCACACGACGAAGTCTTCGTGTGCCTTCTCTTTAAAATATCTCCACACTTTAGATGTCTTTGTCCGTTTATTGGGCTGATCTTCATCATCTTCGGGCACCCTCGGGCGTGCAGCCATTGTTACCGCTTCTGTTCCAGCACATCTACCGCTCGCGCAAATCACTTTTTTTTTTTTTTTTTTTTTTTGCAAATCACGTAAACGACGGTATGTTGCACACGCCGACTTATTTACGTCTTCGACGTAATCGATTACGTCGAATAGTCGGGACAGCCCTAAACACATTTGTCTCACATTAATTAATCTCATAAAAGAGGAAATGCTTTACCCCAGATTTAGCTAAAGCTAGTTTCCAATATGCAGTTCTCGGGCAGGTTAACAAACAATTAAAATACATATAAGTATCCATCCTTTTATAATCAAATCATGCACTTTCTCATTCTTTCATTTATGTGCATGTGCATGTTCAGCTTCCATGTATCTAGCAGCAGAGTAGTACACAGACCCTACATCGTTCTCCTATATAAAAAAGATAATAATGGTCATAGCTGGAGCTCCCTGGGTATAAAGTTGTGGTCTAATCCTGTATTACTTTCCATACGGCAGGCTGTTCAATCAGGTGCCACCGGTGCGGCGACGGGGAAGCGCACTGAGGCTGATGGCTCCGCACTGATTGGATGTTTCAATTACTGATAGTAATGCCATGGTGTAGTGAGTCATGCCGTGCAGATAGCACCATTTATTTTAATCAGGAGCGAGGAGCGATGGGTGTGGACGCGTCTCCTCCGTTTCAGACTTGCACATTTAAGATTCAGGAGCTGTCTCTCTCTTTCCCCTCTGTTCTTTATTTCACAGACACACACACATACTCATAGACACACACAGGTGGATTGCGAGCGGAGGAGAGGTTGCCGTGGGTAACGCGTAGCGACAAGGTACTCTGGCGCTGAGCTATTCTAATTTATGTTAATAAACCTTGCCGTTGCTGTGAGAGACAAAGGAGGCCACAGATGAGCCTTGGTAACCTCGGCACCTTGGCGGAGGGGAAAAAGACAAAGAACAATGCTCGCTGAAAGAGAGAGGAGCGCGATATTGAACTGTAGAGAAAAGACACAAGAAACAGTGGCGGGCGAGCGATGATAAATTTAGCCACACAAAGACTTGTTTTTGTGGCTCCATAATCAAACAGCCTCTTGCCGCCAGTCTCGTCTCCGCTTTGTGCTGTTGTTAGAGAAGGAAGTGTCTTGAGATGGTTGTTGCTAATTTAGGGAGGCCTATGGAGACACAAGGCACACAGGAGGAAGAGGCACTGGGGGAGCTCTGGATCTGGTCCCGGGGCAGATGTGTCACTGTGGGTAGCGTTTAGCTCAGTGGGGAAGGAACATGGGTGTCAGCAGAGGTCAGTGTTTAGACTGTGATTCTGGCAATTGAAGGACTATTTCAAGCTTTTAAGTAGTTTATTTGTTGTTGGAGCCAAGTATTGTTTCCTTATATTGTTATTTGCCCTAATAGCCAAATTAATCAAAATAAACTGGAGTTTGTATTTGGCCTTAAAGGTCATATAATGCACTAGTCGAGCTTTTAAAAGGAGAAATATGTATAGAGAACAGGAAAAAAATAAAAAATAAAAACCTCATAGCTAACCTGCTAACCGCCACATTCCAAATAGGAAGTGAGCATGAGCGTGCTTCCAACTCCATCAAGCTTTGAAAAATGGTTGCCCCTCTCTCTGTAATAGCTGCTGTCAGGGTCTTCATTTGGGTCTTAAAATGTTTGTATTAACCTGCTCTACATGATCCTGGTGTTTTTATTTTGTTATTATTTTGTTCATAAATAAATTCCTATTCCAAATATGGAACTCGGCTCTAAATTTGCTCCTATAAATGCTTGCCTCAGTGAGCTTCATTTGGATGGAGCCAAACTCTATTGGTGACATGACATCACACTCCCTCAGTCCACTTGTTTATACTGTCTGGTAAAAACACATGAATCTCCTAGCGCTGCCCCCTAGTGGCTGAATACTTGGCAGTATTGTGTAGCGGTTTAATAATAATGCATTTGTCTCATTAAGCACTTTTCCAGATGCTCAAAGTGACTTTAAGTCACATGTCCATGCATTATTCATACTTGGTAGTGTTAAGCTGCTATTGTAGCCACAGTTGCCCTGGGGTAGACTGATGGAAGCAAGGCTGCCACTCTGAGCCATCGGCCCCTCCAACCACCACAAACACTCTAGAGCCTTGTACAACTTACTGCTAATTTGATTACAGATCATGATAACAAATTTTGAAGCAGGATATGTTGCAGCAGAGCATTATCATGATAAACGATATTTAAACTGCTGCTGATACAATAACAATAAAGCAGGATAATCCCAGTAAACTATTTTTAAATGTACAGTATCCTTAAAAGGCATATAAATAACAGAATCAACCAATAACTAGCCATAGAAGTTACTTACCCTCTACAGCTCAAATCGTATCGTATTACAACAAAAATATCCCAACTATTGCAAGGAAATTAAAACCACAAGAAATATTGTAATTCCAGCTTTCATATATTGAACGATAAGTTAATATAGTAATTATCGTGACAGGCCTACATATGTCCTTATCTTTCACTGGTGTAGCAAACAGAAACAAATTTTAAATTGACCAAGCAAAGTGCTAACCTACAAATCAAAAGATTTCAACTGTAGGCAAACAATAATGACTCACATAGAAGGCAATAATGCATTGTGATACCAGGAATGACTTGCATATAAATGTCAGCCTTATCACATTATATAAATGTTTAATGTCTGAGGATGACAGTAGTGAAGAAAGGCTCACTGTTCTTATAACTGGTTCTAGTCTGTGAAGCCTAATACTTTAACAAGGCTCAAAAATCAAAATTGATGGTGTGTGGAAATCTGCTATTAGTTGTGCTGCACTCACTGTCCATGATCCATAACAAGACTCTTTTACTGCTGCAAAGTTATTATTCATTCTTCCCAGTCTCATTGCTGTCAGTATTGATTAACCCACTAATTATTTTGTCACTTAATCAAAAAGTCTATAATCTGTCAGAAAATTGTGTTATTGTTATTAAGTCAGCCTGGGGAGACGTATTCACTTTATTTGTCATAAGTGGTCAATGCAACGCATGTTTTTCCCATTCATTTGTTCACAGGCACTTTTACTGTCTAAAAACATGAAAAACAGAATTAGTTCCATTTAAAGCTTGCAGTGGTCCAAATCAATCCGCACTTAACTTATGTATTCCGAGCAGTCTAATTATCCCCTGCAGTGAGTTCAAACACACTTTTTTACGACATTCAGAGGGTAGAGTGGAGTTTTGCTGTCACTGGAAAGCTAACAACAACTAGCATGCTATTGGCACATGTCCTGTTTCTTCTAATCCTTGACCACTGTAAGGCGCTTTGTGCTACAATTTTGTATGAAAAGCGCCTTATAAATGTTTGATTGATTGATTGATTGAAAGGACAAAGGATAATTATATGCAGACAGCACATCAGTCTCATTTTCAGTGTAAGAGCTGATTTATATTTGTATCTGTAGATTTGGACATAATTACAGTGAAATACTGTGCATGCTCTTTAATATTACAGTGAGAGTTATGCATTTTACCATTACACTATTTACTGCTACATATTTTGGTATGTTACTTAGACTGAGACAAATTGTATTGATCCACAATGGAACTGATTTGGACACAGCAGCTCACACATAATATAATACACAATATAATATAATAATATAATAACATATAACATATATAATAACAAAGAGCAAAAATGTAAATGGTAATAATAAATACAAAATAAGTAGCAACAATAGCAAGAGACTAGTGTCAGATAATGCATAATTATACAACTGCATATAAAGTATGTACAAGTAATATAGTACAGGGGGTCCTCGGGTTACGACGGTCTCGGTTTACAACGTTTCGTGGTTACGAACGCGCCCCCATTAAAAAATATATATATATATTACGCGTCATTCCGTCTTATGCGGTTTAGCGTGGTAAGAGATGTAAACAAACGCGAACGGCGCGCGGCGTGCGGCGCACGGCGGAAGAATACGCTCTGTTGTGGTTGTAGGGAGAAGAAGACGGCCTCGTGTGCGTGCCCAATGTGGGCGGAAGTACCTGATGTGGGCTCTGATCTGCTCCTATGAAAGCGGCAGTGATAACCAAGCAGCGTAGTGGTCTAATTATTGAGATGGAAAGGTTATTGGTGCTTTGGTTGGAAGATCAAAGTCAAAATCCGACTTACGACGAAATTCGGGTTACCCGAGGACCCCCTGTACTACATAATATACATAATACTACAAACATATCTGTGCTACATACAAGAGGTGGGTAAGGAGCGCAATAATGAAATAGTGATTGACATGACATCGGGTTATCTTTTACATAAGGGTGAGTTGTTATACAGTTGTATGGAGTATAGTATGAATGTAGTTATGTAGTTATGTCTATGGCGACTCTATGTATAGTCCTAAGTTATTTTGGTGTAGTTGTGTTGCAGTCAGAAACCACACAGACATCTCTATTGTGGATTTCAAACAAGTTGCCACAATCAAGCAGGGTTTCTCTGCTCCAGCAATGAGGATTGATAACACAGCCAGACTCAGGCTCTGCTGCTGCTGCTGCTCTGTACAATGTAGACTCTGGGAATCCAAACTCAAAGAGAGAAAGCTGTGGGTTTCCTCTGCGCCGTCTGCCTGCCAGCTTGCCTTTGGCGATGTTAGTTCTGGACAGTTAACTCCTACTGAAATTATGTTAATTGCTGTCATTTTCTTTCTTTTTTTTCTCCTTCTTGAGCATAATCAGCAAATTATATACTTGTGTTCATTTATTACCAGGCCACTTTTAACGGCAATTTTACCCTTCAGAGATTGCAAGTCAGAAGTTACTTTTTAGATATTAGCATATATTGAAATGCATATGTTTATTGCCTAATTAGTTTATTAGTGCACCTTTTAGTGCATCTTTAATTTATGAAGTGGTGTCTGTTCTAGTGGTGGAGTCTTCTCAGGGTAAATGCTAGGGATGCACCGTTTTGATACTGGTATCAGATATTGGCTTACAAATGCCAGTTCATAGTATATTTGGACTTTTTAGCTAATCGTTTTTGAGCAAAATTTTATTTGGGCAGACCACCCAATGAAACAAAAGACAAAAAGCTTTATTTGAATGCTTTAGTGACTATTCTGCTCTTGCTCTTTTTGAAGCGAAACAGGGCTGTGGATTAGGGATGTCAACAATTAATCGACTTACGATTAATTGTCGATCAAGACGTTGGTTGGACAAAATGCATTAATTGTAATTAATCGCTAATCGCGGACACGCGCACCCGCATGGTCACGAAACAAGGCAACCGCGCACCGCGCTGCGCCAAGCTCGACTCACAGCCGGCCACAGGCGCCAATGGCACTGCCCGGTGTACGCGCACCGGGGCTGCTGAGAACGAGATCGAACCGCGGCGCCCGGAATGCGTACTCTCAGCCCTAGCCACAAACCACCCGCACGAAACCAGCAGCGGCACGTGGTGGTTTAATCCTGGTTCAGTCCAGGTCTAGACCTGGTCCAGTCCTGGTTTAGTCCAGGCCCAGTCCAGGTCTAGACCTGGTTTAGTCCACATTTAGTCCTGGTCTAGTCTCTTAGCCAATCAGGACGCAGAACACAATGTTACACTATAAAAAATGTTACACTATTTAAAAAAAAAATTGAAAAAAAATAAAATAAAATCTGCGAACCGCGATAGAGCGAGGGATTACTGTATTTTGTTATTCAGCATCAATACATTTGTCTGCTTTTTACTAAGGAATAATTAATTGAGGAATATACAATATAATAATACTATGATATATTTTTGACTCAGTGTTATGTTACTATAGCTTATATTCTTAAAGACCCTATTGAAACACTAAAATTCAGGTGAAAAACGCCGCTTATCAGTTAATCGTTAATCGATCGATAAGGTCAATCAACTATCAATTAATGAATTAATCGATAATTTGCATCCCTACTGTGGATATACAAATATAATTTCATTCAACTATTACTATTTAACTAGTTCAAACTTGTTTGATTATTTTGCATTTTCAAGAAGAAAAACAACAAATAAAGACTACATAACACTTTGGCTACTCTTCTAGAGCAATGGAATGTGTATACAGTAATTGAGCTTGTAGAAATTTCCAATAAAATATTTGGGGGAAAATAATAAAAATGGACTTCACATACTGGCCCAAAGATATCAGCAGAGCTTTTTGTATCAACCCTGGAAAAACTCATAACGGTCCATCTCTACCTAAAAACATGCGTTTTTGCAATCCATATTTTATCCTATTAACTTCATATACTAGGTCTTCTGTGACTACAGGTGTGAATCCTCACTTGCCTCGTGACCTGATTAAAATTCCTCCATTAGCAATTCAAATTCAACACTTCTTGATGCATTCCAGTGGCTAATACAGACAGACAATGATAGTGAAAGCTCTCATCTCCATAAGAACACGCCCTGTTAGCGGCACTGGCACCATAATTTACGACTTTTCACTTGTAATCACGGGAGCTGTGCAGAGGTATGGGCTCAGAAAGTTAACATGTAAAGATGAAATTGGAATAAAAGTAATTAAATGTAGTAAACCTTGGCTACTGTGGAGAAAGGGGTGGGGCTTAGAGACGAGGAAGTCGAGAGATGGCGTTTAGGGTGAGGGGTGGGGTTACAAGCAATCAGCTAATTACAGCCAATCTAATCAGAGGAGGTAGACAGCATTCACCTTTCTTCAACTCCACCCATTTCCCCTTCTATAAGGACAAAATAAAACTGTAAAATTCTGTTTTTGTTGCACCTTTACTCCCATTGCCTATAGAATATTTTACTTTCAAAGTCAATGTAAATGTGAAATGTAAAGCATGATAAAAGATAAAATAGGAGACAGGATATTTCTGCATGACAACTACACATAGGGAGGGTTTCCTCTGTTTATGTTCTGCTGTTGTTCACATGTTGACTTTGATTGACAGCTGTTTGCATATCTTCATATTTGCATTTGTTAGCCCTACCACAGCTACAGACTGCAATGTATTCTCTGGCTAGAAGGGTCAGACTAGAATGCCCTGCTTCAAGTTTACCTCTGAATGAATAAGAATACAGTGGTACCTCAGCTTACGAAATTAATTCGTTCCAGAAGTGGTTTCGTAACGTGAATTTTTCGTAAGTTGAGTAGCTATTTCAATGGAAAAAGCCTGATTCGTTCCAAGGCCCCGTTCCAAGTTTTTTTTTAAATAGTGTAACTTTTTTTTTTATAGTGTAACACTGTGTTCTGCGTCGTGATTGGCTGAGAGACTGTAGACCCAGGACTAAACGTGGACTAAACCAGGTCTAAACAAGGTCTATACCTGGACTGGACCAGGACTAAACCTGGACTAAACCAGGACTGGACACCAGGATTAAGGTCTAAGGGTCTATTTCCTGGTTTTGTGCTAGCTCTGCTATAAGCAGCAGCACCGGTGTACCTCACGAGTCACGGCTGAGGCGAGCAGCAAGGAGGGGAGGGGATGTGCCTCCCCTCGGGACCGCACGCAGTTCGAGCGCATGAACGAACGCAGGCAAGAGTGGTTTAATCCTGGTTTAATCCTGGTTTAGATCTGGCTTAGACCTGCTTGTAGCTTTGTGCTACAACTTTGTATGAAAAGCGCTTTATAAATATTGTTTGATTTGATTTGATTTGGTCTAGAGGAGGCACGGTTTGAGCACGGGTCTCGTGAGTACACCGGGTCATGCTGCGCTATCACACACGTGTCCGCGCGCAGTCTTCTCCCCCCTCCCCCTTCCCCCCACACTTCACTATTAACACATTTTGTTGAAAATCTATGAACGTTTGAGTGTTTAAACGAGACAAACGTGAGAAAAGTTTAAATCCAGTCTGAGAAAAGCGTATAATGTGTGTGGCTGAGCGCGCATTATTTGAATTTTTGAGATTTCGCGTTTCGTAACTTGAATTTTCTTTCATATCTAGAGACCAAAATTTAACGTGAAGGCGTTTCGTAACTTGGAATTTTCATTTGTTGGGTCTTTCGTAAGGTGAGGTACCACTGTAATGGCAGACTTTATTCCTATATGTTAGTGATTGACGACTTGGGCTTCCACTTTAAAAGCTGTATCTGATTTTTACCAGTAGTAGTTAGTTTTAAACTGTTTGCAGTGGTCCACAGTTATTCCTCATTGACCTTAACCATTCCAAGCATCCTAATTATCCGACACGATGAATTAATAAGTGCTTTTCGCAACTTTCAGAGGCCAGAGTGGAGTTTTGCCATTATGATAATGCCAACAACTAGCTGTGTAACCGCACACTTCCCGATTCATTTTATGATTAGAGTTTGTGCCGATGTGACTTTTTCAATAATAGTATGTATAATAGTGGAAGTACTGTAGATATTAATATCTTGCTATGTCTTAGACTCACACAGGACTCCATGTGATTTGACCTATTGACCCCATGATTTCAGCATGTTTCTATCGCTGCTCTAGGCACTTTTTTCTCCTTCTTCTATTATATTTTATTTGGCTGCCGGCACCACCTTGTAGCCCACTTTATTAGACATGTCCTTCAGCACCATGTTTAGCAGTCTCCTCCCCTAAACACATAAAATGCCTTTATGCTCCTATTACTTGGCTTTATGAGGAGCGTCTTCCTCCCCCCCCCCCCCCACACACACACACACACACACACACACACATCACTGCCGATAAGATCATATTGATAGATAGATATTGGGGAACGCTGTAGTGTGATAAAGGCAGCGGGTTAAGAGCTTCTTGGATAGTTTAACCTTGATAAAACAGTTGTTTCAGTGAGGCTGATTTGGCCCCATCCGTCTTCATCCGTCAGGGCCCCGCTGAAGTATGCAAATGAAGGCAGCAGAGGGAAGCGCTGTGTGCGGGGAAATGGGCCGTTGCGAATGTGCGGTGTACCGCGCCGACGGGGTGATACTACTTACTGTCCAAATTTAGTGTGTCTCTTCTGAAACACAGCCCCCCTCCCTTTTCCTCTGCCTTTGGAGTATATACAGCCCCAGAGGAAGAGTGGCCTCTCCTAAAGTCATTACAGCCATGGCAGCAGCAGAGCACTTAAGCTTGGGTTCTCCTATCCTGTGTCATCTTAATATTATAAATATAATGTTGCAGAAGTGGAGTTTAGTGACTGCAGGATTGTTACCAGTGGCATGTTTCTTAATTTGTTTGCAGTGGGCTCTTCTACAGGTTCAGAGACACATGTATAGCTGTTTATTATGCTAATGAGAGAGTGTGGAGGTGTGAGGTAATAATCTTTATGATAATATGTGTTTATATCTAGCACAGCTCACCTCACAGTTAGTGGTTGTGGCGATTAGTTTTGGCCCTCCTCAGCAGCAGTAGGATGTTTTCGTGCCTTTGATCCTCTCATTTATCTGCTGTGTCGGCATATTGATTGATTCCCTCGCTCACTCATTATTTTCCTCTGTTCTTCACAACTCATTTTCAGAAGAGTCGTGGCACTGGGGCCAGAAACAGATAGCAACATGTCTGGTCCGTGCTGTCTGACTCTACGCCACACACATAAAGCTGTCAATCAGGAGCTTTCCTGTCTGCCCTTTGTTATGGAACGCCAGCTCTGTGGGCGGGACTTATGTCTGATAGATGGCTCTGAGAGCCTATCGGACTGCACCGAGCATCCATCTCTGTCTGGAGCCTGTTAAACAAGCTTGGGAAAGCAGCCATGTAGTCCTAACCACCACTGGCCTCCACTAAAAAAGCCCATTAACATTAATGAAG
Organism: Paratrypauchen microcephalus; assembly: GCA_036785185.1. Taxonomy (NCBI): domain Eukaryota; kingdom Metazoa; phylum Chordata; class Actinopteri; order Gobiiformes; family Gobiidae; genus Paratrypauchen; species Paratrypauchen microcephalus. The sequence continues at coordinate 5,730,864 of JAVJIX010000021.1, read as the reverse complement.
GATAGCTTTAAAAGTTCTCCAGTAATAGGCTGAAATTGGATTTATGAGTGAGATAGTTTGCCAGAGAGTACGTCATGAAAAATGTCAGAGCTAGATAAATGGAAATGAGCATCTAAAGGGCTCAGGACAGTGTTTGAGTGAGGATTTGAGCTCAGCCGGAGAATCTATATTCCTCTGCAGCAGTCTGTGAGCGCTGGAGGAAAGTGGTTTGATGTTTGAAGTGACTGCTAAGATAAAACTGCTCATCTCATACACACTGCCTCTGCCTGAAAAAAAAAAACAAGCTTCTTAATACTTTTTAAAAGGGCTTTCATCCCAGGTGGCCTGGCCATTTCAATATCTGCAACTAGCACTTTACTTGTCTGGGGTCCCTATAGATGGCTGATGTGAAGCTGCCATTAGCCAGCCAATTCCTCAGCCACAGATTACTGTGCCACTACGTGGTTATCACAATGTTGAAAAAGGTCTGATTGCACTCCATCCAACCTACAAAGTGTGGCACAAATGGGTTTTCGAAGGTCTGCGCTGGGTTGTTGGTGTGTCATTATAGTGCATTAGGACTGTCAAAGACAAAATGGCAGTTTTTGAAACCTCTTTCATTTCATACGAATGATTAAAAGGATGCAGAAATACACTCCCACCAAAGCAAGGAAACAAGTCCCTGTGTGATTGTTCAAACATCACAAATATGAGTCCAGACTGCACTGTGTCACTATGGTCATGTTCCATTCAAACTGTAGTACACTGATTTTATGGGCCCATTTCTAATATTACCTCGTCCCCCTCCTTGTGTCTCATCTCCAGAAGCTGGCTGGCTGCTGGCACTAACCTCTGATGTCATTAGTGCTGGACGGAGGCTGAGGCGAGAGCTAGGCCTGCTATTCTTAATGAATTCCGCTGTGTCTGTGTGCTCCCCCACCTAGTTAACCCTACCCCCTCCAATGCTCAAGGTGTCAAATTAGAACAGCTGGAAGAGGCAAGTACAAGGAGACGGCCAAGGTACGCTCACCCCCGCCCGTGCCCCCCGCCCTCTCCTTCAAATCACCTAATCCAACATGGAGTCGTGAGGAGGGCCTTGTAACTGCTATGCAAAATGCTTGGATGCACTTCACATCTTCACTTTAATGACTGGAGAGTGCTTCTGAAGTTAATAAAATGTAACTTGCGAAGAAAAAGCCAGCCTCAGGTGCTTTCACTTATTTGTCTGCAGTCTGCGGAGGCCAAAGAAATATTCATATCATTTACTTAGGAAAATTAACATAAAGTATTAAATGAAACTGTCTCTAATGGAGGTAGAACTGCCTGCTTTGGTGTTCTTATTTTACATGATCACATTTGCATTAACTATGTTTTTAATGGGCCATTCTTCACTAACTTCAGTAAATCATGTTTTCACTGTGCACTGCCTTCTGGCTCATGCTGAAAATAATGATTAGAATGTCATTTCTGATTTCAATATGCAGAAAGTGAACTGGATGTACGATTTTACTTTTGAGTTTGTTTGAGCAGCTCTGTTTTGCACAAATCCCCCAGAGAACACAATGTGCAGGTCTTGCATCATGTCAAGGGGGACTTACAATAAACAAACTTAGGGATGAAACAGATTCACCAACAGTGTGTTTGAGTGTTTAAAGACATGTGTTAGATCAGTTTTTGTTTCTCTCTAAACTGTCTCACCACATGTTTGTATTTGTCTCTTCTTATCTGGCCTTGGTTCTCTGGCCCTGGTGCAGGTGAAAAAGCCCTGTGAGATAAATAGGTCCAGAGTAGAATCTGTTGGTGTTGTAGAGTTGTGTTCTGATCCAGCAGAGCTGCTGTTAGGTTCAGTCTTGACTCGGCACTGAGATCCCTCGTGGCTCTGCTTACTCACTCTGAGCTGCCGTTTAGTTTTCGCTGGCAAACCCAGGCCACAGCTCATTACACTACGAGAATGTGCCTGCCTTAATTAATGATATGTAAATATCCTTCAATTGGTCACATTTGCATATTAAGAGAGATTTGTGGAATCTGTGGAGTAATATATTTTAATTAGGGATTAATTAAAAATAATGAGAATTTCATTTCATCTGGCATTTTGGTATGAAACATGCCATGCAGTGGGCCTGCCTTTTGAACAGGGGGCTGTCTCCAACATGTGAAGGAAGCTGCTCCTCCTGGTGCTATCTCCGCTGCATACAAACACACTCCAGCACCACATTCCTTCAGATGCCAGCTGCTTCCCAGGGGGTCTGCAGAGCCTGCGCCAAGGCTTTGAAAAGAGGCCGAGCGAGCAGCTCAAACGCCCACAATATGTTTTTGGGGATGGTCCCAGTTTGGCTCAGTTTCATCTGCTCTCATCTCACATGCTTCTTTGCGTGTAGTTGGGGAACGGCTCCGAGACACGGAACACCAGTTATGTTGGCAATTATGTTAATGGGATGCCATTAGGCCATGATTGTGTATGAGCGAACGGGGAGAGAGGGCACGTTTCTCAAGTCTGCTTTGATCTACTTTGAGGAGACTCAGTGCCAAAACATTTCCCTCTTTTCAGCCATTCATGTAATTCATTAAAGCAAAAACAGTTTGACCAAGATGTCAGCGGAGAGTTCGTTTTGGGTAATGATGTACTCTGGTGTGACAGCTGTAAAACACATCTGAACTGAGACAAAGAAAGCATCTGTCATCAGCTCGTCTAAAGCACCGATAGCACTGCTTCTATCAGAGAATCTTAGGTGGAAATCATTCCCATTAGCCCACATCAAGACACTTTCTCAAATACAAAACTCACAACATGGAGAAAAGATGTAGGGTAATGGACATGGTTATAGCAGCACATGTCATTCATATGCTGTACTGTGAAATGTAACATGCACACACACACTTTCATATGTACATGATCCATTCTGTCGAGCAGCGGTCATAGCTGCACTCGGCCATTTAATTGGACTGCTGTCCTTGTCCCTGTACACGAGCACAAGAGAGGATTGATTTATTGACCCAAGTGTGCCCAAATCTGCTGTATTCTTGGCTACACTCCACTGATATAGGTGAACCTTTTTCAGTTGACCTTTGATGACACAGCCAACCAACCATTAGACAAGTTGCCTTTTTGCACACTGGTGTTAACTGTGGTTTCAGTGTAATGCTATAAAATACCACCACTACTTCTAACATTACTGCTAACCATTTTTGCTAACCATTTCTGCCAATCCTCCCATACTACTGCTACAACTTTAAATACTTCAAGGACATTATATACCTTATTTTGCAACCATTATGCACATATAAAAAACAACATCTTGTAGCATGTTTTCATCAATAGGTTTTCCAGCCTCAAAGCAGAAGAGGGGGAGACGGCTATAGCGCTGCATTGGCATTTGTGATGTGTCGTCAGTGTGCTGATGTTATTGATCCAGGACCTTCCGAATTCATTAGGAGATCCAGCTCAACTGTGCTGCATCTTTATTTATGTTGCAGCTCCCCACCTCTCTCTCCCCTCTTCTCTCCCCCCTCTTTCTCATCTCTGCCCCTCTCACCTTCTCTCCCCCTCTTCTCCTGCCTCTCCCCCTGTCCCCTCTCTCCTTTATGCCTCTGTCTCCCCTAATGTCTCCCCTTCTCTCTCCCCCTCTCTCACTCTACTATCTTGCCTCTCACCCTTGTCTCCCCTCTTTCCCCTAATCTCTGCCCTCTACCCTTCCGCTCTCTCCTCTCTCTCCCTCTCTCCCCCCTCTCATTCTCTCTGTCCGTGCTTTTCTCTGCCTGCTTGCCTGCCCGCTTTGGCTCTCTCATCCACCATGCATTATTCTTTTATTATTCTTTTACAGCTGCCTTATCGGACGCATTTTGGCGCGGATAAAACCTGTCATCTTTGGGTCTTGTCTGCAGAGATGATGGCTTAGAAAGGGGGAGGAGGTGGTGGAAAGAATGCCTGCCGTTCCCCTATATTCTGCCCCCTCCTCTCTGAAAAAAATGGACCTTTCTCTCTGCTACCTTCCTCACTCTGCCTGTCTGCCTTTGTAATGAGAGTGTGTGTCTAATTGAAGGAGCTGCGGCGTGCTGGCCGGGGGCGAGCAGGGTTAGATTGTGATACTGGCTACGTGACCGTTATGCTGATGGAGGTGGCAGATCAATAATTTAGGCTCTGACCTTAATGGCGGTGTTAAAATGCTAGGAGTCTGCGGGCCTTAAAGGTGCAGCAGTGGGAGAAAGGTAGGCGGGTGGAGGTGGGGTGGGGGATGGTGATAAGAGCCCGTGGAGACAGACAGACAGACAGGGAGTGCTGTGCAGGAGACAGTCCCCCTCATGCTACACTGTCACAACATTCATCCTCTTACACTGTATATGAATGCCATAGCGTTTCCCCGTCTTGTTTTGGTGCTGTTTTTTGTGTAATCCGTTTTCATAAGAAATCCTCCACCCATGTCTTGTGAATGCATCAGGAGCTGCCCAGACAACACAAGTGAACAAAGAGAGTGGTAACGAGTGTCTTTAATCTGGTTGTGGCCTGTCTCACTGGCTGCTAGCTTAAGGCCATGCACATAGAGAATTCGGACAGGCATCGATTTGATTGTGAGGGACATTAACGTCACACGGCCTCATGCGTCTCGTCTGTGAGTCTGAAGATCCCTCTCATTCCCTGCTGGCAGGATGCGACCATCTCGCTCTCCCGCTCACACACACCACCCTTAGGGGATGATATATTAGATATAACCAATTCAATTTTATGCAGCCAGGACAGACGCCCTGGGGACATAAACACACACATTTTTAATACACTCCACGCCAGGAAGCCCAATGCGCCGGAGCCCGCGGCTGCCCTGAGTCTCCTCTCACACTCAATTATTAATGGAACGGCCGGACTGGCTTAATTAAATAATAAAGACAAGCCCACTGCAAAGGAATGGGCAAGGACGTGTCCGAAAGGAAGACAGCCTCTGCAAATGTCTCACTGTGACATATACAAGGATGTACTGGTGCACTGAGCAGTAATATTGTGTGATAAACTCTGCCTTATCAAATACTGTATCCAGGCTTATATACAAGAAGCCATTTGTTGACTAAATTATATTTTTTTATCATGACCAGTATTGCTATATTGATAAGAGGACTACATTAGTATATATGGCTACATGGTGAGATAAACAAAAGGTTTGAATATTTTGTGATGTAAGAATAAGATAAGCACTTGCCAAATGGTTTCTTTTCTTGCTTTGGCTTGGTTTGTCTTACTTGGATAGTACTGTTTTAGTTTTACCATACACCTGACAAACAAAGCACTTTGCAGACCCCTTTAAGGGGGCAGCCTGGTGCCCTAAATTTGACATGTGTAGTAATTGAAAACAGTGTTGTATTTCTGAACACACCATTTGAATCAGGCTCTGGGAGTGATGTCTTGAAGCATAACCTGTGCCCATAAATCAATTGTCTTAAGCGTGGGGTCAAACAGGGGCTCATGACACCTCTGCTACATAAAAAGAAGGATTTCCTCGGATTATAGATTCGTGCACCTCAAGGACGAGCCCGACAAGGCACCGCTCTGAGACGTGATGAAACGTGGCGTTATCTTTTACTTTGTTTCATTAGATCCACTGGAGATTACACACTTCATCCTCAAAGAGTAGATTTTTCAGCTTTCCGAGATGAGAGATCTTATGGCCCCGGGCAAAAAAAATCCATCTTCCCATTTCCCCTTTTGCTTGTTTCTTGGTTCATATCTGTTTTAACATGCAATTAATTATTCAACTTCACGGTGCGTTTTGAGAGGCTTGTTTTGTTGATAGACTAAAGCATGTTTTTAATGGTGAGTAAAGCTTCTTCCATTAGACTGAAAAATTGGCCCTTTGTGTGTGTTGAGTTGGTGGGGTAGTGCGATGAAGGATTGCGACAAACTGGAGTGTTTAAATCAAGCGAATTGAAATTAATGCCCTCTCAAAGCTGGGCCTGCTGACGCTACATTAAAGCTAATAGAACCAGCGTGGGTCCGGCAAATGTTTGTTTATGTACATAATGCAATGATTTCATTTAGCTCGTGACCAGATTAAAACAGAGAAATAGATACAGGGCTACATTCATACCATATTCCATACAGCTGTACAGCAACTCACCCTTATGCAACAGATAACCCTGTTATTAGATCATCTTTGCGCTGTTTTCCTTATGATATCTTGTACACAGGTAAGATATATTTTTATTGCTATATTTCTATATTTTATTTTTACTTTTACATATATATTTATATAATTATGCCTTATCTGACACCGGCCTTTTGCTATTTTTGCTACTTTATTATTCTAATACTTTATTATTAGAATTTATTATTACCATTTTTGCTCTTTATTGCTCTCGTTATTATAATACATTGTGATGTGTGAGCTGCTATGTCCTTGTGGCTCAATAAAGTTTGTCTAAGTCTAAAGTCAATACAGTGATTTCATTTAGCTTGCGAGCAGATTAAAACAGAGAAATAGATTACGGAAATTTTTTGTTGTTTTGAGCTGTATTTTAGTCTGTATTTTTCAGCTCCTTCTTTTGTGACACAGTGCGCTACTTCCAAAGGTCATTGCCTCAAGTGAGCCTTGTCACATGACTTATTCACAGCTCTGTTATTTATTTATGCCACTTTTTGAATTTAATAATTCAAAACTTGCTTCTTTTCCCCATAAAGTGCTTTGCGTCTATAGTTGATGTTCTTAAAAAAATACACTGCTCCTTCATACACAAATGATCTCTCAGTATGGCTACTTCTTATGCCAAAAAGGCCAACCTAAAATTCCTCTTTTTCTGCTTTTGAAATTTACTGACAGTGACTTGGAGTGGTATTTATTTTCCTCACTGTGTGCTCTGCTATCCTGGAGTTGGCAGAAGTGATTTTGTAGAATAGAAACATTATAGACTGTTAGTGTCACAGTGTTAAATGTGATGTATAGGGCTGGGGCTTTCAGAAGGGGGAAAGGGAAGAGAAAGGAGGAGGAGTAGAGGAGAGCATTGGCAGCCATGACTGCAACAAGGTGCTCATGGGAGACAGAGGAGGAGAGAGAGAGGGGAGCTATACACTGTGTGAGGGATGGTGGGGTGAGGTGGCACAAAGTACTGTTTTTTCTCAGGTTCATAGAGACAAAACAGCAAAACGCTTTTTTGAGTCTTTCTGGGGGTATATTATGGCCTGTCCTATATCTTGTGTTAGTCACTGAGCACAAAACAAAACTAGATGTTAGGCCTGTCAAAATAATTACTATATTGATTTATCATTCAATACATGACAGATGGAACAATAATTTTTGGACGTCAATATTTATCAGGGGTACTTTTTCTTTGTACTAGTGGGGAATGTGTATTTTTCTGTACTACGATGAGATTTGAGCTGTGGAAGGTTGGATTATGAACTTCTATGATTCATAGATACAAAGAAAGTGCTGTGTTGCATTCTGTTATTTATTTACTGTAGCTCATGTTTTTTAACAATATTGTAGATTTAGAGTTATTTTTGAGTGATTATTCTGATTTATGGTTTGGTTTCAGTAATAATTTCTTTATCATCTGTATTTAAATTTGTTATCATGACGGGCCTATCTCACATGTTTTTATTTTTAAATAGACTATTCATTGATATCATTCTGTGAAATTTTACTTCACATAAATCCAACCCATGTTTATTTGTAGAGCACATTTCATAAACAAGATCGTTTCTAAAGTGCTGCACTTTACAACATAAGATTATTATTAAAGACAGTTGCACAAATCATTCATGTACAGTAATCCCTCGTTTATCGCGGGGGTTAGGTTCCAGAAATAACCCGCAATAAGAGAAATCCGTGAAGTAGGACAACTTTATATTTTACAATTATTCTACATGTTTTAAGGCTGTAAATGCCTCACCACACACATTATATGCTTTTCTCAGACTGGAATGAACCTTTTCTCACATTTATCTCTCGTTTAAACACTCAAACTTTCATAGATTTTCAACAAAATGTATTAATAGTGACGCGTGGGGGGAGACACGGCCCCGGAAGCCCCGCCGGATGCGCGAGGAGCACTGCCACGTCCCGGGACGCGACGCGCACCAACCCTTTGGAGAAGTGCGCTTCACGTGCACCCCTCATCGTGGACAAACCCGTGACAGAGCAGCGTGACTGGTGCGGGGCCGCTCGTACACCGGGTCTGCGAGCACGAGATAGAACCGCGGCGCCCGGACCGTGTCCTCTCAGCCCGAGCAACAAACCAGCGACACGAAACCAGCAAAGAGTGGTTTAATCCTGGTTTAGACCTGGTCTAGTCCCGGTTTAGTCCAGGTCTAGACCTGGTCCAGTCCTGGTTTAGTCCAGGGCCAGTCCAGGTTTAGACCTGGTTTAGACCTGGTCTAGACCTGGTTTAATTCTGGTCTAGACCTGGTTTAGTCCATGTTTAGTCCTGGTCTAGTCTCTTAGCCAATCAGGACGCAGAACACATTGTTACACTATCAAAAAAATGTTACACTATTAAAAAAAATGGAAAAAAAAAAGATCCGCAAAACAGCGAGGCCGCAAACAGTGAACCGCGATAGAGCGAGGGACCACTGGAAATGTAAATTTTTTCTGCTACAGACGAATGCCCAGAAAGACTTGGTAAAAAAAAATAAAAAAATACATACTAGTTTTGTTTTTATAATAAAATGACAATCAAAAAACTTGAGATATGATTTAAGCTTACGTTAATGTTTGTATAAAGAGCGTATTCCCCAGATTTGTAACAGCAGCAGTCACCTCATATCAGTGGAAATAATCAGGGGTATCAGTGGTAATAAACAGCCTGACTATCCATTATGTTATCATTTTGGCATTTGTATCCCTGTAAAATTATATATATTGCCATTATACATCAGGCCAGCAAATGTATATATTTACCTCAATTGTGGAAACTAGAAAATTGAGCTTTCCAAGTTTCTTCCTATTACTCTGGCAGTGCTTCTCCAAATGGGCCATACATCGTGTTTAATGATTATTTCTGGTCTTTCTCTGCTACAGATAGCCACTGACACCCCGAGTTACTGCAGATATTTCCTTACCAAATGCTTCTCCAGCTGTGAAATCGAATCAAGACGCCAGCAGAAACCCCACTACAAACACAAACATCCTTAACCCCGGCTAGCTTCCCTGTGAACGGATTCAATTCAAAGCGCACAAAATAAAAGCAATTTGTAAATAATTAGAAAGATCACAGCTTCAGTTGGCAGTGTTATGCTACATGCTAACACTTGGTTTTCTTGTGTGGCAGTAATCAAAGGAGTGAGTGACTTCAGACGTGGAGGTTTGAAGAGCTTCTAGACAAATCGGCCCTCAGATCTCAAAGAGGAAAAGTCCATGGTGAAACATAAGACACATGCCTTTTTATTTTCAAAGGTTACAATAGTGGGGCATGTCTAAGGAACAGTTGTAAAGACGTGATACGTTTAAACAGAATATTAAAGGTTACATTAATTATGTTTTTAATAGATTTTCATTAAGGGATATGCTGTTCATTGAATTTTAATTGAGATTGAGATTAAAAGTCTGTATAAAGTCATTGTTTATGTTCAGGAATTAATATTGGATGCAATTTAACTAGACAAAAAATGTTATTGAAAATGGTGATCTATCCATATGAGGGGAAAAAAATTGTCATATCGCAAGCCCTATTTTCTTGTCTTTATTCATTGCATTGGATGAGATGATTGACAGGCAGGCTTGTTTACATAGAGCACCCATGGAGCTTGCGGCTAAATTTAGCTGTATTGTTTCTTCTTGTTTAGAATATTTGACAACGGTCTCCTCAGTTGTGTTTATGGTGAGGGTCTGTCCTTAGTTAAAAGTCATCTGCATATTCTGTTGTGCTTTGTAGGTTTTAATCTATTTAATATCATACATAATATATATGTATTTCTACTAAAACTGTGTGCAAGCCATTTATATCAAATTAATGTGTTAAACTAGTTAGTAGTTTGCATGTGTCAGTGTTGTTGTAGAGCATATCTATATCCTCGAAGACAGGCAGTTGTCATGTCCAGGGTAAATTTGTGAAGAGGCAACCCTCACATTAAGAAATCTTGTTTTTCAATGTATTTCTAACTAGGGATGTCAACAATGAATCGACTTACAATTAATTGTCGATCAAGACGTTGGCCGAACAAAATGCATTAATTGTAACTAATCGTTAGAGGGCGCTACTCTGGAATGTGAACACGAGAGGCGAACCCACTCGCGAGAAAGACCATAGTGTTACTTCATGTAACCCTTTCCTCTCTGGATGTTGCCATACAACTCACAGTAGAGCTGGACCTAGAATCATATATTTTTGAAATTATAAAAGCATGTAACTTACATGCTTTTATAATTTCTTGATTGTTTTGGTTTGAGGCCCTGTAATGTTTTATGCTGTGTCCAGGGGCCCTGTGAAATTTATATTTTGTACTGTAACCCTTCACAGATTAAGGGAGAGAAATATTTTTGATGCCTTAGTTCAAAATAAATGTTGAGAATGTCCTAAAAAATAGCCTGGATTCACTGGTTTCATCATAATATGTAGACTAAATAACATTCTGTTATTTAATTTCTTCTGTTTCTTTTAATTTCAAGATTTCCATGCTGCAAGTGCAACAACTGAGCCAGTCCTCAATTTATTTTCAATAAAGAATGTATTTTGTTTTGCAGCATCAATACATTTGTCTGCTTTTTACTAAGGAATAATTAATTGAGGAATATACAATATAATAATACTATGATATATTTATGACTCAGTGTTATCAGTGTTAGCTTATATTCTTAAAGACCCTATTGAAACACTAAAATTTAGGTGAAAAACGCCGCTTATCAGTTAATCGTAAGTCGATCGATAAGGCCAATCAACTATAGATTAATGAATTAATCGATAATTTGCATCCCTATTTCTAACCATTAAAACACCTGTAATTGAATAAGTGTAATGCCATACTGTGGTATATTCCAGGCAAAGCAGCAGTTTCCCCATGGAGATGTGATGGATCAGATGGAACAGTCACAAGAAAAGTTACACTGTGCACCTTTAAGAGAGCCATCATTTCAGCTCTTAGCTAACCTAACTGTTGTTGCTTTTCTGTATAGACTGTCATTGACTTTGTCCCCTCCTTCACAAATCCTATTCAGATCTTTATAGGGGATGTCACTTCCTCTTTCTCCATTTTAGTCCTATTTCAGTGAGCCTGTAGACTTCCTTTAACCTTCAAAGTCTGTATTTGTTTACATGAAGGCTTTAAACTTTAATTGCCGTAAGAGAACACAGCTTTGCGATGCTTTCACTGACCTGTGTTTGGAATCATTTGGCGTGCATGAGCGGAGAGTCCTCAGAAGGCGGTTAGCAGCACTTTGAGGCGGCGGTCGATTTTTGCCCCGGTGAGTGTCCAGCGCGGCGTGACAGAGAAGATTGGACGTCATTAGGGCCTTCTCTTCTCTGCTCTCTTTCTCTCCTCTTCTTTCTCTCCTCTCCTCCGCTCGTCTGCTGCCTGCTTGAAAATGGCTTCTCCAGCTGCCAAACACTCTCTGTTTTTTTGTGTATCACCGACTGGAGAACAGACCAGGGAGTTGCATATTCATCTTGCTCTGTCACTTATACCTGCAGTGTATTAGATTTGCAGATACGTTTTTTGCTGGGGAAGTCTGTAACAAGGAGTCTTCTACCTGTTCATGTCAAGTGTTAGGCTCCTGGAAAAAGGGGAAAAACCTGGAGAGAAATATGATCACTTGTGTAAAATAGAGCAATTACTCCCCATTGACAACCTTCAAAGCGCTCGTTTATTGGCCGATTCAGCCAAATAAAAGTTTATTGCATGCGCAGAAAGGGGACGGCGGTTTTGCATAGCTTTCCTAAGCCCCGCGTTTATGTGAGCCAATGTTATTACACCTCTGTGACATTTAAACTTTATTGAACAAGACTTTAAAATCTGTAGGTAGTATATAAAAGATTGAAGAATTTATTTCTTTTCCGTGTGGAGCGACGTTTGAATCCACAATGGGGCAGCGGGGTGAAGTTTTGTTGGGATAAGAAAGATGTGTCAAATATTTTTTTTTTATCTTGAGAAAGCACTGTCAGGAGCTAATTTCATTGTTACCGTTTTGTGTAACAAATCGATAATCACAAATCATTTTTTTTGTCTGTTAACTAAAAGTACACAGCATATGCTTATCATCATCATCAATATCAAATTCTTATCATTTTGGTCTATAAGCTTTATTGATTACATATAAGATTGCACAGTTGGAAAAGGGGGAGAGCTCTTGGAGCAAACTCAAACTGGCAATCCGCTTATATGACCTTGCATTTTTGATATTTGAGACTTGACATTTCTTTTTTTATATTGTTCATACAATTGTACTTACCACAGCAAAGTGCTTCTTATGATCCATTTTGTACTGTGTATAGTTTCAGACATGCACAGGGCCAGAAGTGGAAGTACAGGGAGCATGGCGGGCCGTGTCTCCCCTCCCTCACCCCCCTCCCCTCTGTGTAATTAAAAAGGGGTGTCTGTCAGGGGCGCCTGCTGCATTGTGCGGCCCCATATGTTTGGGCGCTGATACAGGAAGGATTATTCTGTTTGGAAGCCTGATAACAGCCTGTTTATAACCTTGGCACAGACCGAGACCTAATCTGGCAGACTCGCATCTATACACCCCTTACCCGCACCCCTCCTTGCCTTCCTGCCCCCCCTTCCTCCCACCTCCCGTCTTCCAAAACATATTGGCTTTTTCACTCCCAACCAGGGGGAACAGGCATGACCCAAAAAGACTCCTATATATATGACACAGATACATCTCATTTTCGCTTGTCGATCATGTTGATTTTGAAGCTGGAATATGAAATGAAAAGTGACAATAAGACTAATCCTTATCAATGATAGCAGTTAAAATTATTCAGATTTACTTTGCTTTGTGACATACTGGATTTTCACATTTTGTAGATATTGAGTCCGCTTACTTATTTTTACATCACCTCCTCTGCACAGTCTTTCTTCCACGACTATTTCATCATATAATTTTTTTACAGTGCACTTTGTGTCCCTGGTTCTTTCGTGAGGCGTATTATTGTTTCTTGAAAATTAGACATTTCCTTTTGACTATGGCAGCAATGGGACTAATTGTGCACGGGTCTGGTGTCGTACGTGTCACCATTTAAAAATCGTGAAAGCTGAGGCTGCACTTCCCATTCCAACATAATTATTCTCCAATGGCGCAGTGTGACCCTATTATTGATTTATGAACATTGTGTCCAATGTTAAAGCAGAAGTGGCAAAGTAATGATCATTATGTACTTTGTGAGACGCTACCCAGCAACATCCAATACTACATCGTCAATAAATGTCTTTAAAATTATCATTACTTGTCACAAAAATGAAGGTGCAGGTCAGCTACTATCACCAGTTTAGCTAATATAGGTGTATACTTCACTCGTTTAGAAAGTCTATATTTATGTAAACTATGCTTCCATAATAGGCATATGTGTGCTACAAATTCATGTGCAGTGAAGACTACTTTAGCAATATTACTTACATATGTAGAAATTACACAAAGTACTGAATAACAATCTTTTTTTTTTTTATATGTAAAGCTTGCCTGGCAAATACAGAATTATATCTCTCTGTATTATTTATACAGAATGACTCCCCCACCCATATGAAATGAAGGAGCTCATTGGTCTCCTATGATTTACACATAAAATAAAATTGATCTAAAACTAACAGTTTAGTGTTTAGTGCTTCACTCCCTGATTTTGCAGAAAACTTCAATGTTTTTCCGTCCTTTGTGATATTATCATTTATTCCATTATTTTTTCCAATATGACAGACCATGCATGTCCCTGATTGGCTAATCCACCTGTCAGTCATGGCAATTTGAAAACGGGGAAAGTCACCGGTAACCAGACTCACATCCTCGTAAAGTATTGAAGAAGTGTGTATTCTGGATCAAAGGCAGTATTCAAGACAGTATTCAAATTGATCCAGCGTTACTAATAGGGTATTTATTTTACTACAAAATATTTTTAAAGGCTATTTTATCATTTAAGTCCATGCATTTTGAGGTAGGCTTGATTATGTTGGTTTTATTCACCCATTTTATTTATTTTTTAAATAAAGAAGCAAGCAAACGTATTAAAATGGGAAATAAAAAATGTGTCCCTTGTAAATGACGTGCCCTGGTTATGACAAGACATTATATTATCATAATTCTTTCCAAAAAAAAACAACAGGGACTTTTATTAAACATAAAGCAAGGAATATTAATACATGCTTTTAGTACCCATTGTGAATACCGCCTCACCAACTCCAAAACAGAACCACTCCTATCTTAATACAGACTCCACAGATGAGCCCAAAGTCTGTCTGGGTAATTCTCAGTTGTACCGCCTGGACCCTTAACTCGGCACTGCGGGGAGGAGAGGCACCGCTCGGAGTGGCAGGCAAAGAGAACTGTCAACCTGTCACATTTCTCCCTCCTCTTCCCCCTGATAAATTAAAGTTACACCGTGTGCGTGCTGCTGCGGCGGAAGGCTGCTGCAGAAATCCTGGCTTCCTCAGGTCTCCGGAGAGAACTGGCAACTAGGTCAGACTGATAATGTAATCCGCTGACTGGCTCCCCGCGCCCACCACCATCCACCCAAAACATGACAAGGAACCTGACGAGAAACTGGGACTTTTATGCGTCGGTATGGCTTCGAAATATGCGGACATGTTTAATCTGGTTTTGCCACGAAGTGATAATAACCAAAGTGCGAAAGCGCGAAAATCATCAAAGTTTAAATTCGAGCTTGCGAAATTGTATAGACGTGGTTTCCAGTTTTTCTCCCTGTGTTATCTTTGCGCCGCATACCTCTTTGCAATGCACATCCTCCGACAACAGTACCATACGAGTGCGCCAGGGGAAGAGAGAGTGACAAGAATAAGTCCCTGCATCAGCAAGGTGCATTTTCATTCCCATGCAGTATTCCAGAGAGAGAGAAAGAGGGATAGAGAGAGAGAGAGAGCAGGATAGAGAGGATAGAGAGAGTGGGCCCAGCGGTGACAACTCCGGGCTCCCTGCAGGTGTGGAAATGAAACATACTCTATAAATAGCGGGCGGGCAGCTGGGGAGTGGAGCGCGCTGTGGTGGTAATGGTGGGGAGGTGGTGAGGTGGGAGAGGGGGTATGTTTGGTTGTCCAGCTGGGGAGGCAGGTGTGGAAGAGGCTGACCGTCGGAAAAGGATCACCCAGGGGCCCACGACGTGCTGGGGCCGCTCTACTTAGGAAAGTACCCACGTAAACTTAACTGCATAAAGCACATGTTAAAAGTTCTGCAGGCTTTACTTAATTATAACAGTTTGCAGTCTTGTATTCTGCCAACAAAACCTGTATCTCTTTAAAGCCCCAGTGTGTAGGATTCGTGGCGCATAGGTGGATGGTGCTATTGCACTTTCTGTTTTAGCTACGGCAGACCTCGAGGGACCCGTGCGCCACTCGGTCCCGTTTCTTTTTTTCTTTTTTTTTCTCATGAAAACACACATTCCCGATCATGTACCATGACACTCTACACATCAAATGAAACCTTACAGTCTCCTCTTTTTGACTATGCAATTCATTTCCCTGCAAAACAATCACTCCCCGAGCACATGGGGCTTTTATACGGAAAAGCACAAAACGAGGTTAGCTTACCTTAGAATGCTTTCCACAGGTCAAACTCTGTATTTCACCATAAACTTGCTCTCAATTTGTCCGTAAGGATCCAGCGAATAAAATCCAGTAAAACAATTTAGTCCAAAACACGTGTTAGATCCATTACGAGTCTGATCCGGCAGCATGCTTGTGTTGTTTACCCAAAACCACGAGCCTTGCCGAAGGCGAAGGCGGAGCCCAAATGTCCTTCTGCGGCTCTCGTATTCAAAATGGCTGCCTCTGCATGGGGAAGATCCCCCTTTTATGTGACTATATCTAAGTCCAAAAGAATACTTTGATTTCATGATGGAAGTGAAAAGGCTTGGAAAACAATGTATTTTTGAATGAGTATCTTCAATTTCAGTAATTAACGGGTAAAAATCTTGCACACTGTCCCTTTAAAGGCTAAATATCCCAAAGAATATTAAACATATGGTCAAAAGACAAAGAAAGTCATTGTAGTTATAGTAGTTATGGTAGTTGTAGGAATCTCAGTAATAGTACAATTTAAAGCAATAATGTTGTCGTTTAACTCACACCACTTGCATACAGACATACCAAAAAAGGATACAAGTATACTAAATAGTTTGAGAAGTTTTACCTGTGCTTTTATTATTTATAATTCTGATGCCACAGGGCTTTGCATACTATATCACTTTTGTATTTCTACAGTTCTACAGTATCTCATTTTATCCCAAAGAATATTAAACATATCGTCAAAACAAAGAAAGAATTATTAAACATATGGTCAAAAGACAAAGAAAGAATGATTAATGCCATATCACCCATGACAAAATTTGGATTGCCAGCTTGAATTTATTTTAACTTAACCATAACCAACTTTTTCTGGTGGAAGGTCCAGCACCTGCTTTTCTTTATATAGATAATTTTGTTTTGTCTGGAATGTTTCACTCTATGGCAAGGGTTTTTATGCAGCATTTATTTAAATAATAAAGAGTTTTTATTGCTCTACCTTGAAAAGCATTACATTTTCTTGCGAGTGGGGCCTCTCTCTCCACAGATCTGAAATGTAATGTGGAATCATCTGCCTCATACTTTACAGATTCATTTTTATAAACAAAGAAACATACAACATGTGTCCTCAAAAATGTTGGTCTCTCTGATTTCCTGAAATGCAAGAAATGTTCCCTAATCTGAGAAATTATTTTTACTTAAATTCTATATTTGTTTTTAAACTTATTAGAAACCTTTACCACATTCTCTCATGTAGTTTTGTCCTGCTTTGTTGAAATGATAAAGGTGGTCTCTAGGTGAATCCCGCTGGAACGTTTTGACGCTGTTTCCATGGTTACGCCGACCTGACAGTTAAGTTTCCTGCTTCTACTTCTCCTGCGTCGGCTGTCCTCTTCCCCTCTATCCAAATACCACTGGCTTACAACCAAAACAGTCCATTCGTGATTTATGAGCACCAGACAATTGGACTACAAAAATTAAATCGGCGTAAAATGCAAAGTTCTATTTTATGCTCCTTTTGCTATTTCCCCAGCTGTCGGCAGGGGAAAAGAGCTGATGTTAGTGGAACAGAAATGTCAACCACCTGCAGAGGATCATGGGAAATGGTGTCTCAGGATTAATATTACCAAGTGAAGCGTTTCTGTTTCGGTGAGGGAGGATGTACTCAGAATATGTGTGTGTCCTATGTCTTTCCACTGTACAGTCCTGTCCTTTAATGCTCCTTCAGTCCCCTTTTAGACCACACTGACCCAGATCCAACCCACTGAGGTGCTCAAAGTGGACACATCAACACTCCATGGCACAGAGAGGATTATACCTGCAAAATGGATGACAGTGGACTTTGTTAAGATGGCTCCTTTCAGTCAGAATTAGTTTAACCTATGTCATTATTTGTTTGTAGTTTTTTGAGTGCATAATGATACTGTATATGATGTTTGACTAGTGATTGTGAATTTCTGCATAGTTTAGGCAAGGTATGCTAAACGCTAAACTTTGACAATTTAATCACCTATTCAAATGTGCGATTAGTCTTTAAAATCTTAAATAAAACAGCGCCTCCTCCATTGAAAAAATTTGTACAGCTCTGCTCTGAACAAACAACCAGGACCTCCAGGTCCACAAGTCACAATGACTGCAGAGTACCTAAACGGAGCTCGGCCTTTGCACAGACAGCTTTTTCTTTCAAAGCCATCAAAGAATGGAATAAATTGCCACAAAGTTTGAAACTTTCCTCTGACATGAAAAACTTTTCATTTAATGTTAAGAAATTATTATTAGAGAATCAGCAGTGTCAGCATTAAGAATTGACTGGTATGTTATAATCTGAGTGAGATTTTATTGTAATATTTTATTGTGTAATAATTGGTAATTTGTAGTGTGTGAGTGTGTATTGATTATATTGTTTACGTTTTATATTGTATTTCTCACCTGCTCAAGGACTGCAGATGGAAACTAGCTTCAGCTATAATCTGGTGTAAAGCATCTTTAATTTTTTTGCACATTGTCCCTGTCAAATAAACTAATAATAAAGAAAGAAAGTATAGTTGACTGACAGACTAACCACTGATGTTCAGTCAGCACTTGAAGTTTTAGTATAGACGTCCCCTTATATAAGATTCTGTCTTAACTTATTCTCATATTCCTGTTTCTGATACCTTTCGTACACAAGATTTTGTGGGGTTTGGCTATTTTTTTGTTGTTTGTTTATATGAGCAAAAATTCCACTAAAAATTCGTCTGAACATTAAACCTCAATATCTTAGAGCTACCCAGAATACAGACAGAAGCGTATAATGCATTGTAATAGTTGTAGTAGTAATATTAGTAGTATAGTATTTGTACTTTATTTTTTTTACTTGGTGTTAGGTTTGGGATTGCAGAAACAAGTACCTTTTGAAGTACTATCAGAAGTAATAGTCATAGTAGTTATGGTAGTTGTAGGAATCTCAGTAACAGTACAATTTAAAGCAATAATGTTGTCGTTTCACTCACATCACTTGCATACAGAGATACCAAAAAGGATAGAAGTATACTAAATAGTTTGAGAAGTTTTACCTGTGCTTCTGCATGCTTTTATTATTTATAATTCTGATGCCACAGGGCTTTGCATACTGTATCACTTGTGTATTTCTACAGTTCTTTTACAAATTTCTATCTTTATTTCTCAAAATCAAACTGTTGCTTTTAGGCCAGAAAACGCTGCTTCTGTCATTCCCACTGGACGAGCTTTAAGACACTTTTCATTAGGGATGCACTCATCCAACATTTTCAGTTCCATTACTGATCCCGATACTATAGCTTTAACTATCTGAACGACAACAGCATTTATTTTCTTAAAACAAAAATGAAATAAGACAGAACTGGTCCAAATGTATTGTGTTTCCCTCATGTAACCCACAAAACTGTGTTGTATAAAAAGAAATTCAAACATTTCTGGGCAATATAGAATCAGTAAATAGTCATATGACGTTAATTTATACTAGTATGTCCAGCCAAGATAATCAACTGAAGCAATATTTGGAAGCCTATATCATATCCAGCAATTTATTTCAGTATCTGCGCCGATATCTGATACCAGTATCGGATCAGTGCACCCTTACTTTTCATGTAAACGCCATACACAAATGTTTATGTTTAAATCCATTCATTCCTCCTCTCTGCTGTTGGCTGTTGGATGCTGTGTGCTGCTGGAGGCGTATATAGTGACACATTGACGCTCTCCCTGCCTCCTCAGCCCTGTCCCAATCCCACACACTGTTCTTGGGGTTGATTGACAGCAGGAGAGCTGGCTGACCCACTATTGTGCTTCAGTGGGACCATCCCAGAGGCATGTGATTAATGACTGAGGCGTTATCCGCGCTCTTGTGTGGTGGGCCTGCCATAGCACGGACCACTTAGACGCGCCCGGACCACTAGCTATGCGTCGGCTGCATTGGCTTTTTCTCTCTCTCTCCTCTGTTTCCAGTCTGCCTACACTGGCTGCCATTGTTACAGAGCTTTGTCCTGAGCTAACCTCTTCACTGTGCACGCAGATAGTCATGCGTAATAATACAGCATTACTGTGTTGACAGGCACATGAAAGCAGTGTGGGGATGTACTTTGGTGGATTCTGTTATGTTGTCTTGGTCCCAGGAAGTTAGATGGTATTTTTTTTCAAGATAGCAAAAAAGATGACAGAGCATTTAGAGTAAAACTTCAGAATTCCACATCCAAGTGTTTCCAATTTTTGTAATAAGTGTTTTCCCTTTCGGATATTTAAAGGGATAGTGCGTTTTTTTTATGTTAATCTGTATGGGTCTCCTTCTAAAAGTTACATGTTGTGACACCGGCTTACCTCTGACAGTCTCAGCTGATCCCGGTTCGGCTCGCTTTCTCAAGCCCACGTAAGTAGGTCCGGTAACTTCTCTGGAACATGAAATAAAGCTTGTTTTTCTTCTCAAAACAAAACATTTGTCCGAAAAGTGATTTATTTGCGTCCCAAACAGTTGTCAACGAAACATCCAGCAGCATACTTAGCGATCGCGTATTGTGTCTGCCGACTCATATCACTGCGCCCACGTTAGCTACATTAGCCTGTTCACTAGTAAACTTCCCCTTGCGGCGGACCGCATCTGCCGTGCACTTCCGCTAAAGGTTAAAAGGCTCAGCTGAGACTGTCAGAGGTAAGCCGGTGTCAACACACGTAACTTTTAGAAGGAAACTCATACAGATTAACATAAAATAAAAATAAAAAACGCACTATCCCTTTAAGGTATTTAATCAGAATATTAAAATCATTAACCTGTAAAATAAATGTGAATATATAGTATACATGAAAGAAAATAAATAACTATACTTAATATTATGTATTTTGTGCATAGACTGTGTACACTCAGTGTCTAACAAATATCTTCTGCAAAAGTTAATACCCGCCTAAAGTTTGTCCCAAGCGAGTTGAGGCTGGGCATCTGGGTTAAAACCTATTGCTCAGCTGCTTGTTAATAAACTAACTCCTTACCAGTAGAACATCATAGTGTATATTTGTATATGTGTATATTGTGTACTGTATGTGTGTGTATATTTCCTCTCATTTCCACAATAGACAGACCACTTAACTCCTTGTTCTTGATCCTAAGCTAACCTCTTTACCTGCAGATATAGTCATACATAAAACACAACAGTAATGTTCTGCTATTGTTGAGCAAGAGGCTGCATCTTCTCATAGCAGGCATTAGTCAGCTGTAATTTGCATCAGCGCTGCGTTCCTGCTAGTCTCGTCAGTGGAGGAACCATTATGCATAAGAAACTACCTTCATCTGTCATTTAAAGCCATCTATTTGTACTTCCGTCTTCCCCTGTTTTAGTCCAACACCAACTGTCACCTGGCTGGCTCTCCGAGGAGGTTGAAAGCATCAGTGTGACCTGGGAATATCAGGGAATGAATAAAACACATCACTAATGGACACGGACACAGAATTGCCAGAGTCTCTCCGGAGCAGCAGGCTTGGCAAAACAGTGGGACTCAGTGGGAATTGTGTGGCCATGACGGCGTCCAAACAAAGTGCACATGCAGCAAAAACAAAAGGCAGCAGTTTGACTCGCTCCGAGCTGATGGGGAGCACGCTGATAAATGTGCAGGGAGACAATATTTCCTGTCGGAGCAAGTCTCTCAAGTGTTACAATATTAATGGCACCTCATACACTATCAAACATTAGGAGCTGCCAAGTTCTGCTCTACTACTTTGAACTAGGGAGATGCCGGACTGTAAGCATCAGTACATAAAAATAGATTTTTTTTTTTGCTTTATTTTCAAATTGAAGTTATTATAAGAAGCATACTGGACAAGTGTGCAGATTTACGTTGACCTGCAAAAACAATGTTACTCCATCCCCTGCTATAACCTATATGGTCTTATCTGCTAAGGCCATGTTGGTGCTGCTGCCGTTTTTTATGTAGTTATTTATGTACTACTATCATAACAATGAATAATGCTCTTACTACTACTACTACTACTACTACTACTTCTACTACTACTACAATTACTACCACTTTTTAGGCAAGTTTAAATCATCATCATACAATTAATATTAAGAGAGTGTGAAATAAAAACCCTTCAGTCATATGCAGAGCTAAACAGAATAGTTTCTAGCCTGGTAGAGGCCTGTATTTTAACAGATTTGTAACTTTTAAATATTTAACCAATTTTCTTTAATACAGTTTTTTGTTTTCATTTTATTGGAAAGCTCTTGGTCTGTGGTGGGAAGGTCTAAAGATACATTTATTTCTTTTTCAATGTTTCAGTTTTTTTATATACATAAAGTTAACAAGTAAAGTTTAGAAAATTCAGTGGGGATGAATAATGATGTACTTTTCAATTCACTGGTCATGGGACTACACAAACCCTTTATGTGTTTGCTGTTTGGTGCTGTGTGATCTGAACTTGTGATGAGCCGGAGGAAGTAAACTCTGCTATGTTTGGTCATTAGAATAGTTAGAATAAGTTCCAGTATATTATTTCCATGGTGGTTAGTCTCTCTCACTCTCATCCCGCTCGGGTCCTCTACCAGAGGCCTGGGAGCTTGAGAGTTCTGCGGGGTATCTTTACTGTTCCTGGTACAGCACTTTTCTGGACTGGGATGTCTGATGTTTTTCCTGGGATCTGCTGTGGTTACAGCTCCTCCAGTTTGGGGGTTACCACCCTGAGTGATCCAATCACCATGGACATCACTGATGCCTTCACCTTCCAGGCCTTCTCCAGCTCTTCCTTGAGCCCCTGGTATTTCTGTAGTTTCTCGTGTTCCTTTTTCCTGATATTACCATTGCTTGGTATTGCAATGTTCACCACTACGGCTTTGTTCTGTTGCTTATCCACCACCACTATGTCTGGCTGGTTCTCCATCACCATTCTGTCAGTCTGTATCTGTAAGTCTCACAGGATCTTGGCTCAGTCATTCTCTGCAACCTTCGGAGGTGTTTTCCACCTTGACCTTGGGGTCTCCAGCCCGTACTCTGCACAGATGTTTCTGTACACTATGCCCGCCACTTGGTTGTGTTGCTCTATGTATGCTTTCCCTGCAAGCATCTTACACCCTGCAGTTATGTGCTGGACTGTCTCAGGAGCCTCTTTGCACAGCCTACACCTTGGGTCTTGTCTGGTGTGGTAGATCTGGGGCTCTATTGCCCGGGTGCTCAAGGCCTGCTCCTGTGCAGCCAGGATGAGGGCCTCTGTGCTGTCCTTCAGACCAGCCCTCTCCAGCCATTGATAGGATTTTTTGATATCAGCCACTTTAGTTATGTTTCAGTGGTATGCCCCACCAGGGCTTGTCCTGCCATGATGGTCCCTCTAGCACCTCTTCCTCTGTGCTCCACTGACTGAGGCATTCCTTGAGCACATCATCTGTTGGGGCCTTGTCCTTGATGCACTTATGGGTTTTGGATGTTTCATCCTGGACAGTGGTTCCCACACTCACTAGTCCTCGGCCTCTTTCCTTCCGGCTCGTGTACAGTCTCAGGGTGCTGGATTTGGGATGGAACCCTCCATGCGTGGTCAGGAGCTTTCTGTGGTCTGTAGCTCCTCCTTTGGCCAGCTTATGATTCCTGCAGGGTATCTGATCACTGGCTGGGTGTAGCTGTTTATTTCCTGGCCCTTGTTCTTGCCACTGAGCTGGCCAAGTACCTAGGTACTTGTAACTGTCCTCAATGTCTGTTATTGTTCCCTCTGGGAGTGAGACCCCCTCTGTGTGGACTACCTTCCCTCTGTTTGTCACCATCCTACTACATTTCTCAAGCCTGAATGAGATTCCAATGTCTGTGGTGTAGATCCTCGTGGTGTGGCTCAGTGAGTCGATGTCTCGCTTGCTCTTAGTGTACAGCTTGATGTCATCCATGTAGAGGAGGTGGCTGATGGTGGCCCCGTTTCTGAGTCAGTATCCATAGCCAGTGCGGTCGATGATTTGGCTGAGGGGGTTCAGACCTATGCAGAACAGCAGTGGAGACAGTGCGTCTCCCTGGTATATGCCACATTTGAAGGACACATTGGCAGGTATGGGCATCTTCAGGTATGGGCATCTGGCTGTACCTCTTGGGTACTTGCTTTTTCATTGCACCTTTCTGGGCCTCTGACAATTGGCTCACTTCTCTTCACGCTCCCTTGATTTTAGCCTCTAACCGCCTTTTCCATGGTGGGTATTGTCTCTCATGGCTCCCATGGTTGCTCTTATAGCCCTGCACCTCTAGGATCACTGCTGCTGAAGTGTATATCAGCTCATTGATTTCAGTGATGGTTGTGGTAGGGATCGCTCTCAGTGCTGCATTCACATCTTCTAGGAAACTTTCAGATGGTACTTCACTTAGACTCTGTAACTGGTGTCGGGGTTGCCTTGTGTTCATTCGGGCCATGATCTTATCTTTCAGGTCAAACACTGCCTCACTCAGTGTTATACTTATTGGGGCTTTGTACCCAATCTCTGGTTGGGGAGTTGGTGTTAACTCCCCTCTGACCTGGTGTTCTGGCTCCCGCTGCCATAGCATTTGTGTTGTACCTCGTCAATCTCTAGTTGTGATAGCAGTTGCCGTTTGTGGAGGTTGGAACACTGAGCTGAACTGAACTGAACACTAGTGGTTTGGCCATCAGCATGGACTGTGGGTATCGAACTAACCATTTCTCCCACATCCTGTTCGTGTAACCCCTCTGTCTAGGGTTACTGGAGTAGTAGCATTCCAACAGAGCCTTGTTCTCGCATCTCGCCCATTTCCGTTTTGTTCCAGTAGCCCATTTTTCATCAAGGTGCTCTGGTAGCCACACATTGGTCCCCCTTTAATAATAGTGAATAGACGGTCAAATTGTGGGCTCCTAAAACCTTGGGGCCTTCGACCACAGACCCTTTTCTCCAAAAAACAGTATGGATGCAAAAATCACTGCCTGTCATATAAGGTTAGAAAAAAAGTATTGAATTATTTATCTGCCTATTTCTGTGTCTATACCTTGTGACGTTTCTTGTAATGCTGACCTGCTTGGAGACTGCTTTTACAGATGCTTACTTTAGCTCCCTTCTATATTTAGACAAGACAATAGGATCATATCTATTTTGAGAAAAGCTTGGGTATACAGCTAACATCATTATCATGCCATTCAAAGCACTCACTGACCACTTCAGCCCTACAAGAGCAGCACTGTCATCAACAAACCTACTGCTCCCAGGGGAGGTGAAATGCATCATGGGAAAAATCTACTGAATGATTTTTAATAGTAGGGGATGGGCTGGATTTTAGCATGTGACTATGGCTAAATATGATAGACAGTGGCTTTGTAGATATTTACAGAGTGGAAAAAACACTGCTGACCTTGATCGGGATACATGAACTTTGGAGGTTCACCGTTTTATATACAAACAAATCCAACAAATTTGTTAGGGAATACCTACACAAGTTTGACATTAATCATATGGTCTAAATTCATTTTAGTTGATAACAGTTATGTATTTGAGGTTGAATATTGGCACCACTTTCTGATATTACGATAAATTCACTTTTGTTTGGATCCTGACAGCGAAGGCATTGAACTTTGTACCAGTTTTTGTTTTAGTGTGGATAGAAAGAAAGAAAGAAAGAAAGAAAGAAAGCTATGCCTTTATTAGTCCCACAGTGGGGAAATTCCAGTTCTGCATTTAACCCATCCTGTTATCAGGAGCAGTGAGCAGCACATTACTGCGCCCGGGGACCATCTCCATGATCTTCTTACTTCGGCTTGGTCAGGACCAAGGTGGGGTCCTGGGTTGGTGGGGGAAACCGGAGTGCCCGGAGGAAACCCACCCAGACACAGGGAGAACATGCAAACTCCACACAGAAAGGCTCGGGTGACCCGGGGATCGAACCCAGACCATGCATGCAAACTCCACACAGAACACACACAGAAAGGTCTGGGCGACCCGGGGATCGAACCCGGAACCTTCTTGCTGTGAAGCATGAGTGCTACCCACTCAGCCACCGTGCCGTCAGTAATTACAGTAGCCCAGTAATTACAGAGGTATTAACCATAAACAAATTCAACAAAGCTGAAATTTTACAGTTAAACGGAAAATTCCACCAAAATATTCTGACCTGTCAACCAGTTAGGTAGACTGTTGATGAACATGAACAAAACTAATCGTTGGTTTCAGCTACCTATGAATTGGCAACATTTTGATGACATTTCAGCATTCAAAAGATATACTGTTTTATTTTAAATTGTGAATTCCTATGACAACAGTCCAAATTTTTCACCATTCTAAAACCCAGGGATAGGAAAACAGTTTTTATTTCTAAACCACCTTTGCAGTGTTTTCGAGTGTAGCCATGCACAGCCAGGTAGAACCACAGCCTCTCTTGTCTGCGCCATATGGTAGGTGTCCTTGTGTAGCAGCTTAAGGGACCCTTTATCTGTGCGATGTAACTATTTTGTCTGAAGCCAACATCCTCTTACATTGCCTTTATCCTTTCACCCCATCTCACAATCTCCACTCACCCGTCATACCCCAACAGAGCATCCCATACCAAGGATATACTCCTGCCCCTGTCCCATCAAGCCCCTTAAACAATCTCCCCTCTCCTACCCCTTTCTCCCCTGCTTCCAGATGTGGCTTAATTTACTGCGACTCTGCTAATTGCTGTAATTAAGGATTAATTACTGTTAATTACCACAGCATAAACTCGTCAGCAGTCAAAGAGCGGTGCCTTATGAAACGTGCCATGCTCTGGAACACACAGCGCGGGGGAGCGAGGGAGCAGCGGAGGAGCGGTGCAGGGCTGGACCTTGTGTTATATGGGATCGTCCCGGTGCAGTGGGGGCTCGTGTATAGGGCCAGGCTGCATGCTAACTGTCATGGACCATCGGCCGCCTCCTCCCAAGCCTCCCCCCAATGCTTCACACATCACCTCCTTGCCAACTGTTGCACAGGACAACATCGCTGCTCCTGTCATCTGTCAGTGGCTCTATTAGGGGAAAGCATGTGTCAGAAATGGAGTGATACAGTTTGGTTATGTAGAGGTTATTTTTGTGTATATTAAACAATGGAGAGGAGTCTTTCTATGTGTAGTTTGCATGGCGTCCTCTTTAGGCCTCCCATCAACCTAAACCATGCACAGATGAGGACTATTTTTTTCCACAAGGACAACAAAATGTACTTTAATGTGCACTGCATAACATTTCTAGTGGAGGCTCCGCCACTTACTTGTCTCCAGGGAAATGTTATTGCCTTGTCTAGAATATTCCACAGTATAGATTAAACTAACTATCACAAGGGAGACAAGCAGGGCACAGCATTATACTATATTACAACTCAGATCTGTGGAGAATCACCACATTCACAGAAGGAATTCATGTATTTTTGAGCAATAGGCAGCGGACTGCACCTGTAATAAATAAATGCTAGATGGATATGTTTAATGTCACACCATGGAACATTCCAGGCAAAACAATAATATCTTTTTATTTTTTTTCACTTGGTGTGTTTTGAACACAGTACTGTACTTACTGACCAGTGGATTGCTCTCAAAAATGTTGAAATGATTGTGGACTTAGTTAAATGCAAATTCTTGTGATCTCCAGTCTACTTGACTACTTGTAACAGTGGAATTAGGTCTCATTTGAGCTGTATTTATTATAGAATTCTTGCTGGTTCTTTTCCACATGAGCAGTAAATGTCTCTCCACGCTGCCGGCTCATGACTTCTCCACTGCTCTATTGCCTTAGTGCACAGCACTGGTGCCTGTAGCTAGGGACATTGTACAGGCGATGCACAATGTTTCATTCAATCATCCAGTCACAAAGATATATATTTTTAGGACACCTTAAAAAAGACTGACAACCAGGGGGCTAATGTATTGCCTATTTGCAATAATGAATTATTTTAATGAAGCTTTTGAAGCGGGGGATTGCTGTGCATTGGTGGCGGGGCTGTGCTCAGAATGGTCTTTTCCTCTAGCGATGGCTTTGCCTCATTATCAGGCCAGACCCTCAGGCCGCAACTGGCCTGCTTAAGCTTCCAATGATGACGATAATTACCGTTATTAAGAGTAGCTGCGGGGGGAACTTGTTCTGAAAAATACCAAGCTGAGTTCTTCTTGCCTGGGCTTTCTTTGCCGCTGTCGCAAGAGAGAAGTCGCCAGTGGAGAGAGGAGAGAGAGGGAGGAGAGGGAGGGGACGAGGGGAGCGGCCACCAAATCCGCCTAATGTGAAGCCTGTCAGCTCGTCTCCCACCAGCTGTCACCACCCAAATGCACCCGGGTTCATTTTTTTAATTGACACCTCGCTTTCCCATTCCATTTCTATTTTTCGCCTTTCATTCTGCCTCCATCACTCTCCTCTCTGCTGGCTGAGCGGTCCATGTTGCCCCCCTGTCCCTCCTGTGCTTCTTTGGTGTTTTTCCTTGTCCTTGGTGTACCCCCCTCTCCCTACAGCACAGGTGCGCTCGTCCTCACGTGATATTTGGCTGATAAAACATAAAGCTGTTTTGGTGCAGTTTTATGGCTCTGCCCTTGTGTGCTGGGGCTGTACAGGGCCCATTATCTGCTGATGGAAGGAAACATTTTGGGACACACAGAGTTTTCCCTGAGTTCAGATTCACACAACAAATCAGGCTTTCTGCTGTCAGCTTGTTGCCTCTTATGGCTTTTTTAATTGTGCAAAGAAAAAACTAATACTTTTATAATATTCTGATCAAATGATTCTTTAAAGTGTAAAAACAATGGTTTATATGATGTTGTTTATATATCTAAGCAAGCAGTGCTGCCTGCATTGAGCTGATATATTAATGTAATCTTTTGTTATTAACTAATTTATGTATAAAAACAATAGTAGAATGGTTTTATAATCCCTCTTGTAGGTGCTTTTCTTTTGTAGTGATGTTAGACTACACCAATATATTTTATAGTGCTGGTTTTATTGTGAGCTGTGATTAGCAATATCATAATGATGTCATTACAGTCCAAACTCCATTCAGCAGAAATGGCCACCTAAATTAAATAAGCATAATGCTGCTTGAGCATTGTTGGTAATGGTTATGGCTTTAGCTCTGCTGTTTGGGTCCTGAGCTGAAGCTGGTCCCACATGCAGATGAGCGCTGGGTGCCAGGCCTGTGAAGGCGCTGCTGGGAGGTGCTTGTATTAGTGATACTTGTCATGTCTGCTGTAAATCACACTGCTTTTTTCAGGTTCTAGGTTGTTGTTGTTTTGTGGGAGAATGCTGCGTGGCAGGGATGAATGGTGGTGATGTTACATTATCATGTGGCTGTCGCTTTCACTCGCGCTGACTGCTCCCTGACAGGCCCCCCCAAACACACACACACACACACACACACACACACTGCTGTCGGAGCGGCCCTGATTTATTAACTGCTGAAATCCTAGATGACGTGTGCCCACACAATCAATAGGGAGTGCAGCCGCTGCCTGGCCCTCTCAGGGGTCATGTGATGTGGACGCTAGCGACAGGAAGGACACACCACCAGGCTAGTGCTACTGCTGCTGCTGCACTGTGGATTGCATTACTGTATTGATGGGAAATGGATCCAGTCCAGCTCAGGCTGCAAGCTGCCAGTCAGAGGCAGGAGGGCTAAACTTTCATCATGGCTGTCAGGGATATCACCGCTGCCTTGTTTGTCCGTAAATCTTCCTAATTGTGACAGAATACTTCAACATCATTAATTAAACATGTTTTCATTTAAAGCACTCGCAGGGCACCAGGCTGGGAGCTCAGGGTAGTCTGCCAATGTGTGTTATGTGCCTATGCGCGCACACGCCTGACTGCTTGCATTG
This sequence comes from Paratrypauchen microcephalus, assembly GCA_036785185.1. Taxonomy (NCBI): domain Eukaryota; kingdom Metazoa; phylum Chordata; class Actinopteri; order Gobiiformes; family Gobiidae; genus Paratrypauchen; species Paratrypauchen microcephalus. The sequence goes on along the minus strand of JAVJIX010000021.1, from coordinate 5,701,472 downwards.
TGTGTGCGTGCGTGTGTGCTCTTTGATTCCTTTTCGATGAGTGGGTGGCTTAATCGTCATGTTTATTTACACTCCTGTTGTCTGCAAACAGCAGGCGGCGGCTATGGGCATCCGCGGGCCCTTAAGGAAGCATCGCACAAAATTAATCTCCCCAATAAGCAAACAAAAGCATGTTCTTCGAGTCATTCATTATTAAAGGTCCTGAAATTGTATTCATTTATTCTAGCCTTTTTGGACCACGTCTTGGTGATGGAATTATGCACAAAGAAGCAAGAAGAAAGGAAGGATGGAGGAGGGAGGAAGCGACAAAGGGGGGAGAAGCGTCCTCTCATTGTTCAATTAAGTCTGTCAGTAATGATCAAGATGAGATGATGGCCGTCTTCCTTTTATAGATACTTATCTGTGAGCGTCTGTAAGGGAAGCCCGCCTGAACTCAAATGTTGCCACAATAAAACAGAGAAAGTGTGTTTTATAAAAGCTGGTGTTATGCTAGTGCGGGGAGATGAATAGTAATCGGAGGCACTTTGGGCTGTCAGGTGATTATGATAATGCATAGTCTTTGGTTGCAGAGTTCACAATGAGCGGTCGGACTGGCATTGAAGGTCCAATCGATTTCGTTGCTATTACCAAACGCAAATAAATAAAGGCTGATGGCCACGGTTCGGGGTAATTATGCCACCAGTGAACTGAATTGTTAGATTTTCCTTATTAATTGTATTTATTTAATCCAATTCATGCTTTTAGTTGTGCACTCGGGGACTCGCCGCTGGATGAATAAATCAAGCTCGGGCTCATTAGACTTCTCCCTGTAGTTGTAACGTGCCACTGTTTTGTCAGAATCATATTATCATTTCTCACTGATGAAAGATGGATTCTTCCGTGGTGCTGGTTGTAGCGTAGACGCCCATGCCCTCTAAAGCCCTAACCCCCACCCGCTTCTCCTTCACCACCCACGTGAACTCCTGACCTTTTCCAACCGTCTGATAGCCATTGACATTTGCCTCTCTTGAGCTGCGCTTGCTCACGTGTTGGGGTGGGAGGCTGGGGGGGTGATGGGAATGGATGATGTTATTGCTGGAGGAGAGGAAGAAGAGCAGAATAGAATGGAAAGGGAAAAAAAATATGGTCAACTATACAAGAATCCACCCAGACCTGAGCGGAAAGGTTGTGAGCTGTTGCAACCTTACATGGTCATCAGGTATAAATCATTGTCATAGTTACATATTTACATGGCAAAATTACATTAATAGGATTTGTTCGTTTCTCAAATGACGGAGCTTTGGTTTTGTCCTTGAAGACAGCGAATGCATCTTAGACCTCCACATGGCTTACTATCTCCAGCACCTTTGTACCAAGAGAGCCTTCTGGTGGTTGGAAAAGGCAGGGCAACCATAATGCCACTAGTCTTCACCAATAATATATATATATATATACACCATACATTGTTCCTTAATAAGAATAATGCAAGTTAATCACAGTAAACCATGTTTAGATAGACAGTATCATTCAAAAGGCCTGAGCTGCACCAAACAAATATCAGAATGAACCAATATTTAGCTATGTAAGTTAGTTATTCAACCACTGACAACTCAAACTGACAACAAAACTACCCAACATCTTCCCATTTTTACAAAGAAAACACGATATGCATGATAAATATTGAGCCCCTAAATATATTGTCCCAGCTTTCATATACTTAACGACAAGTCGATACAAGATTTATCATGACAGACCTACGTATTGTTCCTTAAAATATACTTAAAAACAGCTCAGATTTAATTAAGTGACAGTACACCCACTTTTTGTTGACAGTGAATTACAGTGGGCTTGAAACCATGCTCTGTCAGGGCTGTCTTGGTGCCGATTGGACGTCATTTTGGGCATGATGAGAAGTGAGTGGTGGAGTGTGGATTGCCTGCGTTGCCTGTGGGCTGAGTGCAAGGCTGTGTGCGATTAAACCCTCTAAACATTACAGAAGCAGCTCTTTGTCAGGAGTAAAGGGATCTGGGGGCGTGCTAAATTAAGATGACAGGATTGTGAATATTTCTGCAGGGAGTAGTAGGCTATGCTGCTGTGTGGATTTGGAGAAACTTAGAGAGCAGGCTAAATTTGGAAGTTCTGATTTTTTGGTTGGAATGTCTGGCTGAGCTGCTGTTCGCTTTTGCAGCATTGGTTTCTATAGACATTAGGAAGACAGTAAACTGAAATATCGGGTTGACCTAAAAAAAATATATATATATATATATTAGGGCTGTCAAACGATTAATTTTCTTGATCGCAACTAATCTCAGAAATTTCATAGTTAATCGCGATTAATCATGATTTATTTTGCATGTTTAAAATTGATATCTTGCAGTAAGACCGTTCAAATCTAAAGTTAAACTCACAATGCAAAGTATTTCTCACCATTTTTTTTATTTCAAAAAAGTGCAGAGAAAGGAAAAAGTAACAATGAACCAGTAATAGTGCTTACTTTGAGAAATTGTAAATAAATGATTGAAGCCCGCTCGAGCTGCCTACGGATGCGTAGAAGGAACAAAATACTAGCAAACTCAAAATAGCGCGTTTAACCGACAATGAGTTTAATTAATACAACCAAATGAGCTGCATATGGATGGTAGAATTGCGGAAAATGCTGGCAAACTCTGATCGCGATTAAAAAAATTGTTCGCGATCAATCGCGATGTGCGATTAATCGCGATTAACGCGTTAATATTCCCAGCCCTAATATATATATATATATATATATATATATATATAAACTATATCGTAAACTGGTGCAATGAATAAGAACCTTTATGCTCTTAGCCTTTAGTCACAGACAATCAGTAACAAGCCATGGGGTGTTTCAGTGCTGTGTGTTCCAGATTGTTTACACGCTTAAAAGTTATATGTCATTTTTAACTGACCATGATAACTACTTAAAATAGACATTGAGAAGTATATAACTGAGCACAGTGGGCTGGACCATTTATTCATTTCATGGGTCCTCTATGAAGTCCTGAAATACGAGGTTTCTTTTGGGCTAGTATTCTTAATAGTATTTTTTTCTCTGTCTGTTACAGTGCTCAGTATCCGTGGTGCCCAGGAGGAGGAGCCTCCAGACCCTCAGCTGATGCGATTGGACAACATGCTGCTGGCAGAGGGCGTGGCTGGCCCGGAGAAAGGGGGCGGGTCAGCCGCAGCGGCGGCGGCCGCAGCTGCCACCGGAGGAGTGGGCGCAGACAACTCAGCAGAGCACTCAGACTACAGGGCCAAGCTGTCGCAGATCCGGCAAATCTACCACACAGAGTTGGAGAAATATGAGCAGGTCTTCACTCATGTAAAATTTATTATTATTACCTTTTAGACTCACAATATACTGTACATTCACCATGTTTAATGGAGCGCTATGATAACCCTATTCCTTATGTCTACAAAACAGTATTGGTCAGCTCCAGAACACCACTGCATGTTTTACAACATGATTTACAATAAGAAAATGTTTCTAATTAGTCATTATATTGCTCTAATTATGATTCACCAACTGGCACCAAAACAATATAGATGAAGAAACCAGCATAGAGTACTTCTGTGATGGAGAAACAAGCTTTGCTTGATGCTGTTACTAGAAATAAAATATTATTCAAAATCAACATCTGAACTCACCTCCAGGGATGTTTTTGATTAGGGAACATAATGGCAAGACTAAACATTACCGTAGCTCCCCATTAAGCACAGTACACACAGTACGTAGGACACCAACTGGGCATCACGGGGCACCATGTGAATCCTCGGAAACCAACTTGCGGTGCGACCCACAGCACTTTGAGGGGTCATCGTGGGCGGGACAGAAGCACCCCTCATCTCCCACCTCCTCGATCTTCAGATTTTCACAGCCCGGTGGGACACATCAAAACATCTGTGCCTAGGGCACCCGGATGGCTAGCTACGGCTCTGGAAGTACACAATATATAACAGAGCATATTTAAATGTCCTTATTTAGAATGCTACAAGGCTATTTACACAATTAGTAGATTTTTTGATGGCATAAATGCTCGTGACTTGGCATAAATGCTCATGTAGTTGCTTTCTTTGTAAACAAATATCTGGCCATGGTTGTTAAATTTCCCTTGCTCATTTTATATCAAATCCTCTTAATAGGCTTTCAAAGACCAACTCAACACAATCGTAGCTCCTATGCACGATACCATCTCCTGCTTGTGATCTGCTATTATCTCAGTCACACCTCTGCTTATTCCCAAACACTGTAACGTCTTGTCATTCCGTTGGAAGTGACGGCGTTTTGGGTTTGTCATCCTCGGCGTGGGAAGGCCAGTCATCGCTAACTGTCAGCGTCAATACACACCTGAGCATTTGTGTGTCACTGCTCCGGCACACCTCGTCTATGAGTGAGTGAGTAGTGTCTGCCGCCAGTGTGTACAAGCAGAACGGCGGCGACGCTGCATCACTTTGACTGACGTAACCCTGGTGTTGACAAGCAACAGACACCTTGACTCTGAATGCAGTCATATCTGGTGACTGATTCAGACACAGGGAGAATGAGCTAGACTGAGAGATGGAGTGAAAAGACAGTTTAAACCTCTTGAACGTGAACGGGGCTGAAAGCTGCCTGTCATTTCAGATTTCTTTTCTCTTGTCACATTTTCGTTTCTATTGAAGAGCCGTCTTTAATATTCAGAGCACCGCAAGTCGTGCTGCCTCCTCTGTATGACACCAGTGCCATTTGTTTGGTGTCACACACGGCTGTCTCCTGCTACCATTTAGACTGTGCAGATTGCTCAGTGTGCTCCTGACTGGACCTAGGCCTAAAGCTGTTTAAATTGATCTTTCATACATATCTTGTCACAGATATAGGTCATTAAGTAAAGACTAACCAAAGTAATGTGTCGTAATTGTTCAGAAATCAATTTGACATCACATGCTGCCAGAGAGGTTTGGCTTTTCACTGTTAAAGGTCCTATATTACACAAAATTGACTCTTGTGAGCTTTAACCCTTGTTATAATGCTGTTACCTCATCAAAAACATACACGGAGCTGTGTTTTGTTTAATTCACACATGTTTGAGTAATCCTTTATTATTACCGTAGTCTGTCTGCATGTCCAAAGCTCAAAGTGTTCTGTTCCACTTTGTGATTTTATAAAGCAGTATTTTTAAAGTTTTTTTTTTAAGTTAAGCTGCCTTTTACCTTTTGTTCAGTAGAGATGAGAGTGTCCAGGGCTGAAATTATCCAGATGATTCTCGTGAAGGTGTATGGAGTTTAAAAAGACAGTGGAGCACTCACTATTACCACTTGACATCATCAGGTGGAACAGTGTTTTCTGATTGAGAGAAGAACTCAGCCTAAATATGCAGGGTTTGTGTGTTAAACCTGTGTGAATGAAAGAAAACACAACTCTAGGTATGTTTTTGGCAAGGAAAAAACATTATAATACAGCGTAATATGGGCCCTTTAAATATGCAGTTGATGCTGCTCTATTGCTCTGTGACATTCTTAACTCCCATTTATCACTCATTACTGTCTTATGTAGTAAAGCCTACAGGTCCAAAAATAAATCAACAAATATGCACAATCTTCTCCATTTAAAACCTAAGCACAACATAGAAAAGACTGAAAATGTGTCTTGTATTGTTTAAAATGCATGATGATAAGAACCAATTAAATCTGTCAATTAAATTCTTGTTACTGACCTCATTAGCTATTTTTTGCTATGAGACAACTAGTGCAAATACAGAAGTTGCTTCTTCATAGAAAACCATTTAAAGGTCTTCTTTGTTGATGTATAATTGGGTTGGCTGAGCATGTGATTGGCCCAAAGCCTCCAGCACAGATGACATGTTGCAGTCTTGCTTTTCACAGATTCACAATTCACTTTCAGGAGGGTGAGAAAAAAATCACTCTCTCCATAGTTTTGGCTATGGCGGTCCAAACCACTGCTTCTTACTTAAAACACCGTAATACTGTGAGCGTATAGCATGTACCAAACCAAGCCGGCTGCTCCCCACAATCTAATTTCACCCCTTTGTTCTCGGCTGCGTGATAGTTATATTCCACGTGTGAGTCATGTCTTTGTGTGCTTCCAGGCGTGCAATGAGTTCACCACCCATGTGATGAACCTGCTGAGGGAGCAGTCGCGCACTCGGCCCATCTCGCCAAAAGAGATCGAGCGCATGGTCAGCATCATCCACCGCAAGTTCAGCTCCATCCAAATGCAACTGAAGCAGAGCACCTGCGAGGCCGTCATGATCCTGCGCTCACGCTTCCTCGACGCCAGGTCTGTGCAGTGCAACAACAATGTTTGTGGGGTGATATCATACAGGAATTGTTTACCTTAAACTAAATAACTAACTTTTTATTAGAGATTGAAATTGTCTTCCAGATAAAAAGGAGTTAAAGATATAGAAAATAAAATAAAAATGCCATAAAAAGAGCTCATTAAAAATGAAAATAAAAGTTTCTATTTATTTTGTAAACTTTTAAATGAGAGTAAGTCATATTTCAGTTTTTTTTTTTAACAATAATTTCACATTTAGCTGATACTTAAATCTCAACTTTAAACTAAAGACACATTTTTGTTTGACAAAATATTGTGTGCATATTATAACTGAGACAGTCAATTTCACCCACCCCTACACCTATGTGTTTTATTTTAATGTAGTCCTTTCACTTTTTGTGATATGTGAAGCACATTTCTGATGGATTACAAATACACTATATTGCCAAAAGAATTTGCTCACCTGCTTTCACTTGCATATGAACTTAAGCTGCATCCCATTCTTAATCTATAGAGTTTAATATGACGTCGGTCCACCCTTTGCAGCTATAACAGCTTCAACTCTTCTGGGAAGGCTGTCCACAAGGTTTAGGAGTGTGTTTATGGGAATTTTTGACCACTCTTCCAGAAGTACATTTGTGAGGTCACACACTGATGTTGGACGAGAAGGCCTGGCTCTCAGTCTCCGCTCTAATTCATCCCAAAGTCGGGTTGAGATCAGGACTTTGTGCAGGCCAGTCAAGTTCATCCACACCAAACTCTCTCATCCATGTCTTTATGGACCTTGCTTTGTGCACTGGTGCACAGTCATGTTGAAGAGGAAGGGGCCATCTCCAGGGGCCTCACTGTTCCACAAAATTGGGAGTATGGAATTGTCCAAAATCTCTTGGTATTCTGAAACATTTAGAGTTCCTTTCACTGGAACTAAGGGGCCAAGCCCAGCTTCTGAAGAACAACCCCACACCATAATCCCTCCTCCACCAGACTTTCCACTTGGCACAATGCAGTCAGACAAGTACCGTTCTCCTGGCAACCGCCAAACCCAGACTCGTCCATCAGACTGCCAGATGGAAAAGTGCGATTCATCACTCCAGAGAACGCGTCTCCACTGCTCTAGAGCAGTGTTTCCCAACCAGGGGTACAAGTACCCCTAGGGGTACTCAAGCACACTGCAGGGGGTACTTGGCAGTGCCGCTGCCAGGCACAGGGGGAGATTTTTTGGAATTTTTTAATTCTAATTTGAGTAAATTTGAGTAAAAGAGAAAATGCCTGAGAATAAAATTTTCAAATTAAGGAGATGAAATAAAATTTTCATTTAATAATCCATTGTGTTACGTTCTACTTTTGGAGAATTATCAACACGTATGAGTGAGGGGGTACTCGAGGTATGACAAAAAGGCTCAGGGGGTACACAAGACAAAAAAGGTTGGGAAACACTGCTCTAGAGTCCAGTAGCGGCGTGCATCAGACGCTTTGCATTGCACTTGGTGATGTATGGCTTGGATGCAGCTGCTCGGCCATGAAAACCCATTCCATGAAGCTCTCTACACACTGTCCTTGAGCTAATCTGAAGAGCACATGAAGTTTGGAGGTTTGTAGTGATTGACTCTGCAGAAAGTTCACAACCTCTGTGCAGTATGCCCCTCAGCATCTGCTGACTCCACCCCGTCGGTTTATGTAGTGTTGCTTTCACTCCCACTCGCTTCCACTTTGTTATAATACCATCACTGGAACATTTAGAAGCAAGCAAATTTCATGACTGGACTTGTTGCGCAGGTGGCATCCTATCACAGCACCACGCTGGAATTCACTGAGCTCCTGAGAGCGACCCATTCTTTCACAAATGTTTGTAGAAACAGTCTGCAGGCCTAGGAGCTTGATTTTTATACCATAAAATGGCCATGGAAGTGATTGGAACACCTGATTTTGATTAGTTGGATGGGTAACTGAAAACTTTCGGCACTATAGGTATCTGATATGGTATTTGTTATCGAGATTATTTTTTTTATTTTTTTTTTTAAATTGCCCACATTTAGGTCAGGACTTGACATTAATCCCATCATGAGCCAAATACTGGTATATTTCTTTGGTCAGACAGAATTCATAGTCTGGAAATGTAATGGTATTTTTCTAATTGTTATATTTTTTCCAGGCGAAAGAGGAGAAACTTCAACAAACAGGCGACAGAGATCCTAAACGAGTACTTTTACTCCCACCTCAGTAACCCTTACCCCAGCGAGGAGGCCAAAGAGGAGCTGGCCAAGAAGTGCGGCATCACCGTCTCACAGGTATATAACAGCTAACTTCCAAACTTTGTATAACATTATCTTATCTTATTTCATTGTATTTGCATTGATGGCAGCTACCAAGATTTTCGGTAGTGTCTAACTATTTTCGCATGCACCTATTAGGTTTCCAGCCTTGCATAGATGAATTTAAATGCCACAATGCTAAGATGATAAGAAAGGTTATCTGCACAAGAGAAATCATCTTTCAAACGGCAGATAAAGTCAGAATAGAGAACAATCAGGACATAATACTCCTCTACTCAAAATGCTAAATTAGTGTGTATACTTTTAATGCATAATACATCTGCAAATAGAGGACTTATTTTGAGTAATAGCTGTGTGCAGATGTCTTATATACTTATGTAACGTGTATTTACCCAGGTATCCAACTGGTTTGGGAACAAGAGAATCCGGTACAAGAAAAACATTGGCAAGTTCCAAGAGGAGGCCAACATGTACGCAGCGAGGACCGCAGTGAACGCAACCAACGTGTCAGCTCACGGCAGCCAGGCCAATTCCCCCTCCACTCCCAATTCAGCAGGTGAGACCCAGTTAGTGAAGTGAAACCTGAACTTCATAAATACTACTACTATTACTATTACTATTACTATTACTATTACTATTACTATTACTTCTACTACTACTACTACAACTACTACTACTTGTACTGGGGTTTTGGGGCCCCATTTCAAGACACATATGTTTGGGGTTCCTCACTGACTCCCATTCAGTGTTGGGTGTAAAAATAGTTTAAAAAAAAAATAGTGGTATAGGGTAAAAATAGTGTAATGGACTACTACTGAAAATTTGGTAACGAAACGTAGTTCTTTTTTCAATTCTGCGCAACGTTACTTCTCTGTGTACGTGGGCCGGTCACCGCCCTGGCGGCACGATGCAGTTGGGCCGCACTGAGGACAGTCCAATCCTGTCAACAGTCGCGCCGGGAGCAGGGGTACCCATCTCTGCCCAGGAGCAGAGAGGGCACAGCGGGCGCTGATGCCATGGCCTCGGAACGTGGCAGGAGGAGCTGTAAAGCACACAGCCAGAAAGTAGTGCCACCTTTGCCTTGAGCCTGCCTGACCAACACAGAGCTGGACGCGGCACACTGCCTCGGAGGAAGTGCGCTCGGTGGGGGCCAGCGATGCCCGGGAAGAGGTCCCTTGAGGGGATCCTCTCGCACCGAGCAGCCGTCCCGCCGAGTTGAATCCCCCGGGCAGACGAAACAGACGGTTTCACGTCCGCTTGAACTCCCTCTTCAAAGTTCTTTTAATCTTAGATTGAGTTTACCACCAAAAAGTTACCAAAGTAATGAGTTACTTTGAAAAAGTTACTTTCCATAGAGAGTAACTAAGTAAAGTAAGGGATTACTTTTTAAAGAAGTAACAAGCCAACACGACTTTTTTAAAGTCACTTCCCCAACACTGCTTCCAATCCCAACAGTATATTGTATATGGTAACTTGGGCAAAACATGAAGTAAATTGTGTTCTTTAACCTTTGCTCAAAAATGTGTTTATTGTTAATGAAAGTCCTATTGTTTAACTTTTCAGCCAATAATTGACTAAGATAAAAGCTGTGAGAGGGCTTGCATCTCCATAAAACAAACACTTCTTGGACTGGGGGAGGGCCTTTTGTTCGTTTGGTTATAATATTCCACTTACCTGGCCAGCCAAATGATATCTCTCTGTATTTCCTATACACCGCGATACCATTTGAACACCCTCCATCCACCCTCGCTCCTCCGGTTCCAAACGGACTTCGCGATTCTGATTCGTTCAAAGATGGTGACGTCAGTGCCCCCGCCTTTGCCCGCAAAGTCACTCTTAGGCAGCGGAAGTTCCGCCTCAGTTTTGAATCAAGATGGCGCAATCTCTGATTGGTTCACTTAGCTGTCTGTCTACGCGCAACCGCAGCGCATTTTGGACCAAGCGTTACCAGACTCACTCGCTGGTACAGCGATGAGTCATGGATTCTTCCAGGCAAATATTCCACAGTAGGGCATAAAACTCTATTGAGAAGTATGGTTTTAACTCTTCATGGAATCATGCAGGTGACATGCCACCTCCAGAAATTGGTGCTATAAACAAAATTTCAAAAGTAAATGTATTATTCATTCCAATTAACCATTTCCAATACTCATTAGGCGAGGTATTTAGAAAATGTATTATGTAATGTATGTGTCTGGAAAGGTTGTTAAAAATCTAGTTAGTTGCAACTTCAGTAAATTCAGGGTCAGTTAAGTCTTCACAATATAAACCTACACAGCATCAAGGATACCAATTTTATTTGAGTGCACTGTACATTAGGACTGTACTTTACAAATGGGATTTTGGGCTCCAACTCAAGAACTGTGTCTCTGGGGCTCGTCGGCAGCCCGTAATTTTCCTAACAGTAGCTTACATCTCTATTGGATTTCTTAGATATATTTTCCATTTTCCATCTCCCTCTCTCTCTTTCACTGGGTTATTGACCTTTTGCTCTTGCAGACGCTAATTTTTCCTGCCTCTTGTCCGGTTGACCTCGTGCATGCCATTAAGCAGGTCCGAGGCCAAGCCAAGTCTTTTGTCATATAGAGACTTCTTCAACTGTATTGGATTAGGAAGCGGGTGTTGAAATCAAGTTAACCATGCTGTTCTTTACATCTGGGGAGCTGCTGTACATTACAGGACAAAGACTATTCTTCGAGCCTTCCTGTAATCAATTATTGTTTGCTTACTGCTTTAACAAAACAATCCATAAGTGCTTTTTAACAGGGCTGTTTTATCATCTTGTATTGGCTGTTCCTATGCCCTTTTCCACTGCTGTGTACAGATGTAGTGAGCTAACCCCTTTGCTTTGCATGACTTTTCTAACTCTGTCCTCTCTTCTCTTCTCCTCCAAACCTCCATGTCTTTTCAGGTTCTGCTGGCTCTTTTAACATGTCAAACTCCGGAGATTTGTTCATGAGTGTGCAGTCCCTCAATGGGGACTCGTACCAAGGGGGGCAAGTGGGGGCCAACATTCAATCCCAGGTATGAAAGCTTAGCCTGTAATTTATATGATGTAAAATTATCTTCAGCACCAACATACAAAATATTTACTGTTTGTTTATTCTTAAACAAAAGCTGCCTTAAATGATTATTAGTCATATTGATTTTTATTTTTGCTCCGTTTTCATTCAGTCTAAAATGCTTTCCCATTTTCCCTTTGTTCACTAATTTAGATGCTGTGTTAGATTTTTACTGTGTAAAAAATGTTAACAGAACTAGAACTTTGCAGTGGTCTAAAATTATTCCTCACTTACCTCATGCTTTCCTAGCATCCTAATTATTCACTACAATGAGTTTATAATGAGTGTACAATTGTCAGAGACCAGAGCGGAGTTTTGCTGTCACGGTAATGATAGCAACTAGCATGCTAATTGTGCACTTCCTGATTCTTCCTATGCAGATATATATATATATATATTACAATGTAATTTTTAATCAAAGATTTTTGCCAGTATAATGATCTTTTAATAGTAAACCATCACAGTACAGTTTATGATAAATCTACAAAAAGTCTGTCAGTTATAATGCACATATATATGCACATTTCTACTTGTATTGCCTTTTCAGGTTGTAGTTTTATGAATAAATAACACTTACCGTCAGTGAATAAAAAGCCAATTGATGCAATTTCCCTCCATTTTTTTTCCAAATGCCACTCCTTACCAGGGGGCTCACTTTTCAGCCCACAGTGAGAACGCTTCGCCTAATATTCCCTGCATGTAATAATGTCTCCGCTCTGGTCAGTCTGGGAAGTACGATAAACAGAAGTTAACCTCCGCAGTCACACAAAGGGTAAAGAGTGCCTTAAGCCTCCCATTACCCCATTGTCAAATCCCTGAGTACACGTCGGCGGACACTTTTGGAGCCGGTACAGCACTTATCAGCAGCATGACGGGATTTCACATAGCCACTGGTGCCTCCATACTCCCCTGACCTTGCCTCAGTGGACAGACAGGGCCATAGCTGCAATATCAAGTGTTAAACCTTACACCAAACATTAAGAAATCATCTCCCGTGGTCATGTCCTCCACTTTTGGCACCAGAGTCTCCCCGTCCGTCCCTCTTTCTATTCAGATCAGCTCTTCACAAACGCTTTAGGATTCTTCATGAATATGTAGCAGGGATATTGCTTATAAAGGGAGAGACGGAGGTCCTCAGGGTTGGGCCTTAAATATTTAGGCTTGTGTTGTTTCTGAAGGGTTAGTTTCTAAATGCATGACCTCGCTGTGAATTTAAAAGAAGTGATTGTGGAGGTTTAAACTGCTGTAAAACAGTATGGCAGGTTTATATATAGAGAGCTCTGTTTTCCCTTTTTGTGTCAGATTAGCCTGGTAAAATAGAAAATAGATACATTTTTATATATATTTAGGTAAGGCCGGTACATATTTACCATTCCACAACTGAACTTTAGTTAGGAGTCTTAGCCTAACCTTACTAATATATAAGAAGTGTTGGGAAGTAAATTAATACATGTACTGAGAATGTATATTCTGAATACTACTTTTGAGTAAATGCATTCCGATACAGTTACTTTTTCATTTTGTGGTGTTCAGAAGTTACTTTTCTAAAATTAAAGGAATACATTTTGGTATTTGAGCATGTAATTTAGGCTTCAAACTGCTCATAATCAGTGAGAAAAATAGACAGTTCTGCTCTTGTGGTGAATGCAGATGTGATTGTTCCAGCTCCAGTTAGTATAGGAAATGCTTTAAAAACACTGGAACTTTTTTGTCGTGTCTTTACTCTATAATTTAAATGCATCTTGATGTAAAAGTATTATGAGTATTCAGAATACAATACTCTGATTGGTTTATGTAACAGAATACGTTCCAAAATACGTTGTAATACAGGTATTCAGTAGTGCTGTCAAGCAATTAAAAATGTATCTAATTAATTACAGGATTTGTAATTAATTAATCTAATTAATCACATTTTAAGCATGTGTGAGAGAGAGATTGAGGGAGAGAGAGATTGAGGGAGAGAGAGATTGAGAGAGAGAGGGAGAGATTGTGAGTGAGCGAGCGAACCCACTTTCCGATTGAGTTTGTCAGTTTTTCTGCAGTCGCTTTGCTCAATCGTTTCCCAAATTCTGAGAGTGTGCCTTGGTGGTTTTTTGGTTTGGTGAAGTGCGCACTATCACCGGTAAGGATGGAACTTGTCCGGACGTGTTTATCGTTCAAATGATCCGTCAGGCTGGAGCAGCTTTGGTGATCGGAAAATTCTTTTTGACAAAAGCTACAAATCACCACCTTCTTGTTGACAGTCCCGTCTTCGTTCTTTTTATTAAAAAACTTGCCGTTCAAAGGCCCTGGCAGTGGTTTGCTCGCCGCACGCCAAATTTAAAATGTGTGCCCATTGAATTGCCGCTCATAATTAAGTGCATACATTTTTATAACGCGTTAATTTGCAGTGTAATTAATTAATCTAATTAACGCGTTAAACTGACAGCCCTAGTATTCAGTATTCTGTAACTAAATGCATTTTTCTGCAAGTATTCTTCCCATCAGTGCATATAGGTGTAGTATAGTCAGTTTTCATTGTTCCCATGTTATTACAAAGCTTTATATAAAAAAAGGGAAATATGATATGTCTGTGCTAACCCAGCAATTTAAAGGGATAGTGCGGGTTTTTTTTAAAATGTTAATCTGTATGGGTTTCCTTCTAAAAGTTACGTGTGTTGACACCGGCTTACCTCTGACAGTCTCAGCTGATCCCGGTTCGGCTCGCTTTCTGGAGCCCACGTAAGTAGGTCCGGTAACTTCCCTGGAACATGAAATAAAGCTTGTTTTTCTTCTCAAAACAAAACATTTGTTAGAAAGGTGATATATTCCGAAACAGTTGTCCACGAAACATCCAGCAGCGTATTTCGCATTTGCGTATTGTCTCTCTCCACACGTACCACTACGCCCATGTTAACTCTATCGGACTGTTCACTTGTAAACTTCGGCGTAGACATCCGCTGAAGGTGAACAGGCTGATAGAGTTAACATGGGCGTAGTGATACGAGTGGAGAGAGACAATATGCAAATGCGAAATACGCTGCTGGATGTTTCGTGGACAACTGTTTCGGATGCAAATATATCACCTTTCTAACAAATGTTTTGTTTTGAGAAGAAAAACACGCTTTATTTCATGTTCCAGGGAAGTTACCGGACCTACTTACGTGGGCTCCAGAAAGCGAGCCGAACCGGGATCAGCTGAGACTGTCAGAGGTAAGCCGGTGTCAACACACGTAACTTTTAGAAGGAAACCCATACAGATTAACATTAAAAAACTGCACTATCCCTTTAACCCTCCATTTCATCCAAGCCATGTGTTTAGAGCATTCATTTCATCCACCTAGTAAACATGGAGGAAGATCTGCCTAATTAGATTCATTGTGTTATTTTGCATTGTCTCTTATCACACTTGTATAAGGAGCCAAATCATACCGGATTGTGTTTGTAACCTTTTCCAGTTTGTGGCACCCTTTCTCTATCACACTGACCTTTCGTGTGCGAGGCTTGCTTTGTTTAGGCCGTGCGCTGGTGTGACCGGACCCTTTGTTTATGTGTCCCTCTTGTTCCAGGTGGATACCCTTCGCCATGTTATCAGCCAGACCGGAGGATACAGTGACAGCCTCGCAGCCAGCCAGATGTACAGTCCACAGGGCATCAACGTAAGAGCTGTAAACACGCTTTCTCACTGCTACAGACATGGACACTACTGCATCTAGGCAGAGCTAGGGATGTAAAACCTTATATTACACAGCCAGACTATTAAATCCATGACAGACGCTTGTTTATTTACTGAAATTACAGTTACGAGAGTTAAAAGTACTATGCATACAAGCTCTGAGCTAAAAAAAACAAAAAATCTGTTATTAAGATCTTTTCCAGAAACCACTGTGAATACTCACCAGTAAACAAAATCTTCCTTAGTGAAAAGGCAGATTAAACTCTCCAGTCAAAGCTCCACTCACTTCATGCACTCATCTTTTCTGCAGTGGTCCATGTATATTATTATAATCCTAATAAAGTAATTTGTCTAAAACATTTGGTTGACTGAGACACTATTGACTGATTTAACCAAAAACATTTGACATAACCTACTATTTATCGTACATTGAAATGTATCACTATCTGATCTTATCATATCTGAACTTTGATGTATTAGCCAAAGAGTAAATAATACTTTCTATTTAGACAAATTTGGATCAAAATCGTACTTGTTCATTATAATGGTATAATGTATGTAATGGTATAATGTAGATAATTCACAAGAACATTTACTTGATTTTAATTTTATTTAAGTTAATGCATTTGAATGTCCAGTCAGGTTTTGGGGTTCACAACACAAAATGTATGGTCGTTTTAAGGCATAACAAGATTATAACACAAGCTTTTTAATCTTTAGTGGGAAAAAAGACACTACCCTATATGATTCTTTGATGCCATTTAGCAGAAATTTGGTGTTGGGCATCAGTCCAGGCTCTTGCACCCCCTGTCTGGGTCGTGCCCTGGGTGGCAGACAATGAGGCAGGATCTGGACATGCTCCGAGCCTGTCGCAGGATATTAGTGTTAGCGAGGCACCTGCAGTCGACAGCAACAAGGACGCAGATGTCATCTAGCCTCCAAAACACCAGCCCCGAGACTGGCGATCACACCATTCTCCCCTCACCACCATACTGAAAAAGTTGCTAATTGCTAAAAATACGTACGTGGATTGGAAGGGGCGGGGCCTGGAGGTGGGTTCATATGTAGATTCACACAGACAGGCAGTCGTGGGCTGAGCAGAATCGATACGACAGTCACAGGGACAGGAGGAGCGCGGCTTTGGGGCTAGCAGTCCAAGCACATTGGTCAGATCATTCATCCACAGGGACAGTCGCACTGACAGCCCCGCGCCGTCAACACCCCCCAAACTGAAAAAGCACGTATAATAGTGGGATATGTGCAATCTGGGACACTCAACCAATAAATTATTAAGTTTACAGGGCCCATATTACACCATTTTCCGATCTCTCGTGTTTTGTTTCATTCACACAAACACGCAAACCCAGCATATTTAGGCTGAGTTCTTCTATCAAACAGAAAGCTCTCTGTTTCACCTCCTGATATCATGTGGTAATACAGGAAGAACAACAATGATTAAAGAAAATGTAGAAGTAGCTCTGTTAACCTTAAAACTACCACTAAATGACATCACAAGATGGAATAGATCGTTTTGAGCTTTGGAGATGTAGACAGACTAATAATAAAGGATTACTCAGACATGTGTGAATGAAAAACACCACAACTCCAGGCATGTTTTTGAGGAGGTAATAGCATTACGTGCATTATGTGAGTTAGATTGCAGGAACAAGGAAAAAAACAATAACTCTGGATATATATACAGACTTAAAACCAACCACAATATGTAACATTTTAGGTCAACACTAGAACTCCATAATTGCAAAGAAATGCTACAAACAAAGAGAGAAAGTTCAGTATAATTCTTATTGATTGAACTAAATTATAGTGGTAATGTTTTTTGTTGTTGTTTTTACTTAACATTGCTTATTGCTTTTTATTATCCATAACCATCTTGAATTTCATAGCAAGTCTGAGTGAACCATTTCTCTCCAATTTGAAGCACAAATGTCAAAATGTATAATTACTATAATATTAGCTTTATTGTTTTGTTTATAATGAAAATACTTATTTTTTTCTGAGCACACTGTGAATGAAGTGCGGCACCTCTGCAGCACCTATTTTATATTTATTCACTCTCACTAGTATTTTTTCTTTGCCGAGATCTACTGACTGAGCTCACACGGTTCACCTCGTCTCTTTTTATCCTTGAACGGCAATTACACCCCGGAAATTGCTGGTGGGTGTTGCCGTTTCCCAGAGAAATGTTTTTTTTTTCCTTTTTTTCTAGCTTCTTTCATTTTTTTCTTTCACTTGTGCTTCTGAGTAAGATGACAGACAGTCTTTACGCAAAATAACAGGGTTTAGAAATGAGAGGCTGCCACAGCACGTTCACTGCTCGCACTAATAGCACGGAAATTGCAATTAATGTCCGTAATGGTCTTTAGTCAACCTTTTACTGCGACTTGAGGAGGCTTTCAATTTAAAGACCTATTTTTATTGTGATAATGTATTCTTTTTATCAACCATCTTGGGTGTATATTCAGAAAAATGCCAGCGTCTGTCCCCACTTTTGAGCAGAAGAATAAAGTAGATTTTTTAAAAGGCTCATTCAAGGCTGTTTATCTGTCATTAGAAGTGAAACTGTAGACAGCTCTGGTAGCTATTGTTGTGTTTGGAATCAAATACAAAAAAATCACAACAAACTGAAGTTTTTTTAGAAACCTAATGATAAAAGCAATCATTATCGCATTTTGACAAAGGTTTTGGCATGATATTAAATTGTATTAATAATTGAACCCCATTTTAACCCCATTAACCCGATTTAAGTAAGAGGAACATTGATCTCATGCAAAGAATATAATATTTACAATAAAATTTGGTTCCACAATGAATAATAATAAAAATAAAAATGCTGCTGTATCAGTTAAATGTGGTTTTAGAGATCTTTCTGTAGGTCTGACACACCAATGTATAGTTATAGTGACAAAACAATGCAATATTCATAAGGTGAAAAGACTGTCCAACCATTTAGGCCTTTATTGGGAATTTAGTAGCAAGAAACTGTGACCTTTTTTACTATGTAATACCTTTGTAATCAAGGTGTTTAATTACTTATTTTTAAGTTAACTCGAGGGTTATCGACAAGCTTAGGACCCAAATAGTTAGCAACATTTCTGACCATATTCTATGTGTGAATGTGATGTGTGGTGCATTGTTGTTAATTTTGTCATGTGTCTGCAGACAAACGGGGGCTGGCAGGATGCCCCGACCCCTTCGTCAGTGACATCGCCCACAGAAGGTCCCGGAAGCGTCCATTCGGATACTTCCAACTGAATCTCGTCCATCTCTTGGCCCCATCCACACACAGGAACCATGGACTGACCTTGCTATCCACAGTATTACACAGAGGTGTTTGCTGTCCCGCCTCGTGGAGAGGTACAGCAAAATCCAGACCACTCCAAAACACTTCTCTACAGTCGGACACTTGGGATACAAAAATACAAAAATGTTTCAAATTGTAATCGATGGAGATGTTTGTACAGATTTCACATTCTATTCAGAGGGCTGGGGTTACTTACTCACTCATAATGTTTTCACACATCATGATAAAATGTTATGATAAAGAAACCATTCTCCATTCTACCTCTCAGCCACATAAAAACATAGAAAAATGTCAGTGACCATTATTTGTTTTGTAAAAATAAAAAACTTTTTTGTCTTTGCAAGAGGCACATCTTCTTACTTACGTACATTTTGTTGTCTCTCACTTATTCTATGGTACGCCATTTAGACTTAAATATTGCTCAGTTGTTTACAATGTGTGCTTGATAAAGTCTGTCCATCTCCCCCTCAGTCTCCTGCTGCAGGAGATATGAGCTCTAAGGTAACCCTGTGAAGTATGTTATCTGTAAAACAATAAAGAAATACTTGTCATCCAAGTGGACATGCCTGACCTCATTCATTGATCGTAGAAGCTAAAGGTTGTAGGCCTGACCAAAAGTAGATTTCAAGTCTCAATATTGTATCTTATATTCAAGATACTGCATTTACAAGTTGAAGTAAAAGTAAACGCATCTTACTACAGTTATAGTTACAGACAAAATGCATTTGACGTGTGTAAAAAATGTTTGTTTTGTCTACCCTTAATTATTTTACGTTTGCCACAGAAATATTTTAACAGCTGTTTATATTGCATGCCTGTCTCGTGGTTACCTGCTAGAATATTTTCCAAAGTCTGGAGGTTTTACTCAAGTATGTCAAGTTGTCCGAGTATCTAGTTTAGCTCAAGTATAATAATAGTAAATGTCTCCAATCAGTGATGGGAAGAATACTTTGAAAATGTATAGATGAGTTTCAAAGCTACGTCATCACTGAATGCGTGCGCATGGTTGACTCAAAACAAAGCCACTGCTTTTTTTTTTCTTTTTTTTTTGCACATAAAACCTCCAGCAAAGATATAGAAGAGAACTCGACGTGAAATAAAGAGAAACAGATGGAATAAATGATAGTTCATATCATTCAACTGACATACACACAAGTACAACGCCTGGGAAAATTACCCTAAACAAGCAGCATGATTAACTAGCAAGCACAGGACACCGCAAAGCTCACAGACATATTAACTGGGTAACCGCTACGACAGACACATGTAAACGAACACGAATAACTTTGTTAAAATGCATGATAAGTTTTCGCATGACCATCATAAATGGCATTTGACATGACTGAGATCACATCTGTGACTCGTGAATTAAATTGTAGTATGTTACTTACCCCACAACGCAAGTGCAGTTGGCGGTCAGAACGTAGTTCTCGCACTGGTTGATGATAGCCCAAGCATTGTACATGGTCGTCTTGTGGCCTTGTTTTTGATTGGGGAGAACATCAGATGCAAACACACAAAACTCCCCATCGATATCGTGGTATTTTACCTCCTGTACATGGCCACACACTGCAAACTGGTAGGCATCCATGGATTTGTATGCACGCACTTTCTCTCTTGTATACACGCTGGGCTTCTTGACTAAATAACAGTGGATATCTGGCCACTGTAAATCTGGCCACTTTCTGCGATCGTACTGCCACTCCGTGATCGCATAAGGATCTGGTAGTCGAACCCCGTTGCTCAACGTGAGCTTTTGAATGTAGCTCTCCCTATCGTTCATATTCAATAACTTGCAATAATCAGATACTCCGCTATGGTCCGCCATGGTTGATTCTGGGTCAACAATGCGCGCAGATGCCGGTGACGTCACGTCTGTTTACTAACGGTAAAGGGGCCTATATAGAATACTGAATGCCTACAATAAAATGTATTTTGTAGCGTTACATGATCCACTCAAGAGTACTATATTCTGAATACTTAGAACAATTTTACATCAACATGCATTTAAATTATAATTTAAAGACGCAACATAGTATTAATAACAGCTTTATATTTGTTTCCTTTTTAACGTTTAAAAGAATCACTCATCACAAGAGCAGAGATGTCTGTTTTTCTTACTGATTATATACAGTTTGAAGCCTTAATTACACTTAAATGTATTCGTTTGATTTTAGAAAAGGAACTGTATTCCAAAAACTACCAAATGAAAAAGTAACTGTACCGGAACACAATTACTCTAAAGTAGATTTCAGAATATGTATTCTTGGTACATGTATTCAGTTACTTTCCAACACTGGCTCCAAAGAATAAACACATTCAATGATACACTGTTTAATTCATATACCAGCCCAAACATACATTCACCAGTGAGACATAGGCCTATCACAAGACACTGTGTATCACTTTGTGCAGAAAACTAAGTTTATCAACAAGCTCCGTAACCCGCTTTGTTTTCTAATACATTACAGCAATCCACTTAAACAGGAAGCCAATTATGTTAATAGAGTTTTACTTGTGCACGCAACACACCCAGATGCCATATTAAAGGCAGTTATTGAAGAACTGTTCTTTAAAACAGTTAAAGGTCCCATATTGCACAAAACTGACTGATGTGAGCTTTTAATCATGTTATAATTTTGTTACCTCCTCAAATACACATACCTGGAGATATGTTTTGTTTCATTCACACATTTGGAGTTTTCTTGCATTATTAGTTAGGGTTAGGGTCTAGTTCAGTAGAGGACTGAAATTGTCCAGATGATTCTACTGGCGTATGGAGTTCAAATAATACTGGCATTTGTTTTTTTGTTTTATGTGTTATAGTTTTAGAAGTCACTGAAGGTCACTATTGCAGCTCGTAGAATAGTTTTACTGTATCTTCAAATGGCATCTGTCTAGTACATTTACGTTAATGAACACCAAAATCAAGATGGCTGCTCCATGTTTGCAAAACTCTGTGTCCTCTGTAATACTCTGGGACAGTTCATAGTTTACATAAATGGATTCTGATTGGAAATGGTGTGAAGTGTGTCCTTGTACAATCCAAACAGAGCAGACTGAACCAATGACAATATCTGGGTGGACAGTGGCGTGTCCAAGAGAATTACGTTCAGAGAGAATGAATATTCATAATTGGCCAGCACAGAGGTTTTTTCGGGTGGAGGGTGAGGGCCTTGACTGCTGACGGAGTGCGAAATGCTAGAGTTTGACTGCTCTTCTCCTTACCCCCGGGGGCATGAGAAGTGGGTCTGCTGCTGCCTTCACTGCTCCATCAAAACAATGTCACACCAAAATACTATGGTGGGCACAAGCTGAAGAGTGGTGCTGAAAAAGCTGTTAACTAACTAACTAACTAACTGGCAACTGTGCTTTTAAATTTTCAGTTTTTATTTTGCCGTTTTTAGATACGAACTGGGATAGGTTCAAGTTCATTAAAACAAGTCAAGTTTATATGGGTTTTGTGTTAAATAAAGGTCCAAGTTCATTAAAGGTGCACTTTTTTGGGAAAAGTCTCCATGGAGATGTTAATGCTTTGGGTTAAATTGTCCACAGTAGACATTAATCTGTCTTACATTAATTCTTTCTGTGAGTGGGGTTGCCTCTCCACATATGTAACCTGTAATTTTCTTGCAAGTTTCCATGGAGATTAGTCCGGTTTATCTGGATAGAGTTGGATAGAGTGCTTATCGCTGATTGAACATATTTAAATCCATTGTATTAAAAGTATAAATAAGTTCATATCAATTATTATGTCTATAGAAGTTGACACAACCAAAAGTGAGTTAAGAATGTATTTTGCAGTCTATATGTTTTAACCTTATACCATATTCCCTTGATTGTGATACAATCAGAAATAAAGGTTAAATTAGCAGATAAGCACTGATAAATAATAATGACAAACAGTTACTGCAATAGACATAAAGGTTGAAGGGGCTGTTGGCATAAAATGTCAGCCACGTTTACATGAGTCTGCTCTGGGCCAGCAGTTGCTACAGAAGTTGATCACCAGACTGTGATGAGGAGATACTAATGATGGACAATGTCAAGCTTCTAGAGAACTGTATCTGAATCTGAAAATAATATCGCAAGATTGATAATGAAAAAGGAGCTGGCATTTAGATGATATACTAACAAAATATAACAGAAGCCATTTTATCTTAGTCTTAACACCTCTGCGCTCCTCTGAGGTGTGGCACTGTGCAGGCTGATTGAAATCTAATGTTTCTGTTGACATCTGCCTCCCCAGCTGTCACTGCTGCGCTGCTTGTAATTACAGCCGGCGAGCAGAGGCACGGGTGGGTGGCCCAGACACCTTGTCCTCACCCGGCGATGGCAAACGGCACACTGCCTTAATGTGCAGTGACACGCCATACCGTAGCCTGCTGCTCTGACCCCCAAGCAGCTGACCACAGCAGCCCCCCCCCTTACAATCAGTGTCCCAAATTCACCCGTTCACACACTGTCAGTGATGTCTGGGTGTGGTGGCTGCAAATTACACATGCGCAAGTCATTTTGAGACAATATGAGAAATATACTAGTAAAAGACAAAACGGATTGGCTTTCTTTGTTCATTTAAGGCCCTATGTGTGATGTCTATGTTACTGTATAATGTTGTTTCCTGATCAAAAATATACCCAGAGTAGTGTTTTGTTTCATTTACACCTGTTTAACACACAAACCCTTCTTCTCTCAAATGAAAAACACTCTGTTCCACCTTGTGATGTCATGTAGTAATACTCAACGTGCTCCATAGTTATATACATATACAATACATCTTCACTAGCATCATTTGGATAATTTCAGCCCTGGACTAGCCAATAGCATTTTGAATATATATATATATATATATATATATATATATATATATATATATATATATATATATATATATATATATATGAGAAAGATATGGATTACCCTAAGGCTATTGCGTTGCCATGGAAACGCTGAGTTAGACCAGTTGCACCATCTGACAAAAGTATGGGGAAAAACAGAGGTCATATACTGTGGTCTTGAATGAGCAAAATAGATGCTTTAAATGTGCCCATACGTACAATGACCTTCAGCCTCTGCACACAACCAAAACTACAGAATACATGAAGGATAACAAAGAGACACAAGAGGAAAACAAAGGGTTTTTTTTTTACATTATGTGTATTTTTGATTAATATGTTTACATGCATACAGCAGACTGCTAACACATATTATTTCAGGACTGTTGAGCCTTTCTTTTGTAAACGGGTTAAATAAAACTCTTTAGACACATTTGCTGAAAAATGAAACATTTCCATTATGCATGTCAACTAGGCCTATGGCCTCTTTTATTTTCGTTCTTATCTAACCACACAATAGAATGCTGTATGCTTCTTAAAAAGGCCTGTTGCAAGCCAGGATTTGAGAATCACAGATCTAAACCACAATTTACAAATTATAGTTTACGCCTATGCTCTGATCCTCCTTCTGTAAGTAGACAGTTTGAGCTAAGATTATATTAAAATACTATGTTTAACTGGATGGACATGATGAGTAACTTATTTAAAGATACATAAAGAATAGTTGTTTTGTTTTTTTCTTAGTGTCGCTTGATGAATTCATGGTGTTATGGCGCCCCTTCAGGCCACATGGCGCCAGAGCACTAGAAAAAGGGGTTCTACTATTTGATGGCGGTTTCTCACAAACACGGAGAAATTCCTTCACCTCGATGCTCCTCCTCCTCTCTTTACACTCCCACTGGCGAACTCTTGCGAAAACCTGCCACACCAGTAATTTGAGGCCACTGGATCCTTTTTGCGTTCGGAAAGCAACATGGCAGACGATGCATCTCCAAAGCGACGCAACGGGATTGTGGTAATTACACCCGATAAATGTGCAATGCAAAAAAAACAAACAAAAAAAAACTCCAAGTGAAAGTTGTCGCCTGCGTGCGTGCAATCTCAAAATAGTGCAACGTGCCAAATGTAGAAGCCACTTGTAGCTTTACGCACAGAAGAAATATGGCGTACAACGGGAACACACTTGAACACTAATATGTTTTTGTTCTCAGATTGAGGATGACTGGCCAGGCTACAGTTTAGACTTGTTCAGTTACCCTACGCACTACGCCGGGGACCTGGACTGTGTCATCATCCCACACGGAGTGATCATGGACAGGTACTTGTGGCCCCTGCACGTGTCCCCCAGATGTGCTCTTACGGCTCCTCGCGACACTATAGGGAATGCCACGGGTTTCGAAGTGTACTCTTAAAGCTATCATTTAAGTCGGAAAAACAAAACAACAGATGTTCCTTTGAGTCTGTAATTTAAAGACAGAATTATACTGTCTGTTTGTTTGCATCTAAATTCGCTTCAAAATAAGATAATAAAATGTAAAAATAGGATATAGAAGATGCTGTCCATAATGAACAGCCATGCGTATAAAAAGTATGATAATTGTGTGTAAATAGCAATGCAACAAAATAAATTTATATTTTTAGTATGTAAGCCAGTTATGAAGATAGAATCACAAATAGAAGAAGAAGAAGTGAACTTTATTGATCTCACACTGGAGAAATTCTTCTCTGCATTTTAACCCATCCTATATATATATATATATATTATATATATTAGGAGCAGTGGGCAGCACACATTAGGGCGCCTGGGGACCATCTCCATGATCTTCTTGCTTCGGTTTGGTCAGGACCTAAGCTGGAGTACCTATGGTACATGTTTTGGGTTGGTGGGGGAAACCGGAGTGCCCGGAGGAAACCCACCCAGACACGGTGAGAACATGCAAACTCCACACAGAAAGGCTCGGGCGACCCAGGGATCGAACCCAGACCATGCATGCAAACTCCACACAGAACACACACGGAAAGGTCTGGGCGACCCGGGGATCGAACCCGGAACCTTCTTGCTGTGAAGCAAGAGCGCTAACCACTCAGCTACCGTGCCGCCAATAGTGGGTTAGATACAAAAAAGAAAAAAGTTGATCGAGATTACAGACCTGTCACAGTAAAAAAGTGGGATATATATGGTAATATAGACAATAAACTATAATATTCAAACTAAATTATGCCACCAGACAGGATAACCCTAAAGCAGGATTCTAGCAGAATGAAATACTTTTGTAGTTCATTTCAGTGGTGGGTAATAGTAATTTATTCAGCTTTCTATACCTCAAATGTTATTATAGTCCCGAAAAATAACAAAAAAGTTCCTCTCTAGTACAAAGAAAAAGTACTCAAGATAAATATTGACCCAGAAAAACTATTGTTCAAATTATCAATATAATATATAATATATAGGTCAATATAATAGTTATCGTAACAGGCTTAGAAGTTTATAGAGAAGTTGACTAACCCAAAGTTGAACAAATATTGTTTCGTGACATTGTCTCCTTGGGCAAGACCCTACCGCCCTCATAATGTGGTGATTTTGTGAATGCATAGTGTATTTTGTATAAAACTGCTTTGTCCTGTTTTATCTTCTCAGGACAGAACGCCTGGCCCGTAACATCATGGACGACCTGGGTAACCATGACATTGTGGTGTTGTGTGTGCTAAAAGGAGGATACCAGTTCAGTGCAGACCTTGTGGACAGGATTAAGGCTCTGAGCTGCAACTCCAACCGCTCTATCCCCATGAGGGTACACTTTATCCGGCTCAAAAGCTACCTGGTGAGGGCCTATGGGATTGGAAATACATTACTATAATATAACATAGGAATTAGGTATTTATAGTAATTTAGTCAGTACATTTACTACACAACACAGCCAAAGCTATATCTATATATGCATCAGACTGTATAACTCCACTATATAGTCCAAAGGTGCAATTTTTTTCTATATTCTCTTATTTACTTATTTCATTATTATTACTTATCTTGTATGCATGCACTTTCTTGTTCAAACTTTCTTTTGCACTAAACTGCCTGGAGCTAATGTGGCAAGTGAATTTCTCCTATGTGAAATCAATAAACTCTTATCTTATCTTCTATAGTAACAATCTACTACTACCACTGCTGCCATTAAAGGGGCACTGTGGGCCTACCCCTATGGAGATGCTACTGCATTGCCTGTAATGTTCCAAAGTATGAACATAGACTATACCTTCTCTTATTAATGTTGACTCCCCTCAGAATGACCAGTCCACAGAGGATCTGCACATAGTTGGAGCCGAGGATCTGTCATTTCTAACAGGAAAGGTAAAATTAGATATTATATAAGGCACAACACAAAACAGATGTATCACAGAGACTGTTGACTCGAGATGCATTACTGCTGGAGTGTAGTGATACAGTTTGGCCCGAAGAGGGCAGCCTTTCTTTATACTACACTTTGCGCTACAATGTGTGGCACCTGTATCTAAAACTGACCTCCTTTGATCACCTTGATTCATTGACAGGTTAAAATTAAGATGAAGAGATATAAGCTGCATACACATAAGGACATGTGCACTCAAATCTTTTTTTTTTTTTATTGTAATAGGAGTTTTTCCTCTAGATGTTCATGTACAGTAACTCTGCATGTATACACAGTGACCTATTACGCAACAGGTCTAGCTGGACTCTACAGTTGAACATATTTCTAGTTATGAAAAATCAGCTGATTTGAGAGTAGTGCCTTGTGAACATGAAAATATGAGGCAGTTTTAGGGCACACACCACATTAACATTGAGAATAAACTGGGCACTAAACTTGAACTAGACTAGAACCTAACCAGTTCTAGAACAAACGAGACTAGAACAGGACAAAGCCAAGTGCCTATTGGGCATTTTAAAGATCCCATGACATGGTACTTCTTGATGCTTTTATATGGCTCCTTAATGGTTCCCTAATACTGTAAATGAATCCTTCTTCAAAATCAACACTCAGTGCATGAGAAACAGAGATAAGATGAGAAAGAGTCATAAATATCTCTCTCAAACTCTTTATTCTGGGCGTTGTTGCTTGAATGCAAATGAGGAGAAAAAAGATGGCCAATAGTAGAGGGTGGGGGCGGGGGCAAAATGCTCCGCTCAGAGCTCAGAGCCCACAGCTGATCCATTTCCTTGTTTTTGCACGGGGGAGAGATTTGAAGCGTTCCATTGAAAAATAAACACATTTCCACATAAAATAAAATTAAACCACTGCTGTTCAAAGGTCCAGAGGCTCAGATAAAGGACTTCCGAGCCTAGAAACACTCGGACGTGCCTCCAGGCAAATCAAAAAACGCATTTCGCATTGCCTAGCGCATTCGCAGTCCAAACTCTCTGGGCGTGATTTACAGAGACACTGAGTACAGACAGACGGGGGTGGAACTGCATTTGCATTTCTTTTTTCGATCTGACGTCAATAAGGTGCCTTGTTTAAACTCGCCCGTTTGAGCTCCGATTTTTTGTAACGCAGAAAAGGATCACAAATGCTCAGTTTAGACATTTCACAACTTTTAACCATGGGGGGGGTAAACAGGGTAGGGGAGCTCACATTAACGTTCAAAAACCTCAGAAAGTGAAAATTTCATGCCATGGGACCTTTAAGAGCATTTGTGAAATCTGTGTAATTCTTTGGTCATCAGGCAGGTTCCATCACAAAAGTCTTTGAAAGTCTGAATGGAGGAGCCAGCTACAGTGAATTTCACTTGTGAATTTCAAACATTGTACTTATGATGTACGTAAGTTCCAACTAATTTAGACGCTTTCTCTTCTTGACCCTGAAAAAGAGTTGACTGTGTGACAAGACATGAGTAGTAGTGAGTCTTTTGTTAAAATATTGCACACACATCGTAGTGTTAGGGGTCCAAAGAAAGCATCAATAATCAATTTGAATTGTATACCTATACAGTAGATTCCCAGAACTATTTGATATAGCCATAGAGTAGACCCTGCATGTATTTTCCCCAGCAAAGAAGTAGATAGAAGCTCTTCATATAAATAGTACACAGTTGTCTCTTGTTGATTAGAGAAGCACTTGCAGAATTTTAGTTATTTCTTTGTGCCTTTCCTAGAGTAGAGTATATGGGATTTCCATGAATTGCCATGCTTATGTTTCCCATGGGCAGTTGCTATCAAAATAAATGGCAGATGGAATTTTACATTTTTAAAAAAGCTACATCATCTTCATGTTTTTTGTGTTTTCCTACCATCCAAGCTTTAAACATAAAGATAAATTGTAACCACTTCAGACAAAAGCTGCAGTTTTGTAAATGACCTTTAAAATGTAACCTTTTTCCAACAAGATTGTTGCTCCTATGCAACTATTTAGACAAAGATTTATCCTAAAATTAACTAACTCTAACATATTCCATTATGAAGAGATCATTTTAACAGTTAACTTACTCATCATAGATTACTTTCATATGTTTACAGTTGCTCAATAGCTACCAATGTATTGTGTTTTATTATTTGATTAAGTAATGCTATTCTTTCTTCCCTCTCCCTCTCTCCTAAATATAAGAATGTTCTGATTGTCGAGGTAAGTCAAATATGCTTGTAATTTGTTTCCTTATTCAAATGTGCATACTTTCAGTTTCTTATAAGAAAACTTTAAATGGTTACTCAGTTGACCTATATTTATATTTAGGACACACATTGCTTCTGACTTCAGTGTGTTTTTATAACCTGTGACTAATCTCTTCTTTATCACAAATCAGACTGCTGTTTGTCTACATTGTTTCTTCCTCATTTTTCCAGGCCATAGTAGGCACTGGGAAGACTATGAAAACACTCTTAAAGCATGTAGAAGCTTTCAAGCCTAACATGATCAAAGTGGCAGGGTAAGTTATGGTTGGAGTTATTTAAACCAGCCTGGCTTTCTTTCTGAATCACTCCATTTAGTCTAGATAAATGCAAAGATATGTTACAGTACAAACATTTTATTAAATTGCCCTATGACTACTCAGCACCTGAAAAGAACTTCCTGTTTATGTATTTCAGACTGCTGGTCAAACGAGTTGCACAGAATTCATCATGGCTTCCTGATTGTATGTATCATTTGGCCTAATCATGTAGTTTATTAGTCAATGACATTTTCAATTTAAGCAATAAAGGTAAATCATTATCTTACAAGTCATTTATCTTCTCTTTCAGATGTTGGTTTTGAAATTCCAAATCGTTTTGTAGTTGGATACGCCTTAGACTACAATGAATATTTCAGAGATCTTAATGTAAGTTTCTACATTTTTTTAGGTAATGTTGGAGAGCATTGTTGTTTAAACAGTTCACGCAGTACTTCTTTACCGCATTATCATTTGGACAGATGAATCAGATTGGACTGCTTCCAAGGTCTAAATAAGAAATAAAAGTGGTAGGTGAATGTAATTGAATAAAAGCAACATAAAAGTTTAATGCCATACTGTGGTACATTCCAGACAATGCAACATCCTCTCTATGGTAGCAAGTAGGTAGCAGAGCCTCCACTTGAACTGTTAATTAGTGCGTCTTTAAGTTTGAACCAGGACTGCCCCGAACCATGCTACATTCTGAACAAGAAATACAGCAGCAAAAGCAGGTCTAAATCAGGAATACTGCCACTGTTTGAAAACAGGCTCTGCACAGATTTTTATTATTGCTTATTTTTGCCTTTCAGCACATTTGCGCCATTAGTGAGAGTGGAAAGTTGAAGTACAAGATTTAAAGCCGAGATGCTCTGAAGATGGGACTGCCACACAGATGTCATGTAGCAGTCAGGCCTGGACTCGCTTCACAAAATGCCACTGCCTTACAGCTGCTATCGAGACATTTGATCTCAAAGCATTTCTGTTTTGATTTAACATTCCTTTTGGCTTATGGTTCAACAATAGACATAGGACTTAAACTGGAATCTGACTAATTCTAGGTTTTATATTTTTAAATAGTGTCTATCCATAACTCAGGACGTTGTTTTATAAAGGTTAGTTTTACACAAGATCCAATGTGCTGCTGTGAAAGATTCCTGTTTACCTTTTAGGTAATAAATTTCATATTTTACAGCTAAAATGACTAAGCTGGTTTGTCTGTTTTAAATGTTATGTAAATGGCATTGTTCCAATTATAGAAACATGCTGTACTTTTACTTTCTTCTCCATAGGGCTTTCTCTGTATTCAATTTCCTTACTTAGATTGAATAACATCTCCAACCATTATTGGGCCAAAATAGCATCAGGCAAAAACATTTGAACCTCGTGTTACGATTCTTTAGTTATAAAATGGGTTAACGGAAAAATGAACTTCTTGGGCAAACAAAGGATAAAGATGCTTGTTTAAAGCTGGAGTGCTCTTTATAAATACCTGACATATGACTCCCACACTCGAAGCAGGGAAAGGAGAGTACAAAAACAACAAAACCACTTTTCTCCCAAGAGTAGGTTAGGGATTACATTAAATTGACTGCATGACCTTTTACTGAAATTGACCATACAAAGATGCCATTATGCAGAGCTAACTACAACTGTTTAGCCTATAGGCTACCTCTGTGATTTAAGAAGTAGGTTTAAAGGGGGCTGGATTTATAAAGTTAGATGTACACTAAAGGGGAAAATATATTTTTCAGGCCTATACATGTAGCCTAACTTCAACATTTAAATTGAGTTGCATAGTTTTAGTCCCAATTAGTAGATATTACACTATAATAGTTACTAATAGCCAACTGTTACAACAATAATAAAATGCCCTACATTTCATCTTGACTGCCTGTTCTCAATAATTGACCCTATTTAACAAAAACTTATTTTAGTGAAACAGATTGTACAAGTCAGGATTGATGTGAAAGCCATCTCAAACTGACCTCTGTAACAAAAGCTGCCAATCCCAGGAACAGGTGGCTCCTTATGTTGGAGAGGAATAAAAGGGACATTTGTTTAGGCCCTGAGAAAATCTGTAGGTCTATGGAGGCAAAGTGTGTTAATAAAGAATTTAAGTGCAAACCATGTGGGCTAAGGCTATGTAGACTAGACCCATTAAAAAATCACTATTTATTCATCTCTCTATGGCTAAGCATAATTTTGTGTTTATAATTCATTATTATAATGTAATTTAAATTTCTCCATTAAAATTGCATTATTATTCCACATCACTTCGACCTCCATTTGTAAATTTAGGATATTTTAGTTTACTAATTTTTAAAGGATCTATAGTTCAGTACCCATAGGTAAATGACATAAATAAAAAATAGAGAAAAAAAAAAGATCTATATCCATGATCTTTATAACTTTCCAGTAGCCTTTATGTTCAGGTTGTATGAGTTTTTCCATACTTAGATTGCTGTTGTGCTTTGTGTGAGAATTACCATCCATAGATCCATACACACTTCCACACAGCAGCCCGCATGCCAACTACTCGACCTCACTTTGAACTGAAACATGTGACATGTGTTCTGCCGTGTTGTTTACGAAGAGAAAACGAGCAGCACCGTGGAGAGAAATGCTAATTAAGCATGCATCTCGTCTTGCTCTCGATTTAACACACAATTTCTACTCTACTTGTGCAGCGGATTTGAAACATGACCGAAACATACAAATACACCACTTTTTTAACTTAGCAGCGACTGGTTTGTAAGCTTGAATGCGATTGGTCCGCTCAAATAGAAGGCCGTTTGTGATTGGCTCAGAGCGTCCTGTTGACTGAAGGTGGACTCCCAGAGAGCAGGGATCGCTGGAAGCAAAAAATTCCTTCTCCAAAACTGCACCATGCGCCTCCCCCGAGTGGGTTTGGAGTAATCACCGGGAACTTTGTACGCCAATATATATCCATATTATCACGACGCCTGTTTGTCCTGGACTTTACGTGGAATTAGCTAACTTCTGTGGCCGTCTCTATGGATAATTATTACCAATCGAGCCCCGAATAATGACGCCTCCTAAACTACACAGGTAACTTTGTTTAAACTCCATTGGGGCTAGCATCAATGCTAACCACACTCGTAGTAGTAGCGCTTTCCCTCAACATAATTCCTGTTTATACTAACTTTGTGGAATTTGTTGAACCTTTTAGAATAAAATAAAAACTTTTATGTCTAGAGGCTTTTTCGCTTTTAGTTCAATTTGTAGATACTCATAAAGAAAGCTACTTTTGTTTGTCTTTTGAGAACAACAGCGCGATGCTGTGTTTGTATTCACCATCGATTTTAAACACGAAGTCTTCGTTTTATGGATCTTAAAGCGCTGTACTTTGACTCTCTATATCCAGTCATTAGTGTTTTTCCCATTTCCTCGCTATTAATGTGTTTTAAGCGTGTAGTACTCGGTTTACAAACGTGACGGAGGTATATCGCCCTGCCTCCCTCTGTCTGTACTCCACTTGTTGCTTGCCATTCATTATGCAGTGTTGACTCTCCACGTTGCTGTTGATGACAAGCTCAAATTTTTGTTTTGTGAATAATGCAGTGCCTATTGTTGAACCCAGTCAGCCCGGAGTGTTTTTATTAAAAAGTATAGTACTTTTTAAATATGCTCCTTGTTTCACATGTCTGATAACAGTAGCCTCTCTCAGTGTGTGACACTTGTGAACTAAAGGCGTTGTGCTTAGACCTGTTGCATAATATCCTAAATTAAGTGCTGAATGGTGTACTATTATGTTTTCCTGACCTGTTGTGGTAAACTCAGGGCGGTAGCTAAACAAGATTCACACAGTTCAAGTATAGTGTTTGTTAAATTAACTTCTCCATTTCTATTTTCCAGGGTTAAAAGAAGAGTTTAACTAAAATGAAAGAAGAACTCACGTTTTTTGCATCATCCTGGGACTACCCTTTCAATGTGGCCCATCACAGATAATTGGATTTTAAGTCAAGTAAAATAATGGCTTCACGCTGGCCTCATTCTTTTGAGGATGGCGACAGACCACAAGCAAGGTCTTCATTCTGTGAGGTAAGTTCACAGTTTCTTGTGTTTTTTAAGATTGTTTTTGGGGAGCAAGTTGTTTCCATGCTTTCAGGTTGGACCCCTTGTTTTTCAGTTTGGTTTGAGGGGGGGAGTAGTAAGTTTTACCAGCTGCTCTTCTCACTTGTAAAAAACAAAAACAAAAAAACACTTGTCAATGTTTTTCTCGTTTTCTTTAAATGTCTACTCAACTTTTTTTGTCCAAGTGGGAGGACAGGTTTGAACTTTTGAGGTAGAGATATCCTTAAAAGACAAGCCACGGTTGCATAAGTATGTAATATGATTTTAACTCAAAGTGGTTTTCGTGGTTGTAGTGGGAGGAAGACTGAGTGGCTTGTTAATTCGAACGTAATCTTTTTGCATTCAAGTCTTGACCTTTGTTTTACCAGACGCCATCTGCTTTTCCAATAGTTTAAATTAAGACCTTTACACTCCACAGTGGCACCAATTTGTTTGAATCCAATTTATACTATAAATTACAGTTTGTTTAATTTATTTAATATAATATTCTACATTACATTCTGCATATTAATGAATTGTAAGTAAATTAAAAGTAATGAAGCTGGCTTTGTCATATCTAACAAAGTTTGTTTTAAATTATTTTTTAATCTGTATTGAATTAGGTTGAGGGAGTTGAGCTTTGTAGTCAGTGTTGGAGCTCTAATTGAATAGCCTCCAGCACAAAGGAATTGTTAATATTATTTTAAAGGACAACTCTCTGAGTGTAGAAAAAACAAGACAATACTTTTTCTTTACATTTTAATTTTTTTATTATTTGAAAGCAGCATCCCTTGTGAGAAACTGCCTGTTGTGAGGTTCAAACAGAGAGGGCACCACCAGTGGAAATCCTTCTTTCAACAATGCTTATATTAGGGCGACCTCACAAACCAATTCATGTGTTAATTTAGAGCCGGAAACCCCCCAAAGCCTTTGCCCTAAGATTTGCTGGAAATGATGACACTGGATGCCGGTCCCAGCAACTAAAGGATCTTATCAGATATTAAAGGCAAAACTTTCGAAATACTACAGTGAAAATCTTGGCGGCACAGTGACTGAGTGGCTACTACTCATGCTTCACAGTAGGCTCCAGGATTGGGCCGCCGCCAGGCCTTTCTGTGTGGAGTTTGCACATTGTAGGTAGGTTTCCTCCGGGTACTCTGGTTTCCCTCATCAACCCAAAAACATGCACCATGTTTTTACACCTATACAACCTATACCATAGGTAGGTAAAAAAAAAAATCCTCCAGCTAAGGTAGTTGTGACCAAGCCTGGCAACAAGATCATGGAGATGGGTCCTCCAGACGCCTCATGTGCTGCACACTGCTCCTGAAAGGATGGGTGAAATACAGAGGACAGTTTCCCTACGGGGACAATAAAGTACTACAAAAAAATCTGATGGTAAATGGGTGTGTCTTGTTCATTCAGGAAAAGCAGTGGCCCATAAACGTGTAAACAGAAAACGTCTGGAGATCTGGGTGAGCTCTCACTATATTTTGCTCATTGATAATTCATATTTTAGTGTGAGAAAGGTTAGTAGGTTAAGCATCTCAAAACAAGTAGCAAGTTCTTCAAAAGACCATTCTAGTGGTTTTGTTTACATTGCACTTTTCAAGCTGTTATCAGTGCAGTGGAGCATGTAGTTTCAATTGCACAGCTCAGTCCAATATCAAATAGTACCAGAGTCACTTTTCTTCACTAGGATTACTCCAATTATGCTTTGGCAACTCTGCAACCTTTGATTTAAGGTCATTCTGGTGCGTGTCTAGTCAATGGTAATCAATTATTATTATTATTATTATTATTATTTTTTTTTTTACATATTCACTACTACAAGGGCATATTGACAAACAGACCCCAGTCCATACAGTCTTGGTCTCATTAAAGCTGCTCATCTCATTTGGACTGGCTGCCTTTCACAGAAGCCCTGCACAGACATCACATGCCTAACTGATGGCGGTCGGAAGGAAAATTAACCCTCAATTGGATAGAAAGAGGCTGATGCTTCCTTTCACTATACAGTTGTGTCTGCATTGTCTCCTGGGAAATGTTGCTGCATGATTTATGATTTGGTTGATTTGTTCTCTCTTCTTGTTTATCTGGCCATAACTTGTTTATAAGAGGCGCAACTTTATATTATTGGCATTGGCATTGGCATTATTCTATATATATGACAAAGTAGCATCCCAAGGTCATAGCCTATTAATATCACCTTCACCACAGCAGTTTTGTGTATTGTGGTAATGCCTCTTTACTTTTTTAATTTTGGAATATTCAGCTGTAAAAGAGGAGTCCAATTATCTCCATAGCCAAAACTGCACTGTAGCTTTAAACACACCAACAAAAGAAAATATCAAAGGAGTTTTAGGGACACTCCAAGGAGCGTTTTTCGGCCCGTTTTAGATTTGGATCAAGTAATAAATTGTTCATTTTGGGGAAACAGTTTCTTTGACTTCATGAGCCTGTATTCTTTGGGTACATGTTACAAAAAGCCATGTGGAATGAATGAATTACAAGCTCTGTAATGATAGCCATAACCTTGTACTTGCCTCCTTGACCCAAACTTCCCGGGCCCACCAGCAGCAGCAGTGTCATTACCTCGAGCTTTTCGCAGCGAAGTGTTCAGTTTGGCCGGGATGGGGTGTGGAATGTAGCAGTCCACAGAGAAGTAGGTTCCTTCACATTTAGGGCCGTGTACTTGTCAGATGTTTTCAGAGCTGATGTCATGTAGCACTTGTGATGTGTCATTGGATGATGTCATTGGCACAGACCTTTAAACTCACACTTGTTATGCGCTTAAAATTAGCTACGTGGAAGGTACAGTTTTTAGTCTCCGCACATAGACCTGTTTCATGTGTTTATGTAAACCTCCGTGTATTCAGGTTTTCCACTAATATTGCTAATGCTAGTGTGTGCCGCTAATCCTATAGGTGAACCGCTGATGAGCTCATGTTGAAACCTGTGGAAGTGAGCTAATGTCAAGAGGATTTTAACTAATCACTGCTACAACATGTACCGCAATTTTGGATTATTATGGATTATTATTCCAGAATAATAACTTTCATGCAATACCAGTATTCTGTCTCTTCTTTTGACGTAGTTTTGTATGTCATCATTAATGGCACAATGTTGTGTTTTCTTGACTAAATGTAAGTACATTTTTGTACTATGAATAGATTATCATGTAACAATGACACCAGTAATGTGTCAT
The DNA here is from genome assembly GCA_036785185.1 of Paratrypauchen microcephalus. NCBI lineage: Eukaryota > Metazoa > Chordata > Actinopteri > Gobiiformes > Gobiidae > Paratrypauchen > Paratrypauchen microcephalus. Next base: position 5,664,865 of record JAVJIX010000021.1, on the reverse strand, counting down.
ACTCATAATAAATCAATTATGTGTGAATAATCATTACTGGACTGTAGGGCTGCAGCTGACTAAAGAAATTCTTGGTTGACTAAAGACATGTCCTGCCAATCGATTAGTCCACTAAAAAGGGGGTGTGGCTATTAACGCATCATGTATCTGACCCAAACTGCACTCACAAGACTAAAATTAGGAGAAAATATTTAAAGACAGATTAAATTGAGTCCTCAATCTAATCTGACATTTTACTTATAAATACCAAAAAATAAAACGTCTCCAATTTACTCTCTCAGTCACTAACTTCTTTCTGCTGTTGTCCCATATAAATCCTTATAATCAAAATAAACTGATGAATCAGTCGGTATTGTATTAGTTGACTAATCAACTAAATGACTTCAAAACCTACGGCCCTATTGGACTGAGGGACAATAGTTATACTTCACTGCATAATCACCACTGGACACAAAACGACAAAACTATTTTGTTGATGTTTGTAAGAAATTTGGTATTTATGTCCTTGCAATGTAATTCATGTTTTTTTTGTTTTGTTTTTTTTAATAATGCTTGACACATACTGTACCAAAATCATGTGAACCATGTTTATTTTCAGCCATTTAGTTTAATCCCTCATGTCAATAATCACCACAATGATATCTCAATGTTTCTTCTTAAACATGTGTGAACTCCTTCCATAATGATTGGGCAGTAGTCAGCGTGCCACCTGGGAGATAGCTGTTTGCCCTGTGCTTATTCCAGGAGACTTTAAGCACAGAAACAAATGCCTACTCTGTGCCCTCCTCCTCAGCCGCCTCACCCAGAGCAAATATCAGTCTGGCTTTCCGCTGATTCAGAAGTGGGTGAGCGGCTGGAAACTTTAGGTGAGTGTTTTTGATGTGGTTGTCCTTTTCAGACAGACCTTTTGACCACATAATCTCATACTTTTTTCTTTGCGTGAATCATTTTATTGTGATTTGAAAGCACAAATGACCTGGTCTGTCAAGTTTACACAGTTTAAACACTATGATTCATCATAAACTAAGGCTCATTGAGACAAAAGGTAAAATTTTAGCAGTGGCATGTCACAGTGGGCGCAAGTATGCAAATGGTGGTGATGGCACTTCCTGGCATGAGTCTGTGGATAGGCCTGCTGTCCTTCTGTCCTCCACATGTTAAGATCACAGACCTGAAGTGGCCCGTTGCACCAGCTGCTAAATCAGATCCAGGACTCTGACAAGAGGGAACCTATGCAGGCATTTCAAACATCCACCATGGGTTGGTCCATTTTTTTAGGAGAGATATATCTATCATGTACAATACAATTAATTCAACATGAAATATCTTCTCTGATAGTTTGAGTGCTGTTGGTTTGTTTTAATTAACTCAAATGGTCAGCGTTTGATCAATGTTTCCAAAGGTCAGTAAAGGGCAATAAGAAAGTTATTTTATTTTTTTTATTTTTTTTGGGTGGTAACCATTGTAAGATATGAATATCCCAACAAATGCAGCGAAAACCATAACTTCAGAGGGACTGTTGTGTTTTTGCTTATAACAGATACAAGAACTGAGGTCTCAGCAAACCAAAGCCCCTCAGTGCACCTGGGCGTGACTCTGACATCACAACAACCAACCAGAGCAATTGTGAATGTAATGCATTAAAGGCTCTGGTGTTAAAGCAGTTTTCACTGTTCACTGGCAGCTTGGCAGTAGTCATCCCCTGTTATATCCTGTTGTGTTAATGATAAAAAAGTTGATCTCTTATGGGTCAGAGCTAGTTCAAAGTATCACACTTGTATAATTCACATATGTTAAGGTGTTCAGCCATACAGCAGTTCCACTTTGAAGCAGTGTGATCACCAAACACCTAATGCCACTTTAAAACCTGTTTTGCTTGTTTTATCAAAATCCATGGGTGTCAGCTGCACCTGCAGGCGGCCGTGCTGTTCCCAGTCGAGTCTTAACTTTTTCTTTGTGCTCCCGGGAGCTGCTGCTGCAGATACAACCTTGGCTCACTGCTCACTCCCAATGTAGTTAAAAGGCAAAATATGCTGGTTGTAAAACAACAGCAAAAAGCAGCACAGATGCATGCTTTAACTTGGTTTGCACCTGAGGCATACGGCACATTTCCACAGAAACTGTCGATCATACTTTGATACAGTAGTCTAAACCATGAAACTTGGTGATTAAGACTAGAAAGAATAGAATTGATTTATTTATGTAGTTAAAGATGCCCAGTGATAAGTCACTTCAGATATTTTACTCATCATGTGTGACAGAGGCAGAGATAGCATGAGTGCAAGCTCATCAGATTCCTGGCATTGTGGCTGAAGGTCTGTTCCTTGTTTGTGAGGGGGAGGGTCTCTCAGAACAAAGGGAAATATGCAGGAAATCCCAAACAGATTGAGATGTACCTGGATATTGTACTGAACATACACTCAACAAAAATATAAACGCAACACTTTTGTTTTTGCTCCCATTTTTCCTGAGATGGACCCAAAGATCCAAAATTCACTCCAGATACACAACACTACCATTTCTCTCAAACATTGTTCACAAATCTGTCCAAATGTGTGACAGCGAGCACCTCTGCCCCGCCGAGACAATCCACCCCACCTCACAGGTGCGCCACATCAAGATGCCGATCCGACATCATGACCAGTGCACAGGTGCGCCCCAGACTGCCCACAATAAAAGGTCACCCCGAAATGTGTATTTTTTTTTTTTGCTTTATTGGGGGTCTGGGGACTCAGAACCAGTCAGTATCTGGTGTGACCACCATTTGCCTCATGCAGTGCAACACATCTTCTTCGCATAGAGTTGATCAGATTGTCAATTGTGACCTGTGGAATGTTGGTCCACTCCTCTTCAAAGGCTGTTATGGACGAAGAACACAGGTGCATTTTATTGATGGCATTTGCACAGAGATACCGTGATGAGATCCTGAGGCCCATTGTTGTGCCATACATCCATGAACATCACCTCATGTTTCAGCAAGATAATGCACGGCCCCATGTTGCAAGGATCTGTACACAATTCTTGGAAGCTGAAAATGTCCCAGTTCTTGCATGGCCAGCATACTCACCGGACATGTCACCCATTGAGCATGTTTGGGATGTGCTTGACCGGCGTATACGACAGCATGTACCAGCTCCCACTAATATCCAGCAACTTCACACAGCAATTGAAGAGGAGTGGACCAACATTCCACAGGTCACAATTGACAATCTGATAAATCCAAATCCAAATCCAAATCCACTTTATTTATATAGCACATTTTACAAACGTAGCCGTTTCCAAAGTGCTGCACAGAGATAAAAACATAGAGAATATATAGTATGTGTGTATAAGTAAAATCAAATTAAAACAGCACCATAAAATGACAAAGTAAGCTTAAAAAAATAAAATTAAAATATAATAAATAAATAAATGAAATAAAATAAATAAATAGATAAATAAATAAAGTAAAATAAAATAAAATCAATAAGAGACACAGAGGACCACACAAACTCACGCAGTGTTAAAAGCCAGAGAATAAAAGTGGGTTTTAAGACGAGACTTAAAGCACTCGATAGTCGGGGCAGTTCGGACATGAAGGGGCAGATTGTTCCACAGCTTTGGGCCGGCTACAGAGAAAGCCCGATCCCCCCTGGTTTTAAGTCTGGACTTAGGCACCACGAGCTGGAGTTGGCCGTCAGACCTCAGCTTGCGCGCGGGGGTGTAGATTTGGATGAGGTCTGAGACATACTGTGGGGCCAGTCCATTTAAAGCCTTAAAAACAAACAATAAAATCTTAAAATCAACTCTAAAACGAACTGGGAGCCAGTGCAATGACGCTAAAATTGGAGTAATGTGCTCACATTTTTTGCTTCCAGTTAAAAGTCGGGCAGCAGAGTTTTGTACTAACTGTAAGCGAGAAAGTGCATGATGGCTAATGCCGGGAAAAAGTGCATTACAGTAATCTAAACGCGAGGAAATAAAAGCATGAATTACTTGTTCAAAAGATTTAAAAGATAAAAAAGATTTAATTTTCGATAAAAGCCGCAAATGATAAAAACCGGATTTAACGACCGCATTTACGTGTTTGTCAAATTTAAAATCACTGTCAATAGTGACGCCAAGGTTGGTGGCAGACTGTTTCACAGACTGTTTAAGTGGGCCCAGGTCAGTGAAAGGGTCGGTGTTGCCAAAGACAATGACCTCAGTCTTTTTCTCATTTAAACTTAAAAAGTTGTGGGCCAGCCAATCCTTGACATCACTAAGACAGTGAAGGAGAGGTGTCAGGGGGGCAGAAGCAAGTTTCTTCAATGGCAGGTAAATTTGGCAATCATCTGCGTAAAAGTGATATTGAATGCCATGTTTTTTAAAGATTTCACTCAGTGGGAGGAGGTACAAAGCGAAGAGAACAGGAGCCAGTATTGAACCCTGGGGGACACCGCAGTTCAGGGGGGCTGTGGACGAAGTGGAGTCCCCCAGTCTGACAGAGCTACTCCTCCCACTGAGGTAGGACCTGAACCATTTGAGGGCAGTCCCCCTGACACCAACACAGTTTTCCAGGCGATTTAAAAGAGTTGCATGGTCCACTGTGTCAAAAGCAGCCGTCAAGTCTAAAAGCACTAAAATGGCGGTGACACCAGAATCTGTCATTAAGAACAAGTCATTAAAAACCTTTAAAAGTGCAGACTCTGTGCTATGTAGAGCCTTATAACCCGATTGAAAGATGTCAAAAGTGCCATGTGCTTCTAAAAATGACTGGAGCTGCAGAAGGACACATTTCTCTAAAATCTTGGCCATAAAGGGGAGTTTGGATATGGGCCTATAGTTAGAGGGAAGTGATGTGTCCAGATTGGGTTTTTTCAACAGGGGTACAATAACAGCATTTTTACAAAACAAAGGCACAACACCAGAAACAAGGCTGCTATTAATTACCTTGTGAACACTGGAGCCAATAGTGGTCCACACCTCCTTGGTGGCGGGACGAGGCGGGACAGGGTCATTGGGACAGGATGAAGGTTTAAGTTTCCTGACCACATTTGATAGACACTCCAGTGACACTGGCTCAAAGTTAAAAAACACATCCGAGCAAGTTGGGTCAGGTAGCAGATGTGGACCAGGGGTTACAATATTGGCCCTAATGTTGGCTACTTTTTCATTAAAAAACACAAGAAAGTCGTTGCACATTACATCAGCAACAGGAGTGGACTGGATGGGGTTAAGAACAGCGTCAATAGTTTTAAAAAGAACCCGGGGATTTTTTATATTACTCGCCACCACGTCGGAAAGATACTTTGTTTTCTCGGTTTTGACAATTCTCTGATACGAGCGCCAACTGTCTTTCAAAATTTCGTAGGACACAACTAAAGCATCCGCTTTCCATTTGCGCTCTGCCCTTCTGCAGACGCGCCTCGCTTCACGCGTAGTGTCATTCAGCCACGGCTTCAGACTGGCTCTGGGGCGCACAGCTTTAAGCGGAGCCACAGAATCTAAAACACTGTTACATGTGCCCTGAAACCTATTCATTAAAAACTCAGTATCTTGTTCAGCAGCATCAGTGTCATCGTTCGCACAGGTCAAGAACAGTGAAGAGAAACGGGCTGCTGTATCAGGCTTAATGGAGCGACACAAGCGCACGGGGGGCTCCGGGTTAATACAGTCATTCAACATAAAATCAAATAAAATAAGACTATGATCAGATAAACTCTATGTGAAGAAGATGTGTTGCACTGCATGAGGCAAATGGTGGTCACACCAGATACTGACTGGTTCTGAGTCCCCAGACCCCCAATAAAGCAAAAAAAAAAATGCACATTTCAGGGTGGCCTTTTATTGTGGGCAGTCTGGGGCGCACCTGTGCACTGGTCATGATGTCGGATCGGCATCTTGATGTGGCGCACCTGTGAGGTGGGGTGGATTGTCTCGGCGGGGCAGAGGTGCTCGCTGTCACACATTTGGACAGATTTGTGAACAATGTTTGAGAGAAATGGTAGTGTTGTGTATCTGGAGTGAATTTTGGATCTTTGGGTCCATCTCAGGAAAAATGGGAGCAAAAACAAAAGTGTTGCGTTAATATTTTTGTTGAGTATATGAGAAGAGCACTCAAGATTTACTAACTAGTAAGTAAGTAAGTAAGTAAGTTTTTATTTATATAGAGTTTTTCACAGACATATGTCACAAAGACACTTTACAGATCATTATTCATTCACCCCATACCCGATGGTGGTCACTATTGTAGCCACAGTTGCCCTGGGGCAGACTGACAGAAACAAGGCTGCCAGTATGCGCCATCGGCCCCTCTGACCACCACCATCACTCACGCACACACCACGTTCATGGTAGGCATTGTGGGTTATGTGTCTTGCCCAAGGACACAACAACAGTTTTTGCAACTGGCACCCCACTGGGGCACCTGATTTTCCCAGCGGTCTCCCGTTCAAGTACTGACCAGGCCAGGCCCTGCTTAGCTTCTGAAATCTGATGGGATCTGGCTTTGACAAGCCAGTATGGCCACAAAGATGTGACTATAAATATAAAACAGGAGGTGGTGCCCACAGTTCTGAGCTCTGACTGTGAGAGACCTCATTAGATCAATGTAAACAACACAGAGAAGGCAAATGTGTAGAGAGCCGCCACAGCCTCATTTTACTTTACAAGTTACTTTGGATGGCTACATACTTTTACATATTTGCATGTGTGTAATCTAATACATTGCCATTTATTGTGTTGTGTGCAGAATGACTCTATGGAGTGGAGGACCCTGGCTGATTTTCTGGGATCGTCGTTCTCTACAGAAGAAGAGGCTTTCTCATGGCCCAGACCAAAAACTGTGCATTTACGCCGCACTTCTCAGGGTTTCGGCTTCACCCTGCGGCACTTCATCGTGTACCCCCCAGAGTCCTCCATGCACTATCCATTCCCGGTATGGTACATGTCTCTTATGATGAAAAAAGGTTCTACATTGAACATTGAGGTCACTGAAGTTCCTGTGTGTTACAGGAGGAAGATCATGGCCGCAGAGGTAAGCAGAACAGAGCCCTGCTGAGTCAGGCCAGTGCCCCTGACTTGTAATGACTCTTAATCCAGCCTCTCGTGCTTTTTGCTTCCTTGTGCTGTGAGAACAATGCAGCTCCCTCATGTCACTGACCTTTGTGGACGCATAAAAGCTTTTTGAGCACCACCTGTTTGAGAGCACCACTGACCCAGCTCTTCATATTGTTTTACTTTGTTACTCTTGCTGTTTTTCTCTGTCAGGGATGGCCTCATTTGTACTTTGTTGGGCATGTTTAAACTGTGTTTCCCTTGATGAGTTAAAACAACAGCTGACTTTTCTTACTACAGAGCAAACAAGACTGAAGCCAGTAGCTCAAGATTGTGGTTTAATTGTACTGTGTGTAGAGCTCCGAACTTTAGTCTCATTAAAAACATTCCCAAGTGTCCTTGTGTAGGAGCAGCTGAAACTGGGATTTTCCCTAAAATCCAATGATGATTAGGTTATTCCAACAAGATTTCTTTATTGAGTAATCTAGTTAATTCCCTGCTAACACACTGAATTCAGATGTTTTCATTTCCTGGCAGAGTGCTATTACGTTTTTTGTATCATGTGAAAAGTCTTTTTTGTTTGTTTTGTTTTTAATGCATGATTCTTTTATTTAATTTATTAAAGGGATATGCCACCCCCAGGTCAAATTTGGGCATCTCCCCACAGTCCAGAGACTAAAATAAGTGGTGGAAAGCGTTTTCTTGCTCACCCAGCCATTGTCCGAGTCTGTCGCCACTGACCGCCGCGGTAACTGGTGCTCCTCCGCCTTAGACTGGAGTCTAACGTAGCCAGAGAAAGATTTCGGCCAAAAGGAATTAATTTGCTCGATGCGTTTCCCAATTACTTTGTGTGTAGTGCGCATTCATATCGAGTGCAAATAAATGTGCAAATCAACACGGAGAGCTTGCCTTGGTCATTTTGGGTGGGAACTATTTTCCAGTGCGTAAGAATACAGTCGTATCACGCACCACGTTGTGCAACAGGGGAACTCCCTTCCCGGTGCGTAACAGGGATTCCCCTGGTAGCGTGCTGCGTGATACGACTGTATTCTTACGCACTGGAAAATAGTTCCCACCCAAAATGACCAAGGCAAGCTCTCCGTGTTGATTTGCACATTTATTTGCACTCGATATGAATGCGCACTACACACAAAGTAATTGGGAAACGCATCGAGCAAATTAATTCCTTTTGGCCGAAATCTTTCTCTGGCGACGTTAGACTCCAGTCTAAGGCGGAGGAGCACCAGATACCGCGGCGGTCAGTGGCGACAGACTCGGACAATGGCTGGGTGAGCAGGAAAACGCTTTCCACCACTTATTTTAGTCTCTGGACTGTGGGGAGATGCCCAAATTTGACCTGGGGGTGGCATATCCCTTTAAGCTCTTTAACATCAAGCATCACTCTTTACTGCTTTAGATCAAATATATAAGAAAAAAATGCATCAAGACTGAGTTGCGTGAAAAGTCCCTCAGTCGTCCAGGTAGAATCCATGATCATGATCCATGATCCATGATCAATCCATCTCATCAAGACTGAGTGTTGAAAGAGAGCGGTATCACCACAGTAAGCCATCAGGGGGAGCACCTGCTTGAAATGTTACATAAAGGGTTCATGCATGAGTAATCTCTGTGTGGAAGGGATGAAAATGCTCATAAGACTTAATTTACCTTGACCAGTATAGAAACCAAAGTGCCACACTGAACTACATGTGTTTACAGTGATTGTACAATTCTAAAATAGTCCCAGTTTGTAACAGTGTGTGATTGTACACAGGCCCTCTCTTCAGTGTAGTGAGGAAATCTGGCTTACTAGCAGAATGCTAACTGTGGTGACAGCTCTTAGCCAGTCTTTGGCAGTGCCCAGGGCTGTTTCTCACTTTATAAGGGAAGAGTGGGAGTTGCAGCTGAGCTCTGTGTCACTCCAGCTTCTCTTTTCTTGGTTTTAGCTTTAGCTTTTCTACAGTCACGCAGCTGCTAGGAGACAAGTGTAGTATGAGCAAACAGGTTTCCCTGTTTTTAGAAGCTCTGTGGACTTTCTTTTATGTCTTTAAAGCCAATAATTACCTTTCTCTTTTTAAAATAAGGCGAAGCATTGGCCAGAACAGTCTGTTCTTTCACCCTTTTGCACATTCACACATTTTGTGACAATTCTTTACTCATTCCCTTTTATACAAACTCTGCCTTCTCAAGGCAATGCTTTGTGTGTAAAACAATTTAATATCTTCCATTATCAGGGAGACGGAAGAATAGGCTGGAACCTATGGACACCATTTTTGTGAAGCAGGTCAAGGACGGTGGTCCTGCTCATGGTGCAGGGCTTTGCACAGGTAATGCATTTATATCACAAAGTCTGACCACTGAAAGTAGAATAATTTTATTTTATCTATCTTTTTATTCTATCTTTTTAATCTCACTGTTGGTATAAAATCTCAGGTGATCGCATCGTCAAGGTGAATGGAGCAAGTATAATTGGCAAAGCCTATGGTGAGGTTATAGCCTTAATCCAAGAGAGGTATGTTGTGATTTTAAATTAAGTATAATATAAGTGTAATCTCTGCCTACTATTAGACTGGTATTAATATAAAGGTTTATTTTTTCTTTTCAGTGGTGAATTCCTTGAACTCTGCGTGATGCCAAAAGATGAAGACATACTACAACTTGTAAGTTTATCTTTGTAAACTTTAGTCAGACTGCAGAACCCCAGTTTGTCTTGCCTTCTCCTGCAAATGTGCTGAACTGCCCTAGTTCAGCCTATGAGACTGCATCTCACCATCCCATTAAGGGATTCTATCTGGGTTCCTTAACCAGGACACTGTTAAATTTTCAGGCATCTCACTGCTACTGTTGATTTTGTGGCAATGCTGCGGATCACACAGAAACATTGCATAAATTGTGAAGCTTAACCATTTCTGCATTCTGTCTCATTTGCTGCTTATTCATCCTCTAAACATATTCTTATGTGTTTTTCTCTCAACTTCTATTGTCTGTTGTGGATGTCGTTTGTCCTTGTCCAAAGCACTACATAGTAATGTCCATGAGAGGTGGTGGTGAGAACAGGAGGATCTGTGCACAGTGATATTACACTGTAGGAGGCAGCACACGCGAGCTGCTTAGAGACAGCAGCAGTTGCTTAGCAAAGACAGAGCGTACAGAAAAGGGAGGGAAGTGTTCAAAGGCATTACCAAAGCAGAGGAAAGGGTTCCAACACGGAAATGAAACTGGAAGATCTAATCGGCTGTAGAGCTCTGATCTGAACAGGTTCTTATAAAAGGAACGAGAGAGGAGGAATGAGTAGGAGGGGAGCTGTACCACCACAGCTAAATGTATAATGAGCAGCTGCTGCCTGTGTCATGTGAGCAATGAGGGAGAGAGTGCCGAAGACTGGAGCCACCTTGTTCATTTAGCGTAATATTCTGGCCGCAGATGGATAGAACCATGGAGATTTAAAAGCAGCATGAGAGGCACGCTTGTGCTGCTGCCACCTCAGCCAGGACACACTGACAGGAGCAGGTTGTAACGTGGCAACCGCTGCTCCATCAGCGCTCATCCCTGTGTGCTGCCTGCTGCTGCAGCTCCAGTGTATTTTTAGCATGTCAAGCCCAAGCTCCTCTGTGACTGTTTCATCTTGTTTCTTTTTTTCCTCTTGTGTTCATTTTTCACTGCTGGCATCTTTTTCTCTTGCATCATATCTCTACTCGTTTTCTAATGCTCTTATTTCAACATGCTGTAATGGCAGCCCTTTTCACTGGAGACTGTTTATCTGGTAAGCAAACAGAGGACTTGGTCGCCTGACGCTGACATGTTGTGCTTGCTGTCTCATTGTGCATATGTCATGCATGGCAGCGATGTCATTATGTACATGTTTTACTATGGCTCATTCTTGTGTAACAGAACTGAGAATCTCAGTAATGAGCGCTTAGAGTGGGTGATTATGGAGTGTAGACGGTGAGGATGGCTGCAGTACCTGTTACATTGAGCACTGGAGTGGAATACAGCTGGCATCTCAGTGAAGCCTCGCCCCTACATCCTCCATGCCTAGTCTGATCACTGTGATAAGAGGCAGTGACCCCTGAACCAACTGCATATTAATGCCTGAGGAATACACAGGCTGTGCAGTTTTATCTAGAAGTGTAAATTAATACACAGCCTGAGCTTAAAGTCCTCCTAACTTCACTGTGCCTCAGTGAGTGCAGTGTTAAGTACTGTTGTATTATTACTATTACTATAGGATAGTTGAGTGTAAGGATATATATACTTTATTTTTTAGGACGGATGGGAGATTCCCATTCCTTAACCTATTTCTGATGACTACACAGATGTGTTTAGAAACAAAACTCACTTTTTTAAGTCTTAAGTTGAATACCTGTGAAAAGTAAAATTCCTGCAGAATCTCTGAAATAATAGCAGATGAAGTCCACTGACACACATGAACTGGTAACGCCTCCACTTACTCATACTGCAACATGCACTGCCCACACTCGCCGTATTTGTAATAGTATAGCTTCTAAAGAGCATCAAGTAAATGAACATTATACATTTGTTTGTACTGTGCTGTATTAACCGACTGTTAATGTGCTGTCCACAGGCCTACTCCCAGGATGCCTACCTCCGAGGCCACAGTAGCTACAGTGGAAACGCCGTCCACATTCCCGAGCCGCCCCCAGTATGCTATCCCAGAGTAGACTGTAAGCCTCCGGGCATGGCCCAGGCCACTGACTCTGCAGGGCTGGTCTGCCGCGGGCCATCTGCTGACCATGGGTACCGAAAGGAAATTACTGTGCCCCCTTCTCCCCCTCCTCCATCTTATCCAAAAAGCCAGATCGCTGTGTGCATGCGCAACGATGCTGTGAGGACAGTGGTAGTACCCCCTGAAGCCCATATGGGGCGCATGGGACCAGCACATCGAATGGATTATGTGGACCCAGGCTTCATCAGGGGGAGGCCTGGGTCTTTAGCCCAGTATCCTCATCCCCGTAAGGCTGACATCTATCCCAGTGGATCAGGAATGGTTGCATTTGGGGGGCCATCCCCACATTACCAGCCAAATCATCAGAATATTGATTGGCGTACCTACCAAACTTACAAGGAGTACATTGATAACAAAGGAATCCATTCTCACGGTAGCAGGACTATCCAGGAGAGGTTGGACAGTTTGCGAGCCAGCCAGAACTTCATTGTTCCCCAGCACATTCCCCGAGGAGACTGGTTCTCCAAGGGCATGCGGCGCAGGAGTGTCTCGCATGAACGCTCCTTTCCAGGACCTCCACCCCACTTCCAGGTGCCACACCGGAGTGCCTCTCAGGACCGCATGAGTTCAGAGAGGATTGCCCATTCAAGGAACTGGCCCCCACGTAGCGTGTCTCAGGACGGCCTTCTCAGCAAAGCGCGAGCACACTCCACGGACTATGTTGACCCTTCAGAACTCACTCGACCAATGGAGAGGATGGAAGGCTATGGCCGGCCAGACCAAGGTACCAGGGCCAGCAGGCAGTCTATGCCCAGACAAGCTATGCTGTACAGGCCATCAGTGGCATACAGCGGGGGCATGAGAGGGGCTCCAAACCCTCCTGTGTACAATAAAGGAGCAGATTCTCATCAGTTCCGTTCCTCACAGATGCTCTCAGAAAGACCTCAGCATTTTGGGAAGAGCCCAAGTGCGGAACAGTCCCTTGCTGACCAAAGACCTGGCATAAGAGCTTCCCATGCAGGGCACCCCTCACAGCATGGCCACAACAGAACCAGAGCCGAGTCCATGCAGCCTGTAGAGGCAAAGAAAGACGCAATGTTGATAGCCCACAGGTCAGCGTCTTGCTCCACCTCAAAGCAACTGTCCCACAGACCAACCAACCTCAAGCCCCTTTCCCCAGAGCCCCAAACACAAGTGAATGGCCGTAGCTCCACAGAGAGTGGAGTAGTCTTAAGAGAAAAGCCCCCTTCTGGGAAGAACCCCAGCCCCCTGCGCCACCCCTCTTACATTCTGGCTGTAAACGATGATGGAACTGATCCCGCTGCTGATGTAGTGGCGTGCTGGCTTCCCAATGATGCTCGTCGAGAAATGCAAATGAGGCGCCTTGGGGAACGGCGCCACACCTCCTGCTCTAGCAACCTGGACGAATCCCTTGACTCCATCCCATTCATTGGTAAGACTAGGCCGCCAGCTGTAGACCGGTGTTGCTATAGCAACAAGAGTCAGCTGTGAGTAAGAGGTGGACTGGCAGTGCTGGGAACCAGTAAAGGGGCTATGGAATTACTTCTGAAGGATGGTGCTGAACAGGATTTGTGAGCCTGAATTGTATCAAAGATAATACTAATCATGTTGAGTGTTAGCTGTTGTTTGTTATTTATGGTGTTGTCTACCTGCCAGTCATTTGGAGTCATTGTAGGTACACATTTAGTAAAAGACAACAGGGGCTCTAGTAAATCCATTCTAGTGAAAAAATTGCTCAGAGTTAGATCAGAACGGAAAGCTATTAATAATTTACAGCAAGTCATACGCCTGTAAATATCCCCCATTATTATTGCTATAATAATATTGCTGGAGGCAAGGCAGGGCACAGTAGAGTGTGTCTGGAATTGAAATCCAAATAGTTTGTTTGCATTATTCTTTTGCATTTGTTTATTCTTTTGCTCAGGCTATTGTTGAAATTTAAGATAAGATATGTGAAGGCTATTTAATGAAAAGTGTTTTGTTCCTTATATCTTCTGTCTTTTTATGGCTGTTTTAAAAGCCATGTTATAGGTAGATGATCACAAAACTAATAGTATGTCCTTCACTCTGCTTTTTAAAGAAAATGGGTCAGGTGTTTTTTGAACACAAGTAGGTGCTTTAGTTTTAAATTGTGGCTGTTATATGTGCTGCATAGTTTTAACATCTTAGATTTAAGAGCTAGATATACTTATGTGTGTGTTTGCTAAAGTCATCCGTTCAACATTAGTGAACGGTCTGACAGGCCAGGTGCAGACAAAGGCACCAGTGACAGTGGTAATCCAGCGACCCCTCCAGTCTGGACTGGTGCCCTGGTTCACAGGAACAAGGCTTCAATTGACTGTCTTCATCAATGGTCTGCTTGAAAATTCCTCCCCTGAAATAAGTTACTGCATGAATTCTTCATTATATCACCTCACAAAGTTGTTTAGTTGTTTTAAAATTGTTTAGAATAAAATATCTCTTGGCATCCTGTTTAAAGTTGGTAAAGGCTTGAACTAGGAGATAATTTTAAATTTGCCTCCAAGACCATTGGCTGTGCTACAGGCTTATACTCTGGGCTGTTTTATATTTTTTGCAAGAAGGTTTTAAGACCAGCAGAAGTAATTTGACCTGACAATAATGCCATCTTATTTGTTATAATTGGGTGACCATAGATGAGCCAGTCAGCCCCAGTGTGGACCGCGAGGCTGCTCCTATTCCCCCCTCTGCTGTGATATCTGTAGCACCTTCCATAATGACAGGCCCCTCCAGTCCAACCTCCACATGCCCTCCAATACGCCGGCAACTGTCACATGACCAAGGTAAGCGATACTGGGGAGGTAACTCTAGATGCATGGAAGTCAATATTTCACAACATAGAATACACTGTAGATGTATTACATTTCAACTTGGCTACATTTAATTTTACATTTATTTTGTGTTTATTTTAGAGTCTTTGAGAAGTGCTTTGTTGGAGTCGGACTCAAACAAAACTGAAAGATCTAAATCTTATGATGAAGGTCTGGATAACTACCAAGAAGAGCACAGGGGGTACGTTTTGAATGGGAAGGTTAATAGTTTTATTCAAAACTTATATTTTAAAAAATATGTTTTTTTCTTCAGGCGGTCGTCATCAGTATCTAAGCATATGCCTAGTCTCAGGGGTTTAAGAAGGGTAAGTGGCTGGACAGCATGCCTCACTGTACTTATTTTGGTAGTGATGGCAAATGATCAAATGTGTTTCTTTGTATATTGTGTCAGGCCCTAGATGGTCATAAATCCTCTGGGGACTCAGGATCTCGGAGAGATTCCTCAGCAGACATATTTGCCAATTCTTCCAAAGAAGGGCCCCTGAACTTTAGGCAACTAAGTATGGATAAGAATAAGGTATGACTGTTGGAAATCTTGGATTGGATAAGCATGACATCTGTCTGATAATAACATTTAAACATGTCCCTTGTAGCGAGTTGGAGGAGGCATGAGGTGGAAACAGATGTATGCAGTGTTACACTGCCATACGCTCACCCTGTACAAGGACAGGAAGGATGCACTTGCCCATGCAGCGGGCCAGTTTGAAGAGGACCCTCTGCAGATCAGTATTAAGGCCTGTCTCATTGACATTTCCTACAGTGACACAAGGCGCAAAAATGTGCTGCGACTCACCACCTCCAACTGCGAGTATCTGTTCCAAGCTGAAGGAAGAGAGGATATGCTAACCTGGATTAAAGTCATTCAGGAAAATAGCAATTTGGACGAAGAGGTATGGTCTAGACATGATCATAGAAAACACTTTATTGCAGGTATAATCCTATATCAAAATGGCTGCCACTGACTCACCCACTCATTAAGTCTCTCTTTATTTTATAGATGTTTTAGAGAGTTTGTTATTTTATTGGGCTCTTCTAAGTCATTTCTAAGGAGATTTGTTTCCTGAAAATGGCAGGGATTATTTGAAATGTTGTTCACGCTGATGAAACAAAGCATGATTTAGTCTTTGTGTGGGCTCTGTATTATTCATGGTGACTAATCACTGATTATGTTTATGACAGATCTTTAATTTTAGTTTTGTAATCATCAAGTTTTTGTCTTTTCAGAATGCTGATGTAACAAGCCAAGACTTGATAAGTCGAAAGATTAAAGAGTACAACATGATGAGGTATGAGGCTTCACACTGCCCTTTGAGTTTAACTCTGTCTGGGATCTGTTGTTTTTAGTTCTGTTTTCCACCATTGTTTATATTGTGGATTTCTTTTTTCTTTTGGACTCAGTGCATCCAGCAGCAGGTCAGAACCCTCCCCCAAGCCATCTCGACAGTCCCTCAGCATTAAACAGGCTTTCCTTGGCTCTAAAACGGAGAGCAGGGGCCACAGTCCCCATTCACCAAAAACAGGAGGAGAGGAACGGAGAGCTCTGAAAGGTAGTAATGTTGACACAGTATTTAATCGCGTTAGGGTTATTATATTAACGTAATTTTTCATATTTATGTTCCGTAGATGACTCCAGTCCGCCACGGGACAGAGCAGCATGGAAGATTGGAATAGCAGGGATCATGAGAAAGCCTTTTGAGAAGAAAACTCCTGCTGGGGTCACTTTTGGAGTGAGACTTGATGACTGTCCACCTGCACAGACCAACCGGGTGAGCTGTCCATAAGTCGATTAGTTACTGGTAGTTTAGTTGTTCAAGCTCTTCTAAGTCTTGGACTTAGACTTAGACTTAGACAAAGTTTATTGATCCACAAGGGAAATTGCTTTGGGTACGGTAGCTCACTCATCAAATATAATATACAATATAAAAACAGAGGGTGAAAGAACAAGAAGAAAAATAGATAGAATAGCAACCAAAGAGCAATAGACCTGTGTCAGATGAGACACAATTATATACATAAGATAATGGTAATAGATATATATGTACAATCAGATTTAAATAAAGTAGTAGTCAATATAAAATACAGTATCAAATATGTTACCAGCTTTATACAGTTGTAGGGAGTATTATCTGTTACATAAGGGTGAGTTGTTGTACACTTGTATGGAGTATGGTATGAATGTCGTCCTGTATCTCTCACTGTTTGAGTGGAGCTGTAGGAGCCTGTTGGAGAATGAGCTCCTCTGTCCCTCTATGGTCTGGTGCAGTGGGTGAGAAGGAGTGTCCATGATGGAGAGCAGTTTGTCCAGTGTCCTCCTGTCCCTCACTGTGACAAATGTCTCCAGCTCACAGCCGATCACGTGACCAGCTTTACGGATCAGTTTGTCAATCCGTCCGATGTCTCTTTTACTGGTGCTGCTCCCCCAGCAGACTACAGCAGAGTACAGGGCGCTGGCAACCACAGACTGGTAGAAGATCTCCAGTAACTTACTGCACACATTGAAAGACCTTGTCCTTATGTTTTGGCAGTTTGTTCCTCTGATTGTGGAGGTGTGCTGCAAAGTGGTGGAGGAGAGGGGCCTGGAGTACACAGGCATCTACAGAGTACCAGGAAACAATGCAGCCATTTCAAACATGCAAGAGGAACTCAACACCAAAGGCATGACAGACATTGACATCCAGGAAGATGTGAGGCACTCACACAATATAGTGCTATAGACCAACCTTTCCAAAAATGTCTTTTTTTAACATGTTCATTTACATTTGTACAGAAATGGCGGGACCTTAATGTCATCAGTAGCTTACTGAAGTCCTTTTTCCGAAAACTTCCTGAACCTTTGTTTACAAATGGTGAGATGTCTTTGAATGTGTCAAAACATAGAGAATGCAGTGCATTCCCACTATTAATATTTGATTGTGCTTAACAGACAAGTATGGCGATTTCATTGAAGCCAACAGAATAGAAGACTCCGTAGAAAGACTCAAGCAATTAAAAAGGCTGGTGAGTTTGTACAAATTATAACATGTTTAATGTAAGATTTAAATAAACATCTTGATTTGTAAGCCTTGTTCATTCTATTGCAGATCCACGAATTACCTGACCATCATTTTGAAACCCTGAAATTTCTTTGTGCTCATCTCAAGAAAGTTTCTGAAAACTGTGAAAAGAACAAGGTAGGCTTGTAAACAGCAGCAAACCCTTATCAAACATTACCCTGAATAATATTTGTGTGCCCTGTTTAGATGGAGCCTCGTAACTTGGCGATTGTATTTGGTCCTACACTGGTTAGAACCTCAGAAGACAACATGACCAACATGGTGAACCATATGCCCGACCAGTGCAAGATAATTGAAAACCTCATCCAGCAGTATGACTGGTTCTTCAGTGAGGACGGGGACGAGGACCCTGTGGTGAGTGGAAAATCGTTGGATTGATTGACTGATTGTTTTATGTCCACTTGTATATTGTGATGCATCTTCATTGACAGACCACATCTGAGCAAGAGAACACAGTGCAGTCACAGCCTGTGCCAAATATTGACCACCTGCTCTCCAATATTGGGAGAACTACAGCTTCACCTGGCGAAGTGTCAGGTAAGTTACTTGGGATTATCCAGAGTAGTGTCTACTATAAATGATCTAGATTCTAGTCAGTATTGGGATAAATATGATCATTTAATGCTCACCTGCAAAACCATTACATGCCAGATAACAGTCATGCATCTTAGATATGTTTCAAATGCTTCAGTCTTCAGTCCAGTTATGTTTAAAGTTAAAAAACTGTTGCATAAAATTAGATAATGAAATGAGCATTTATTTTGATACTTCTATTATTTTCTTCTTTGTTTAATTTTTTATTATTTTGGCCAAAAGTCAAAAAGTTTGTTTGCATTCATTTCTTTGTCCTCCATTTAAAATTTTCTTGCTCAAGTCATTTTGATTTCTCCCTGTGCTTTACTTGTGTTGAGACGACGACTCCTTTTCTTTCCGTTTTTTTCTTCCCCTCCTCCTTGTCTCACATAATCCCGGCATGTTCTTCCCCAAAGACCAACCTAAGAACCAGAGCAAAGCTGGAAGTTGTAACCTTCTGACCTCTTGTGTGTAGTGTGCTGTTTCTCTCCCTTATTCACTGGTGACCCACTCTTGACACAGGCCAAGTGGGCGGCGTCTATCACTCGATGATGTCGCTGATGGACTCTGTCCTGTCAGTCATGGACAGCTGGGACTGTAGGAAGAAGGACGAGTGTTGTGCCCCCTGTAGCTGCCTAGTCTGCAGACACCAGCAGCTCTTTTAAAATTTGGGCCAAAGGAAGAAAAACGATAAAATGAAAGAAAGAGAAGTCGATGTTTGTCATTTTTACTGTGGTGTGCACGTCTCATATTTGAAACCCTGATAAGAGGGGATACAGAGCAATGCCGCTGTACTTTGTCTGAAAGCCCTTCTGCTGTCTCTTGTTGTCCCTAAAGCTGACCGCAAGGACAAGTAGCATGGTACGGTCTAACTCCCGTGGCTCCGTCTGTCATGGTGTCTTGAGGGGGGTCCGAGCGCCGTGGCCCCTCCCACTCATGCAATTACACACAAACAGGCTACACACAGCAGTAGCAGACTGGCAGTGGAAAAGAAACTCACTTTAGTATCATGTGGTCCTTGGGTCTTCTGTGCTTCTGTGTTTTAGTCTTCATTCAGCATTACCTTACTGTTTTTTCTGTGTTTTTTTCTTGTTTAATTTACCTTTTATTCACCTCTCTGTGTACACTATGCAACTTGAATAGCCTCATCACTTATGGACTCTGGAACCACAGTGAGCAACTAGATTAAGACAAAAATACATATTTTTTATGTTTCACTCTATTTAAGGCAGCTGAATTTTGTTAACTTGCAGTACAATGCCCTTTTCACCAGAAATTGACTTGCTTTTGTAGAACCATTTCTTGTTGTTGCTTTCATAGTTATAGACTTAGTAGTTGGTAGATCCTTAACAGTTCATTGGTGTTAGTTGTGGTCTAGGAATATTCTAGCTTTTATTTTTGGGTAAAGATTTGGGAACAACTTTTTAGATTTTTAGTTGTTGATGGTAACGAGCAAAACGTTGTCCGAATGTCACTGGGTCACTGAGTACTTCTTTGGACACATCCAGCAGGCCTTTCTCGTGCCATCACTGTAGTTCTGTGATAGTGCCTCAGGGTTGACAGCAGCTTGATGTCCTCGCTCTGTCTCCGTCCCGTGATGTGCCGTCGTCTCCATCCGAACTTGAGCATGAGCTGCTTTGTGTCTGCGGGTGTCCTCTGCCTCTTCATCCTCACTGTGGTCTGTTGTCGTCAGTCTTTTCATTCAGCTGCTGTCATTCTTCTCATGTTGTCTCTCTGACTCTGAGCAAACTTTGACTCTGCTTTGCACTTCTTGTGTTTGTTTTTTTTAAACGTCAATCTGTTGACTGCCATTAATGTTTGTTTTTCTTGAATGCAGATTCAGCATGTAGTGATTCTTCAAAATCAAAGGTAACTGGGATCACATTTGATATAATAAATCGTTTTTGTTTTTTTGTTTTTGATGCTGCATGTAACACTAATTTTGTGTGCAGGGCTTATGGGGCTCAGGGAAGGACCAGTGCAGTAAAGAGATGCTGCGCTCGTCTTTGTTTGCTAGCCGCAAACGCAAGAAGCCCAAGGACAAAGCCCAGCCCAGCAGCTCTGACGATGACCTGGATTCTGGACCCTGTGTACCCAAAGAAGAGGGGTGTATGCAGCAGCCCATGTGGTCACCTGATAGTCGGACCGAGGAAGAAGAGGAAGCGGAGGAGGAGGAAGATCTGAGCAGAAGCAGGCTGAGTTCAGAGGATCAGCTGGATGGCCCAGATAAAGAGCCCATATCACCTGAAGTCCAGACCCCCTCGCCACCCCGCTCACCCACGCTGAGCGAGCGCATGGCTCATCAGTCCACTCTGTCTGACCCGCCTGGTAACTACGACGATACAGTGTCAGACCTTGGAACCTTGAACAGCACCAGCTCCCAGGCCTCTGTTCCCAGAACCAGGCGCTGCCGGTATCCACCTGCAGGATATGAGGGCACTCTGGGCAGTGTGGGCACAGATGTGTGCTCCATCACCTCAGACTATTCCACCACATCATCCATGACCTTCTTGACAGGTGGAGATCTCAGCGCCTTGAGCCCTGAGGTGCAGTCTGTGTCTGAGAGCCGCGGAGATGATGCAGACGATGAGCGCAGTGAGCTCATCAGTGAGGGCCGGCACGCAGAGACGGACAGTGAGAGTGACCTTTCTGTGTTCACTGTGGGCAGGGACAGTGTGGTGCTGCGACCACTGCAGTCCCACAGGCTCATCGAGGGGGACACGCTGTCTCGAAAGAAGAACCAGAAGACCACCAGTGAATCCTCTCTGGATGGCCGTGGTGACAAGGACTCTAACAGGCTGTCCCGGGGCATGGGCTCCACCAAAGGCCGCTCCAGTGGCAGCCTCAGCTCCTCGTCTCGTAGCGAACTTGATAAGAGCGAGCCTGCGTGGAGGCTAAAGATAACTGATCGTCTCAAAGTGCGTCTGCGCATGTCTGTGGACGACATGTTTGGTGTGGGAAGCCAGCGCACTCCTGAGGGCCGCAGCAAAAAGAAAAACATTCGACGACGCCACACGATGGGGGGCCACAGTGACTTTGCTGAGCTGTCTGTACTGGACTGGTCTCAGCCCGTCACCATCGGCCCTCGCTCAGAGCTGTCCGCTGTGGACCGACTCAAACCCAAGTGCAGCTCCCAGGACTTCTCCATTGGAGAATGGATCGCTCGTGAACGGCATCGCTCTAGCAACCCCGAGGTGAGCCTGGAGCAGGGGGAGCCGCAGGAGGAGGGGCAGTACAGTGCCTCTGCCTCCTGTGAGGGGCCCTCTCATCCCATTGAGGCTGTCAACGGGGACATCCCTCCAACTAAGAACCTCAGCCTTGCAGCAGCTGCCCACCCGCATAAACTGACCAGCTCCCAGGTGGTGCACTCGCGGTTTTACCAGTACCTGTGAGCAGCATGGGACCTTTTGTTTTGTGGGACAAATGTGGAACAGTTGCGTGTATGTGTGTTGTACATGTGATATCTGCCGGTGAGTGAGCATGTTGCTATACAAAGGTATGAATTGATGCACACAGGCAGTGTCATGTTCATGTATGAGGCATGAGCCAACAAGTTGCGAATATATGTATTTTTTTTTATTATTATTACTTGTCCATAACTTTTGGATATTTGGCAGGAGTGCTTCCTTCTGCGTCAGATTCCTGATCAATAGAAAGGACCTAGAGCCTGTGAAGCTTGTATGAGGAGGTGCTGTTGTGTTTGAAGGTTTAGTCAAGTGGCTTTAAAGATGAACTGACTTAGAATGAATAGGATACAGCTATAGACAGATTTTGTAGTTTTGCAGAGGAACTATTTTTGTGTAAAGAAAGTTCTAGTGTTAAGAGTCTCGGTAACCAAATGAAGAATGTACAGACTGCCTACAGTAAAAGTGACTAAAAGCTTTAGACGCTTGTGTTCATTCAAAATAATAGAAATACTTTTTTCTGGTGTACTTGAAACTGTGTTTTGGTACTGCCTGTGAGTGGCTAGCACTCACAGGGCCTTTCCAAAGGTACAACGTAGACTTAGTGTATGGGAACATGGTGCAAATGCAAACAGGGAGATGGTCCAAGAGCAGTGAACAAAATGCATATGTGTAGACCGGCTGTGACTGCAATGAGAATAGCAAGAAGAAATGGGTAAATCAGAATCATGTTTTTTTCAGGAAGTGCCTAACAATGAAATGTGCTGGGTGCCATACTGTCTTTGATAAACGAAGATGTTACTGTGAATGACATTTTTATTGAACATTCACAGGTGTTCCACAGTTTTCTGTATCAAAATGCCGAGCTTCCATTCCTTAGGCATTCCATTCTGGTCTTAACATGTTTTATACTTTCCCCATTTTCATTTTTGGTTTTAATAGAACTTGAATTTTAAATATTCCATGTGAAAAAGTAACTTAACTGTATATACTGTTTTAGCTGCTTTTGTTTTGTTTTGTTTTTTATTTCCATACCATTGCAGGTTTAAGTACAGTATTGTAAGATGCTCATGAGGCCTACTGGTGTCATGGGTGGTTTGGTACTTTAGGAGGTCCAGGCGCCAGGAATCTATCTTTGAGCTGGATCATTTTTCCTCTGATTGTGAGAGGGACATAATTCCTGAAACACTGGAAATAAATTGTCAATGGCAAATGAATTGGTCCATTCTTGATAAATACACTCAAAAACAATTCTATGCATCACTGCAGAAATGTAACCCTGTTATTTTACAATATAGGGCAGTGTTTCCCAACCTTTTTTGTCTTGTGTACCCCGTGAGCCTTTTTGTCATACCTCGAGTACTCCCTCATTCATACGTGTTGATAATTCTCCAAAAGTACGTGACACAACAGATTATTAAATGAAAATAATTGCATTTCATCTCCTTAATTTGAAAATTTAATTCTCAGGCATTTTCTCTTTTTTCTTTAACTCAAATTTACTCTAATTAGAATTTAAAAAAAAAATAAAAAATCTCCCCCTGCGCCTGGCAGCGACACTGCCAAGTGCCCCCTGCAGTGTGCTCGAGTACCCCTAGGGGTAATTGTACCCCTGGTTGGGAAACACTGATCTAGAGTACTCAAAGTTGTAATGCCCTCTTTCACCACTGGAGGGTGCAAATGAGTCAGTGAACCAAAACAGTTGTACGTTTCAAAATGCTTTATATACAAGTTGCACATACAACATAAAGACTTAAACAATATAAGATTTATACACTTTGTACATTAAATGACTAGAAACCACACAGTGTAGCTGTTTAACATGGTCAACTCATTGTTACACTTAAGAAGTACAGACATATCAGGCTATCCACAAACTAAATTCCAGCAGATACATTTGAACTTTTTCAAGAGAGTGTGAATATATGTCAAAGTTTAAATGAGGAGTCCAAAAAGGTGTGTTTCTAGTCATTGACAGGATTCACTTTAGGACAAGGCCTATTCGAGTTTAATCGTTTAGTGTCTGTGGGCTCCTAACAGAGACCACACCCACAGGAGTAAGGCACAGTGACATATTCAGAGTATGCAAAGGGAAAATACAATATTTTGTACACCCCGGTTTTTTGTGCCTTTGTTTTTGGAAAACAATTATGACCTGGTGCAGCCAGACATTCATTCAATAACACAGAACTACTGTGAGACAACAGAGAAACTAGGAAATAATGAAAGCAATATCAATAAATTGGCAAGGTTATCACATACTGACAGCCTTTCTCAAATGTGAATGCCAACATAATGAGAAGGAAGATATATTGTGCTGCAAAGCGCTTGATTAATGTGCCACAGTTGGAATAAGTCACATGGCTCAGTAGCGACATGTTGTTCTGTAGTTTGTCCACAAGAGGGAGTACTTTTCCTTTACATTATTTCCATTAGTCCAATAGTACTGGAGTTAATAGGGAGTTCAGTCATTGTCTTTTTGCCCCATATGTGCCTGCAGCCAGCACAAGGTGAGAGAAAAGGCTGTAAGCCAAGGTCACTTTGCACATGCATCTCTGCCCTCTGTCAGCTGCAGACTGTGTGCATGTTGCCTATTGTGCTGTGGAGGGGGCCGTGCAGATCCTGGGCCTTTAGCTGTCCTCTTCCTCCTCTTCTTCCTCTATCGGAGCATCTGGGACCCGGAAACACTCCCCAAAAAAGTTCACCAGCGACTGGCTCAAGTGCTGCTGTGTGCCCTCACTATGCAAGAAGTGTCCCTCATCAGGGTAGATCTACGAAGGATTACAGCCAGTGAGTACAAAGGTACTGTATCTTCAAGTATCAATGCCATATTATACACCCAGGGAATAAAAAATAAAAACACTGACATTCTGATTACATTTTTATTTACCCCAAGTGCAGATCTGTGGGGAAGTAACCCTTATAATAATAATAATAATAATAATAATAATAATAATAATAATAGTCATATGCTTCCTTCCTTTTTGTTAGTTCTTTTCATTTAGATTCTTAAATAATAATATGTCCAATAGATGCAAACTTAAACTTAACTGACTGACGTTACTCAGGCCCAATAGTGATGTGCCACCCACCTGTAGAGTATAATTAGCGTTCTCGTTGATTAAATGGTTGATAAACTTGGCAGTGTGCTGAAAGTGAACCTTTTCTGTGAAAGATGAGAGTAGACAGAGGCATTAGGCTGATAGTGTTTCACTTGCGGCCTCATTAAGTGGTAATGCGTTGCCAGACGTGCTCTAAATCTCTTACCGTCAGCAGTGGGGTGAACAATCAGGTACTGCTTCTCCACAAGCTGACCCGCTCTGTGCGCTAAATTGGCCATCTGACAAGAAGAGACAAAATCCAACATTACTTTTTAAATGGCCCCAATTACCATCATTCATGCTGTAAAAAAAACAATGATTTAAAGACATTAAAAGGCAATAACTTTACCGTGTAGACCCTAGCATCTGTCTTTGAGCCAAGATATCTTTCTGAAAATGCAGAAGCTGTGAAGAAGGAAATACAACAATTACTTTCATCCATTATTTCAAGTAGGCTTTAATTATCAATGGACTGTTAAGTGCATTCAGGATAGGGCATTAAGAATCTATAAGTAACGCAAGGTATCGAGCAACCAAGACACCAACAGTACAATCTCAGCATAACAGAAAATTCATACCATAGAGTTCAAAGTCTGTAATGGGGGAGACTGCTGTTCCACATTTGAGCTGGGTGAATTCTGCAGAGCTTAGAAGAAGAGTGGCCAAGTATCCACCATAAGCCTAAAAATAACACAAAAAGCAAACAAAAAATCTCACACTGTATCTTAATCATAGACAATATCTAAAAAAAATGTCACTCTTACTTTTCCATAAACTCCCATCCGGCTCTTGTCAATGTAGGCCTCTTTTGATATGAACCTAAAATAACATTACCGAAGATTACGATTTAAAGGCAAATTAACATTTTTTTACAATCTGAGCCTTCTTTCGGCAATAAAACAAGTAGTTTTACTCACCCATAGCATTTTTCTGTCAATTGGAGCAGTATCGCAGAACTTATGTTGAGCCGTTCTGTTCTAGTAATGATCCCGTATCCTTAACATGGTGCTGTATCATATGTTCGGGGCATTACTTTGCGGTGTCCAAATAACACAAACTTTAGCACTTTTCAAATCATAGAAGCCCGATGTCTTAATGTAAGATTTCGTTTGAAGCAAAAGTGGCCTGTAATCCGAGATTTAGCCATAGTTTTGAGTAGATGAGGACGCCAGTGCGCATGCGCGGACTGTGCTCTTAGCTCCCGGGACCCAAACATGAAATGCAAAGCTGAAAACTATTGATAAATCTCGGATTACAGGCCACTTTTGCTTCAAACGAAATCTTACATTAAGACATCGGGCTTCTATGATTTGAAAAGTGCTAAAGTTTGTGTTATTTGGAGACCGCAAAGTAATGCCCCGAATACTCATGTTAACGGATACGCTACAACATAACTTTCTTCAAACAGCTCCAAATGACACGAACGTGATATGGGTGAGTCAAACGACTTGTTTTATTACCAAAAGAAGGCTCAGATTGTAAAATAATGTTACTTTTCCTTTAAAGCTCACAAGAGTCACAAGAGTCAATTTTGAGTAATATAGGGCCTTTAAGCATAACTTTATCTGTCAGTGGAGTTTCTCTTATTTCAGAGGCAATATTTTGAAACAATCAAGATTTAACAAGTTATTACCTCTCATACATACAATACAAAGCCACTCAATGACTTAAAATAATATATTCAAATTTAAAGATCCCATGACATGGTACTTCTTGATGCTTTTATATGGCTCAGATAAAGGACTTCCGAGCCTAGAAACACTCGGACGTGCCTCCAGGCAAATAAAAATACGCATTTCGCATTGCCTAGCGCATTCGCGGTCCAAACTCTCTGGGCGTGATTTACAGAGACGCTGAGTACAGACAGACGGGGGTGGAACTGCATTTGCATTTCTTTTTTCCATCTGACGTCAATAAGGTGCCTTGTTCAAAATCGCCCGTTTGAGCTCCAATTTTTTGTAACGCAGAAAAGGATCGCAAATGCTCAGTTTAGACATTTCACAACTTTTAACCATGGGGGGGGGGGGCTAAACAGGGTAGGGGAGCTCACATTAACGTTCAAAAACCTCAGAAAGTGAAAATTTCATGCCATGGGACCTTTAAGCCATGTAGATAGCATTTCTTGTTGTAAATATGCTGTTGTTAAACCTGAGTGCCTCCAGCTGGTCCCGCTCCTCCAGTTTGCCCAGTTTCCGGCGGATCTTGTGCAGGAGGTTGGTGCCCTGGAAGCCGCTGCCATGCCCGTCGAAACGGATCACGATGGTGCTGAAGCTGCTGACCAGAACTGTGGCCCAGTCCACCTGGAACTGCTCTGTGACCATCTGACCTCCGGGGGTGCCATCCCTGTAAATGGGTTAAATAATTTGAAGTTGTCCTTAATATTTGAACCAACTTTGAGTCTCAAGGACATTTCTCAAATTTCTCAATTGCAAGAATAATGAAATCATTGCATGATATTACACCATCAAATTTATTTTGAGAGGAAAAACAGCCATCAGCTGTGTTAAATCTTAAAAAACAATTTTCAGTTAGAAAGAAACACACCAGCTTCCTCTGTTCATATTATCACCCTTTTTACAAACTCAAGTTGGGACACTGTGCAAATCAAAATAGAGGAATTAACAACACAAACATGACTGCAATATGAGCCATCACCATGTTACATTTGACATGACATTTTAAATTACATTGTTTCTGTTGAATATCATTTCATTTATTCTTAATTGCTACCATATTGGGTGCTTAAATGTTACAGAAAAAGTTTCAATCATCATCATGAAAGTAGGACAATTAACATCTCAACTAACTATAATTGGTCTAAAATTATGAATTTAATTTGTAATCTCAGAAAGAAAAAAATTCTGCTGAACTCTTTTGGAAATGGTTGCATTTTTCTCACTCTGACCACTCTGACCATAACTGCACTGTCTTTTAATCTGTATCTGTTTTTAAAATGTATTTCTACACTGTTTTTATTTTGTTTTATCTTGTTTTTATGTACTGTATTATTTAATTAATGTATTTAATTGCTTGATGTACGGCGACCTTGAGAGCCTTGAAAGGCGCCTAACAAATAAAATGTATTATTATTATTATTATTATTATTTTTATATACAATTTTCCACTTTCAAGGCACTCGAAGCGCTTCACATCAAGAAACCACACACCCATTCACGCACCAGTGTACGCAGACTCTGGGAGTGAGGGGGGGTTAAGTGTCTTGCCCAAGGACACAACAACAGCATTCATGTGTGGGAGCTGGAATCACTCCGCCAACCTGTGGGTTAGTCGATCTAACCGCTCCACAAATGATGTTTATGTTGAGAGCAGGATTTAAACCACCGACCTTCGGATCAGTGGACAAACATTTTACTGACTGAGCTGCTGTGTGGCCTTTCTGGACTAACGATCCATCTTATGTCATTCATAACAACATCCGTCTGCACCAATACTCACACGAGCAGCAGCAAGGGGTAATGAGCCGTATCCACAAACGCGGCTGGCTTCAGGATCTGCATGGTCAGTGCTAGAAGAGACAAACAGCGCAGTTATTATTATTATTATTATTATTATTATTAGGCCCGAGCGCTAAAGCGTAGGGCCTATTGTTATTGTTCTGGTTCTTCTTCTTCTTCTTCTTCTTCTTATTATTATTATTATTATTATCCCCCCTTTTTTCGAGGTTCCAAGTACTTCCCACCGACGAAAACTCACGAAATTTTGCACAAAATTCAAGAATGCCAAAAAAGGAATGCTTGCGGCTATATTTATTATTATTATTATTATTATTATTATTATTATTATTATTATTATTATTATTATTATTATTATTATTATTATTATTATTATTATTATTTCATTCATAAAGTATAAAAATACATCAACAGTGTGATAACAATACAAAAAATGTAATAAAAGGGAGCAGAAAGAAGAGTATTCTTATGTTATCTGCTCCCTTCTTCCCTTTAACGCCGTTAACACCGATAGTGACTATAAAACATTTCACCAATACGTTCTATTTCAATCACAATTATTAATCAACTGTAAACAGAAAGCTTCATTTTTACACACATTACACAGGATTTTATGTATGTTTAAAATGCCATTATTGTACTTGATCCTTTGATTTCTTTGTCAAGATTATTCCATAAATGAAATCCTTTCACAGCGACGCTTCGCTCCATAACTTCGCTTGTGAATCTTTTTTTTTACATGTAGGTTCTGTTTAAATTGTAGTGGCTTGCTCTCATCTCAAACAGTCTTTGAATATTTACAGGTAATACTCTGACTTTGAGGAGACTTAATTTAACAATATCACACATTTTCAACACTTTACGTTGGAGTTACAGGCAGCAGGGGCAATAGAATTTATCGTAATGTGTTTTCAAGTCCTAGTCTAAGTGAATAGGAACAGAGAACATACTGTAGTCGTCAATAGTGATGGTGTCGTACTCCACGTGGGGCATCTGCATGTTGTTGTATGTCACGTTCAGCTTCTCATTTGTCTCTATGTCCAGTACCTCTGTGGATAGAAAAGGAAAACACAGTAGTAGGGATTAACGGAGTGGTGGATATAAATACATTACTTTAAAGACCCATATTACACTATTTTCTAATCAATGTTATAATGTTGTTTCCTCATCAAAACATACCCAGAGTTGCATTTTGTTTCATTCACACATATTTAACACAAACCCTGCATATTTAGGCTGAGTTCTTCTGTCAAATAGAAAACACCCTGCTCCACCTGGTAATACAGGAAGTGCTTCGCTGTGTTTTTTTTAAACTCCATACACCTTCACTATAATTATTTGGATAATTTCAGCCCTGGAATTTCCAAGAGGTCAAATGTAGCTGTTAAAGGTCCCATGGCATGAAATTTTCACTTTCTGCGGTTTTTGAACGTTAATGTGAGCTCCCCTACCCCGTTTACCCCCCCCATGGTTAAAAGTTGCGAAATGTCTAAACTGAGCATTTGTGATCCTTTTCTGCATTACAAAAAATCAGAGCTCAAACGGGCGATTTTGAACAAGGCACCTTATTGACGTCAGATCGAAAAAAGAAATGCAAATGCAGTTCCACCCCCGTCTGTCTGTACTCAGCGTCTCTGTAAATCACGCCCAGAGAGTTTGGACCGCGAATGCGCTAGGCAATGCGAAATGCGTTTTTTTATTTGCCTGGAGGCACGTCCGAGTGTTTCTAGGCTCGGAAGTCCTTTATCTGAGCCTCTGGACCTTTGAACAGCAGTGGTTTAATTTTATTTTATGTGGAAATGTGTTTATTTTTCAATGGAATGCTTCAAATCTCTCCCCCGTGCAAAAACAAGGATATGGATCAGCTGTGGGCTCTGAGCTCTGAGCGGAGTTTGGCCACGCCCCCACCCTCTACTATTGGCCAGCTCTTTTCTCCTCATTCATATTCAAGCAACAACGCCCAGAATAAAGAGTTTGAGAGAGATATTTATGACTCTTTCTCATCTTATCTCTGTTTCTCATGCACTGAGTGTTGATTTTGAAGAAGGATTCATTTACAGTATTAGGGAACCATTAAGGAGCCATATAAAAGCATCAGGAAGTACCATGTCATGGGATCTTTAATTTGAAAACGACCGCTTCATGACATCACAAAGTAGAACAGAGCATTTTGAGCTATGGACAAATCCATGTATGTTTTTGAGAAGGTAACAGCATTATAACATGGCTTAACTCTCACAAGAGCCAAATTTGTGTAAACTAGGACCTAAAATCCTCAAGATAATACTTGTAACTATCACTTGAGGTAAGATTTGGAACCATTCTCTCTCTCCTACAAAACGGGTAACACTCACTTTGCTTGTCACTGGTCTTATAAATAGCCACACTCGGTATATCCGGACCTGGAAAAATACAATACAAACACATTATATTAAGTCTTATAATAGTACTGGTCAGTGGTAGCAACACGTCATTCACTTAAGATTTCAGAGGCGCTGTTCTTTCTAATCTTTCTAATCCACTCTTTTTCCCAGGAGAAATGCTGCCTTGGTGTTATTTCACAGTGGAACTATTCTCCAAAGATCCAATTAATGGGGAGAGCCACTGGCGCAGGAGCTCTCCGGGAGCAGGCCCCTAAACAAATCAACTTCCATAGAAACACTGCTTTTGTGCTCTCGGGGATTTAACAACAGTCTCATGAGAAACAGTGGTAAACAGAAGCTAGCCTCAATAACCCCACAGGCCTGGCCCTCCTCGCAGCGTTCGTCGAATACTTGGCAGGAAGCCACGTCACACAGAGTCAGTGTGAGCTGATCCCACAGAGGTTTGAGGTGATCTGCTAATGTCCAGCTCCATATAAGCCCTCCATCCAAGCATTAAGTCAATTATTTACTGCCTTATCCTTCATCATGGTACTATTCAATCTTAAAAAGTAGCTCTCAAACTGCAGGACAAGTACCCCAAATGGCATTTCCTTCTCAGATGGTTTATAAAATGAACAAATATTGCGGTTTTCATGACCTCACATTATAAATCAATAATATTTAATCGAGATGGGATCAGCTTAATAGATTTTTGTATTGAAATGATCAGGTTCAGTAGTTTTCATTTTGGATATTTCATGCAAAGTACAATGTAATACACTACTGTACTCACAATAAGTTAGGGATATTGTTATTCATATGAGTATTTTTCCTATTTGGTCTGAATTTTAATGAAAGTAAAATGAAGTAAAACACTTTTTTCATTAGTTTGATTCATTACACCCCTAAAAATTATGACAATAACAAAGATAGCCCCAAATAACAAAAACTTGACTGTCAGAAACGGGTGTTTCCACCATTTGCCACAATGACAGCTTGACAGCGACGTCTCATGCTCCTCACTACCCTCATGATGTTGTTCTGGGGCAGTGCATTCCACTCTTCCACAAGTGCTACACGCAGTTCTGCCAGGTCATGTGGTGGTGGGGTACGATCATCCAGTCTCTGCGTCAACTGATCCCAGACATGCTCATGGGGTTCAGGTCAGGGGACATTGCTGGCCATACCATATGAGGCACTCCGACTTCCTGAAGTCGAGCTGTGACAATTCTGGCTCGATGTGGTGGAGCATTATCATCCATGAACAGAAAGTTGGGGGTGTGTTGGCGGAATTGGGGGATGATGATGGGTTCTATGATGTTTCTGAGGTAAGGACATGCAGTTACTGACCCATCTACAATAACCAGATCTGTTTCTGGTGATGTCTTCCCAGACTCCTGCACCGCCTCCACCAAAGGGAACCCTGGGGACCATGTTGACCTCAGCGTATCGCTCACCTCGCCTTCTCCAGCAACGCTGACGACCATCATTTCTGTGCAAGGTGACCCGACACTCATCATTGAACAAGACGGTAGACCACTGCTGCATTGTCCAGGTCACATGATCTTGTGCCCACTGCAAACGTTCACGGCGGTGTCTTGGTGTCAGTGGAGTCACCTGCAACAGTCGTCTGGCATTCAAGCCAAAGCGGTGGAGTCGGTTGCGTATGGTTTGTCTGGAAAGCTTAGTCCCCCTCACCTCTCGTAAACGGGCCTGCAGCTGTGTGGCCATTGCATGACGATGTCTGAGTGCGTAGGTCCTTAGGTACTGGTCATCGTTGCGGTCTGTCACTCGTGGGCCTGTCACAAACTCTGCCAGTAGTTCTGTGTCTTGATGCAAGTCTGCTGATGACACTTTGAGACACACCAAGTTCACGAGCAACATCTGATTGCCTGCTACCAACCCGAAGGGGCGCTATGGCCAGGTGACGCTGCTCGTCCGTTAAGTGACGTCGTGCGTTCATGGCTGTTTGAATGATGAACTTGGAATGACTTACTGACAATACCAGCTTTTTATACCCACAGAATTTTTTGGCATTAGCCCCAATATGTACACAGTGAGACCAGTATGTGGAAAACACAAAATGAGGTGTGTCTATCACTCCAATACATTTGCCTCCCTATCCCAAAAATCTCTGAAGTGAAGCAAACACCGTATGTATGACATCCGCCGAGTCTCTCTCAATATCCCTCACTTATTGTGAGTAGTGTATATCACCACATTGCAGAATCTGAAAACCACCAATAGCAAGACTTTTCATATCTCATCTCCAATCTAAATCTAGTCTAAATCATCAACCTGAAAATTAAGCATTGTAAGTAAAATTAGTCACTTGAATGTGTGTATGACATAATTTACCCTTTTGCAATGGAATTGACCTGGAGGACTGAGGTATTATACAGATTTTTTTTATTATCAAATCTTTGTTAAATCAGTCCTTGTTGACTTTTGATGGAAAAAGTATTGTAATTGTTTTATAACTGTTTGTTTGTAACTGGCTGGTTGGGTTTTGTTTTTACCTGAACGGAGGATGCATCTCTCTAATTGGTTAATCCCTGTCTCAATCATGTCCACGGGGGTCTGGAATCATATCCTGTCTCTCTGATTCCAGACTTCCTTGTCTTTGTAAAGTTTTGGTTCTGTTTGGTCTTGTTCTAATTTATTCTGATGGCAAAGGCATTGGTCATGATATTATTATGGTTCTGTCTTATAATAGTACTGAACCCCTTCTTACAGATAAAAATAAGAAAACAAGCATCCGTTTTCTGGCTAAACCAACCAACATAGATAACGCGTATGGTATCTATAAAAATCTTTAAATGTACTATATATTATACTATATAACTAACAGTTCAGTGATCCAGGTGTGTGGCTGCTCACCTTTACAGTTGAGTAAGAAGTAGCTCATGTCGTGGCTAAAGGAAACATCCACGTAACCACATTTGATCTCACAGGACAGACAGCAGCGGTTGAATGGAGGGATGGTGTCCGCACTGTAAACCAGAGCACACACTGAATAACACATGCACATCTCTCCCATTATGTTACAACACAATGTCAGAGGAATACCTGTACAAGTGTCGAGTTTTAGGGTCATCTTCTGTGCTTAGAAAGTATCTGAAATGTGAAATAGATTATGATAATAGAATAAATAGATTAAGATTTACATTTCATATGAGAGGTTTTCATGTTTTTCTAATTATTATTTCATATGGTGGTACCTGTGGTAAATACAGTGGTCCCTTGGTATATGTGGTCCCTTGGGGGGGCAGACCAGGATTAGACCAGGACTAACCCATGAGGACCAGACCGGGACCAGACCGGGACTAGACCAGTACTAGACCAGGACTAAATGTGGACTAAACCAGGTCTAAACCTGGACTAGACCAGGACTAAACCTGGACTAAACCAGGACTAAACCAGGACTAAACCTGGACTAAACCAGGACTAGACCAGGACTAAACCAGGATTGTGCCTGGTTTCGTGCGGCTCTTGTGTTCATGTCGAGGTTTGTGTTTATGATGTGCGTGTTTGCTTCGTGGCTCGGACTGCGTCGTTAGCCGTGGACGCGGTCCTGAGGGGAGGCACGGTCCGGACACTGCAGCGATGGGACGTGCGGCCTCGCGCTGGTCATGATGCTCTATCACGGATTTAATCATGATGAGCGGGTGCACGTGTCCGCACGTACACTTCTCC
This sequence comes from Paratrypauchen microcephalus, assembly GCA_036785185.1. Lineage (NCBI taxonomy): Eukaryota > Metazoa > Chordata > Actinopteri > Gobiiformes > Gobiidae > Paratrypauchen > Paratrypauchen microcephalus. Next base: position 5,630,628 of record JAVJIX010000021.1, on the reverse strand, counting down.
GGGAGGTTGATGCACATCATGTCCCAAGACGTGGCAGTGCCATTGGATGAGCGCGGAGCTTCCTACCAGTGGCTCATGTCTCCGCGTCCCTCGCACATCCAGCAGGACACCCGGAGCCATGTCCTCCTCCCCCCCATGCTTCACTATTAATACATTTTGTTGAAAATCTACGAAAGTTTGAGTGTTTAAACGAGAGACAAATGTGAGAAAAGGTTAATTCCAGTCTGAGAAAAGTGTATAATGTGTGTGGTGAGGCGTTTACAGCCTTAAAACATGTAGAATAATTGTAAAATATAAAGTTGTCCTACTTCGCGGATTTCGCTTATTATTTTTAGAACGTAAACCCTGCGATAAATGAGGGACCACTGTATATCAAAATTTGAAACCAGTTAAGTGTCAGTTTGTGAAGAAAAGTTACTGGATGTAGTGCTGAGTTCTAGCTCTATTTTTGTCACATCTGCTGCCCATGTCCAACCAAGAAATAAAATCATTTACCAAGATGATCAAACTAGGTCAATTTTAGCAAAACACTATTTTCTGATCTACGATATAATACTCAAACATGTATGACTGAAACAAAACACAACTCTGTGTATGTTTGTGAAAATGGAACAACATTTCAAAAACATTTTGAAATGTTTTTGAAATGTCCTAGATTATTTTTTGTAATCTAGGACCTTTAAAACATCTGGATAAAGGCTTGAAAATGGAGTTTCAGATTCTGTGGGTGCTTTGTATCAGGCAACGATTGTAGTATCTTACATGAGGTTCCTCTGGTGATTGTAGGCCAGGATCTTGGTGACGTCCCAGTCTCCAGAGGTCAGTGACTGAAGGATGTCTGTGCTGCTGTTGGGCTGAAACACAAAAACAAGCTCACCGTCCACTCAGCTCTCTCTGGCCTCATACAGGAGAAAGTTTGACACCATAACTCACCATTGAAGTGGACATAGAGATGTGGAAAAACTTCCCTCTCCCGCCCTGAGGTATAGCTCTGGTGAAGAAAAATCTGTGTCCGTCTTGGGAAAAGAGCGGTGCTTCATTCTAGACAAAAGAGAGAGGGAAAACTCAAAATGTACTGCACCCCCAAGGCTGTTTACTCACACAGACCAGACCCTACCTGTCTGTGCAGCCAGCTCTCGCTCTCGTCCTCATGTTTCTACAGAAATCAAATAGATAAATGAAACCATGAATGTTACACATACTTTATTTCTTTAAAACAATACTCTAATTTCAACATCTGTTGTTAAAATATTTTCATGGGGAATATAAAAAGGGAATCCATCTTAAATGTTATTTCAGATTTAAAGATAAGCATTTTTAAACAATCCATTACACACACTGACCGTGGCTGACATGTGATACAGCACTATATTCAGTCAGCATGTTAATTGTTCCTTCTGTCTGCGGAATTAATTTAATGATTGAATTGTAGAGAGTCCAAACTTTCAGACTATCCACTGTGATATCTGCCTTTTTGGTCGTATAAGCTGTCATCAAATAGAGACTGGACTGACGCACTGTACAGCACAAATTAGCCCTCCATCCTCGGTACCTTGATGCAGACTCCAGTGGTGGCCTCACACAGAGTTAATATGGAGTTGTTCTGGCCTCTGTTTAACCAGTTGACAGCCAGCTTGGTGCTGGTGGCCCACTTGACTGAGGTGATGTAGTACTCGTGCCTAAATAAGAAACAAAGAGAACATGTGAGCCCCACGCAGCCTCTGTCCTGGGACTATTTCAGGAGCTTGTTACTTGAGGCAGTTTTGTTCTGTCACTCACCCGATTCGGGGGTCATCCGGTCTCTTCATCATCACCGTGTGGAGGGGTCCGTTAAGACTCACCACTGACAGGTGCACCACAGGGTTCTCCTCCCCAGCCTGAACAAAACAGCACAGACCAGGGAGGCTCTCAGTGCAATACTTATCTTATTCTGTCAAAACCTAGAGAGATGTGTTACCTTCGGATAATGATACTCCCAGCTGCTGGGGTATGGTGTCCCGGTGAAAAAGGGGACTTCCATTTTGGGCACCTGTGTGTCATTGATGGTCATGTAGGCTAGACGCAGTCCATCAGGAGACCACCAGTGTGCTACGTGAGTCTGCAGGATCTCTTCTGCAAAAGAGCACAGCAGATAAGTTTGCTGTTACTGAGACTATAATTCATTTGATATTTGTGTGGCACATTTATTGGAAGAGTATTGTATTAGAGTAGTGGTGCTCTTTAATGGTCACTGTGCCTGCAGGCCTCTCAGGCATTACAGCTTTATCCTCATTCTTGTTCACTTACATTTTCTTAATTTTCAGACAATGACAGAAATGTACCCACTGCATTACTGTACAGTCGGTGGCATTGTGCAATTATTCTTTTTTTCATTCCAATTTATCATATCAGCTTTGTTTACACTGTGGACAATAGCCCTTTTTCTCCAGCAGGGGGCACAAGAGCTTTACCCAAACACCAACACAAACTACCTTTGTGTAACTACAGAAGTCGTGAGACCAGATGATAGGCTTTTCAAATACTCACTGCCTTGAAGAGGAATTCTATTAGTTTTGTGTTGTTATTATTTTTAACGGCATTGGAATCAACAATAAAAAATAATTATTTCTGTTTTGAAAAAAAGCAAATGCACAGATGGAAGCTCAGTACAACAAATATGCTGTAATGAAGTCCATTGAGTACTCAGGGACAGATTTGATTGGAAATTCATACTAAGGCTGATGAAATAGTTAAGAATTCAACCAGATTTTCAAGGTCTGTTTGCAGTAAGACTTAGACATACTGGGTATTGGGTTCTATTTATATAAAAACACAACTTTCGATTGGCCTATGGAGGGAGACAGAAGTGAAGTGAAAGTTTCTGTTGAAAGGATGGTTTCTATTTCTGCAGCAGTAAGGCCTAGAGGTTGAGGAAAAGTTGCTAACACAAAATGAATACTTTCAAAACTAGTGGTTTTTTTTGTTTTTGTTTTTTCTGGAATAGGATTTTCCACCCATGCTTTTGTAATATTGGAGACACCGAAAAATAAGGTATACCTGGAAAAGAACCCTTGCATACATTAACTAGTTAAAAGTGCATTATGTAACTTTTCGCCTGGGGGTCCTTCACCTGCTTGTTTCTATGGATATGTCACTGCTCTGCTTCGAATGTTCCACAGTATGACATTAAAACAGCTCTACCTTAAAGGGACAGTGTGTAATATTTTTACCCGTTAATTACTGAAATTGAAGATACCCATTCAAAAATACATTGTTTTCCAAGCCTTTTCACTTCCATCATGAAATCAAAGTATTCTTTTGGACTTAGATACAGTCACATAAAAGGGGGATCTTCCCCATGCAGAGGCAGCCATTTTGAATACGAGAGCCGCAGAAGGACATTTGGGCTCCGCCTTCGGCAAGGCTCGTGGTTTTGGGTAAACAACACAAGCATGCTGCCGGATCAGACGTCATAATGGATCTAACACGTGTTTTGGACTAAATTGTTTTACTGGATTTTATTCGCTGGATCCTTACGGACAAATTGAGAGCAAGTTTATGGTGAAATACAGAGTTTGACCTGTGCAAAGCATTCTAAGGTAAGCTAACCTCGTTTTGTGCTTTTCCGTATAAAAGCCCCATGTGCTCGGGGAGTGTTTATTGTGCAGGGAAATGAATTGCATAGTCAAAAAGATGAAACTGTAAGGTTTCATTTGATGTGATGATCGGGAATGTGTGTTTTCATGAGAAAAAAAAACAAAACAAAAAAAACGGGACCGCGTTTTATTTATACAGTAGCGCCCGGGTGACCCTCGAGGTCTGCCGTAGCTAAAACAGAAAGTGCAATAGCACCATCCACCTATGCGCCACGAATCCTACACACTGAGGCTTTAAATGTATTAAAGTTCAAGTAGTTTTAGAGAAAATACCTAGAAAAACAGGAATTCTGATTGTGAGCAGGGAGATCTGACCAGTAACTTGGCCCGTTTCTCCATGATGATAGAAAGGCTTAAAGTCACACTGTGAAACATATCAGACAAAACAATAACATCTCCATGGAGAAAAACATCTCCATGGGTGGTCCCCCCACAAGAAAAGTTACACCTAGTATTAGTATTTAAAAAATTACACTAAACAGACCATTAAGAGATCATTTTAGTTTTCCAAGAATTACAGTTAAATATTTTACTACTTTACTCCCAAATCCAGTAAATCCAATGACAAACTTCGTCAATGTGACCTCTTTTCCCAAAGTATCGTCTCTCTGTATTTGTACAGCTGTTTGTTCCAGTGATAAATCCATGAACATACAGTGATCCGCAGCAGGACTAATCTTTGTGTAAAACAGCTTGCGTCTTTCATGTCGTGTTCTGTGTCTTCTACAAAGAAATAATCCCATTAATGAAAAACCAATTAGCAAGCAGCTCTGAAGCAAGTCCTAATAGCCAGCATTTACCATGTGCATTATAGGCCTTACATGACGGCACACTTTTTTATCCTGCTTTTGTAATTTTGCTGCGATAAATTGATAGATTTTCATTATCGTTATAAGCACTAGGCTGGAGTCGACCGCAGAAATTCTTGGTTGACTAGACCAGTGTTTCCCAACCAGGGGTACAAATACCCCTAGGGGTATGCGAGTACACTGCAGGGGGTACTCGGCAGTGTTGCTGCCAGGTGCAGGGGGAGAAAATACCTGAGAATTAAATTTACCAAATTAAGGAGATGAAATAAAATGATTTTCATTTAATAATCTGTTGTGTCACAGAGAATTATCAACACATATGAGTCAGGGGGTACTCGAGGTATGACAAAAAGGCTCAGGGGGTACACAAGACAAAAAAGGTTGGGAAACACTGGACTAGACTCCGCTCTGTGCTAGGCCTGTGACGATAATTACTTATCGTTCAACATATGAAACCTGGAGCAATGTATTTGTGGCTCAGTATTTATCGTGTGTACAATTTCTTTGCAATAATGGAGAGGTTTTTGGTATTTTTATGTAATACAGTAATATTTGAGCAATAGAGGGATTAATACATAACTTTTATACTGTTTAAAAATGGGTTTACTGGGATTATCCTGCTTTGTGTCAGAGGCATAAAGTAGTTTTTATCATTTATCACAGTATTTCTCTGCGACAATATATCGGACTTGTACTCTGTACATTTATTAGTCAACTAAAGAAGGGCCTCAAAGATATAATCTATAAAACTGTAAAGCTATAATCTGATCGTGCATCTGATCCCAACTGCAATTACAAGAGAGATGCAATAATAACAGTGCATACAGAAAAGTATTAGTAAACAGTTTACAGTTTTAGATGTAAAAAGGGAGATTAAATTTGCAGTTCTATACTTTCTGTTGTCCTTATAATCTTTATAATCCTGCTGAAATAATTAGTCGGGTAATTAAACCACTAACCAATCAACAATCAACTAAACGATTGAAGTAAAGGTGTACAGCTCTACAAAGCACATTACTAAATATCTGTCCGACATAATAATTTGTCAGAATATTTCTGAATATTATTTGAGAATGCCTGAACCACCAAAGCAATGTATACATATTACACTGTTTTCTGACTGTTCATATGATTCCTTATCAAAAAACATATTACACATGTTTAACACACAAACCCCACACATTTTCTTCTCTCAAACAGAAAACACTTGTGATGTCATGTGGTAATACAGGAAGTGCTCCACTGTGTTTTTAAACTCCATACATCTTCAGTAGAATCATTTCAGTCCTGGAATTGCCAATCCATACTAAACAAAGGGTAAATGGTGGCTGTTATCTTGAAAACAACCACTTGATGGCATCACAAGGTGGACCAGAGCATTTTGATCCTTGGAGATCTAGACAGACTAATAATCCAGGTTTACTCAAACTTGTGTGAATTAAGAAAAACACAACTCCAGGTATGTTTTAATGAGGTAACAACATCATAACATGGCTTAAAGCTCACATGAGTCAATTTTGCTTAATACAGGATCTTTAAGCATTCTACATTAAATTAGTTGTATAGGTTAATTTAAGAAAAATCAAATGTATTTTCATAAATGATTGTATGTATTTTGTGAGACCAACTGATTCTGCGTGCATTACCAGATGAATGGAGCTTGATGTAAAATTCTTCATTAGGGCGTTGCAAATGGCTGTTCTCTTGTAGCAGAGCACATCATCCTGAACTAATGCACTTGAGAATTGGATGTTTCCCAGGACGTCCTCAGAAATAAACTGAACAAGCGGCATCTTACAAAACAATGTCTGTTTAGTAATTATACAAAGATTTGGTGTTTTGGAAATCATGTTGCAAGGAGCATACAGAATACTAATTGAATTGTGCAGTCACTGCAGTTCTTACAGCTGGATGCGGTATTCTTTAGTAAGTACATTGGAATTTTACTAACATGGGGTGGCAAATTAAAGCATATATTTTTACATAGGATTCTGATATGCTAGATGCATACATTAATAGATTAAAGGTCCTATATAGCACAAAATTTACTCTTGTGAGCTTGAAGACATATTATAATGTTGTTCGCTCATCATAAACAAACCTGGAGTTGTGTTTTTCTTCAATCACACATGTTTTGAGTAATCCTGGATTATTAGTTTGTCTACATCTCCAAAGATCAAAATGCTCTGTTCCATCTTGTGATCTTATGAAGTGCAGGGCTCTCAAGTTTTGAAGATTGCTAGGAGTGAGATTTCTGGGGGGGGGGGGACCAGGGGGGATGGTGGAAGGGCAGGGCAGAATTAGAAGGTACTTTGTTAATATGGAAATGCTTTTATAACTAAATGTCCATATTATCATTCAATAATGCACAGGATAATATGTTATCACACACAGTCTTGGTTTAGTCTTGGTTTAGTCCTGGTTTAGTCCTGGTTTAGACCCGGTTTAGATCTGGTTTAGTCTTGGCTTAGTCCTGGTTTAGACCTGGTTTAGTCCTGGTTTAAAGCCGGGTTAGTCCCGGTTTAGCCCTGGTTTAGACCTGGTTTAGTCTTGGTTTAATCCTGGTTTAGTCCCAGTTGAATCCTGGTTTAGACACGGTTTAGACCTGGTTTAGTCTTGGTTTAGTCCTGGTTTAGTTCTGGTTTAGTTCTGGTTTAGTCCTGGTTTAGTTCTGGTTTAGTCCTGGCTAGGTCCTGGTTTAGTCCTGGTCTAGTCCTGGTTTAGTTCTGGTTTAGTCCTGGTTTAGACCTGGTTTAGTCTTGGTTTAGTCCTGGTTTAGTTCTGGTTTAGTCCTGGTTTAGTTCTGGTTTAGTCCTGGTTTAGACCTGGTTTAGTCTTGGTTTAGTCCTGGTTTAGTTCTGGTTTAGTCCTGGTTTAGTTCTAGTTTAGTCCTGGTTTAGACCTGGTTTAGTCTTGGTTTAGTCTTGGTTTAGTCCTGGTTTAGTTCTGGTTTAGTTCTGGTTTAGTCCTGGTTTAGTCCTGGTTTAGTCCTGGTTTAGTTCTGGTTTAGTCCTGGTTTAGTCCTGGCTAGGTCCTGGTTTAGTCCTGGTCTAGTCCTGGTTTACTTCTGGTTTAGTCCTGGTTTAGACCTGGTTTAGTCTTGGTTTAGTCCTGGTTTAGTTCTGGTTTAGTCCTGGTTTAGTTCTGGTTTAGTCCTGGTTTAGACCTGTTTTAGTCTTGGTTTAGTCCTGGTTTAGTTCTGGTTTAGTCCTGGTTTAGTTCTGGTTTAGTCCTGGTTTAGTTCTGGTTTAGACCCGGTTTAGTCTTGGTTTAGTCCTGGTTTAGTTCTGGTTTAGTCCTGGTTTAGTTCTGGTTTAGTCCTGGTTTAGACCTGGTTTAGTCTTGGTTTAGTCCTGGTTTAGTTCTGGTTTAGTCCTGGTTTAGTTCTGGTTTAGTCCTGGTTTAGACCTGGTTTAGTTCTGGTTTAGTCCTGGTTTAGTTCTGGTTTAGTCCTGGTTTAGTTCTGGTTTAGACCTGGTTTAGTCTTGGTTTAGTCCTGGTTTAGTTCTGGTTTAGTCCTGGTTTAGTTCTGGTTTAGTCCTGGTTTAGACCTGGTTTAGTTCTGGTTTAGTCCTGGTTTAGTTCTGGTTTAGTCCTGGTTTAGTTCTGGTTTAGACCCGGTTTAGACCTGGTTTAGTCTTGGTTTAGTCCTGGTTTAGTTCTGGTTTAGTCCTGGCTAGGTCCTGGTTTAGTCCTGGTCTAGTCCTGGTTTAGTTCTGGTTTAGTCCTGGTTTAGACCTGGTTTAGTCCTGGTTTAGTCCTGGTTTAGTTCTGGTTTAGTCCTGGTTTAGTTCTGGTTTAGTTCTGGTTTAGTTCTGGTTTAGTTCTGGTTTAGTCCTGGTTTAGTCCTGGTTTAGTTCTGGTTTAGTCCTGGTTTAGTCCTGGTTTAGTCCTGGTTTAGTCCTGGTTTAGTTCTGGTTTAGTCCTGGTTTAGTTCTGGTTTAGTTCTGGTTTAGTTCTGGTTTAGTTCTGGTTTAGTTCTGGTTTAGTCCTGGTTTAGACCTGGTTTAGTCCTGGTTTAGTCCTGGTTTAGTTCTGGTTTAGTTCTGGTTTAGTTCTGGTTTAGTTCTGGTTTAGTCCTGGTTTAGTCCTGGTTTAGTCCTGGTTTAGTTCTGGTTTAGTTCTGGTTTAGTCCTGGTTTAGTCCTGGTTTAGTCCTGGTTTAGTTCTGGTTTAGTGCCGAAATAGATGCAGAAATAATCTGATATGACTCACCCATAAAAACGCGGTCACTCGTATCCATGTATGCACGTGTCACGGTCTTTAATAATCTGGAGCTCCGGAGAAAAGGACATATCCCGAACTTATCCCGTGTCCACGCGGTGCCTGTATTAACTTACCGATTTTCTGGGCACAGAAGCGCTGTGAACAGTGGCTACAGTTTTGAATTGCTTTAAAAAATTTCAGCGTGAGCAATACCATGTGTGGCGTGTGAGCCTGTGAACACGTCGAATTGCGTGTGTCACACTCTCAAAGCGTGAGACTTGAGAGCCCTGTGAAGTGGTAGTTAACAGTTACATTTCACCTTTAGTTCATCAGATACTGGCAATTCCAGGGTTAAAATCTTCAAAATGATTCTAGTCAAGGTGTATGAAGTTTAAAAACACAGTGCAGCACTTCCTGTATTACCACACAAGGTGGAACAGTGTTTTCTGTTTGAGTGAAGAACTCAACCTAAATATACAGGGTTTGTGTGTTAAACATGTGTGAATCAAACAAAACAAAAGCAGGTGTGTTTTTGATGAGGAAACAACATTATAACATAGCTCAGAAAATAGCTGTAATATGAACCCTTTAAATAGTGATTCAGTACTTAATGTTATACTGTGATCCAATTTTATACATTTTCATAAATCAACACACTTCCTTCAGATTGGAAAATCTATTGGATGACAGTTGAAACACCTCCATTTCAAAAACAGATGACTACCTTTTTTTTGTTGTAAACATTGCTTTTAAAAATCTCACATAAAATAGCAATAAGGTTACAAGGCCAAGATGACAACATATTATCCATAATGAGACACATATTCCAAATATTCCACATATTTTAAAACCTCGTCTGTACAGAAACATAGACTGTTTTGATATAATATTGAATCAATACTGGTCATGATTCGATACGCGTGTTCGGTCAAAATGCACGTGTCCCTCCATTATTATGATTTTGATCCGAAAGGAAAACGGTTATCCCGGCATCCTCTTCAGATGCAACAAGAAAACAGCTCCATAGGGACTTATAGCTGAAATATTCTAACAGAGGTGGATTTTATCTTTTGTTTTACGTTGATATACCCAAAAATGACAAAGATATTATCGTTTAAATACTTTAGAATTGCTTTTGGCTCTACATTGGCTTTAATCAAATGCGCTCGTGTACGCACATGCGACGTGACTGGCAATATATGCAATCTTTTTCTTAGACTCTATCTCATATGTTTTAAGATAAGATGTGATAAGACTTTATTGATCTCACGCAGGAGAAATTTACTTGTCACAGTAGCTCCAGGTAGCTCTAGGTAGGGACAGTTTTGAGACAGTTTTGAGACATTTCTACGTAATATAACATAGTTTTAGAGTTCAGAAGGAGGATGGTAGAGCGCAGTGTGTGTAAAAAGAGCAAGGCAGTGTGGGAGGAGCTACTGTCCGTCTCTGCTGCTGCTGGAGACGAGGTACCGCAGCACCGACACAGGAGGTCTGTGTGTAGATAGACTCAGGAGGAAAGGAAATCAGCAAATCATCATCAAAAAAGGAAAGCAGTCTATATTAAAAGTAGACTGGATATATTATCAAATATAAAATAGCCTGAGAAAGAACTGTTCTTATTATTACTGAATAAAAATTGTGTAAATCATTGAACCAAATGAACTAAAACACACATATAAACTACGATTGTACTGTAATGTACTGTAACGTATTGTGTGTAATGCTTCATTAATATCATAGTGTTATTATATTATACTCATTAGCAGAGAAAATTACTTTTTTTTTTTTTGCATCTTAAAACGTATTGAAATCGAATCAATATCGTGACCCATGTCTCAAGAAATGTATCGAATCATAGGAAAACTGTATCATTGCATCTCTAGTGTTTAGTGTTTAAAAAGTATTTAGTGTTACCTTCATAGAGCCAGTCTGCCAGTCCATTGAACACCTCCCTCTCTTTGCCGGTGGAGACCAGGCGGATGGGGGACTTGTCCAGTCTGGCTCTGTAGTAGATGTTGTTTTCAAATATGAAGATCTGATGAGAGGCAACACAAAAAAGTACACAAATATTACCGACTATGTGATGTGACACGTTTAGCTACTAGATGTAAACCCGATTTGCTCTTAGTACTTTTTCACCCTTCTGTTCATTTTGTATCAGGCCACCGCAGAGCTCCATCTCAACATGATTTTATCTTTATCCAGATACGGCCCCAGACTCCCACTGAACGGCACTTAAAAGCTAATAAAGTCTTTGTAAACACTTGCCTTGAGCATTACATTAGTACATTTTTGCCTCATTACAGTCGGAGTTGGCTTCCTCACCAAAGTCGAAATTCTTTCTGATGATGATCAAAATGCTGAAGTTGCATAGGCCCAGCGTGAATACAGATCTTTTAAGATGCTATTTTCTCTCGTCAGTATTCCTCTGTATTTTGATGGCTGAGCACAGCTTTGAATTTGATTTTGATTGGGAATAATCTACAGCGTTACCTAATCATAGACAGAAAATAACTTAATAAATATACAGAGCTTTTTTTTTTTTTAATTGCATTACATAACTAGGGGGTCTGCCAGTATCTTGCCATCATCTTTGTGGAGAAGTTTTTGCTCTACCTGGAATGTTCCACAAAATGGTGGTACACCTTTCTGCATTTATTAACCTACAGTTATTTTTATTACTAACAAAATACCTTTAAAGACAAGCATTCTAACTGACCGTAGTTGCCTCTCCACAGATTTCAAGAAAATAAGAAAATAATCAAACTGATTTTACATTATGAAGCAGCTATAATGAAAAGAAAATACAGTTACACAAAGACAGGAGCCACAGTGGCGACACTGCACCCACCTTGCCCAGTATGAACGTGGTGTGTGCATGAGTGTTGGTAGCTGGAGGGGTGGAAAGGCACTGAATGGTAGCCTCGCTTCTGTCAGTCTACCCCTGGGCAGTTTTGGATACAAGAGTATCTTACCACCATAGCGTATAATGGAATGAATGAAAAATGCACTGTAAATCACTTAGGGGACTTGAATAATAAAAATTACTGAATATATTCTCTTTCTTCTACTACATATATGTATTAAAATTTGCTTTCAAGTGCTTATACCTTTGTACCTGGGATAAAGCACAGTTGTGGCTGTTAAAAAATAAATAACCGTACGTGAGACTGCAAAAGAATCCAAAACATTCTAGTTACAACCTATAGCTGTCGCAAGAAAATCAACATCTCATGACAGATCAATTCTGTGGTTGTAAGAAGCAAGAGGTGGTGGAGCATAGAATAAACACCACAACAAACATAAACCACTGTCAGAAAGCTTGAACAATAAAACTGTACACGTTTTGTTCGCTTTACCTAAACTTCTACCTAAAACTTCAGAAAAACTGGAGATACAATGTTAAAAAAATGCAATTTAATAACACTTTATATAGTTTGTGTGTGTGTAAAGAGATCCAAAATGACCTTAGAAGGCATTTCTGTTCTCATCAAATAATTAAAAGACTAAAAATGGCTACTGCAGAGTGAAAAGTCAATTTTGAAAGACTGGGTACATGAAAGCTGTGGCTTCAAAGATACCTGTGGAGACTATACAGAGGCCTTGTGTTCTAATAGCTTCTGTTTTCATTCATAAATGATCACCACTTTATCACCAGGTGCAGTATGTAACTTTTTGGTTGTTGCAGATTGCAACAAGACAAATTTAAGAACAACTAGGAACGGTGTTCTTGAGCTTTTATTTTACATTGAGCTTTTATTTTAATAATAGTTTTGCCTTTTTCCATATAATTTAAAGGTGCATTTGTGTAACTGGATGAGAGTCCATCCAATGCTTTTCTCCGTGGAGATGTTATTGCTTTGTATGGAATGTTTCACAGTATGATATTAACCCTTTCTATTTTTATGGAGTCCAAACTAGACCAAGTTACAGGTCCAAGGTACAGGTTTTTCTATATATATTTTTAGTTATACAACCACTAGTAATTTAATAAATGTAAGGTCGAGCTTAAAAAGATAAACTGCTTGGCTTTTGATGGAAAATAATTACGAATCAAAACAAAAATCATCAACATCAAAATTTAGGAACCAATCAAACTGGATTTAGAATAAAAGCCCTGCATAGTGAACAATCGTCTGTGTTATATTACCATATGCAAAAGAGGCGTCTTTATCCCACTCAATGACTCCACGCACTCTTCAAATGTTTTTGACTATAATCTAAGCAAATAGGAACAATTAGTAAGCAGTCAGAGCTTTGTGGTAAGCTGATAAAAGATGCTGATGTCTGCTGTCTCCGAAGCACAGTGGAAAACAGAACAAATTGCTAGAGTGAAATTGTAGAACATAATAACTGGATTACTCTCTCCTTAGATTCATGTGTAGCTTTATATAAGAAAAGGGGGGAATCTGGCGTGGATACATTCAACAACCAGGGAATGGTTTATTGCTGCTGCTTTAATAAGTTTGTCAAGGGTGTGAAGTGCCATATCTGAGTAATTAAAATAATTTAAATTACATTTTTGTTGAAAGGTTTAAATTCTTCAAACTGAAAAACAACTTGCTGTTCCTCACTTAAAGAATAAATACACTGACAGAAATAGATGTGATAAACAGATTTCTCATCTCTAAAGAACATTGCTGACAGCTGTGATGGCTCTGGCATTTGACCACAATAGAAGAATGTCATGGCCACACACTGGTGAGTGGCATGTGTCCCACCCCACATTGGCCAACACACAACGTGTGCCATGAGATGCCATCTGCCTCTGAAGCTCCCTCAAGCTCCTTTTTTTATCTCAAAGTTCACACACTCACACAGTTTGGTTGCTGGAGGTCAGAGTACAGACAGCTACTTATCGGGTCATAACAGTTCAGTTGTTGTAAACCTCTTATCACTACAACATTTCTGTTCTGTGCCGTGACAAACCATAAATCAGCCGGAGCCTCCCTGCGATGCGAGGCTGGCTCTGACAAGATGGCATGGGTGCCCTCTCTGGTGCGTGTAATCTCACAGTACAAGAGCCTTACCAGCTGCTGGTCCAGTGGCCCCCATGCAGCATACTGCAGGACTGCATCCTGCACCTCAGACGGATTCAGGGGCCAAGTTTCCCTGTAGAGGCAAAAGAGCACAAGCTGTCACAATATTTCTCGACACTATGGTAGAGCAGCAAACAAATGCACTCAAGCAATAAAAGTCATGTATCTGGCTTGTTCCTGAACTGTAAGATTCATCAATCATCCAGGGCCATTTTTAGCACCAGCTGACTTCTCTGTGCACCAGCAACACAGCAGTCGGATATAAGCAGACATAGATGGATGAAAGGCTAAAAACAGGCATAAATGCAATTCTACAAAGTGGCAGCAAAGGCAGTAAATGCGCTGAAGTCACATAAGTGGCCACAGTTGGTCAGGCTAAGGACGTAATGTTCCAACTCAAAGGAAAAGGAGCAGAATACAACTTACTGCGTGTCAAGGCTGTAGATGATGTACCTCGCCAGAAATGAATACTGGTAGATCTGCAACCAGACAGACCCCTATCAGGATAGCTGTGACAAACAAAAACTTTTAAAACGAAAGACAACAAGTGAGAGATGTTCTTACAGGCTTCACATCAAATGCGAAAAGTACATGTCGCATATCTGGAGACACTTGGTACTTGATGGCCCTGGATCTGTCCTGATCATAGGGAAAAACACAGCATTATTGACAGTTAGTTTCAGTGTAGCACTAACAAGTTTTTCCATTAGACTGGACTCACAAACAGCTGACTGGGCACCACAATAGTTGTCTCTTTGGTGTTGACGTGTAGCTTGACAACATCCCCGTCTCTTGTACGATACAGCACTTCATGATCTGAAAATGAAAACAACATTAGACAGATTCTCGTTGCACTAGTCATGTCTTTATAAAGAAACATGGCGTGCACATCACAGACTTGGATAACTAATGCATTAAAATTCTCCTTGCAGCAAATGTTGTCTCTTTCCTCACATCTTTAAAGCAGCGGTTGAAAAGCAGTGCTAGACATTAAAGTCTGAATAACCTGACGCTGTTCAAACATATATAAACGGGGGGAACATTGTGTCTCCAGTCCTAAAAATGCTATTAGAAAAGAATAAATGTGTTGTTATTAAATTGCTTGATAATATTTTCTATTCAAACAACTATTTTTTTATTGGTTTTACACTTTGAAAGTTTTAAGCAATCAACAAACAGTTATCAAAGAGGAATGAAGAGTTGTCACTATCAGAAATGCACAGCCAAATCTTTTTGCTGCCACCTGCCATTCAGGCTCAAGTGTTTTCATCTTGAAACTCTGCTTGTTAAATACACTGCCAACACTGGAGCGTCAGAGAAAAAATCCTAACTAAGCATGATAAAACAAGGACCAGTCTCGAACAGAAATTCTCAAAATGTGATTGTGAAAGATGCATTTTTTCAATCAAGATGTACAATAAAGGATACAGATGAAAAGTCACTCATGTATTTACTTCTACATAGCATAAAAATCAATTCTTCTGAGCTTTTAGCCATGTTATAATGTTGCTACCTCATCAAAAACATATCTAGAGTTTTCTTTCATAGCTTGTATAAACCTTTATTATTAGTCTGTTTACATCTCCAAACCTCAAAATGCTCTGTTCCACTTAATGATGTAATGAAGCTGTAGTTAACAGCTACCGTTTACCTTTTGTTCAGTACATATAGACAGTACCAGGGCTGGAATTATCCAAATGAAGTTGTATGGACACAGTGTCGCACTTCCTTACCACATGACATCATAAGGTAAAACAGAGTATTTTCTGTTTGAGAGAAGAACACAGCCTAAATTTCAGTCAGGGTTTCTGTGCAAATCATGTGTGAAAGAAACAAAACGCAACTCATTAACAACATTATAACATGAATCAGAAAATAGCGTAATATGGGCCCTTTGACTGTGATTTGTACTTTGTATTTAAACTTTGTATTTAAAAATGGTTAAAAAAAAGTTATTCCTATCATATGTTATGCATTATCCAAGCTTTTTCGGACATCTTCTGTACATTGTAGCTTGTATTACATGTTGATTGAACAGAATATATATTCAACCAAGTAAAAATATGAGATTACTCCATACAAACACAGCGAGCCACAGGACTCCATCTGCTGGAAATAATCAGAATGAGGCTGGTGAAGATTTGTGGATTTAAAAATACGGTTTGATTTTCTAACATTTTGGTTGTTAAATCAACACTTTTGTGAAGCCCTGTGAGGCAAATGCTGTCAGGGTTTTGGGCTATACAAAAATAAATTGTAATGAATTGACTTTAAAAACAGGGAGGAGGCTTCACACAAATTGAATGAGTGATACCATACCAGCGGGGGGCCAGGCTGAAAGCTGATAAATGTGTCCAACCGCAGGAAAACCAATACCAAGTCGTCTTGGAGGCGTTTTGAGTTATTCTGAGATCCTGAAAGTACAGGTTCTAAGCTTTCCAATGATGTCTTACATGTGAAAATCTAACCACATTTTAAAAAGTTGTCTCTATTTGAAAGCAGCCATACCAGATTTTCTAAATACCGAAAATCCCTCTCCAAGTTTGGTCTCTTCAGCTCTCCTTGCCTAATTTGCATGACATTAAGCTAAGCCCTCCCCCATCATGACTATCACTGTGGTGTGTTAATGTCCAGGCAGGTCAGAATCATTCAGTAATTTAATAATACACAGGATAATATGTTAAGTTAAAGTTTACTACAAAATTTACTTATGATAAAAGAAGAAATTCAATTTGTCAACTGGACAAAGTTTGTTTGGTCGAAAACGTTTCGCCGCTCATCCGAGAGGCTTCGTCAGTTCTGGTTAGAGTGCTGGTAAGACACTGCTTATATCTCGCTGCAGGGAGGAGCTAACTAGCTAACTACTTTCCGAAACTATCTCGCCTATTGGTTTCTGTCTTTTGTTTCTCTGACGTCTAGATTAGCATGCCTATTCATCCCTACACGACTGTGGAGTCAGACATTATTTGTCTCCCATCTATAATTCCATTCTTAAACCTAGATCAAACAAACAAAAGAAACAATAGGGCTAGCCAGGTCAGGGCCAGAGGCTTGAAAAACAGTCGTGTAGGGATGAATAGGCATGCTAATCTAGACGCCAGAGAAACAAAAGACAGAAACCAATAGGTGAGATAGTTTTGGAAAGTAGTTAGCTAGTTAGCTCCTCCCTGCAGCGAGATATAAGCAAGTGTCTTACCAGCATTCTAACCAGAACTGACGAAGCCTCTCGGATGAGCGGCGAAACGTTTTCGACCAAACAAACTTTGTCCAGTTGACAAATTGAATTTCTTCTTTTATCATGGATTCTACCTGGACGACTGAGGGACTCTTCACGCAAAATTTACTTAAAGTCAGGAAGTACTATGATGATACAATGTATAAGACCAAGAAGTGGGCGCAGATAAGCTAAAGTTAGTTCATTTTTAATTCTCTATATCACCAGTACAAAAACGGCCAGGGACTTGGGAATAGGACTTTTTCAGTTGGAAGGTCAAACTCTGTGAATGTGAGTGTGTGAGAAACTCGGAGGTGAATCCATAGACAACACAGGCAAGTGGTGATCAAAGAGCAGCAGGGATCAATTACACATCGCTGTGCATGAAACACACCATATTGATGAAGGCCAGTGGAGTACCAGCCGTCCCATCAGACTTCTTATCAGGAGGCCATTAATCAATCAATCAATCAATCAATCAATCAATCAAACTTTATTTATAAAGCACTTTTCATACAAATTAAAAAAAATATATCACTAATATGCTAAAATATACATAAAAGTGAGGCTGAATACAGGGGCAAACCAGCTAAGAGAGCACCATCAGAGAAGACGTCTACACCAAGAGCAGAGAGCCGTCCACCGCCACCAGGAACCGCCACAGGGTCCAGGGAAGAGATGAGGCCAAAGCACCATCCCCCCACCAGGACACAGGGCCCAGGGGAGAGATGAGGCCAAAGCACTATAGCACTTACCCCCCACCAGGACACAGGGCCCAGGGGAGAGATGAGGCCAAAGCACTATCCCCCCACCAGGACACAGGGCCCAGGGGAGAGATGAGGCCAAAGCACTATCCCCCCACCAGGACACAGGGCCCAGGGGAGAGATGAGGCCAAAGCACTATAGCACTTACCCCCCACCAGGACACAGGGCCCAGGGGAGAGATGAGGCCAAAGCACCATCCCCCCACCAGGACACAGGGCCCAGGGGAGAGATGAGGCCAAAGCACTATCCCCCCACCAGGAGCCCACAGGACAGACCCTGGCAGCCGCAGCCGACCACCACTCCCGGTGCAGAGGGCTTCTACAGAGGGAGCACTGGAAATCCAAAAAAATATAGATGAATATTAGTTCAAGCTAATAAAATTCCTAAAATAAAATATGATAAAACAGGTAAAAGTATAAAATTTCAATCAAAGGCCAAGCTAAACAAGTGAGTCTTGATCCCACTCTTAAAAACATGAACGTTCTCTGCAGCCCTGAGCTCCTCCGGCAGGCTGTTCCATAGACGAGGGCCGTAGTACTGAAAAGACGCCTCTCCCTGAGTGTGTGTCCTGACTTTGGGAATGAACAGGAGCCTGCTGCCGGAGGAGCGCAGGGCCCGCGAAGGTTCGTAAAAGCAGTTCTGAAAGATAAGAAGGCCCAAGACCATTAAGACATTTAAAAACCAGTAAAAGAACTTTAAAATCGATCCTGAAACTCACAGGGAGCCAATGCAGTGATTTTAAAACCGGTGTAATGTGATCCCGCCCTCTGGTCCTAGTCAGGACACGTGCTGCTGAATTTTGTAATAATTGCAAACCTGAAATACTCTTTTTGGGAAGACCAGAGAGCAGGGCATTACAGTAATCTATTCAACTGGTGATAAAAGCATTAGTGTCTCTTTGTTGGCCCGAGACAGAATGGGGTGGACTGGGATGTTTTTTAGGTGATAGAAACCTATTTTTGTGGTGTTCTTAATGTGTGGGATTAAAGTCAGCTCAAACATGACGCCCAGGTTAGCTAAGAATGGGACTTGATTACATTAATGCTACCGACAAGATGCAAAGTCACCCGATTGATTGCGTGGCCCTCGTCAGGTGCTCAGGACAATTTCATCACTATTGTAAGTGAAGGGCACAGGAGAAGCAGAGGAAGTTCACTAATTACATGTTAATTAGGCCCTAATGTAAATAATCAAGAGTGAGAGTATGACAGAAAGGCAGTGGGAAGGTCAAGGTGTTCACTGAAGTAGGAATTTGGCTCTACTAACTACTAAGAATGTCAAGATTATTCCTAGTGATGGAGGTTGTACACAATGTAAGAACTCACATATTGTTAGCCACATAGCATAATTGCTGATGTCATTTTTCATGTTTGGTAAATGGTCACAGAGCGCTTTTTCAAGGCATACACCAGTGTACACGCCACTGGGGGTGAGGTGGGTTAATTGTCTTGCTGAAGGACACAATAGTAGCATTCATCTGTGGGATCTGGAATTGCATCGCCAAACTATGGGTCAGTGAATGTGACTGCTCAACCAATGATGTTTATGGAGACAGCAGGATTTGAACTGCCACCCTTCAGAGCAGTGGCCAATCACTCTAACAATGGGGGAAAAAAATGCAAAAGAAAATACAAAAATAGACTGCCTATGCCAATAAGATGAGTGTGGCAGTTTGGGGCAACATGATCTAGAGCAGGGATGGGTAAACTACGGCCCAGGGGACATATGCGGCCCATTAAGCTTCTTAATCCGGCCCACCAAACTTGAAGAAATTATATTAATAAACCTTGTTAATGTTTTAATGTTTTCATTTCCCTGCAATTGTGGTGTTTTCCAATAGCTGGAGCACTAAATACATTGACCTTTGCTCCACGTTTGTGCTTTACTCTTTGACCCCTCAGCCCTCCTGTAAAGATGAGCAAAGCTAAGAAAAGAAAAGTGGACAGAGAATGTCGAGTCTTTAATAAGGAGTGGACAAGTAAATATTTTTTCACGGAATACTTATCACCTGCTGTATGCCCGATATGCCAAGAGACTGTAGGTTTTTAAAGGGACAGTGTGTAGGATTCGTGGCGCATAGGTGGTTAGTAGCTATTCCACTTCCTCTTTTGGCTATGGCAGACCTCGAGGGTCACCCGGGCGCGACGTAGCGCCGACATCTCGCGTGCCCGCGCACGAACCGCGCACCGCTGTATACATAAAACGCGGTCCCCCGTTCACTTTTTTTTTTTCTTTTCGCATGAAAACACACAATCCCGATCATGATTCATGACAATCTACACATCAAATGAAACCTTACAGTCTCCTCTTTTTGACTATGCAATTCATTTCCCTGCAAAACAATCACTCCCCAAGCACATGGGGCTTTTATACAGAAAAGCACAAAACTTAGCTTACTTAGCTTACCATTGAAGGCTCTGCACAGGTCAAACTCTGTATTTCATCATAAACTTGGTCTCAATCTGTCCATAAGGATCCAGCGAATAAAATCCAGTAAAACAATTTAGTCCAAAATACGTGTTATATCCATTACGATGTGTGATACAGCAGCATGCTTCTTTACACGAGGCTCCCCCCTTCCCCCCTCCCCTTCCCCTTCTCTCCTTCGCTCCTTCTCTCCCACATGAGCAGGCGCTAGCAGGAGCCGAGGCGAAGGATGAGCCCAAATGTCCTTCTGCGGCTCTCGTATTCAAAATGGCTGCCTCTATATGGGGAAGATCCCCCTTTTATGTGACTATATCTAAGTCCAAAAGAATACTTTGATTTCATGATGGAAGTGAAAAGGCTTGGAAAACAATGTATTTTTGAATGGGTATCTTCAATTTCAGTAATTAACAGGTAAAAATCTTACACACTGTCCCTTTAAAGAAATATCAGGCGTCACTTTACCACAAAACAGTCAATGAAAGAACGAAAGAACCTGAAGGAGAACAGAACTTTCAGTGCTTTAAAATAGTAACTGTTAGTAATAAAAAAGCTGTATTTTATTAATTAAATTTTCATTTAATTTCAATAAATTGCTAAATACCGTGGAAATTGAAAGATGGACATTTTGTTGCAATGCTTTTGTTCATTTTTAATTGAAATAAAGCACATGTTTTCTACATATCATAAAACTGAAGTTGTGTTGCTTACTCCTGGTGATTCAACTGCTGTTATTCCTCCTGAGTTGGGCTCCTTGACCAAGGCAATAAACCCTGTTGTCACAAACCTGGGTGTTAAACTTGACTCTGGTTTGAAACTTGATGCCCAAATAAGAGCAGTCATAAAGACCAGTTTTTATCAGCTGAGGCAACTTGCCAAAGTAAAATCGCTTTTATCTCGTCATAATTTTGAAATTTTAATCCATGCTTTTATCTCCACACGGTTAGATTATTGCAACGCCTTATACTCAGGTCTCAACAAAACCTTGCTTTCCCGTCTTCAGCTAGTCCAAAATGCTGCTGCTCGTCTTTTAACTGGTTCTCGCAAATTCGATCACATAACTCCCATTCTTCAATCTCTCCATTGGCTACCTGTTCAGTTTCGAATTGATTTTAAGATTCTTTTATTTGTTTTTAATTGTCTCCATGGCCTGGCCCCACAGTATGTGTCTGACCTGCTGGTGCCCTATACACCCTCCCGCTCTCTCAGGTCTGCAGGTCAGGTTCTCCTTGTTGTCCCGAAGACAAAAAGGAAACTTCGGGGTGATCGGGCTTTTTCAGTGGCTGCTCCAAGACTCTGGAATGCACTTCCACTGAGTGTTAGACAGGCCGACTCATTTCCGGTTTTTAAATCCCTTCTTAAAACTCATTTTTTTAGATTGGCTTTTAACTCAGTGTGAGTAGTTGACTTTTATCATGTTCTGTTTTTAATGTTACTGTGTGTCATGTTTTGTGTTTTAACCTGTGTACAGCACTTTGGTCGACTGTGTTGTTTTTAAAGTGCTTTATAAATAAAGTTGGATTGGATTGGATTGGATATCCCATGTTATTTTTAGTGTTTTATCAAAACACTAAATCCACCTGCTCCTGGTCCGGCCCTTCTGGCAAATTTTAGAACCCTTTGAGGCCCACGAGTCAAAAAGTTTGCCCACCCCTGATCTAGAGAGTAGAATGACTTATTCAGTTATGCTAAAATAATAATACTGTTTGGGAATGAGCGAAAATTGAAGAATTCACTGAACAGGTGTCAGCCTACTACCACTATTAGTAATATAATCAAATAAACATTAGCTACAACAAACTGGGAGACTGTGCATTTCCCATGGTTACCTTTACTGTAGAATGTACTGTACTGTAGGTCACCACAAGGTTCTTATTTGAATGTGCTCCTTTCAAAAGAGTTGGTTAAAGGAAGAGTGTAAAAAGCCCTGTTCAGTGCAGTATTCATGAGGATCAGTTGTTTCCACATAAAGGGCCAAACACAGAACATGCTCATTAGACTGACCTTTCTCTGGTTATTTTCTTTTACAAACATACATGATTACCAAGCACATTAAAACCTGTGCACTGCATTCATTGTTCAAATAAATATTTAGTGTGAATGTTTTTGTTTTTTCAGCAATGCCTTGTTGTTACTACAACATAGTCCAACTCTGAATGAGAAATTGTAGCAAACTACCGGTAAATGTTTTTACTTTTACTACTATTCTATTTATGACTCTGAGCATCCAATCAATAATTTGCCTTATAGATTGGATATATACTAAAACCATACTTATGGGAAACCTGGGTTTACTTTCATCATAGAATCACTTTAGTTCAGATTACTTAAAGGGACAGTGTGTAAGATTTTTACCCGTTAATTACTGAAATTGAAGATACCCATTCAAAAATACATTGTTTTCCAAGCCTTTTCACTTCCATCATGAAATCAAAGTATTCTTTTGGACTTAGATATTGTCACATAAAAGGGGGATCTTCCCCATACAGAGGCAGCCATTTTGAATACGAGAGCCGCAGAAGGACATTTGGGCTCCGCCTTTGCCTTCGGCAAGACTCGTGGTTTTGGGTAAACAACACAAGCATGCTGCCGGATCAGACATCGTAATGGATCTAACACGTGTTTTGGACTAAATTGTTTTACTGGATTTTATTTGCTGGATCCTTACGGACAAATTGAGAGCAAGTTTATGGTGAAATACAGAGTTTGACCTGTGCAAAGCATTCTAAGGTAGGCTAACCTCGTTTTGTGCTTTTCCGTATAAAAACCCCATGTGCTCGGGGAGTGATTGTTTTGCAGGGAAATGAATTGCATAGTCAAAAAGAGGAGACTGTAAGGTTTCATTTGATGTGTAGAGTGTCATGGTACATGATCGGGAATGTGTGTTTTCATGAGAAAAAAACAAAAACAAAACGGGACCGCGTTTTATTTATACAGTAGCGGCGCGGCTCGTGCCCGGGTGACCCTCGAGGTCTGCCGTAGCTAAAACAGAAAGTGCAATAGCACCATCCACCTATGCGCCACGAATCCTACACACTGGGGCTTTAAATACATATTCTTGTTAGTTATTTCATCCATTTTTTAAACTAATCTTCGCCATCCTATTTGACCCCCCCCCACTGGTTGTGTTTTGTTTTCATTCACACACTATCTACATCTCTCAAGATAAAAACTGTTCTGTTTCTGTAGTTGTAGTTAGAAGCTGTAGTTTTCAAGTTAACAGCAACTTCTTGCATTTTGTTCAGTAGAGATTGGCAATTCCAGGTCTGAAATCATCCAGATGATTCTAGTGAAGGTGTATGGAGTTTAAAAACACCTTGGAGCACTTCCTGTATTACCACATGACATCACAAGGTGGAGTGTTTTCCGTTTGACATGAAATCTTAAATATGCAGGTTTTGTGTGTTAAACGTATGTGAGGGAAACAAAACACAACTCCAGGCATGTTTGTGATAAAGAAACAACATTATAACACAGATCAGATAGTAATGTAATAAGAGGCCATAGGTAAATGCATATACAAAAATCAGAACAACAGAAAAAATATGGTAATTCTTAGGATATTATTAAGTGGCATGACCCAGTTTAAATTTCCTCATGAATTCTATCTTGATCAAAATACATGGAGGAAAAACTAAACACTTTCATACAGACGGGCAAGCTATCAAAACATCTGATTTAAGTACTGCCTCCTCACTTGGAGTTATGGACAGCCATACCTGTCCGGAGGTGTCAGAAAATGCCCACTTTCCTCTGGAGGCAGACAGGCGCTAAATGCCAAAAGCGGGCAGCACACTCACCGCTCAGCCACTTAGCATTTGGGTCATGGATCCTCAGGTCTGGCCCAAACACATCTTCCACTGTGACTTTCTTCTTAAGGGCAAGGCTGTCATCTTCACCTGTCAGCAACATCAAACAGGGAAAATATCAGCTAAACTTGTACAATATGCATAGGTTTGAGATGTGTGGTGTGAGACCTGGCTTTTTGATTTAATATCTGTTTCACTGGTTCTATGGTTGTCGAAGTACATCATTGTCTTTTAAAGGACTTTGAGGCTGACTGCATTTACATTTCATAGTTCAGAACTTCCTTGAGAGGATGGAAATTGAGTAAGCAATCTTTTCTTGACTTTGACTTTGCAGGAAAGAATAGAATGCAAAGAAATTAGTGTTTTGGAAGTACCACATAGTATTGCATGAAATGTTCTTACTCTTTTTTCAATACTCTCCTTGTCACTGTTTTATATTATTACTTATTCGATTATTACTTATTTTATAATTATTATTACTCATCTTTATGCCATTCTTGCCTGCATGCACTTTTCTTTCTTGTTCAAACTGTCCCTACCTGGAGCTACTGTGACAATTAAATTTCTCGTGCGTGAGATCAATAAAGTCTTATCTTATCTTATCTTCTACAGTATATGGCAGCAGATACAGGTCTAGCATCATGTGCTGGCACTAAGGCTACGTTCACACTGCAGGGTTTAATGCTCAATTCCGATTTTTTTTGTGAAATCCGATTTTTTTGCGAGGCCGTTCACATTTCCAGTTAAATGCGACTTGTATGTGATCTCCAGTGTGAACGCGAAACTCCCCAAAAGTGTCCCGCATGCGCCTTGGAGGACACGATGACGTCACACGCAGCAAACACGCTCAATGTTTACGGAAGTAGCCTAAAGTTGCTTTCGTACCGGAGCCAAAACATGTACAGCTTATTTGTTTTAAGGAGGAGACGGAGAAGGAGAAGGACGAGGTTTTTGGCCACGGCGTTTTGCGGGGCAGTGGCAGCAACGTGTGCAGAAAGGAACATGTGGGTGCGGAGCCACAGCCAGGAGGGGTGCGATTGCTACGTGCTTCGCCACTTCACTGATACGAGTTTATATACTATTTTCGCATGATGAGAAGAACGTTTGTGCACGTTTGTGAACGCCTACTTGTACCACTCTCATTGGAGGAAACACACTCAGGTCGGATGAATGCGACCTGGCCGTTCAGACTGCAGTCGCAAAGATCGGATATGTATCGGATTTAGGACCACATATCCAAGTGGCCTGGATCGCATTTGAAAAAATCGGATCTGTGTCGTTCACACTGTCATTAGAAGATCAGATACAGGTCGCATAGAGGCAAAAAAATCGGATTTGGGTCGTTTCAGGCTGCAGTGTGAACGTAGCCTAAGTGCATGCAGTTTTAGGAAGTAACTGAATGCATGTACAGAGAATACATATTCTGAATACTAATTATGAGTAATTATACCAGTACAGTTACACATTTGGTGGTATTCAGAATATAGACACAGTACAATATAATACAGTTTTTTAAAATCAAAGGAATACACTGCGGTACTTGATACATTGCTCTTTCTGTAATAAAATTTTCATTTTCAAAGTAATCACTGGGTACATGTTATGATTGACTTGATGCTAGGGCATTTCATACATTTGTATTAAAAGTTAAATATGTAGGTTTTCTGGTGAGAGGTCTGTCACCATGGAAATTGTATTGCTTTGCCTGGAATGTTCAACAGTATAGTACTGAAGTCTATTTTGCATTTATTCAATTAAATCAGTAACAGGTGTTTTTATTGCTCAAAAATGTCACTGAAAGACATCCATTGTTACTGTGAGCGGGGTCGCCTCTCCACAGATCTGATCTGTAACTAGGCCTGAACGCATCACTTGCTTGACTGGAGATAGGCAAGTTTAATCGACTTTTTGGCAGTTTCTACTGTGGTATAATGTCCCCTAACCAAAATCATGCCTAAAGAGCTTTTAGCCCTCCATGCATGTTTGAGTAATCTAGCAACCTTGACACTTATCTGTAAATATGTACACAGCAGAGGTGGGACAAAGTCATTGCTGGGCAAGTCCCAAGTAAGTCTAAGTCTTTTGCACTCAAGTCCGAGTGAAGTCCCGAGTCAAGAGTATCCAAGTGCCGAGTCAAGTCTGAAGTCAAAGCTCACAAGTCTCAAGTCGAGTCCAAAGTCCTAGCATTTTAGTTTCGAGTCATTTCGAGTCCCCTTTACAAAGAAATACAATTTCTACAAATCATATAATGTCTGCAAAATCTGTACAGGGGGTCCTCGGGTTACGACGGTCTCGGTTTACGACGTTTCGTGGTTACGAACGCGCCCCCATTAAAAAAATATATATATATATTACGCGTCATTCCATCTTACACGGTTTAGCGTGGTAAGAGATGTAAACAAACGCGAACGGCGCGCGGCGGAAGAATACGCTCTGTTGCGGTTGTAGGGAGAAGAAAACGGCCTCGTGTGCGTGCCCAATGTGGGCGGAAGTATCTGATGTGGGCTCTGATCTGCTCCTATGAAAGCGGCAGTGATAACCAAGCAGCGTAGTGGTCTAATTATTGAGATGGAAAGGTTATTGGTGCTTTGGTTGGAAGATCAAAGTCAAAATCCAACTTACGACGAAATTCGGGTTACGACGCGTCTTAAGAACGGATCAACGTCGTAACCCGAGGACCCCCTGTATTCATTTTACCTTTTTGTTGTGCAATTTGCCTTGGATGCGGTCGAATGAAAGCAACGTAGATCTACTGTGATTGGATGTTGTGCAACCGCGCGCACATGCTCTTTGCATACATTTTCGCAGATTCAGAAGTACAACGAGTGCGGTCCTTATCAACATACTTTTAGAGTTTTTTTTTTTCATTGGACGTAGCAAGTCATCACAAGTCAAAAGGCCTAAGTCCAAGTGAAGTCACGAGTTATTGATATTGAAGTCCAAGTCGAGTTGCAAGTGTTTGTACATTTTGTCGAGTCGAGTCTAAAGTTATCAAATTCGTGACTCGAGTCTGACTCGAGTTGAAGTCACATAACTCGAGTCCACACCTCTGGTACACAGCACCTAGCCT
Organism: Paratrypauchen microcephalus; assembly: GCA_036785185.1. NCBI lineage: Eukaryota > Metazoa > Chordata > Actinopteri > Gobiiformes > Gobiidae > Paratrypauchen > Paratrypauchen microcephalus. Next base: position 5,603,658 of record JAVJIX010000021.1, on the reverse strand, counting down.
ATATTTTTCATAGTGTATATTCGGTAAAGATTGTTTCTATTTGATTATATTTTTTACATGCTTCTCTTTATCTAATTTATCTATTTTATTTTTTTCCATGCTCTTGGCATCCAGGGTGGGCAGCAAAGTAAGAATTTCATTGTACAGGGAAACGTATTTCTTTACTGTGCATATGATAATAAAAGCTTTGAATCTTTAAACCTTGCCCTATTCAAACCCTCAAGATTCAAGATTCAAGATTGTTTATTTGTCATATGCAGAATCAACACAAGGTCAACAATGCAATGAAATGCTTAGGATCAGAAGAACCGTTGACTCGCTAAGATAGTCAAGAAGTACTAATAACATGCAATAATAGTACATGGTAAAAAAAGTGTTGTAAAGTGCAGGGGAAGAGGTAAACAATATAATAAACAATATAATAAACAATATAATAAAATATGTAATAAAAAAAACAAGGTACAAGGTGCAGGTAGGATTAAATCAAGATCAAATAAGGTGTAAGTATTTCACAGATTGCACATAATATGGTGTGGTGTAGGTGTTGGATGTGGATTTCGTATTGCACATAGTGTGGTATAAATATTGCACATAGGTTATTGCACTGATTATTGCACATGTAACAGTAATTTACAGTGAGGTAGTGACAGACATGATATATTCATATAGAGCAGCAGCAGTAAACATAATTATGCATAATGAAAGGTAGTTTAGTGCAGTATTATTGAGAGTTCAGTATTATTTGGAGTATTACCCAGAGTTCAGTAGTCTGACAGCTTGGGGATAATAGCTGTCTTTGAGTCTTTTTGTGCGTGCTGGCAGGCTCCTGTATCGTCTACCAGAGGGTAGCAGACGGAAGAGTCCTTGTGCCGGATGAGTATGGTCCTTAGTGATGCTGCGTGCCTTACGCAGACCCCTGCTGTGGTAAATGTCCTGGATGGAGGGGAGACTGCTGCCAGTGATGTCCTCTGCCGCTCGCACTACCCTCTGTAGTGCTTTGCGGCTCTGAGCGGTGCAGTTCCCATACCACACTGTGATGCAGCCCGTCAGCAGGCTCTCGATGGTGCACCTGTAGAAGTTTGTGAGGATGCTGGTGTTCATACCAAACTTCCTCAACTTCCTCAGGAAGTAGAGTCTTTGTCGGGCTTTCTTAACCACAGTGTCTGTATGTAGTGTCCAGGACAGATTCTCAGTGATGTGTACCCCAAGGAACTTAAAACTGCTGACCTGCTCCACCTCAGCGTTGTTGATGGAGATGGGGGGATGCTGGTCTACACGCTGTCTCCTGAAGTCCACGATCATTTCCTTAGTTTTGCTGACATTCAGAGAGAGGTTATTTTCCTGACACCAGCTAGTCAGTGATTTCACCTCGTCTCTGTAGGCACTCTCATCGTTGTTGGTGACAACAACGACAACGATGTCAGCAGTACAGTTAGCAGTACAATCCTCTTGAAAGCCCATTTTCCATAAATATGCATGATACTTAACAATATACTACAATTTCAGAAACCCGATGTGATGAGCAGTCATTTCATTAATGATATTATCCTGTATATTATTGAATTATTGAATGATTATATGTTATAAAAGCATTTCCATTTTAAAGTACCTTCTAATTCTGCCTGAAACACCACACCACAGTAATATCAGTGATGGGGGAGGGCTTAGCTTAATGTCATGCAAATGAGTTCCTTTCTGTTCCACAAGCAGATCTTTAACGTGGAATTTCTCAGATTGTTGCCTTCAGAATGTGCTGCTTTTAAATGGCCACAAATTCTTTAAATGTTCTCAGATTTCCATGTGTAAGGCATTGTTGGAAAGCTTAGAATCTACACTTTCAGAATCTGTGAATAAATCAAAACGTCTCTGGGAAGACTTGTGTCTGATTTTGCTAGCTGTATTTTGCATAGCTGTATTGTCATCTGAAGGAGGAGTGACTTAAGAGAAGAGGGGAATCAGAGCATCAAAAGAAAACTTAATAACACGTTGTTTTCTAATACAGCATTTTCAGAACAATAAAAGGTAACATGGTGAACTAAGTATGTATATGTTAGCAATTTATTCTACATGAAGTGTAATACCCTCTCTTTAAGTGTATTTATAATGCATTGAGTTTCTAGCTTGTAGTGAATGGCTTGTTTAGTTTATTCTTCCTCTATTGCTTCTCTCAGGGGGCCTAAGACTCACACATGCCCTGTCACAGATGCGCTCTCCTCAGATACCATCTCCAGCAGCTCCCCACACTTTAGGTAAAGCAATTTGGACCCAGACACAAACGCGCCCCAGGTATTGCTCTATTGATCTGAAAGCATCGGTTCACATCTGCCAGCTTCGTTTTAAACAGCGGGGCTTGGACTCCCTCCGTTTCTGTAACTTTAAATGAGCTCTGAAACAGGTCGAGCAGCTGCAGGTGGGGCAGACAACAGCGCAGCAGTTTAGGGCAGGTGTAGAGGCGGGTTTGAAGTGCTGCGTGTGTGCAAGTTAACTTCGAAAAACAACACACACAAAAGCATTGAGTGTGACAGGCCAGTCGGTTCCACTCACTGACATGACAGTTTTTTTAACAGGCGTCGTGTTGTGACTGAGCACGAGATGTTACTGTGTAAATATCACGTCAGACATTGTCAAGTGTTTACCGACGTGAAAGGAATCGGACACATTCTCGTAGGAACAGCTCTGCAGAGCGACAGCCTTATTTCCACTATGAGAAAAACTGAATTTCTGATATTGAGCCAGTTTGACAAATGGAGGAAAGCAATGCTGCATAATAATCTACATTCAACTGCACTGAGTGGGTTTACGATGTAATATTTTCTAGTGCTGTCAGGCGATTAAAAAAAATTAATCTAATTAATTACAGGATTTGTAATTAATTAATCTAATTAATCGCATTTTTAAAAATAATTTTTTTAGGTGGTTTATTGTGCTCTCGCACTGTGCAAAAAAGGTGTCAAACGTGTGATTTATAATGGTACAGTGAAAAGACTGCAGACTTCACTTTTTGTCTCCACTGTAAACATGACAAGACCCCCATTCCCCCTCCCACATTACGTACCATTCATTGGAAAGCTCTTTTACACCATTCCACTAATACATGGCGAATATTTCTGGTGCCAAAAGGTGAGCACGTACAGCAGCTTTCATGCAACGTCAATAAATAATATTGTAATGACCTGGGTTAATGGTGTCTGTGCCTTTAAGGGGTTGGCTGTTGGGCGCATGCGTGTGGGACAGGTGTGGGTGTGTGTTGGACTGTTAATGTTGAGAGAGTCCGAACTTCTGTTTAATAAAGTTCATTGGAGACTAAGAGAAGCCTGGAGTCATTACAATATACAAGGCTTCAAATATACAGAGAATACAAATAATTACCCGTGAAAATTACTCATGGCTCACATGACCCCCGGAACCCGTGAGGAGGATTTAAACTCCCGGTGTGGATGTGTCCGGACCATCGCACCACGGGAGGAGGGAGGAGGCAGCAGCACGGGGTGAGTAAATGATCGGGTTTTGCGTGATTTAGCGTGATGGGCAAAATTGACAGTCAAAACTTAGTTGCGGCAGAACACGCTGGAGAGGTTATGGGAATTGAAAATGGTTCAGCGCGGAGCGCAGCAGATAGGGAAACGGGCTTGCCCGTCTTCACACGCTCTCCCCTATTAGAAGTGCATTCGTCTCTGTGCCGACCAATGGTAGCACGCCATTTCTCATCGCGTCATCGCTGTCCAGGGACAAGAGGGACCTGCTCCGTCACGTTTTTATCAATAAACTCGCCGTTCAAAGGCCCCGCACGCCAAATTTAAAATGCGCGCGCATTGAATTGCCGCTCATAATTAATCGCGTTAATTTTTATAACGCGTTAATTAGCAGTGTAATTAATTAATCTAATTAACACGTTAAACTGACAGCCCTAATATTTTCATCTCTTGACTAGCCACTGTCCACCACTTAGTGTAAAACAAGGCCTGTCCAAATCAGCTTTAGTACATATATTCCCAATATATCATTAAGCAGGTCTAATATATTAAAACTTTCACTGAAGGCATGATGCTATCTGTAGGCACTGCTCTATCTGAGGCCTGTTAGGCTTTACTTTAACACCATCTGACTAGAAAGAGCTGGAACTACAACAGGCTAGTTACTCTCACCTTTTTGCTGCTACCTATCTGTCTACCTACCTACTACCTTTTACTGGACTAGTTTAATGATATACAAATAGTATATCAATGAATAATTAAAGGGACACCATGTATGTTTTCTTGTGGAGGATCCAATATCTCCACGGAGAGGTTATTTTGCTTGTATAATAAAAACGCCTGTAAATGAATAAATGAAGATTATATCATGCTGTGGAATATCTCAGGCAATGTAATAAAAACATACAGAAACAGAAAACATACATATGTAAGTACATAGTGCACCTTTAATACAAACTACTCTTTATTTTTGGCAAATCTTCTTAATTTATCTAATGGTTTAAATGGAATATCCCACTTTAGTGTTCTGTTACAAGCATACATTGGATAAATCATGCTGGCTTCTATGAGCAAAATAATAATGATAAAAAATAATTACGTTCAGTGTAAGTACATGTCCTAACAACGGCAAGAGCAGAAATTCAATTGGTCAACTGGACAAAAGTTTATTTGGCCAAATATGTTTCGCAGGTACAGCAGGAACTAGAAGAAACGTCCACCAACAAAGACTAGGTGTTGTAAGTATTGAAAATCTGATTTTAATTTATACTAAAATTAGTATAGAAACTAAATACTAATTTGAGCAATGAAATACTAAAAAAGTCACATCCACAGGACAGAAATGAATCTTTCCTGAATAGCTTTAGAATGTAACAGAACAAGTAGACCACAAGACCACATAGACTAGTTTACGCCCATGGACCAATATGGAACCTTCCTGGATGCCTGAGGTATTACACAGATATAATACCACATGGTAATATGAAAGAAAGGACTATTATTTATTGTTGTCTCTTGTCTAATTGTGGTAATTGTGGTATTCATTGTGGAAGCAGAATCGGCATTGAGTATCGAGTCTATTCCTTATGTATAATGTTTGGGGGTCAATATTTATTGTGATATTTGTTCTAGTGGGGAACTCTTTGTCATTTTTCTGTATTAGGAAAAGATTTGAGAATGAGATTCATGACTTCTGTGACTCATTATAGATATAAACTTAAACTTAAATAAGTACTTCAAAATTAAATTCTGCTATTTATGTTTTTATTGCAGTCCGTGTTTTCATCCATATTGTATATTTAGAGTAGTTTTTTGGGGATAATCCTCATTGTGTCAGTGACATAACAGTAGTCATGTCTATATCTTTGTACTTCAAAATTTGTTATCATGGCAGGCCTAGACAACACTGCCAAGGACTCAAACTGTGAATCTTCTAGAAAATGGGCCAATATGCAACACATATCACCAACCTTTCTGACTGAATACAAATCTTGTTTTCCACATCTCCATAATTCACAATCTTTTTTCACTTTTTTTCTCCAACAATTCACTAAATGTCATCTTATGTCAGAACCACAAGTGGTGCCAGCCCAAATACCACACTGGGCCTTGACTCGGAGCTGCCTTGCTGGGGTATTCTTTTGTAAGGCTGTTTGAGGTACAAAGGAAATGGTTTTCTGCCCACACCTGATGCCAAGGCGAGATAAATACATACACAAACCCTCACGCTGTATAGACGTGTGTAGGAGGCTGAAATAATGGTCAGGCTGTGAGAGATATGAGTTTTGTAATATCAGAAATCTGCATTTGAAATATGATACATGTTTACAAAAATAGGAAATTTAGCTATCAAACACAATGTAAAGACTGTATATGTTTTAAGCCATGTTAGAATGTTATAACCATCAACATACCTGGAGTTGTGTTTTGTTTGATTCACACATGCTTAAGTAACCCTTTATTATTAGTCTGCCTACATTTCCAGTGCTCGAAATGCTCAGTTAGCGATGTCATGAAGTGGTAATTTTCAAGTTAACAACAACCTTTATGTTTTGTTCAGTATTGATTGGCAATTCCAGGGCTCCAAATGAGTCAAGTGAAGGTGTATAGAGTTTAAAACATCACAAGGTGGAGCAGCAGAGTGTTTCTGTTTGAGAGAAGATCACAGCCTAAATCTACAGGGTTTGTGTGCTAAACATGTGTGAATGAAACAAAACATAATTCCATGTTTTTGATGAGGAAACAACATTTCCTCGGTCCTCCGTGTGAAAACCAAGTGACTTACCCATTGAGCTAACCAGGTTAACCGCTTAGCTGGGTATTGTTGTGGTTTATTTAACCGGGAAAGTGCCACTGACATTTAGAATAGCACAGTGGGCACTTGTGGTTTATAAGTATGATAGACAGAATAAACTTGCATAGACACATATAAGAACATGCAAGCACAAATAGACCCCAATCAAATCAAACATAAAATCCTCTTTATTTACTAACTGCTGTACCACTATGTCACACATAACATTTTAAAATAACTATTTTCTATAGCAATATTTATCTTTTTCTTCTTCTTAAGGACTGAAACACAAAACAATATTATTACAATATTATTATTAAATAATATTATTCTATTTTCACTATAGCAGCTGCTGTTAAGCTACGTTACCTAAGTTGCTATGATTGGCTAAAATGAATTGGCTGTCACGTTTGTATATCATTGGCTGTTTGTATATCATTGACATTTTGAAGTATTGCTGAAAAATATATAAATAAAATAATATAAAATAATACTGAATTCCATTATAACACTGACAAAATAACCATAAAATAGGATTTCCTCAAAAAGATACAGCTACAATAAATATATGAAACAGTTATTTAATAGTCATTTATTCAACCTTTTATAGCTCAAATCTGACTATTGTACCAAAGAATAACAAAAAGTTCCCCCAATTTCTTCTGTTCCTTTTAATTTCAAGATTTCCATGCTGCAAGTGCAACAACTGAGCCAGTCCTCAATTTATTTTCAATAAAGAATGTATTTTGTTATTCAGCATCAATAGGCTACATTTGTCTCCTTTTTACTAAGGAATAATTAATTGAGGAATATACAATATAATAATACTATGATATATTTTGGACTCAGTGTTATGTATACTATAGCTTATATTCTTAAAGATCCTACTGAAACACTAAAATTCAGGTGAAAAACGCCGCTTATCAGTTAATCGTAAGTCGATCGATAAGGTCAATCAACTATAGATTAATGAATTAATCGATAATTTGCATCCCTAGTACCTACAATAAATACTAATACTAATCTATCATGTACTGAATGATAAGTTGATGAAGTAATTATATATGACAGACCTCTCAGGGGTCCCTAAAGCAGTACATGCCCTAGTGTACTCACGGGGTGTCAGCAGGATGACGGAGGTGACGATGAGGGAGCAGATGATGAGGATGACCAGCAGAGCGATGGCAATGCCCTTCCAGTTCCTCTGGGCCGGCACACTTCCCACTAGGTCCTTCAAAACAACAGAACAGTACCCAACCTTTAGATATGGTAATTATTGTCAAATTAACTGTGAAAAAGCACTGCCAAAACATAAATGATTTAGAGTTCTTTATGTTGACTGAAAAGGAACAAATGATAATTTATTTAACATCACATAGTATATAGTATTCAGGCTTAGAGGTTGATCACAATTCTGTAAAAAAATATATGTTTAAAATTAAGTTAAAAACCCATCTATTTGCTTTTTAACTTTCAACAGAGATTAGAGCCACTATATTTTGGATTTTAAGGGTCTCTTTTTCACATCCAATATTGTAATGTTTTAACAATTTCTCGATATTCCCTATTAAATTGCTTTTGCAGCCAAAGCACGTGCATGTATATATGTTCCTACACGGTGAAATACTGCACGACCTTCAAGTGCCATGGACTGAACATGGTACGGCTCATTGTTTGTCACTCCCATGTCAGTCGTTCAGCTACTTAAACATCTACACATCACCCCCCACCTCCTCGGCTGCTCCGTGCCAGTCCTTGTACAAAGGGGCCCCTCCGAGCGCCCTGATAGCAAGAGAGGAGAGAGATAGAGAGAGAAAGAGAGTGAAAGAGAGAGACACAGAGAGAGAAAGCGTGAGAGACCGAGAGTGACAGAGAGAGATACACAGAGAGAGAGAGAAGCAGAGAGACAGAAACAATGAGAGAAGAGCAAGACAGACAGAGAGAAAGGAGAAAGAAAAAAAGAGAGAGAGATACAGAGAAAGAGAGAGACACCAGAGAGAGGGAGGGGAGATGTGGCCACTGAATAATGAGGCACTCTCCTCCATTGGCCCAGCAGATGGTAGATGGCTAATCAGAGGCGTTTGAAGCCGACACTGCAAGAAATCCACAGGACATACACAACATTTTAACTGCGGGATTGCTCTCTGGTCATTAGGTGGCCTCAACGGACTGCACACTCCATAAAGCTGGAGAAGCACTCGGCAAGAATGGACCAGTATAAGCAGAATGTGTTTTCAGTGGGGAGATAGTGAAAACGATAACAGCTGCTTTGTATTAAGTGTGACTGCATTAGTGGTTTTATATTGGACAAGTAGTGGACAAGAATTTAATAATAATGTACGACTATATAAACCAAAAAACAACATGGATAAATCTGACTAAATCCTTCAGTATTTTCCTTTTTATTGCAGCTCAGTAAAAGATTATGGGGGGCCATCATATTCTACTGTATTAATGGGAAACACTGAAAGCTAGTTCACCTTTGAGGAGGACAAACTCCATCCACAAACTGCCATCCAGAAGCCACAAGAATCTGAATGGATGGTATAGTCCAGGGGTTGGCAACCTGTGGCTCCAGAGCTCTTTGATCCCTCTGATGCGGCTCAGTACAGCGGTTCCTCGTTTATCGCGGTGGTTACGTTTTAAAAATAACACACATTCTACACTTTTCTCAGACTGGCATTAACATTTTCTTACATTTCTCTCTTGTTTAAACACTCAAACTTTCGTAGATTTTCAACAAAATAGCACAGTACTATAGAATGAAACCAAAGATCCAAGCCTGTTTTCAGGCCCTAAACATATAGCGCGTATTTCACAGTTCCTCTGACCGAGCCTCTTCGTGCTGGCGCCGCTCCGCTGTCGCAGGTTTTGTCGGGGAGAAAACTTGCAAACATGCAGCACTTCAGGGTCACACTGCGAGCGATCGAACATTTATATAAATTTGGCAAACTGAACTTATTTTGTACTGTACAGGAGACACTGCACGGAGGAGAATGACTGACAAATCGGCAAAGGTCTACAGTCCCTTAGCCAATAGGACGCAGAACACAATGCGCGTTGATACACTATTAAAAAAAATTAGAATCAAAAAATCTGCGAAGCAGCGAGGCCACGAAAAGTGAACCGCGAGGGACCACTGTATTTAATTAAAATGTATTTTATTTTAGTTCGTTTATTTTCAAAATGTAATTCAATGGCACAAAGGCACAAAAGCCGTTATATGCAGTGTTATTTCATTTTACATTTCAAAAGGGTTTTGTGGCTCCCAGTGTTTTTTTTACTGTGTGAAATGGGTCCAAATGGCTCTTTGAGTGGTAAAGGGTGCCGACCCCTGGTCTAGTCAAAACTGCTCAACTTTGTCCAGACTATCTTTGAAGCCTTCATCACAATACAGTGGTACCTCACCTTACGAAATTAATTCGTTCCAGAAGTGGTTTCGTAACGTGAATTTTTCATAAGTTGAGTAGCTATTTCAATGGAAAAGGCCTGATCCGTTCCAAGGTTGTTTTTTTATAGTGTAACTTTTTTTATATAGTGTAACATTGGTTCTGCGTCCTGATTGGCTAAGAGACTAGACCAGTACTAAACGTGGACTAAACCAGGTCTAGACCAGAACTAAACCAGGTCTAGACCAGGTCTAAACCTGGACTGGATCTGGACTAAACCAGGACTGGACCAGGTCTAGACCTGGACTAAACCAGGATTAAACTACCATGTGCCGCTCTTTGCTGGTTTCGTGCGGCTGGTTTGTGGCTCGGGCTCCAGAGGACGCGGTCCGGGCGCCGCGGTTCTATCTCGTGCTCGCAGCCCCGGTGCCGGTCGTGCAGACCAGGACTAGGGGTGCTCCTCGCGCAGTGCCGTGCTCCTCGTGGGGTGCGTGCTCCTCGCGCGGTGCGTTCATGTCTCCGCGCTACTTCCGGAGTCGTGTCTCCCCCCACACTTCACTATTTAATACATTTTGTTGAAAATCTTGCGTGTTCGGCGCTAGAGCTAAGAGGCCGAGAAAGGTGCTTTTTGAGCAGGGATAACAGCGCGCATTATTCGAATTTTTGAGATTTCGCGTTTCGTAAGTTGAATTTTCTTTCGTATCTAGAGACCAAAATTTAACGTGAAGGCATTTCGTAACTTGGATTTTTCGTATGTAGGGTCTTTCGTAAGGTGAGGTACCACTGTATAATTTTACTAGCAAGGACCCTAACCTCAGAATATTGAGTAAATATGACTTGGAGACAGATATTTGAAGACACGATCTGCACTTGGCCTTTGTATCTCCAAGACAAGAAAACAAAACTCATGTACTTTAAAACTGCCCACCTCTAATATAACTATTCTGCAATTAAAATGATAATTGCATCTCATTTTACTTGTTTATTAAAACAATTTCTGTTCAGGGTCAGTAGGGCCGCTGTTATATTGGCACTTACATACTGAATGCTCAGGCCATCTACTCTATACAGTGGTACCTCACCTTACGAAAGACCCAACAAACGAAAATTTCAAGTTACGAAATGCCTTTACGTTAAATTTTGGTCTCTAGATACGAAAGAAAATTCAAGTTACGAAACGCGAAATCTCAAAAATTCAAATAATGCGCGCTCAGCCACACACATTATAGCTTTTCTCAGACTGAATTTAAACTTTTCTCACATTTGTCTCTCGTTTAAACACTCAAACTTTCATAGATTTTCAACAAAATTATTAATAGTGAAGCGTGGGGGGAAGGGGGAGGGGGGAGAAAACTGCGCGCGGACACGTGTGATAGGCCCGGCGCGGGGCTGCCAGCAGGTCTAGACCTGGACTAAACCAGGACTGGACCAGGACTAAACCTGGACTAAACCAGGACTAAACCTGGACTAAACCAGGACTAGACCAGGTGGATTAAAGCGCCGCTTGCGGGTCTATTTCCTGGTTTCGTTTCGAGTCACGGCTGAGGCGAGCAGCGAGGGGGACCGCACGCAGTCTGAGCGAATGAACGAACGCATGCAAGAGCCGCGGTGGTCTAGACCTGGTCTAGAGGAGGTCTAGAGGAGGCATGGTTTGAGCACGGGTCTCGTTCATGCGCTCAGACTGCGTGCGGTCCCCCTCGCTGCTCGCCTCAGCCGTGACTCGAAACGAAACCAGGAAATAGACCCGCGCGCGGCGCTTTAATCCACCTGGTTTAGTCCAGGTTTAGTCCAGGTTTAGACCTTGGTCTAGACCTGGTATAGTCCACGTTTAGTCCTGGGTGTACAGTCTCTACGCAGAACACAATGTTACACTATAAAAAAAGTTACACTATAAAAAAAAAACTTGGATCGGGGCCTTGGAACCAATCAGGCTTTTTCCATTGAAATAGCTACTCAACTTACGAAACCACTTCTGGAACAAATTAATTTCGTAAGGTGAGGACCCACTGTATTTATAATCCAGAAGTGCTACCCTTACAATTATTAATTATTGAAAGGACCCATGGATGAATGTATTCTATTTATTTAATGATTTAAATGAATTGTGACCATGGAAGCCACATTGAAAAAGATTTTTACTTTCAAGTATTAAAATATTGAAACACCGTAAGTATGATTATGCCCGTCTCAAATCTAAAACGTCTATTTAGATTTTTGTGCTCATCCTTGAATATGTCTGAGTGAAAATCTATCACTGAATTTAAGCTCTCTACAGCAAACCTGAGTCGTGGTTCTAATCTTATTCCTGTCAGTGTTATTTTAAGGAGAGTTTGGAGAGAGGACGATGCCGTCATTGTACTCCACTATGAATAGACAAAATTTGCTTTGAGAGCCCTGGGAGGAAACAGGTCACAATTGAAGTGCTGCCCTTCCCTAATTAAAAGCCCTTGTGTGTATCTGCGGTCAAATAACAGTCTCTGACCAGCCACCTATAACCAGCTTTCTGCAGATTTTTTTATAAGCAATTAGAACTGGTCTCGCTCTGCATGCTGTGAGCACTAACATGGCCACTCAGTGACCCATCGGCAAATTAATGAGGGGGATATGCATGCACATGAGCAAGCTCCAGACTACTATTTTAAAGGTGTATTGTGTAACTTTTCTGGTGGAGGGCTTGTCAAATGCTTTTCCCCATGGAGATGTTATTTCTTTGTCTGGAATGTTTCACAGTACGGTATTAAACCTTTATATCTTAATCGAGACCAAACCAGACTAAGTTGCAGGTCAGACCTGTGAAGAGGCAACCCCGCTCACAGTCAGAATACATGTTTTAGAGCTATAAAACCACCTGTAATTGAATAAATGTAAGATAGAGCTGTTTAAAGTCATACTGTGGGATATTCTAGGCAGAGCAATGACATATCCATAGAAACAAGCACCTTTAAGGCTTGATTTTCTATGTGGGAGGCCTGTCACGTTAATTACTATATCAACGTTCAATATGAAACCTGGAATAATATATTTTGGGGCTCAGTATTTATCGTGTGAAGATGTTCTTTGTAAAAGTGAGGCGATTTGGGGTATTTTTGTTGTAATGCAATGCGATCTAAGCTGTAGAGGGTTGAATAACTAACTTACATGGCTAAATATTGGTTAATTCTGCTGTGTATTTGTATCTCCACAACCCTGACTCGTATTTGGCCTGGAGGAGGGCAACTGACATCATGCAGGTGATTCTTCAGTAGCCTTTTTTCTTTCTTTTTTTTTTAAATAAATGTTTCTATAACAATTGAAATGGTCAATAACCAATAGTAATACTAGTATTTGGACCAAGAGGTTAGATGTGGGAGTCAGAGAAATATACAGAAAAACTAATATCACAGTTCTAGTTTTGGAGATAAGCAGAATTGGGTCTTAAAAAATAAATTAAAAATGAACTTGTGGTGTATAATTTAGGAGTTTCTTGGGAGCTACAGTAGCTCTCCACCCTCTTCCAAGTAGCTTGCCAAAGGATTTCTGAATTATACGTATTGTGCTGAATAAGTAAAATTTGATTCATTAAATGCCTATTACCATTGTATCATTTTGATGCCTCACTCTGTGCACTAATAACTGGATAATGGTTTATGTTTTTTAAGCATCTAACTGTACCCATCTAAGGCTTGTGGAAGCTCATAGAGTGACATTTCTGCACTTCTGTGGTAATTTTACAATTTTACAATTTATAGCAAGGATTAGTTGCCTGGAAGAATCCATGACTCATCGCTGTTCCAGCGGTGAGTCTGGTAACGCTTGGTCCAGAATGCGCTGCGGTTGCGCGTAGACAGACAGCTAAGTGAACCAATCAGAGATTGCGCCATCTTGATTCAAAACTGAGGAGGAACTTCCGCTGCCTAAGAGTGACTTTGCGGGCAAAGGCGGGTGCACTGACGTCACCATCTTTGAACGAATCAGAATCGCGGAGACCGTTTTTAACCGGAGGAACGAGGGTGGAGCGAGGGTGTCCAAATGGTATCGCGCTGTATAGGAGATACAGAGAGATATCATTTGGCTGGCCAGGTAAAAGGATTAGCAAAATACTGTCAGAATATTCTCAAGACTATCAAAAAATTATCAAGATATTCATTTTGTCAATATCTCCCAGCCCTATGAGGTAAAGCAATTATCCTGGACTGTGAGAATTAAATCCCAAGCAAATACAAACGTTGACATGGGGCTAGGTCATGCTTCCACCTTGTATCTCTTGTTCCTTTTTGTATTCAGGATGGAAATGGCAGTACTTCAGGACAAATGGGCAATAAAGCGTCAAGTATTTGATCGGGAGCAGACTGTTCCTGACTGAGGTACAGATCCATAAGTGCTGGTGCTGTGAGCCGAATCGCTCCCCGGAGAAGTACCACTCTACAATATGGCCTCTTCAATGCCAGCGTCACGCCAGCATGAGAAAAAGCATAGCTGGCAGTTGTCATGTGTTACTCTGTGTTAAAATGTGGTGGGTGGTTTTGTGAAATGTAAAGCAAAGAGTGGGAAAATCAGTATTAGTCATCATTACTCTATAGGTTTCCATTTGAGTTTCTTAGTAAATTGTCCTTTGGTTATGGGGGATGAAGAAGGGTTAGAACTAGTCAGACTGCCATATTGGTTTCTTTTATACCTGTTATGTACACTTATCAGGTTACTTTCTTGATAATCTTAAAGGATATTATAAGCACCAGAAATACAGATTATGCAGTTCTTCTTACAAAAATAAACCATCTTTCATACACACAGAATTGTCCTCATTTACCATTTCAAACATGAGTGTCAGGGGGTCGCACACAGGTCTAATTCTGGTGATGAAAATGCAGGCAAAGCTCAGTGCCTGCTATGCCTGGCATTTCGGTAAACAGCCATCCAATTACCCATTCATAGGTCAAGCAGCTTTTCCGCAATCAAATCCAATATAAATCAAATGATGTGCAGCATTTCACTGTAAAACCCTTACAGGGAACACCCCCAGAGGAAGGGCCAGAGACTGTAAATGGACCCACTAGCCACCATGATCCAAATAGGAAGTGTTCATGGGCTTCCTGCTCCATTGACTTTACACTGAAAAATTGTCACTTTTCTCTCTGTAACTGCTGTGTGAGCCTCAATATTTTGGTCTTTGAATGTTCATATTTACCCACTCTACATGATCCTGGTGTTTTTATTTTGCTATTTTGTGTTCTCAATCCTAATATGGAACTGGCTCCAAGTTCGGTCTAGGGATGTCAACAATTAATCGACTTACAGTTGTCGATCAAGACGTTGGCCGAACAAAATGCATTAATTGTAACTAATCGCTAGAGGGCGCTACTCTGGAATGTGAACACGAGATGCGAACCCACTCGCGAGAAAGACCATAGCGTTACATCATGTAACCCTTTCCTCTCTGGATGTTGCCATACAACTCACAGTAGAGCTGTACCTAGAACCATATATTTTTGAAATTATAAAAGCATGTAACTTACATGCTTTTATAATTTCTTGATTGTTCTGGTTTGAGGCCCTGTAATGTTTTATGTTGTGTCCAGGGGCCCTGTGAAATTTATATTTTGTACTGTAACCCTTCATATTAAGGGAGAGGAATATTGTTGATGCCTTAGTTCAAAATAAATGTTGAGAATGTCCTAAAAATAGCCTGAATTCACTGGTTTCGTCATAATATGTAGACTAAATAACATTCTGTTATTTAATTTCTTCTGTTCCTTTTAATTTCAAGATTTCCATGCTGCAAGTGCAACAACTGAGCCAGTCCTCCATTTATTTTCAATAAAGAATGTATTTTGTTATTCAGCATCAATACATTTGTCTGCTTTTTACCAAGGAATAATTAATTGAGGACTATACAATATAATAATACTATGATATGTTTTTGACTCAGTGTTATGTATACTATAGTTTATATTCTTAAAGACCCTAGGGCCCTAGGGTCCTAGGGTCTTTATATTCTTAAAGACCCTATTGAAACACTAAAATTCAGGTGAAAAACGCCGCTTATCAGTTAATCGTAAGTCCATCGATAAGGTCAATCAACTATAGATTAATGAATTAATCAATCATTTACCGGCTGGTTAGCTCAACTGGTAAGTCATGGACTTTCCCCCTGGAGGTTGTAGGTTCAAACCCCCCCCGGGCAATGAGCTAACCAGTGTGGGTCCTTGGGCAAGACCCTTCACGGTACTGCCCCCCGGGCGCCGAAAAAAGACGGCTGCTCACTGCTCCTGAAAAAAGGATGGGTCAAATGCAGAAGTCAAATTTCTCCCGTGTGTCACTGTGTGTCATTGTGTGTGAGACCAATAAAGGCTAAAAAAAAGCCCAAGCTTAATCTTAATCTTAATCTTAATCATTTGCATCCCTAGTTCGGTCGTATAAATGCCAGCCTCGTGAGCTTCATTTGAGTGGAGCCAAACGCTATGGGTGACGCCACACTCCCTCAGTCCACTTCTTTATACAGTCTATATGAAGGGCAGACATTGGCCTCCTGCGTTAATATCTCCCACTTTGATTGGAGTGAGAATACAGTACAAAACCAACCTGGTGAACAGAACCACAGCTGCTGCTTCAAGCACCTGCTTTTGTAGTTATGTTTATGACTTCAAGCACTGCACTGTTTGAGTGTGAAACATTGATTCAAGGTTAAACTAAAATTAGCGCGAACAACTACAGCTGGACAGGGGAGTTCTTTTCTTTTGATTTCACTCTAAATCACCAACAAAGCTCCTATTTAAGAAGTGTATATTATGCATTTTTCACGAGCCTTGGTATTTCACATTGTATGCACTGAAATATTGTTAAGGCTACGTATGGAGAAAACAATCAGTCAATATTGGGCTCTGAAATTCTCATTACCACTCTCATTAGTGTGGTTAAGTACACAATACAAACGCTTCTGTTGACTCTAGTTAATTAATTAATCACAACTCTTAGATAATTGGAGTAATCGTAAACTAATTCAGTGATCAAACAGTGATCACATCATTATCTGGTTTATACACAGGCTCCAAAATATACCTAGAGGTAAGAGTAAGCCTGTCACCATAATTACTATAGCAACTTATCGTTCCATATATGAAAGCTGGAACAATATATTGTTAATAAGAGTTAATATTTATCATGTGTTCAGTTTATTTGCAATAGTGAGGAGATTTGTTTTTAAGTAATACGGCAAGGTTTGAGCTGTAGAGGGTAGAATAAATAACTTCTCTGGCTAATTAATTGTTTACTGTAATATTTTTGTGTAGCGGTACAAATGAAAACACATTGTAAATAAACTCGGCCATCACTTTTTAGCTTTAATTTGGTCTCACATTCATGGGCTGTTCACATCGTAAATAACAAATTGATAAATCAAAAGAATTAAAAAGGTAAAAGGTAGCTGTTACTCTAGCTACCACTACATGACATCGCAAAGTGGAAAAAGTATTTTGAGCTTTGGAGATATAAACAGGCTAATAAACCAGAATTACTGAAAAATGTGTGAATGAAACAAAACACAACTCCAGGTATGTTTTTGAGGAGATAACATTATAACATGGTTTAAAGCTCATAAGAATCCATTTTGTTTAATACAGGACCTGTATTAAACAGTATGATAATCATGCATGCTGGAAAACAAAGGGTCAGGACAGACGCTATTATCCTCACAACACACTGTTTCTAATGTACTTAATGTGCTGAGTGCTTGGATCTTACCGACTTAACTCCTCTGTAAAATGAGCTGTGTTTTAGCCACCTACTCAAACCACAAAAGAACATTTACACACAGAAAGGAAAATAAATGATCAAAGATTTTCACAACTTCAAAACCGAAGTTCAAGCCAAGTTCATCTCTCTTGTGATGTTTACGCTCCCCAGCACCTCACAACATCAGTAAACATGACCTCTGTGTAGATCTACCCAGTTCAAGTAGCCATTTCAACCTTGCGCGTCTCCCCTAGTCACCATGATGTATTACATTCTGCCTGCCGTTTTCTGCGGTTAGCTTTTGTGAACTACCATCCACGCCTGACTTACTGATGATAACAATAAAAGCTTCATCAATAAATGATAACGCTGCCATTTTCACCCCACATAAACAAACTGTGTGCACTTGCTCTCGCTCAACGCATTTTTCAATCCATTTGTTAGCATTTTCATTCTATTTCCAGACAAAACATTGGGGATATTGGGGGGAATGGGGGCACGTTTAAGGTCATGCTAGTTTTATCCTTTCACTTTCTGCGCAGCTAATACGCATTTTCCTGTCTGTTCCCTCTTTGTCAAAAACTCCTTTTTTGTCTGGGCGCTCGCTGCTAGAGTGTGAAATGGATCTTTGCTGATCTCTGAGCACCTGGTTTCCAAGGGAACCCGCAGAGTCAGAGTCATTTGAGTCAGATATGCAGTGGCGATGGTGCTTGCCGGTGCACACAGCAGTAAGGGAACTAATGTGGACGTTGATTTCCCGTTGAGTGCCATGGAGGATATTTGCCGTGGGCTTACAACCTTATACCTCAAGAATCTCAAATATGATCCAAAGGAAACTTCTGTGGAGCAGTCAAATTTAGTCTGAGATGGGACACCTGAAAGGCAATCCGACCAGCCACTGTAATGTAGTAACAGTCAAAGATAGAGCCTGACACGATTGCACCATCAGGCTAAACTCTTCCTCTACTGTAGAAGAGCATCAATAAGTCATGGCCATTCATCAGAGAGATTAACTATTCATGCAAGCTGTCTTTTGGTTCACAGAAGTAAGGGGCCTCAATGTTAGTCCTCTCCCAATGTTGACAGCAAATGTCTTTCCAAATAAACCAAACAATGTTTTTATGAGAAAATGTCAATTTGGAGAATGCGGCTGACAGAAATATGTCAATTTATTGTATTGGAATATATATATATATATATATATATATATATATATATATATATATATATATATATATATATATATATATATATATATATATATATATATATATATATATATATATATGTATATGACAGACAGACAGACAGATTTTTTTCCATTACTTTTGGGAGGTACACATCCCACACTGTGCAGAAATATGAATTCAGGCAGCCATTGTCCCACCGTAACGTGTTCATGTGATTTTAAATTCTAAAACAAAAAACGTGAGCAGAACAAAGAAAAAACAAAAACAAAAACAAAGAAGACCAAATCTTACAAACCCAAGGTACTACTAAGAAGTTAGAACATTTCAGACCCAAATCTGTTTGGATATGCAGTTTAGGTCAGGAATGGAAAATTTAAAATATTTGCACACCATTTTTATGATTTTAGCTTTGCATCAGTAACCAATGAGAGGACATGGCTATTTAGCAATATTTTGTTTTGATTTTTGCATTTTCATATTTACAGCTTACTTCTTTAAGGTTTTATATTTTTAAGTTACATTTATACGTTTAATTGAGAGATTTTGTGTCGGCCACTTTAGGTGACCGACAGAAGGGGGGGAATTGTAGAAATAAATACATACACAGATACGGGTTTAGAAGTGTATTGTATTATTGTGTGCAGCAGAATATTTGTGTTGAGTAGCAGTGAGCACCTGTGGAGATATGGAGAGTCCCAAAGAGCCTAGGAAAAGAGCTGATAAGCAACATTCCGCTGATAGACGGATACTCCCCTGTCTTACTGCCGGAAGCAACCAGCCAGCAAGTGGGAAGATGGCCCGACTCCACCCCTAGACAAACGCTGCTAACACAGAATGTATAAAATCTAAATGCAGGGAAATACACTTGTTCTTTCTGTACCACCAGGGACAGGTAGAATCCGGGCGCTCCGTAATTAGACTCCTCTGTTAGGGCACAATAAAAACCGTTGGATTATACTTTCGTCTCTGGTTGTCTCCATCACCACAAATGAATCTGGGAGGCATAGGATACTGGGTTTTAGGACAAATAAGGTAAACACTGGTATCAAACGAGTAACGAACAGAATTAAAGTATCCTACATGCTAACTGTCAGGAATGGAAAATTTAAAATATTTGCACAATCCCAAATACAGCCAAATGTTCTGTATGGTGTATGGTTTAGATATATTACACAAACAAACTTTTGATAGACTTCACATATAACTAATAATAATAGTTATAAAATAAATGGCCTTGCAGAATTGAAGAACAGAAATGCAAAGATTAAACCTAATTCAGTGCTTTCAGATATGGCACAAAAGATGCAGTTACAAACACATTAAATCCATGAATACCTTTACAAGAGAAAAGACCAAAGATCAACAATGTGTTCAAAAATGCTTTCCATTAGGAGTTAGTACAGGGGGTCCTCGGGTTACGACGGTCTCGGTTTACGACATTTCGTGGTTATGAACGCGCCCCCATAAAAAAATATATATATATATATATTACGCGTCATTCCGTCTTACGCGGGTTAGCGTGGTAAGAGATGTAAACAAACGCGAACGGCGCGCGGCGCACGGCAGAAGAATATGCTTTGTTGTGGTTGTAGGGAGAAGAAGACAGCCTCGTGTGCGTGCCCAATGTGGGCGGAAGTACCTGATGTGGGCTCTGATCTGCTCCTATGAAAGCGGCAGTGATAACCAAGCAGCGTAGTGGTCTAATTATTGAGATGGAAAGGTTATTGGTGCTTTGGTTGGAAGATCAAAGGCAAAATCCGACTTACGACGAAATTCGGGTTACGACGCGTCTTAAGAACGGATCAACGTGGTAACCCGAGGACCCCCTGTATGTTAATTTGTACCACATTTTGTAACTATAAGAGAGAGAGTACAACACATTTTGAAGTGCTATATATTGCTGAAGTAAATATAGATGACAAATGATAATAATTTGTAGTAAAAGTAATAAGTTTATATTTTTTGTTCATAATTCAACCTTCAGCTCAAGTCTTGCAGAAAGAATAACCAAAAAAAAATTCCCACAAGGAAAAAAAAAGGATTACACTATAAATACTGACCCCCAAAATTAATTGTTCTTGTCATCTGTCGTATATTGAATGATAAGTACAGGGAGTCCTCGAGTTACGACGTTGATCCGTTCTTAAGACGCGTCGTAACCCGAATTTCGTCGTAAACCGGATTTTGCCTTTGATCTTCCAACCAAAGCACCAATAACCTTTCCATCTCAATAATTAGACCACTACGCTGCTTGGTTATCACTGCCGCTTTCATAGGAGCAGATCAGAGTCCACATCAGGTACTTCCGCCCACATTGGGCACACACACGAGGCTGTCTTCTTCTCCCTACAACCACAACAGAGCGTATTCTTCCGCCGTGCGCCGCGCGCCGCGTGCGTTTGTTTACATCTTTTACCACGCTAAACCGTGTAAGACGGAATGACGCGTAATATATACATATTTTTTTTAATGGGGGCGCGTTCGTAACCACGAAACGTCGTAACCCGAGACCGTCGTAACCCGAGGACCCCCTGTATATTTATAGCATATTTATAACATGAAAATGCTGCGAGTGTGAACCATAGACTGTATAAATGGACATAGCTAACCCGCTAGCTGCCACACTCCAAATAGGAAGTGTTCAGGGGGCACTTCGGGCTCCATCAACTCCAAGTGACGTTATGTAACTGTTGCATTATGTAACCCCCCCCATGTAACTATTGCAGTGAGGCTTGTCATTTTGGCCTTACAATTTTCATTTTGACCGCTCTTCATGATCTTGGTGTTTTTATTTAGCTATTTCGTCTGTAAATTACTATTCCTAATATGGCTTGAACTGGCCAACTTGCTCTTATAACTGCTAGCCTCATGAGCCTCATTAGACTGACGCTCCCTTAGTCCACTTCTTTATACAGCCTATGGTGTGACCCCAAACACACACACTAAAATAACATATACCGCTGGCAGAAATGCAATGCACATTCAAGGCAGTTGCCGTTAGCACGCGCGCTCTCATACTATTGCCTGTTAAGTTCACTGCCACAGTAGTAAAACATAGATGAGTGCATGTGCATATTCCCCTCATTTTGTTGTGCACATTGCAGTCTTATCTTGTAGCCATAGGTGAGCTCCTCAAGTCCTAATAGTATTAAATGATTTAGAGCGATACTTTTACGCCATTATCTTATTGCACTTGGGAATAAATTATTCAATAAACTATGAAATGTTTTCTTTGCCTGACACTATTCTCCCAGTCCTCTACAGCATTGTGAATGTTGTCAACTATGAAATTAAATTAAACCCAGCCACTGTGTCTCATTTAAGCAGTCCATAAGGGGCCCTAGCTCTAGTCAGTTTGTCAGAGAAGGTACATTACCGGAGAGACGCCGAGGGAGAGATGTCTCAAATGAGGTGAAATTTTAAAGAGAAAAAGAAAAGCATCAACAACAAAGTACTGCACATATACGGAGTAAAGTAGCCGTGTCAAGTCCATATAATGAGAATATCTTAAGGCGAACATCAATTTTATAGTAGTGATTACAACTGTGGACCGAGAAAGCAATGCCTTCACTGCCAAGGCGCTGTGTGAGCCCTTTAATGGATTTAGAACAAAATGTTGCTCATTTGCACAACAGTATTGGGCTCCAACATTAAGCAGCAGGTGGGGGCTGATCTGACTGTTCCACCAAAACCAAAGCATATTACTTGTATGTGTAACATGAAACAATTCTATATTATTCATGATTATTGACACCACGACCAAACAATTGCTGCAAAAACCTTAACTGCTGCTGGTAGGCCTGTCACAATTTCAAAAAAAAAATTGCTTAAGTCATAGATGATAAACAATAATTTATACAACTAATTTATACCACTGTTATAATAACCCAAGAGCAGATTTAAACTACAAAAGCTATTGTAAATGTACAATATTGTAAAAAAAACAAAAAAAAAAACAAATAAATAGCAAAATAAAACACTTTAGTACTAAGGTTGCTTCTGTAATGGAAGAAATTCATAGAAGTTCAGCCTTTTACAGTGTAAATCTAAGACAAATATAATTTAAAAAATTCCCAGTAGTACAAAGAAAGCATACACACGATAAATATTGACCCTAAAAAATATTGTTCAGCTTTCACGTTGAACAACATACATATAGAAATTACTGTAACAGCCCTAGCTGTTGTTCACCTTGTCTAGTACATTACCAGTCCTCTAGTATGTGACAAGCTTGTGAAATCAAACAATCTGAAAATAATTATTATTTTGAACTTTTAAAATATATATTATATTATATATAATTTAAATGACTTCTTTTTGCTCTCTAAAATTGTGATTGTTATAGTTTTTATGATTAAATTGTGACCTGTACCTGAGTCTTCACTTACCTTATGCATTTCAAGCATCTTAATTATTCACCAAGATAAGTTTTTAAGTGCTTATTTCACAACTTTCAGAGTGGAGTTTTGTCATCACAGTAAAGCTAACAACAACAACAAGCATGCTGACGCAAAGTTCCTGATTATCCAACAGTAAAAGGCTTCATAATTAGATGCAGACAGCATGTAGTAGACACATTTTGACCTCAAGAGCTGCTTCTACACTATATCTGTACTGGGGAAAGACAAATTTTGATCACATGGACGGGAAAAAATAGGGTACTTTAACTGGCAGTTCATCAATGGGTCAGATCACAATTCAAAATAATATTCAAGATAATATCGCTGTACCACCCCCTCATTTGCAAGTTATTAATTTTTTTGGGGTGTTATTAGGGGACACAGCTTTGTGTCTGTATAGAAAGAGCAGGAGTTTTGTGGACTATGTGACTGTATTTAGAAGTGTATTGATTTCCTATGTGGCTTTAAAGGAAATAAAAATAAAAAAAACAGATGGCAAAGAAATCTGCCTTGATCTGGGCTGTCTTGTTAGTGCATATGCTTGAGCAATAGTAAATGAAAGGCTATGAGAAGGCATCCATAACCGTTAAACATGATCAAATGCGTTATTTGATATTTTCTGCAGCTTTGTGCCACTTTGTAAGAATCATTCATGTGGCATATTGAACAGGAAAGTTTTGTTTTTTTATCTCCAACTGATTCAAGTTCCATGTAAAACTTCAACAATGAAGTCAGAAGTGTGGTCTCAGAGGATATGCATCACCAGCAAGCTCTCGACAGTATCTTTTAATCACCGGAGGAAACATAATTCTGACAAATGATGTGGGAGATGTGGAATCAGGATGAGGTAACCCCCACTGTTTCTTGTCCTAATTGCTACCTGTTTGTAAAAATAAATAAATAAATAAATGTAAGTTCCTAAAAACGTTGTCAAATCCAAAGTAAAAACACAAGAGCTATTATCCTTTCAGAATAATTACACATGAAGCTGACACCCAAAAAACCTTGTCTAATCAGGACGAATACGTGTGAGTACATTACAGGATTTTCTGCAGCCTTTTGTATGAGTCACCTGTGGGGAGTGAAGCCCTGTTATTATCATGTATGAAAAGGCAGCACTATAGCAGCACTAGCACCCAGCCGAAGTTTAATCACTAGTTAGGCCCGTCACAATAGCAAATTTTGAAGCGCCTTATACTGTATTACTGAAGTAAATATAGACCTTAAACGACAATTTTGCACCCAAACCATACAGCAAAATGATGAAGCGTTGGATTGTTCACTCACTAAGGGAACGTGAGCGGGGTTTAGACCGTCGTGAGACAGGTTAGTTTTACCCTACTGATCATGTGTTGTTGTGTCTCCGCTCCCCTCGCACGTTCGGCGAGCCGTGTCCCCCCCACGCTTCACTATCACACATTCCGTTGAAAATCTATGAAAGTTCGAGTGTTCAAACGAGAGAGAAATGCGAGGAAAGCCCAACTCCAGTCTGAGAAAAGCATAGAATGTGTGTGGTGAGGCATTTACAGCCCTAAAACATGTAGAACAATTGCAAAATACAAAGTTGTCCTACCTCGTGGACCTCTCCCACCGCGGGCCACCTCTGGAACCTAACCCCGTGTGTGTTGATAAAGTGTATTTACATTTCGGGGCGTGCATCTGAGCGCGCATTAATTGAATTTTTGAGATTTCGTGTTTCGTAACTTGAATTTTCTTTCGTATCTAGAGACCAAAATTTAACGTGAAGGCGTTTCGTAACTTGGATTTTTGGTTTGTAGAGTCTTTCGTAAGGTGAGGTACCACTGTATGGTATTAAACCTTTTTAAATCTTAAAGCCCCAGTGTGTAGGATTCGTGGCGCATAGGTGGATTGCACTTTCTGTTTTAGCTACGGCAGACCTCGAGGGTCACCCGGGCGCGTGCACGAGCCGCAGTCCCTGTTTTTTTTGTTTGTTTGTTTTTCTCATGAAAACACACATTCCCGATCATGTACCATGACACTCTACACATCAAATGAAACCTTACAGTCTCATCTTTTTGAATATGCAATTCATTTCCCTGCAAAACAATCACTCCCCGAGCACATGGGGCTTTTATACGGAAAAGCACAAAACGAGGTTAGCTTACCTTAGAATGCTTTGCACAGGTCAAACTCTGTATTTCACCATAAACTTGCTCTCAATTTGTCCATAAGGATCCAGCGAATAAAATCCAGTAAAACAATTTAGTCCAAAACCCGTGTTAGATCCATTACGTCTGATCCGGCAGCATGCTTGTGTTGTTTACCCAAAACCACGAGCCTTGCCGAAGGCGGAGCCCAAATGTCCTTCTGCAGCTCTCGTATTCAAAATGGCTGCCTCTATAAGGGGAAGATCCCCCTTTTATGTGACTATATCTAAGTCCAAAAGAATACTTTGATTTCATGATGGAAGTGAAAAGGCTTGGAAAACAATGTATTTTTGAATGGGTATCTTCAATTTCAGTAATTAACGGGTAAAAATGCGTGAAAAGTCCCTCAGTCGTCCAGGTAGAATCCATGATCAAAGGAGAAGTTCAATTTGTCAACTGGACAAAGTTTGTTTGGTTGAAAACGTTTCGCCGCTCATCCGAGAGGCTTCGTCAGCTCTGGTTATTGTACTGGTTA
Source organism: Paratrypauchen microcephalus (assembly GCA_036785185.1). NCBI lineage: Eukaryota > Metazoa > Chordata > Actinopteri > Gobiiformes > Gobiidae > Paratrypauchen > Paratrypauchen microcephalus. The sequence goes on along the minus strand of JAVJIX010000021.1, from coordinate 5,578,062 downwards.
GACCCTGCTTATATCTAGCTGCCGGGAGGCGTGTCTGACAATGACAAAAGCTCTGAAAACGATCCCCCTAATCTGTCTCTTTGTTTTTCAAATTACTCTGACGGCTGTTTCGACCCCCTATTCAACGTCTAACGACCCTCTCCACCCCTCTGCCCTGGCTCTGTTTGACTGGTCTAAGAATCCCATTATAAATGGGAGACAGGTTATATCTCACTCCCCCATTTCTGTTTAATGACGGATTCTCTTTTTTGACAAAAATAGCCTCTTTAACTCCCCTCTCAAACCAGTTCTTTTCCCTGGCTAAGATCTGAACCTCACTGTCCTCAAAGAATGGCCCGTGGCTTCTAGGTGAAGATGTACCGCAGAAGCCGGTCCACTCTGGCACGCCCGTCTGTGTTGGTACATCCTCTTGTGAAGTGGCCACTTCACAAGAGGATGTACCAACACAGACGGGCGTGCCAGAGTGGACCGGCTTCTGCGGTACATCTTCACCTAGAAGCCACGGGCCATTCTTTTGAGGACAGTGAGGTTCAGATCTTAGCCAGGGAAAAGAACTGGTTTGAGAGGGGAGTTAAAGAGGCTATTTTTGTCAAAAAAGAGAATCCGTCATTAAACAGAAATGGGGGAGTGAGATATAACCTGTCTCCCATTTATAATGGGATTCTTAGACCAGTCAAACAGAGCCAGGGCAGAGGGGTGGAGAGGGTCGTTAGACGTTGAATAGGGGGTCGAAACAGCCGTCAGAGTAATTTGAAAAACAAAGAGACAGATTAGGGGGATCGTTTTCAGAGCTTTTGTCATTGTCAGACACGCCTCCCGGCAGCTAGATATAAGCAGGGTCTAACCAGTACAATAACCAGAGCTGACGAAGCCTCTCGGATGAGCGGCGAAACGTTTTCAACCAAACAAACTTTGTCCAGTTGACAAATTGAACTTCTCCTTTGATAACGGGTAAAAATCTTACACACTGTCCCTTTAAACCTTTCCATCTTCATGGAGACCAAACAAGAGCAAGTTAAAGGTCAGATCTGTAGAGGGGCAGCTCTGCTCACAGTTAAAATGCCTTTTTCTCTAGGAATTTTTGAGCCAACTGTTTAATGTCATATTGTGGAACATTCCAGGCAGAGCAATGACATATTCATAGAAACAAGCAGGTGACAGACCCCCAACCAAAAGTTGCACAATGCACCTTAAAAAACCTTCCACAGCTGAATTCTTATCATAATGCAGAATAACCACACATTGTGCAAAAATGAAAGATAAATATTGACCCCACAAAATTCCATATGTCATGTATTGAATGTTAAGTTGATACACTAGTAATAATTGCCTGTCACTATAGCATAGCATCTGTTTTATCAAAAGAATGACAAAACTCCCTTCTGCTCACTCATTTGAGATTATATATATTTACCTTCTAAGATTTGAAAGCAACCAGATTCTAGATGTGATGGTGTGATTCCTGTAACCAGGTGATTAATGGATTTAGCTCAGAAAAAAATCCAAAGCTCACAAAAAGTCAAGTTCTATCCCAAAAGGCTGTTCTATCCCACAACAATGAACATCCCACCCATATAGAAGTAGTGTATGTCTTCACAGGTTAAGACAACAGTTTTCTTTTTCTGCAGTTGTCCTCATCACAATACTGAGGTACCACAATAAAAATTCAACCAAAACAGATTTCATCCTTTCCTCAATAAAGAACTTCGCAGAACCTTTCTTCAAAATCCAATCTTGTCAAGATGGTCACAAACAAAACCACAAAAAGGCTTACACAAAAATATTATTCCTGACAGAGATAAAAGGTTTTCTCCCACTCAAGCTTGGACTGCTGTCGCTTCATCATGCAAGTTGAGGTTGGGGACCGAGTTCTTTAACACAGTTTCTAATGATATAATGTTGTATAGTCAGATATATCATGAATGTGCTTTTCAAACAAAGTAGATTTTAAGACAATATACTTACTGTCTCTAAGGGCAAGTTAACAGCATATATGCCCTGTTCAAGGTCTTAATTGTTTGAAATGACCACTCCAAACCCAATATATTTACATTTTCTATTTTTAAAAGTGGGTTTGAAGTAGGGATGTCAACAATTAATCGAGTTACAATTAATTGTCGATCAAGACGTTGGCCGAACAAAATGCATTAATTGTAACTAATCGCTAGAGGGCGCTACTCTGGAATGTGAACACGAGATGCGAACCCACTCGCGAGAAAGACCATAGCGTTACATCATGTAACCCTTTCCTCTCTGGATGTTGCCATACAACTCACAGTAGAGCTGGACCTAGAACCATATATTTTTGAAATTAGAAAAGCATGTAAGTTACATGCTTTTATAATTGATTATAACTTGATTGTTCTGGTTTGAGGCCCTGTAATGTTTTATGCTGTGTCCAGGGGCCCTGTGAAATTTATATTTTGTACTGTAACCCTTCACAGATTAAGGGAGAGAAATATTGTTGATGCCTTAATTCAAAATAAATGTTGAGAATGTCCTAAAAAAATAGCCTGGATTCACTGGTTTCATCATAATATGTAGACTAAATAACATTCTGTTATTTAATTTATTCTGTTCCTTTTAATTTCAAGATTTCCATGCTGCAAGTGCAACAACTGAGCCAGTCCTCAGTTATTCAGTTATTCAACATAAATACATTTGTCTGCTTTTTACTAAGGAATAATTAATTGAGGAATATACAATATAATAATACTATGATATATATTTTTGACTCAGTGTTATGTATACTATAGCTTGTATTCTTAAAGACCCTATTGAAACACTAAAATTCAGGTGAAAAACGCCGCTTATCAGTTAATCGTAAGTCGATCGATAAGGTCAATCAACTATAGATTAATGAATTAATCGATAATTTCCCTAGTTTGAAGTAAACATAGCCCATGTGAAAAATATTAAAAGACAGATTATACCTGCATTATACCTGAAGATGGAGACCAGTGAATTTATCTGTGGAGAATCTGAGACAACAAACTCAAATCCAAAACTTGCACCCACAAAGCACGGAGGCAATTTACGTTTGCGCTGAAAATTTTGGTTCATTCACACTTTGAAGACTCTTCACAGTGGTGCTGAACTAATGCAAGTGGGTGCATGGGCTCTCTAAGCTTCAAACGACTTCTATAATAGCGTGTTTTAGTAATGGCTGCAATTTTCGATCTTACCATTAACATATATTGGAACTACTAAACGCAGCACTTTGCCTTGCAGCATAAGAATCTACAATGCAGAGTTCATGTCTGAGATGTCAGTTACTTCCTGCACTAAGAATCTAGAAGTCTGATCCATTACTGCAGCCGTTTGCATTTGAAACTGATATGAGCAGAGAGATCAGCCCCTTCTGTCCGTACATAGAAAGATGAAAAATATCCAATCAGGAAGGAGCTGCCTGTAATCCACAGAGGAGAGGAGACAAACTGTATCAGTATAAGTGAATGAGGTGAGGACATTACTCAGAAGTCTTTGTACGGATATCAGAGGGAGTATGTGAATTTCGCTACCTCCCATTTTCATCTGAGCCTTTCAAAAAATGCCCTAGTTGGCTCCGAGCATGGCTAAAGAGGGACTGTCACGCTGTCAGGTCTGCACTCGCACTTGAATGGGGCATGAAAGTAAACATTTTACACTTAAAATAATCAAAAGAGCTGACAGCGTTCACTAAAGGAAAAAAAAATGTGCATGGTCAAATGAGCAAAATGCAAGGGATGGTCTGAATTTAACACCGAGCACAATCATTTCACACAGGTCCATCAACAATTATGCAGGAAACGGAAGAGAGTTGTTATCTCAAGTGTCCAAATTGTGCTCATTTTCACCTGAAAAGAATAAACAACTTGCCTGTTACACAACTAGGCCTGTCATGGTAATCGCTGTATTAACGTCAATATACTTCAATATATTAGCTGAGGTGGAACAATTTTCTGCTCAGTATTTATCATGTGTACATTTTCTTTGTAAAAGTGGGAAGAATTTGGGATATTTTTGCATTAATAGAATAAGATTTGAGCTGTAAAAGGTTTAATATGAGACTTCTAGGGCTAATTATTGGTTCTTCCTGCTACTTATTTGTTCCAGCTAAAGCTTTTTAACAAGAGTGTCTATTTAAAATGGTTTACAGGGATTATCATGCTTTATTTTTATGTCAGTGGCATAAAATAGTTTCAATATTGTTGTTTGTAGGGATATATCATGCTTGTTATCATGACAGGCCTTTGTACAGCATCTCCATTAGAGTAAACAGGCATTTTGGTGAAACCTTTTGACCTGAGCAGTGACCATTCCAGTTATATAATCCCTAAAAAGATCGGGTGTCTGTTGGGTCCTCACTATGTTACTTAACAGTTTTCTTAGAGCTATAGTTTTACGCCTAACAATAGGTGGCAATTAGCACCCACACCCCTTCAGTCACGCTGCCTTTTTCCATTTATCTATCAACTTTTATGCATAGCTCAGCAGGAAAATTGGCTCTCTCTGATTCACATCTTATGCAACAATACATGGCAGTTTTCATTAAACCAAACACGGCATCACTGGGGCTTTTTGTGTTATAGAATCTACTGCTGATTATAATTGTTGTTGGCTGGTGTAACAGCGGAGCTTATTAAATATTAATGCACAAGTTTTGAAGTTGCGTGCAAGCCCACATGCTGCATCTACTAACCACAAAGAATCCAACACCCTGGAAAAAAACATGAAAGAACCGTGCATGAAAAAGTAGATAAATCTTGCAACTTCAATGATCGTTTATAGTTTCATAGGCTTGGCTACTACGCGTCACGTCCAAGTATTGGTTTACAGGAACACTAATAAACACTCCAGGCACGTGAAATAGCTGGAATAAAACATTATTGAAGTCCTACCTGATCCGGTTGCGGTGCGGCGTTGACTGGACCGTTTGCGTCTTTGCCCGAAGTCATTACGGTAAAGAAAAGAAACCCGCGCGGATGAGAGGTGCGCTCGTCTGCTGTCGCTTCCGCCTCTGATCAGGTGCAGACGGAGAAATAAATGAACGGAGGCAGAGACACACAGAAAGAGAGAGAGAGACACACGGGCAAAGGGAGGAGGGAGAGAAAGAAAGCGCGACGCACGAAGTTGTACGCCGAAAATGATGGAGATGAGAGCGCCCGTGGGTTGGAGACACAGCGCGGAGTTCAACGCGGGATGCGCACGCTGCTCAGTGCGCCCTGGCATGTTAAAGAGCAACGGAGCCCCGGATCACAGCGAGAACGAAGAAAGACACAAGGTTAAAGGCTAACTAATACAAGTTGACATAATGGCACAGTGGTAACTTCGGTGTAGCCTAAAAGATGGCATATTTGCGCTAAAATAGCCTACTTGGCAAATATCAATACGCATCCAGTGGCGCAATTTTGAAATGTCCTGGTATTGACTCTTATGAGCTTAATGCCACGTTCGAATTGTGTTATTTTATCAAAAACATATCTGGAGTTGTGTTTTGTTTCATTCACACATGTCTGAGTAACAGGGACGTGCACAGGAATGTTGAGGGGCAGTTGCTCTGACCCCCCCTTCCCATAACCAATCACAGGCTCTATGAAGCGTCTGGAGGAGGCTTGTGGCTGGTCCCCCTCTTCAATGTAATGTAATTATGAAAAATTGCCAGTAGTAGGCTAAAATATGTCTGATTAATTAATGTACACAGTATCATCTCATCTTTATCACAATGCAACGTCTCTGTCTCACCTGCTGGTTTCTTAGCCAACCCTGCAGTGATGTGCTCCCCTTTCGCGCTTAGTTTGCCTACCACAATATTAGCAGTCTATTTAAATAATGGGTTGCTTGTCTGCAAGCTAGTTAGCTGTCTGATTATTTAGGCTAAACGTGGCAAACTGAACATGTATTTATGAACATTTTTATTCAATTCATAAACCTTCATGGTGATCATTTGTTATACAGTTGTTATAAGATTGGGAATTTTGGGGTTGTAATTATCCAAATGATTCTAGTGAAGGTGTATGAGATTTTAAAAACACTGTGGAGCTCTTCTTGTATTAACAGAATGTTTTGTGTTAGAGAGAAGAACTCATATACGCAGGGTTTGTGTGTTAAACATATGTGAATGAAACAAAACACAACTCCAGGTATGTTTTTGCTGAGGACACAACATATAAGAGAAAATCCCACAATATGGGCCCTATACATTAGGATTGAGAGTCTGACTCCAGTAAAGGGAAGACTTTTTTGTAAGCATTTTCTAGAACTTCACGAGTGACTGGACTGAGGTTGAGTAGAAAAAAAAGAAGCACAAACAAAAATAAAACTGGCTCAAATAAGGCTGGAGGACACGAGGGAGGTTGGACAGTTGGAAGAAAAATAAAACAATTACAATCTTCAAAGCCCTAGTCTAGTTATTTGATTCAAACGTCTTCATACTATAAGAAACAAACTAAAAAGACACGGTTATGATGCTGTTTCCTCATCAAAAACATACCTGGAGAGTTGTGTTTTGTTTCATTCACATGTTTGACACACAAACCCTGCATATTTAGGCTGAAACACTCCACCTTGTGATGTCACGTGGTAATAGAGGAAGTGCTTATCAATATTTCCAATATTTAGACAGACAGACTAATGATAAAAGCTTACTCAAACTTTTGGATGAGGTAACAACATGATAACATGGCTTAAAGCTCGCAAGACTTGTGTTATACATGACCTTTAAGGTAAAATTAAACTCCAGTAGAAATGTCACACAGCTATTACATAACAAAGCTGGCATTTGGTTTTTAGCTTGTAATCCTTGTTGTAGCCATAGCGATCACCTATTCAACAAGAGATTAGCCTAAGTGGTATTATGTGCTGTCTAACCCTGCTAATGAACAACCTGTCAATATTCAGTTTCGCCTTAACCACTGCATCCAACCATTCTTCCCAGCTAGTCTTTTTCATACATTTTTTAACACGTGCCCCCCTCCTTTCTATATACAGCATAAAGGAGAGCTCAAGGTTTGTCCTTTCCCACCTGCTCCTATATTTAGGTGTATAGCAGACAGCACATCCCACCGCTCAGCTTGGAACAACTGATAATATGGAGGAGACCTGTCAGCTTGGATCAAATCACTGTGAGCACTCATTACAGGCAAGTCCATTACACAGGAAATGGAGAGGCTCAATCAATGGTAGAAGAACTAAATACTTCGAAGAATCATCTCTTTTTGATTGTGGGATCTTGGAGTGCACTCAGAACCGACAGTGGCTATGTTTTTATGCACACCAAAAATGTGATTTCAACAAAACTATGCAAAAAATGGCAAACTAAAGCAGCAAAGACAAAAATAGAAAACTAGAAAAAAAAATGTTAAAGACTTATTTAGTTATTCTAAAATGTATTGTAGTTTGTTGACCAAATAAAACGGTTTAAATCCATTAACTGCCACATGTCACCAGGTGTTTTGTGCATGTTTACACTTCAAATATCACATTTAAATATTGGGTTATATGATTATTCTAGTTATTAGTGATGGGACTTTCGGTTTCTTTATGAGATCTGAATCTTTTGGATCCGTTCACTTGATAGAGCTGTTCAAAAGATATATGATATAAGATACATGACAGCAGCCAATATTAGCACTCATTATAAGAACAAACTTACCACAGAGAGAAATGACCAAGGCTGAGATTTCTTTAAAATGGTTTAAACTGAGAGTGGGAGTGTGTTTACCTATTTATCCATGCCAAATATGTTTTGGTGCACAAACATCACATCACTACTATCTGATTTTTACTGGCCATGCAGATACCCACTGACACTTTCTGCATATGGTAAAGTGCAGATTTCCTTAGTAAATCTATACAGGAAGCCATAGACACTATATTGACTCTGGCATATGCCCATACAGCTAAAGAATCAGCAAATAAAACAAAGGCTGTGAGCTGGCCCTGCGCTGGAGCCTCATCCTCCCACATGCAGCAAAAATAGTGCAGTTCCTATAACAAAACATTGTTTGTGCTTTACCTCTCTCACCATGTGTCACAATCTCTATTCTTGTTAGTGCGGCATGTCTACCTATTTGCGCAGCGCACGCAGTTGGGGTATATAAGGAAATGCGCAGGGTGCTGCTGTGCCTGTCTTCACAACAGCAGTCATGCACTCTCCTGACTTTTTGAACCATTAGTAGTTCATCTGTTGAAGGAGAACCCACCCAGCTCTCTGATGAGAAGGAGCCAACAATCTGTAAAGTCACACACACAATGCAGGAAATATTTGGCACAAGGGAGATGGCACAAAGACGAATTTAGAGCGGTGCAGAATCAGGGGAAGGTCATTTTCAGATGTAGTCAAACAGGCACAGCAGGAATACTTTGTAAGACAACATGATCAGCATAAGGTACAAAAAGTAGGTATGCAACTGATCTAATTTGGATTGTTACAATTTTTGTTCAGATCAAATCCAAAAATAGGTAATAAAAATTACCAAGGAATTACTATCTTCTGAAATTAATGGGTGCTCCACATTCTCTCCCACAAAACCTGTAGCGAAGCCATACTAATCCACAAATTAAAAATGGATCACTAAACTTAATAAATAATAGTTCATCTACAAGTTAACTTTTGGCAAAACATAAAAAAATAAAAAAATAATTCAAATTATCACCATTAATATATATATATATATATATATATATATATATATATATATATATACACACACACACACACACACAGTAATCCCTCGTTTATCGCGGGGGTTAGGTTCCAGAAATAACCCGCAATAAGAGAAATCCACGAAGTAGGACAATTTTATATTTTACAATTATTCTACATGTTTTAAGGCTGTAAATGCCTCACCACACACATTATACACTTTTCTCAGACTGGTATTAACATTTTCTCACATTTGTCTCTAGTTTAAACACTCAAACTTTCATAGATTTTCAACAAAATGTATTAATAGTGACGCGTGGGGGGAGACGCGCGAGGAGCACTGCCATGTCCCTGGACGCGACGCGCACCAACCCCTTGGAGAAGTGCGCGACACGTGCTGCTCTGTCACGGATTTGTCCACGATGAGGGGTTCATCGTGGACAAATCCGTGACAGAGCAGCGCGAGGCCGCGCGTACACCGGGGCTGCAAGCACGAGATAGAACCGCGGCGCCCGGACCGCGTGCTCTCAACCCGAGCCACAAACCGAACACGCACAAACGAACGCAAGAGCCGCCGAGTGATTTAATCCTGGTTTAGTCCAGGTCTAGACCTGGTCCAGTCCTAGTTTAGTCCAGGGCCAGTCCAGGTTTGGACCTGGTTTAGACCTGGTCTAGTTCTGGTCTAGACCTGGTTTAGTTCTGGTCTAGACCTGGTTTAGTTCTGGTCTAGACCTGGTTTAGTCCACGTTTAGTCCTGGTCTAGTCTTTTAGCCAATCAGGATGCAAAACACAATGTTACACTATAAAAAAAATGTTACACTATAAAAAAAAAAATCTGCAAAACAGCGAGGGCGCGAACAGTGAACCGCGATAGAGCGAGGGTTCACTGTGTATGTATATATATATATATATATATATATATATATATATATATATATATATATATATATATATATATATATATATATATATATATATACTTTCTATTTCCCCAGATTATATATTGACTATATAGAAGGTGTTTTTCTTTCCAACAAAACTGAATTATTAACAAAGCAGACACACAGTCCGATTGTTCTGAGTTGAAACTCAGTTGCCACAGTTGTCTTTAGCCCAGGGCCAGGCACTAAAAGTGTAGAAAATACTCAATCCACTCAATCCAGGGTGACTTTACTGCAACTCACTGGGTATGCATTAGACAATCATTTTCATCAAGCTTCATTCTTTGTCTCTAAATTTAATTTTCATTCAAATTCTTTTACAAACCTTAATCAAATTAATAGTTCTATTGGAAATCAAATCTTACATATATATTTGGAAACACAATGTTTTACAATGTTTCAGTCTGACCAGTCTATTGGAGTGTGACTCATAGATAATAAATTTGCTTTACAGATATATTAATATGAACCCTGAGTTTTTGTAGGATATTTATTGTCTAACGTATGTCTCATATGTCTCATATATATAGAAAGAAGTAGAAGAACATTTTGTAATCTATGAAGTTCATAGTAATTGTTATACACTATTGTGATCAGTGCATAGAAATAAAGCAGCTCCATATAGTCATACATGTCGCAGTTACTTTATCTAAACTTAGAAATGCCGGTCACATAACTGCTTTCCTCACTAGTATGACACAGCATGAACTTTAAAGTTGAAAACAAAAGTTGTGTTTTATGTTGCTCTCAGAACAACATAAAAGCACAAAGGACTTTAAAAGGCCATGGAGCATAGCAGCCACCGCAATTGGCACCTCTGTCAGCCAGCTGCTCCTCACATGGCCTCAGGCAGCCACAGAGCTCATTTCAGCACCACAGCTATGGACAGCTCCTCTGCCGCTGGACTTTCCCACTAAAGTTGTTACCTGACCAGCCAGAACCACACAATCTGGCAAAACTTTACTCCCTGATTTCATTTTTTTTTTTTTTAACCAATCAGAGACACACATGGTCAAATTGCGTCAAAAACAAACAGGGAGGTTCACATGTGAAAAGGAGGAAAAAAACAACATAAAGGACTGAGAAACAGTGTGGATTTTAACAGAATCAACAACTGAAGAAGTTATATATTTTGTTCTGAATGTTACGAGAATTTGAGAGACGCTGGCCGGTAGCAATCCCATCTGGCTTCGAACAGAAAGATGAGACAGCTTTAATGAATCTATCACTAAAGAGTTAAAACCTTTTACCTGTACATAGTCAGCTCTCCTCACTCCTTATTATCTTTTTCTTTTGTACTCGCTCCAGCCAAAGGACTACATGACAGTGAAACTCCTGACAATTAGCTAGAATGAACAGAGCGTAATTTAAGGTAAACACTGCATCAAAGTAAGTGGAACTAAAGGGAAACTTAAGAGAAGAGCAAAGCGGCAATTAAACAAAAAAAAAAAACTAGAACACGAACACAATGAGGGGTAAGCCTATTGATCATTATAACACATAGGTTCTTTGCTGAAAACACCTTCACAAGACACAGCACAGTATGTCTTTAATTGGAAAAGAAAGACATTCTGGTGTGAGGAGGGAACAAATTAGCAGAAGTTTTTATACTTAAAATAAACTGATCCAGATTTTTATGACTAAATTATTACTTACTTAAAGCAAAAACACAGTTTGCTATTTCATAGGTCCAACAAATTTTCACCTATTCAACATAGAGAATGCCTAGAACTGCGTACTAGCTCCCCCCAGTGATCAATGACTGTCTGACATCTTTATTAATAATAAATACCACAAAGAACAGGAAGAAGTCACTTAAGACCAGATGAAGCTCACTGAATATATGTATATATTGCATGTATACTGTCACTACTACTATAAATAATGATAGAATAAGGCTGTGCAATGAATGCAATTTTCATTCTGTCAGTTCTAACTGACAATGATCAGCTTTTTCCACAAACCTGACTTATCTGTCCTGGATGAGTGCTTCACCTTGCTTGTTTCCATGGAAATATTGTTCCTTTAGCTACAGTCTTCAACAGTATAGCATAAAACGTATCCATCTCCATGGAAAATGTTCCAAAGTATGGTTTCAATTATATTTCTATGGAGTCATTTAGGTAAGTAGATACCTCCATAAAGTTATTTAATTAAATCTGTATTGTTTATGTTCAGTAAAAGGAGAAATTAAATTTGTCAACAGGACAAAGTTTATTTGGTCTAAAACGTTTCGCAGCTCATCCGCGCTGCTTCGTCAGTTCTCGTTAGAGTGCTGATGGACACTGCTTATATCTAGCAGCAGGGAGGAGCTAACTCCTCCCTGCAGCTAGATATAAGCTTTTTTTTTTTTTTTTTCTTTTAATGAGACAAAATAAAATCAAACCAAAAATCTATATCAAAATTGGGACAAATTGTTTTTTCATTCACCCAGCACTAGAATTGAAATCTTTTAACAATATTGTACAACATACGCCTTGTTGGAACAAGTCTCCTTTACGTATAAACAGTAAAACTCTGGCAGCTGTGGTCTCTCACACTTGGACTCACAAACTGAAGAATGTACTAATAAATTGTCAACACCTCTGCTTAGTAAGTGTTCATTATCTGTCACAGTCCCTTCACAGGCCAAACAGTGAAAGCGCCACATAGCCTCTTAAATCACACAAAGCAAGACATAGTAACACATAAACGATCCCCTGGGGACGGTCTCTGGCATACAAACGGGGGTATTATGTACGTAGTGATAAACTGATATGTGCATAATCGTCAACACCTGTACCATAGTCTTAACTGTTACAATGGTCCAGACTCTGTAGAAGATTAAAGAGCACCTGGATTATGGAACCACTACGATAATTTACATTACAACTGTCATGTTTATATATGATGGACTATTTAAAAAAAAAGTGATAGCATTTTGATATAGAGCTTTTAGCCATGTTATAAGGTCCTCAAAAACATACCTGGAGTGTGTTTGTTTTGAAAGAAAAAAGTCTAATATGAAGGATGTGTGAATGAAACACAACTCCAAGTATGGCAAAAGGAGAAATTCAATTTGTCAACTGGACAAAAGTTTATTTGGTCGAATACGTTTCATAGCTCATCCAAGCTGCTTCTTCAGTTCTGGTCAGACGCTGGTCAGACACTGCCTATATCTGCACATAAAAACAAAAATAGCCAAAAGCCTCTCCATTATAAATAAAGCTAAGCATAACCTTGATCACAATGCACTTCAAATTCTATATTGTTCTTTGATTCTTCCCTATTTTATATACTGTATTGAAGTATGGGGTAATAATTACCAAAGTTCAATTAATCCACTATTTCTTCTGCAAAAAAGGGCCGTGCAGAGCATTCACAAGGTCGGCTTGTTAGAACACACTCATGATCTTTTTACTCAGTCAAAGTTATTAAAATTGAATGACCTTGTAAAATATTATACAGTGATTATGCTTTTTAAAGCATTTAATAAACAATTGCCAAAAAATTAGCAGAAATGTTTTGCTCTTAAAGAGAACATTTATCATTTGAGAGGTTATGGAAACTTAATTTTGCCTCATGTTCACTCGTGAAAGTTTCTATGTGACTGTGTGTGGGGTAAAAGAAAGAAAGAAAGCTATGCCTTTATTAGTCCCACAGAGGGGAAATTCCAGTTCTGCATTTAAACCATCCTGTTATTAGGAGCAGTGGGCAGCACATTACTGCGCCCGGGGACCATCTCCATGATCTTCTTGCTTCAGCTTGGTCAGGACCAAAGCTGGAGGTACCTATGGTGCATGTTTTGGGTTGGTGGGGGAAACCGGAGTGCCCAGAGGAAACCCACCCAGACACGGGGAGAACATGCAAACTCCACACAGAAAGGTCCAGGCGAACCGGGGATCGAATCCAGACCATGCACGCAAACTCCACACAGAACACACACAGAAAGGCCTGGGCAACCCGGGGAACGAACCCGGAACCTTCTTGCTGTGAAGCATGAGGGCTACCCACTCAGCCACCGTGCCGCCAAAAATGTGGAATGCTCTGGATTTACAGCAAAAGCTTTGCCAAAATATTCACAAATTTAAGTTCTTGTATAAAGACATGGTCTAGTCTGAATACAGAGAGACGAGTTTGAATGAATCATCAAATGGCACCTTTGTGTATCAGTTTTGTTTTGTTTTGTTTTTGTTTTTTTGTATAAGAACGGAATTTGCCTTTTTTTGTTTTTGTGTTTCTTTCAACTGAACTGATAAGGAAGCTAATTGATCATTTAAGTTATGTTTTGGAAGACAGGTGTGGGATTTAATACGTTTTCTTCTTCCCACTCCTTTTCAAGCAAAAAGAAAAGACAAATGTATTTGACTGTATATTGGTTACCTGTATTTATTTCCTTGTGTTGACCTGCTCAAAATGAATAAGTAAATGAAATGAAATCTGCCTGAAGGGAGGAGCTAACTACAATTAAATTATTAGTTTCTGTTAGATATATGCAGTGGGAATGGAGTGTTGGGTCTTGTTAGCAGAACCATTCAGGGCCATAATGGGTGTTTTCCACACCTCTGGACATGACCTGGCTAGCCCTATTGTTTTCTTTGTCTGTTTTCATTTAGGTTTGAGGATAGAGTTACAAATGATATCTGAGACCTCCATCCTTCCTTGAACAGACCTCCATTTCTGTTCAAGGAAGGATTCTTTTTCTTGACAAAAATAGCCCTAACTCCCCTCTCAAACCAGTTGTTTTCTCTGGCTAAATCTGTACCTCACTGGCCCATGGCCACTTGAATTTCTCCTTTTGCCATGGATTCTACCTGGATGACTGAGGGATTCTACACAACTCCAAATATGTTTGTGATGAGGAAATAACATTATAACATAGATCAGAAAATAGCATATGGGCCCTTTAATATACGTTCAAGTGCTGATATGAATCCATCGTTTTCACATTACCGCTGCAGTGGACAACTTCTCATCATAAAAGGGGTCAGCTTTGTGCCATTTTCAATATATGAATCCATGCTAATTGCCTGCTGAGTTTACGCTGAGCAGCAAAGTTGTCATAGACCAATACACACATGAGACCAAACAATTAATGGATATATCAATATACAGTCATATATTCTAAGTATGATTTATTTGTATTAGGAATATTTTAAATGGAAATAGGAAACAAAATGAGTTTCCATGTTGCACAAAATAGCAAATAGCAATATTTCCCATTATTAAAAGTATCCCAAGGGAACATTTTTATATTGTACTGACAGCATTTGTTAGCAACATAATATAAAGTTAGGTGTTGCCCTTGGTGTGTTTGGAAAAGTTTTAACTTATAATTTGTGTCTCTGTTTTTAAGTTTTAAGTTCTAAAAAGTTGTCTACTCTGACAATGTTCTGTTTAGCTGTGCATATGACAGCTAAATTATTTGACAATGAGCTACAGTATGGGACTAGAGACAATGTCACTTTGGTAGCCTATAATAAAGAATTCATTCTTTGCAATCTGTGTTATCAACATTCGCTGGGAGGTAATGCTAACTGTAGGGTCTGCCCTGTCTGAAGTTAGACTGATCTTTATTTTAACACAATCTAAAGAGAAAAAGCTGACTTTGTTGGACATAGAACAATACAACAGATGAGCTGATTTGTGCTGTTAAAGAAGTCCCTCTCACATAAAATTAGACACAAGCTAGTTACCATTAGCCAGCAGTTTTTCAGTTAGTCACTCTCACCATTTTTCCTGAAAATCAAACTCCTTGACCATGAACCACACTCGTATTGATCACAGACTCCTGAAAATCAATTTTTTAATTAAATTTTTTGCTTTATTTATTTATTTTTATGAGTTTTCAGATGATCTTAAAACTTTTACATTATTTATACAAGGTTGTTCTGTAGTTAAACACATTTGGATAAGTTTTGTTATTTATCTTATTCTATTTTTGTTTAAAGGAACAGTGTGTAAGATTTTTACCCGTTAATTACTGAAATTGAAGATACCCATTCAAAAATACATTGTTTTCCAAGCCTTTTCACTTCCATCATGAAATCAAAGTATTCTTTTGGACTTAGATATAGTCACATAAAAGGGGGATCTTCCCCATATAGAGGCAGCCATTTTGAATACGAGAGCCGCAGAAGGACATTTGGGCTCATCCTTCGCCGAGGCTCCTGCTAACAGCTGCTCAGCCGCGCTGCATATGGCTCCCCCCTTCCCCCCTCCCCTTCCCCTTCTCTCCTTCGTTCCTCTGCTCCCATATGCAGCCAGGAGCGAAGGAGAGAAGGGGAAGGGGAGGGGGGGAGCCTCGTGTAAAGAAGCATGCTGCCGGATCACACATCGTAATGGATATAACACGTATTTTGGACTAAATTGTTTTATTGGATTTTATTCGCTGGATCCTTATGGACAGATTGAGACCAAGTTTATGATGAAATACAGAGTTTGACCTGTGCAGAGCCTTCAAAGGTAAGCTAAGTAAGCTAAGTTTTGTGCTTTTCTGTATAAAAGCCCCATGTGCTCGGGGAGTGATTGTTTTGCAGGGAAATGAATTGCATAGTCAAAAAGAGGAGACTGTAAGGTTTCATTTGATGTGTAGATTGTCATGAATCATGATCGGGATTGTGTGTTTTCATGCGGAAAAAAAAAAAAAAAGTTTTATGTATACAGCGGTTCGTGCACGCGAGCTGGCGGCGCTACGTCGCGCCCGGGTGACCCTCGTGGTCTGCCATAGCCAAAAGAGGAAGTGGAATAGCTACTAACCACCTATGCGCCACGAATCCTACACACTGTCCCTTTAAAGGAAATAAATGTTGTTTTCAGTCTCTGCATTGGTATTGGTTAATGCTGGGTATCAGCATACACTTAAATCTATAGTATCGGAATCGGTATCAGAACTGAAAAAAAACTGGATTGGGAACTGCAGCCTTTGCGACTTGATGACTGTGATTTTGATTCAGTTGCGATATACAGTGCATTACTTATGAAACATGAAATTTAAATAAATGCATGGAGTCTGCATTTCAAATTAAGCTGGCATTCACAAAGCTTTCAATCAATCTGCCTGTTTAGGAACAAGCTGTTTCGTCTAAGCTGGGGTGCCATCTGCCAGCGCTGCCTTCTCCATCATTGTCAGCATGTCTTCTGCCCCTATGGCCTATCTTAACATCTCAGGGGAGGTCCGTGTCCCCAAAAAAGTGCTCCAAATCACTGGGCAAGGTTTTTGTACTTCATCAACTCAGCGCAGTGTACTTAAAAATCGTCAATAAAAGTCAGAGTCCACGCCTCTCTCTCTCTCCCTGGTGGTGATGAGAAGCAGAGGAGGTTGAGAGTGAAGCTGAGGGCACTTTTTCACTGTCGGGACACAACACAAATGAAATTAACAAGTGAGCAAGTCTTTAATCAAACTCATTATAAGGCTTTTACAGAGAGAGGGCTTCAGAGAGGTGACTATTAATCTAGTATTGTCCAATCAGGCTTGAATATGCACACTGTTAGAGAGTAGCATTGTTCTTTACGCCAGGGAGTCACACTGGAGTCAAAAAGTAGTGCTCCCAATGGTCATTTGAGGACAAGGAAAATCAGAATGAAATTAAAGAAAAATAGAATCAGAAAAAGGTGTACAGTGGTCCCTCGCTATATCGCGGTTGACTTTTCGCGGCCTCGCTGTTTCGCAGATTTTTTTTTTTTATTTCAATTTTTTTTATAGTGTATCAACATTGTGTTCTGCATCCTGATTGGCTAAGGGATTGTAGTTTGAGTGTTTAAACGAGAGAGAAATGTAAGAAGACGTTAATTCCAGTCTGAGAATAGTGTATAATGTGTGTGGTGAGGCGTTTACAGCCTTAAAGGTCCCATGGCATGAAATTTTCACTTTCTGAGGTTTTTGAACGTTAATGTGAGCTCCCCTACCCTGTTTAGCCCCCCCCCCATGGTTAAAAGTTGCGAAATGTCTAAACTGAGCATTTGCGATCCTTTTCTGCGTTATAAAAAATCGGAGCTCAAACGGGCGATTCTGAACAAGGCACCTTATTGACGTCAGATCAAAAAAAAAAATGCAAATGCAGTTCCACCACCGTCTGTCTGTACTCAGCGTCTCTGTAAATCACGCCCAGAGAGTTTGGACTGCGAATGCACTAGGCAATGCGAAATGCGTTTTTTTATTTGCCTGGAGGCACGTCCGAGTGTTTCTAGGCTCGGAAGTCCTTTATCTGAGCCTCTGGACCTTTGAACAGCAGTGGTTTCTGTGGAAATGTGTTTATTTTTCAATGGAACGCTTCAAATCTCTCCCCCCGTGCAAAAACACGGAAATGGATCAGCTGAGAGCTGACAGCGGAGAGCGTAGAGTTTGGCCACGCCCCCACCCT
Organism: Paratrypauchen microcephalus; assembly: GCA_036785185.1. NCBI lineage: Eukaryota > Metazoa > Chordata > Actinopteri > Gobiiformes > Gobiidae > Paratrypauchen > Paratrypauchen microcephalus. The sequence goes on along the minus strand of JAVJIX010000021.1, from coordinate 5,560,153 downwards.
CTACTATAGGCCAGCTCTTTTCTCCTCATTTGCATTCAAGCAACAACGCCCAGAATAAAGTGTTTGAGAGAGATATTTATGACTCTTTCTCATCTTATCTCTGTTTCTCATGCACTGAGTGATGATTTTGAAGAATGATTCATTTACAGTATTAGGGAACCATTAAGGAGCCATATAAAAGCATAAAGAAGTACCATGTCATGGGATCTTTAAAACATCTAGAATAATTGTAAAATATAAAGTCGTCCTAATTCGCAGATTTCGCTTATTGCGGTTTATTTTTAGAACGTAACCCCCGCGATAAACGAAGGACCACTGTATTGCCATTGTCGGTGAACGGAACAAGAGGCCTGTATCTGATTTTTCCCATGTATTTGAGCAAAATCTGTCTTGCCCCAGTACAGATATACAGTTGTATGAAAAAGTTTGGGCACCCCTCTGAGGTTGCATAATAATTGACTCTGTCTTCACAGAAAATGATCACAGTGGCATGTCATTCATTTTCCCATAAAAGCTGAGGAAGGGGTGGTTTTCCAAACACAGATTTTAAGTGTAGTAATATTCATTTGTATGAAATTAAACCGAATCTGAAAAACAGGCTGTGCAAAAATGTGGGCGCCCTTGTCATTTTGTTGCTTTGAATACCTGTAACTAATCAACACATAGTAACTGTAACACAAAATTGGTTTGATGAGCTCATTAAGCCTTGAACTTCACAGACAGGCACATCCGATCATGACAAAAGGTATTTAAGGTGGCCAAATAATAATAATAATAATAATAATAATAATAATAATAATAATAATAATAATAATAATTCATAGCATTTATTTAGCGCCTTTCATGACACCCAAAGTGCAAGTAAGATGTTGTGCTTCTCAGTTGATACCACCACACTGAGCAGTTACATTTTACTACTGACAGTTGCACATAAAACTAATGTTGCACATTATCTGTAAATATGTACACAGCACCTAGTTTATATTTTTCATAGTGTGCATTCTGTTTCTAATTGACTATATTTTTTACATGCGTCTCTTTATCTTATTTATCTATTTTAATTTTTTGCATGCTCTTGGCATCCAGGGTGGGCAGCAAAGTAAGAATTTCATTGTACAGGGAAACGTGTTTCTTTACTGTGCATATGACAATAAAAGCTTTGAATCTTGAATCTTGAATCTACAAAAAGCTGTCTCAAAGATTTCAGCTGTCAGTCTCCACTGTGAGGAACACAGTGAGTTAATGGAAGGCCACAGGCACAGTTCTTGTTAAGGACAGAAGTGGCAGGCCAAGAAAACTATCAGAGTCAAAGACGAAGGATGATCAGAATGGTCAAAAACAACTCACAGACCACCTCCTAAAACCTGCAAGGGCATCTTGCTGCAGATGGTGTCACTGTGCATAGGTCAAAGACTGTACGGGAGAGTGATGCGGAAGAAGCCTTTTCTTCGCAGATGCCACAAACTGAGTCACTTGAGGTATGCAAAAGCAGTGTTGTGGACTGATGAAATAAAAATTGAGTTATTTGGTCATAATAAGAGGCAATATGCATGGCAGCAAAAGAACACAGCATTCCAAGAAAAACACTTGCTACTCACAGTAAAATTTGGTGGAGGTTACATCATGCTTTGGGGCCATGTGGCCAGTGCCGCTACTGGGAATCTTGTTAAAGTTGAGGGTCACATGGATTCCACTCAGTATCAGTGGATTCTTGAGAATAATGTTCAACAATCTGTCACAATGTTGAAGTTACGCCGGGGCTGGATATTTCAACAAGACAACGACCCAAAACACTGCTCAAAATCTACTCAGGCATTCATGCAGAGGAACAAGTACAATGTTCTGGAATGGCCAGCCCAGTCCTAGACTTGAATATCACTGAAATTCTGTGGGATGATTTGAAGCAGGCTGTCCATGCTCGGCAACCATCAAACCTCACTGAATTAGAGATGTTTTGTAAGGAGGAATGATCCAGTATACCTTCAGGATCCAGACACTCATTAGTGGCTATAGGAAGCGTCTAGAGCAGGGGGTCGGCAACCGGAGCCGCGATAAGCAAAATCCACAAAGTCGTCAGCTTTATATTTTACAAATATTCTCCATGTTTTAAGGCTGTAAACGCCTCACCACACACACTCTACACTCTACACTCAGACTGGAATTAACGTTTTCTCACATTTCTCTCTTGTTTAAACACTCAAACTTTCGTAGATTTTCAACAAAAAAGCACAGTATTATAGAGCGAAACCAAAGTGTATTTCGTGTGTATTTCACAGTTCTTATGACCGCTTCGCTGTGGCGGGTTTTGTCAGGGAGAAACAAACATACAGCACTTCACAGGAGACACGGAGGAGAATGACTGATGAATCAGCAAAGGTCTTCAGTCCCTTAGCCAATCAGGACGCAGGAATGTGCGTTAATACACTATAAAAAAAATTTGAATAAAATCCACAAAACAGCGAGGCCACGAAAAGTTAACCACGATATAGCGAGGGACCACTGTATTTAATTAAAATGTATTTTATTTTAGTTCATTCATTTTCAAAATGGCACAAAGGCAAAAAAGCCGTTATAAGCAGTGTTATTTCATTTTAAATTTCAAAAGGGTTTTGTGGCTCCCAGTGTTTTCTTTACCGTGTGAAATGGGTCCAAACGGCTCTTTGAGTGGTAAAGGTTGATGACCCCTGGTTTAAAGGCCGTTATTTTTGCAAAAGGAGGCTCTACTAAATACTGATATGATTTTCTGTTAAGGTGCCCAAATTTATGCACCAGTCTAATTTTGTTTTGATGCATATTGCACATTTACACAACTAATTTCACTGCTGAAATATTACTGTGTGCATTAGTTATTTGATAGATCAAAATGACGTTGTGGATCCAAACACCCAATGATTTCTAAATGAAAATAAGGGCAATTGTCAAGGGTGCCCAAATTTTTTCATACAACTGTATTGTATAAGTAGCTCTTGAGGTCAAAATAAGTCTAGTGTGTACTCTCTGCAACTCTGCATCTAATAATAAAGTGTTAAATTAAGTGCACACTTAGCATGCTAGTTGTTTCTGCTGTTAAAAAATTACCTAGTTCTGTTTTTCAAGACTGAAAAAATCAGGCATGGTGTCTTTAATAGTAAAATAAAACAAAAATTTTACATAATCTAAATTCTAACAGGCTTAGGAATCTTAGAATATCAAAAAGCAGAAAAATAAATTACTTTTCATGTGGCAGCAGCAGGTGCAAAATTTCATTTTTGAGGCAAATTTGCACCTGCCAAAAATCTTTCACAAGAATTTCCTCATAGTGGTTCTTTGAAATTCAAAATTGCTTCACCATCATTGCACCTGTTTCAAAACACAACAGAAAAAATGACAATACATATACCCACGTCACTTAGAAACGAGCACAACTATATATAGTTCGCTAAGGATTTTATTGTAACCCAGACTCACCTTATTCATTCTTTTTAGTTATTTGCTTTTTGCATAGCTCTGTGTGTGTACTCCTCCACTTCTAATTACCTCCAGCAATCCGACATCCTCTGTCTGCATTCTGACATTTGCACTAAGTTTAATAAGACAAAGACTCATATCAGCTGACCTGATTCTGAACAGAAAGATAACTTAAGATACTTCATTAGGAACTTCATATTTAGTTATATTTTGCATAATTATATGTGTCTATAGGTCAACATTTGTGTAATTTTATTCTGTACTATAATTTATCATGCTTCAATAAAATTATATTTGCTTCTTAAACCTTAAAAACAAGTTTTCTCTAGCAGCTCAACAGTATTATCACTTGTATCAAAGCTGTCATGCCTCCTGGGGGAAGCCGATTATGTGCACAAACACAACCCAGACAAGCTGCAAATGGATATTTCAGCCTCTAAACTAAAATGGGAGGAAAAATATATAGATTTTATCATGGAAACAGAGAGATCTGGTGCCTGCATTGTACCTGCTCCCTCAGAAAGTGCCGCCTCTGAGAAAATGATGGAGGAAACAGGGCCAATAAAAGACAGTAACTCGGCCCAGCAGGATCTGTACAGCAGCTCATAGGAGGGGAACAAGGAGCCAAGTGTCCAACACTCTATGCCAGAAACTTGTAACACTGCCCTGGGTGAAACAACAAAACAGCTAATGCCATTCAAATACAAAGATTATACTAAAACAATTACAACATTGTAGGTCAAATCTGTTTGTATTAAGAACTTTTCATTTTTCATAGACACACTACTCCCTTTCTGAAAAGTTAAATAGATAAAATTATAGGTATATTTAGATTTATATTACAAAAGAGTGTGAGCTTTAAGCCATGTTATAATGTTGTTACCTAATCAAAATGTTGTGTTTCTTTTCACTGACACATGTTTGAGTAACTCTTAAGTCTGTCTACATCTCCCAAGCTCAGAATGTTCTGTTCCTCCTTGTGATGTCATGAAGCAGTAGTTTTTAGTTTTAAATTGTTTGTTTTTTGGCAAATATTTGAAATCAGTAAGATCAAACTCAACATTAAAATGTGGACAGAAATTGAATGGGCAAAGGGAAATGCTTTGTTGTAGTGTCCAAAAAACATCCAAAACATGATTCAGTTTGGATCCTATACCATCACTTGGTATAGGATTGCCTAGCCAGTCAAGAACACATACTTCTCCAGTACCTAACAACAAGGCACACTGGTTTTATTTCCCTGATTGACAGGTGGATTAGCCGATCAGGGACATGGTTGGCCTGTCCAATGAGTGAAGCACTAAACCCTCTTGATCAGAAGTGAGAGGAGTTTTAAATTATAGATGACCAATGAGTTCCTCCATCTCCCATGCATCATTGAGATAAACCTGACTGACCAGACTCTAGAATACAGAGCGGACTAGTATGGATGGACTAGTATAGGCACTGCAAAAACTAAAATCTAACCAAGTTAATATTACTTGAATTAAGAAAGTTTTATCATGATTTAAGTAGATTTCACTTGACAAGTAAAATTATCTGCCAATGGAAGAAGACTTTTTGTACTTAAAATATGAAAATACATCTTGCTACACTTAAGATGCACTTAAGATGCACTCTATGCACTTAAAAAACAAAACAAAATCTAATCTGCTTCAAACGCTCTAATTCCATTGGTAGATCCTTTTACTTGTCAATTTGAATCTACTAAGTAAAATGTTCTAATGTTTTATGTTGTTCTAAATCTTTTAACTTACCTAGATATTGTTTTGTTTTTTTGCAGTGGGGGGTTAAGTAACAAATTGACTGATTTACTACAACAAAAATATATGTTTTGTTGCATATACCCATAACTAAAGAACCAGAATATTCCTGTTAAAGCGGGAGAGAGCTACGCTACAGCTAATATGTTTATTCTTTGCTCCGCTCTAGTGAGAAATTTCATCAGACATTTTCTTGTAAATAGTAAACTTCTCTTATCATTCACTTTTATAAAAACACGGCCAACCAGAAAATGACTTCATAAACTCCTGTAAAGAACACGCTTAGCTTCACAGGGCCATTTTAAAACATGAACCTTGCTGAGATAAATTCTAAAAACTGCCATGACTGACAAACTTTTACGAATGAGGAAAGTGCGAAAGGTGTTCATTAACTCCAGCTGATGTATGAGAACAAGTGGAGCCATCTTTACCGAGCACTAACCCATCTGCTGATGCTGTCCCCCTGTGAAAGACTTATTACCCCTAAACTTTATGCACACTCATCGCAAGCCTATGCCAGTGCCACATAAAATAAACAAAAGCTACATGTTTACAAGGAGTTTTAGATGCAAGAGGGACTTCAAATTTCTCATTATTTGGCTGTAAGTAATCAAACTCTAAATTTATGATTCAGTGGGCCGAACAAAGATCATAATCATGCTCATAAAAAGAAAGAAGTAGCAGTGATGGTGTTTTCTCTTAAGAATAGAGATGGCAATTAAAAAGATGATTGCAAAGAGAGACGGAGAATAAATACTAGGGAGTAGAATCGATATCAGTCTCCATGGGATGCAGCTAGTAACAACATTTCCATTCAGGTTGTGGTTTAATTATCTTATTTTGCGGCTAATAGCACTTGAGGCTCAAATAAGGCTTTGTACACACAAGGACACACAAGAAAAATAATACAGGCATAGATGTTTGTGAGAATGATGTATACGTGATGATTGAGTCCATGCTTAAAAAGACAGGTTATACTACTTATTTTGCAAAAACACACGTAAGATCCATGATCAAAGGAGAAGTTCAATTTGTCAGTTCAATTTGTTTCACGCACACGTAAGATCATTATATTTCAGATTTTTGAAAAAACATTCACACTGTAAAGTGATGTGTGAAGAGTCCCTCAGTCGTCCAGGTAGAATCCATGAGAATCCATCTGCACCTGCACTGTTACATTCTTGTATTCTTGTAAATTTGTTAAATTTAATTTTCTGCTATTTTATTTTATTCTATTTATTTGTTGCATGTTAAGTGTTGGTTTACATTCTGCTCCAAGTACCGAATCAATTTCCTAATGTTGTGAACTTGTTCAAACATATGGCATTAAAACCTTTCTGATTCTGATTCTGATTCTAAAAGAAGAAATTCAATTTGTCAACTGGACAAAGTTTGTTTGGTCGAAAACGTTTCGCCGCTCATCCGAGAGGCTTCGTCAGCTCTAATTAGAATGCTGGTAAAACTTTGTCCAGTTGACAAATTGAATTTCTTCTTTTATCACTGTAAAGTGATGTAAGCATTTTTTTTCTTTAAAAATTGCGATACTGTTCATGGGAAAATCATGAGTCATGTGGCATCGTGGAACAAATTTAATCGTGAAGAACCCTGTGATTCCTAGCGTTAGAGGGCGCTAGCTTGGTGGTAAAATAGCTATAAGGTCTACGCTTGAGGACTGCAAACCTTTATCTCTCTATTGAGGTTTGAAACTAGTTCAGTGCTGTCCTTGTGACTAGAAAACACTTCTCTTGCAGTGTAATGTAAGAAAAGTAGTGAAGGAATAAACTGTATGGGGGACTTATCCTTGTAAATAACCTTCAAGCCGTCAGTTATTTGTTAGCAAAATTGTATTAAAATAGAGTAGGTCAAGTAAACTAATTTGAAGCTTAGTAACAAAAGATGTGACAATAGTGCTGTAATAACATGTTGTGCAACTAGACAGTGACAGCTTGTACAGCCTCAGTTCTCCAGCCTCCTTTCCCCTCTGGAGCTTTGGGTTCTGTTTTCCAAATCGCTTGTGTCATACTCGCATCCCGTCAAACTGATGCAGATTCCAGCATCAAGGCCGACGCGAGAGTAAACCCCGGGACGTCGGCTGGATCAGAGGAGCAGCTCACCCATCACTCCCGTCCCTGAGGAGGGTGGCTGCTTCAGATATGACACTAATGCTATTAAGTGTGTCCATCGTCATCAAAGAGGTGAGCATAGTAGACCCACTTTAAACACCAGGAATTTATGTGAAATTCTGGCAATGTTTTAACAGTAAATGTTTGCAATGTTCTGGCAATGTTTTAACTGAATGGAGGAGGCAAACACTGTACTCAAGAAATTAGTTTTTATACTCAGAATGTTGTAGTATTTGAGCCGAACAACATGTAGTCTTCAAAGTGATGACTTAAAGTTGCATTATAACTTTTCTGGAGGTGGGGTGAGGGGTTCACCACTGGCTTGTTATTGCTCTGCCTGAAATGTTCCACAGTATGGCATTCAATCCATATTACATTGAAAAACTTGCATTCTTACAGTGAGTGGTACTACTGTAACTGGCCTGGTGGCATCATTTCCTTGTCTCCATGGAGATTAATGTCATACTGTGGAACATAATGTTATAGCTGTTTCCCCTTCTCATTTCCCCTCTCAGATTTTGTAAATGATTCATGGATGTTTGAGCAATCTTATTCACTTAAAGGCAAATTAACGTTTTTTTACAATCTGAGCCTTCTTTCAGCAATAAAACAAGTAGTTTTACTCACCCATAGCATTTTTCTGTCAATTGGAGCAGTGCTCTGTCAATTGGAGCAACTCGAAGCAGCATAGTTTCGAGTAGATGAGGACGCCAGTGCGCATGCGCGGACTGCGCCTGGGCCCCAAACATGAAACGCAAAGCTGAAAACTATGGATAAATCTCGGATTACAGGCCACTTTTGCTTCAAACGATTTCTTACATTAAGACATCGGGCTTCTATGATTTGAAAAGTGCTAAAGTTTGTGTTATTTGGAGACCGAAAAGTAATGCCCCGAAAACAAATGCTAATGGTTACGCTACAACATAACTTTCTTCAAACAGCTCCAAATGACACGAACGTGATATGGGTGAGTCAAACGACTTGTTTTATTACCGAAAGAAGGCTCAGATTGTAAAATAACGTTACTTTGCCTTTAATTTCAAGGGACCATATTGTGCATCAACTCCTGTTTTCACCGGCATATGCCCACTGCTCCCTGCTTACGTCATTCTCCAATTTTATTCTTTTAATTGTAATGGTACACGTAGGATTCGGCAGTGTTGGTACAAATGAAAGCTACTCGCTCTCGTGATGTGCAGCATGAAACATTTCTTTAGACCATAAAATGCTATTTTCAACACAAAATCAAGAGAGTGCAATTTATTGAAAAAGCTACTTCAAGCAACATAAACATCTCAGTATTTAGGATCACAACAAAATCCTCCTTTAATGTTAATCCTATTTATGTTACATAGATTCTAAATCCACACTTATATTACATACATTTTAAATCCACACTCTCTATTTCCCTAAATGTGCTGAATTTCCTGGCAATGCTGTTTTTTAACTTTGTCATGCTGAGTTTATAGAATATGAAATATGCATCTAGGTAAAAAAGCTGAGAATGCAGTATATGGCTAGGGAAGCACTTAGAGGACAGCCACTGCTTAACCACAATTATTGCAGATAAGAGAAGTGCATTAAGATTTTGCAGCCCGTAGTTCCATAAAGAGATACAGAAGGAAAGCCTGTATTTTTACACTGACAGATAATAATGTGTAATGTTATTTTGAGTGATGCTGGCGTCATCGGCAAACAAAGCATCACCGCTGTAATGCACTGTTCTGACCTTGGACCTTTTAATGGATAGAAAAAATAGGGATGAAAAGATAGATAATAGCAAGAAAGAGAGAGACAGAGAAAGAGAGAGAGAGAATACTACCAAATACCACAAAATATGCAACAATAAAGACAGCCTATAATTAAATTTCCTTGCCATACTGTTTGTGGTGAGCAGTCATATTCATTATAACATTATGATTAACTGTAATATTTTCTAACAACTATTCTTTTCCCAAATGTGACAACAAGCTCCCAGAGATTAGACAGCTCTGATTTAAACCCAACACAGTTTTTGAAGGTACATAAATTAATGAATTAATCACAACTTTGACACGTCTCGCTAACAGCCTGCAATTTCTGCTGTCAAGCCCTCACTCGGGCAACATGCATTGATTAGAACGTGCATTCATTAAGATTGTGAAAAAGATCACCGCAGATCACGGCTAACCTTCCAGAACCTCTCCACGCGTGATAGCTTGCGAGTCTTCATCCTCGGTGGTATCCAGGTTTGAAAGAGCAGAGTGAGGAGCGGACAACGCCAGAGTGAAGTGGAGTCGTAAACCATAGACACACTTCGCCACGATAACGCCACGGTCAGCAAATCTGGACCAACTTCCATTCCGCACGCATTAAGTTGAGTTCAGAGAGGTAAGAGGCAAAGGGGTTGGTTCAGATACAGCACACAAGAATGTACGCTTACTACACTACAGAAGAAGGGGTAGTGCGCAGTTATATTATAAACATTTTGGTAACTCTCTCCACTGTGAGCAAGTCTACAAGTGACATGGGCTTTATGATGGCAATATTAAATGATTTCAAAACATCTCTGTGGCCCTTGCAATGTTATTATTTGTGACATGACTTCTGTGTTATAGTGTGCATGTTTAAAATAAATTCATTCTTTCATTCATTCATTCAAGATTTGTTTTCTTGTACAGATCCTTCAGATATGACTTCTATTTGTCCAGAGCATGTTTTGACTTTTGTCCTTCCAATTACATTGGCTTCAAATCTTAAAAACAGAGTCAACTGCACAGCAAATAAATTAGAGAAATAAAATTAAAGACCTAACAAGGACAGAGAAAATTCAAGTTCATCCAGGATTTTTTTAACATGAAATTATCCTCTAAACTAGGGATGCATTTGCCTGGAAGAATCCATGACTCATCGCTGTACCAGCGGATGAGTCTGGTAACGCTTGATCCAGAATGCGCTGCTGTTGGCTTAGACAGACAGAGATTGCGCCATCTTGATTCAAAACTGAGGAGGAACTTCCGCTGCCTGAGAGTGACTTTGCGGGCAAAGGTGGGTGCACTGACGTCACCATCTTTGAACGAATCAGAATCGCGGAGTCCGTTTTTAACCGGAGGAGCGAGGGTGGAGCGAGGGTGTCCAAATGGTATCGCGCTGTATAGGAAATACAGAGAGATATCATTTGGCTGGCCAGGTAAGGGATGCATGATATATCAGCATTAACATCGGTATCGGCCGATATTGCCAAATTCTTAACATATCAGTATCGGCCCGATGTGTAAAAGTGGGCCGACATTAATGACCGATATTTGTCAGTACAGTAATCCCTCGAATTAACGTTTTCTCATATTTCTCTCTCGTTTAAACACTCAAACTGGGAGGGGTGCTCATTGTGCTCAAATCCGTGAGCGCAGCATGACCGGCGCGACACCGTGAGTCCCACCTGGGGCTGCGAGCATGAGACGAGACCCATGCCCAAACCGAGCACATCAAACCTCGTCATGAACGAACGCAAGAGGCAAACCAGGCAAAGAGCCACACGTGATGGTTTAATCCTGGTTTAGACCTGGTCTAGTCCTGGTTTAGTCCAGGTCTAGACCTGGTCCAGTCCTGGTTTAGTCTCGGTCTGGTCCTGGTCCCCCCCCCCCCGCATCCCCCATCTATAACATCAATCGGCAAAGCAGACCCCCCAGGGCTTCGCGGGCATTTTTTGTGATTGTTGCGGGCTAAAATGCCTGAATTTGCGGGAGCTTTTCCAAAAAGTTGCAATGAAAGTTGCAGTGCTTTTGAGGTTTTTGTTGCGATTTTGTTGCGGGAGGAAGTGAAAGTTGCGATAAATAGTTGCGATTTTCGCTTTTTGTAAATAAAATTGAGTAATTTTGAATACTGAGTTATTATTGACAAAGAATAATACAAAGACAAAGAGATTTTGTTTATTTGTTTATTTGTTTATTTACGGATCCCCATTAGTCTCTACAAACATAGAGACTAGTCTTCCTGGGGTCCAATTTAAAATACAATACACTTCAATACATCCAAGCACCATAACAACAGACCAATCAAAACAGTGAGATTAAGTTACATTATCCAAAACACATACTAAACACTAAAATATGTTACATTCAAAACAGTGAGATTAAGTTACATTATCCAAAACACATATTAAACACTTAAAATATGTTACATTCAACTTTATTCAGCATTATAAAATAGTCATTTCTTAACACATTTTTTTAAAAACAGCATGATTTTGTATGAGAATTATGTGTTGTGGCAGCACATTCCAGTGAGAAATGGCTCTATAGAGAAACGTTTCTTTCAGTGCATTAGTTCTTGGTTTTGGTCAAGTGAAAACTGTGGTTGAGGCTCGTCTTGTATTAAACCTGTGTCTGCTACCGGTAAGCTGTAACTGTGAGACCATGTGTAAAGGTCTGTGTGTTGTCCACACTTTATGCAAGAATACAACTAAATTACAGGCCAGTCTGTCCTTGACTTTCAGCCATGAAAGTTCCTTATGCATAGTACTGATATTAGTCCTAAAAGAGCAGTTTAGAGCAAGACGTGCCGCTCGATTCTGAACTATCTGGAGCTTTTCCAAGTCTTTGTTTGCAGCACTAGACCAAACATTAGGACAATAGTCCAGCTGAGATAAAACAAGAGAGGCAATTACAAGTTTTCTTGTTTCCATTGGCATAAAATAAGCATTTCTTCTAATTATTGCAATATTCCTACTCATTTTAGTAACAATATTATTTATATGAGTTGACCATGTCATAGTTTGGTCTAATGTGACACCCAAAAGTTTAATTTCCGTGAGTTGTTCCAATAATTGTTTATCGAGAGATATGTTAAGCTTAAGATTTTTTCGGACAGAATACTTTGATCTCAATAGCATACACTTTGTTTTTGTAATATTCATTTTTAAATGGTTCTCCAGAACCCATTTTTGAACAGACATTAGCTCCTGTTGTAAAATGTCTTTGACCTGATCCAAGTCAGCTGAGGAGACATGTATGGTGGTATCATCTGCATATACACAGGCCTTATCTAGTGCATATGGCATATCATTAATGAAAATACTATAAAGCAAAGGGCCTAGGCAGCTTCCTTGTGGGATTCCACATGAAAGTGTTATGTTATTTGAAAGTGAACCATTAAATGTTATGCATTGTTTCCTATCAGTTAAATAACTGCACATTAACTGTAAAGCTGCAGTATTAAAACCATAATCAGATAATTTCATTTGTAAAAGGCTGTGATCAACAAGGTCAAAGGCTGCACTAAAATCAAGAAACACAGATCCTATCAATTGTTTACAGTCAATTTGATGCAACCATTGGTCAGTGAGCTCTGTGAGTGCTGTATTGGTAGAATAACCTTCCTTATAAGCATGTTGGACATCCGAAAAAATACAATTCTCATTAAAATAATTCTGAATCTGTTTGCACATAACTCCCTCCATCAGTTTACTCAGAACAGGCAAGATGTTTATGGGTCTACTGTTTTGTCCAGTTAATTGTTGTCTAGAATTTTTAACCAAAGGAACAACTTTTGATATTTTCCACAAGTTTGGGTACACACATTCCTCAAAACATACATTAAAAATATGACAAAGAGGCTTGACTATTAATTTAGCAGCAAATTTTAGGAGTTTTCCATCCATATTATCAATTCCACACGGTTTATTGCAGTTCAAATTCTCAAGAAGCTGTAACATTTCCTCATTTCCTATTGGTCTGAACTCAAAGTTGCATTTTTTTCCTTTCATTATTTGTTTTTTAATTATTGTTGTTGAAAAATTACCGTCTACAGGGGCCATCTCATTTCTGATTGTGCTCACTTTGTTCTGGTAATAGTTGTTGAAGTAACTTGCAACTTCAAAAGGTCTAGTTATTAAGGTTCCATCCTGTTCAACAAAAGAAGACATTTTACTGATTTTACTCCTACTCATAAGTTCATTTATCGTCTTCCATAATTGTTGACTATTATTACCACATTGCTCAAATTTAGCTTGATAGTATCGTTTTCTTTTTTGCCTATTAATTTTTGTGACTTTATTCCTAAGAGACCTATAAGACTGCCAGTCTGCAGTAGTGCCAGATATTTCAGCAGATTTTTCAGTTTATCCCTCTCCATCATACATTGCTTCAGTTCATCATCTAACCAAGGGGACTTGATGGATCTCACAGAGACTTTCCTTACTGGTGCATGTTTATCACACACTGCATTAAATAAATTACAAAAGGTAGTAAGAGACTGTTCAGCACCCATGTTCTGTAGCACAGAATTCCATTGAATATTCTCCACATCTCTCGTGAAATCATCCTCAGAGAAATACTTATACATTCTCTTATGAATGACTTTAGGTCCTACTCTTGGAACTTTTGTTTTAAAATGCAAAGCAATAATGTTATGATCACTAAAGCCGACGTACGGAAATAATATTAGAGCACTTTTCAACACAATTTGTGTAAATGTGATCAATACAAGTTGATGTGGTTAGCCCATCCTTGTTAGTCACAATTCTAGTAGGCATATTTATTATCTGCACTAAATTAAATGCACTAAAGATCACAGATATGGTCCTAAAACAACCTTACCAATATCAAAAATAAATTACTACTAGGAGGGGAACTATTTCGCGCGGTGCTGTTATTTTTGTGGGCAAATGGCGCCGCAGACATGTTTCTTTGCCATTAGAAGCCGTGTCTCAATTCCCAGAGTGCACAGTTCGGAGCGTGGCCCGAAGGGCATGTGCGTCACACATTTTGCCAGAACACCGGCGCGACGACTGCTGTCCCACTTCATTTTTGTCCCATGCGCAGTTAACACGCGGTCCGAAGACCGCACTCTTTAAGCGGTCCGCGGACTGCAGTCGGGGCTGAGCAAGTGTGCACCGCCTTGACTGCAGTCTGAGCCCCCTTCGGGCCGCGCTCCGAGCTGTGCGCTCTGGGAACTGGGACACGGCCGCAGTTTCGTTTTGTCACACGGAAGTAAGGCAGAATGTTGCGGCTTCCAAACTCAAACCTTTTAGCCGCCGAGAATATGAGGTTGGGTCCTATGGCTCGCAGATTTGTGACGCGCAAAGAGGAGGCTATGGTGACAGATACGCTGAGATCCAGATATGCGTTTTGTGCATTTATTACAAAAAGAGCGCACACAGCTATGACAGCGCAGCAGGATGAAATGGAACTCATGAAAACCAGCAGGATGAACAGATTAACGTGAAAGATGAATGGTTTGCGGTCAACAAAAAATACGGCTACACCCCAACCCTGACTCCTCTGTGTGACAGGTGAGCGCGCGCTTTTACACGCACACACTTCCGTACGTGCACACATCCACACTCACGTGACCCACGCCTCTGCCGCACACACACACAGACACACACACAAACGCACCGTGCGCCTCATCTCAGTTATGTCTCCTACACAGAAGGAAGTTGGTCGGTGTTCAATACGTCGCCGATGATTGGTCAAAATTAGTAAAAATTGCGGAAAAGTTGCGGTGATTGGTCAAAATTGCAACACCGCCCTGAATTCGCGGGGATTGGCTGAAGTTGCGTTGAAGTTGCAAATCGCAACATTGCGAATTCCTGGAGGGTCTGGCAAAGGTCCCTTCACGAAGCAGAACACAATGTTACACTATTTAAAAAAAAAGTTACACTATAAAAAAGTTACACAATAAAAAAAGTTACACTATAAAAAAGTTACACAATAAAAAAAGTTACACTATAAAAAATTGAAATTGAAAAAAAAAATCAGGAGTCAAAACACGTTTTGAAAATAAAAGAAGACATTCAAAAATTGATTTTGCATGATTTTCAGTCTGTATAAAATGTTATATCGTATCGGCCGATATCAGCATCATTAATATCGGATATCAGTATCGGCTAAAATGTTCACATCGGTGCATCCCTACTCTAAACTTATTTTTTTACGAAAGAAATTTAAAATACTTATTGCTCAATATATAAACATCTGAGAGGGTGACCTCAGGGTGATCTGTTACCAGATTCTCAATTATTAACAGGATATGCAAAGTGGAGCAGTCATATAAAAAAGCCAGTCATAAGATAGAGACTTAGTAGACTTATATTATTATACTATATTTGATTTTAGTTGAATTTGTGTTAATGATGTTTTTGTTGCTTTTATAGGCATATATCAAAAGTTGATGTCTATTGTATTTTATTCAACTGTTGTAATGGTTACTTGTGTGAATAGAAAACAATACAAGTATTACTGTTGTGAAGAGAAAAACCTGGTCTATTTTGTATCTGTAAATGAAAACATGTTTTTATAACTACGCAATTTTGAAGACAGGTGTTCCAATAACCAGTGCATCACAGGTGCAGGCAGGCAGGGGGCCTTAATTCTTGATTGTTTTATTCTACACAGGAAACAAGATATAGTAGAATCATCAAACTGTGCTGTGGCAGACCAAGGCCATTATGTGATGCACATTTTAGTTTGGAATATGTTCATTTGGAAATAATTAGGGCTGTCAAACGATTAATTTTCTTGATCGCAACTAATCTCAGAAATTTCATAGTTAATCGCGATTAATCGTGATTTATTTTGCATGTTTAAAATTGATATCTTGCAGTAAGACCATTCGAATCTAAAGTTAAACTCACAATGCAAAGTATTTCTCACCATTTTTTTTATTTCAAAAAAGTACAGAGAAAGGAAAAAGTAACAATGAACCAGTAATAGTGGCTAAGTTGGCTAAACTGAAGACAACAGCCAGACCCTCCAGGAATTCGCGATGTTGCGATTTGCAACTTCAACGCAACTTCAGCCAATCTCCGCGAATTCAGGGCGGTGTTGCAATTTTGACCAATCACCGCAACTTTTCCGCAATTTTTACTAATTTTGACCAGTCATCGGCGACGTATTGAACGCCGACCAACTTCCTTCTGTGTAGGAGACATAACTGAGATGAGGTGCACGGTGCATTTGTGTGTGTGTGCGGCAGAGGCAGTGGGTCACGTGAGTGTGTGCACGTACGGAAGTGTGTGCGTGTAAAAGCGCGCGCTCACCTGTCACACAGAGGAGAGAGTCAGGGTTGGGGTGTAGCCGTATTTTTTGTTGACCACAAACCATTCATTCATCTTTCACGTTAATCTGTTCATCCTGCTGGTTTTCATGAGTTCCATTTCATCCTGCTGCGCTGTCATAGCTGTGTGCGCTCTTTTTGTAATAAATGCACAAAACGCATATCTGGATCTCAGCGTATCTGTCACCATAGCCTCCTCTTTGCGCGTCACAAATCTGCGAGCCACAGGACCCAACCTCATATTCTCGGCGGCTAAAAGGTTTGAGTTTGGAAGCCGCAACATTCTGTCTTACGTCCGTGTGACGAAACAAAACTGCGGCCGTGTCCCAGTTCCCAGAGCGCACAGCTCGGAGCGCGGCCCGAAGGGGGCTCAGACTGCAGTCAAGGCGGTGCACACTTGCTCAGCCCCGACTGCAGTCCGTGGACCGCTTAACGATTGCGGTCTTCGGACCGCGTGTTAACTGCGCATGGGACAAAAAAGAAGTGGGACAGCAGTCGTCGCCCCGGTGTACTGTCGAAATGTGTGACGCACATGCCCTTCGGGCCACGCTCCGAGCCGCGCACTCTGGGAATTGAGACACGGCTTCTAATGGCAAAGAAACATGTCTACGGCGCCATTTGCCCACAAAAATAACAGCAAAAGACCGGGCGAAACAGTTCCCCTCCTAGTAGTAATTTATTTTCAATACTGGTAAGGTTGTTTTAGGACTATATCTGTGATCTCTGTGTCTTTGTATTATTCTTTGTCAGTAATAACTCAGTATTCAAAATATTACTAAATTTTAATTACAAAAAGCGAAAATCGCAACTATTTATCGCAACTTTCACTTCCTCCCGCAACAAAATCGCAACAAAAACCTTAAAAGCACCGCAACTTTCATCGCAACTTTTTGGAAAAGCTCCCGCAAATTCAGGCATTTTAGCCCGCAACAATCACAAAAAATGCCCGCGAAATCCTGGGGGGTCTGAACAGCGTGTCCTTCCTTGCCAATGCCGACGACTCGATTGAAGCCCGCTCGAGCTGCCTACGGATGCGTAGAAGGAACAAAATACTAGCAAACTCAAAATAGCGCGTTTAACCGACAGCGAGTTTAATTAATACAACCAAATGAGCTGCATATGGATGGTAGAATTGCGGAAAATGCTGGCAAACTGATCGCGATTAAAAAAATTGTTCGCGATCATAACTTACATTAATCTAATCCCGATTAACGCGTTAATATTCCCAGCCCTAGAAATAATACATTAAATTCATATTGATACCTGTCTGAAATCTCCAAAGAAAATACAAAATGGATATATTAAAATATACATTTGACCGAATCCTGCGATCAATATTATTATAAGTGTTAAGTGTTTAGGCCCTGATTTTCAACAAAAAAGTGAGAGAAAAGGTGAGAGTGACTAACTGGGAAAAACTGTTGGCTAGCTTGTGACTATAATGCTATTTGAGAGAGCCTTGTTTTACAGCACAAATCATCTCACCTGTTGTAGTTCCAGCTAAGTCTGGTCAGATTGTGTTAAAACAAAGCTTAGATGACAGTCTAACAAAGCCTCAGAGAAAGCAGTGCCTACAGTTAGCATCAATAGTAACAATAAATTATGTCAGAATGTACACATTCACAAAACCCAGCCAACTTCTTGCTTTTTCCCTTTCCTTGCTTATCTCTAAATGTTCGCATGATGTTTTTTTCCAGTTGAAACTCTAATCTGCTTTCTCAAGTGCAGACAATGTCATCCAATAGACCGCAGTGGGGTGTCTCTGAGAATTTGACCCGGGCTCCCACACAGTTGACCGAAGCGGAGGTCAGCATGCTTTTACCATGCAGGCCTGGCACAAAAACAAATATGAAGTGTGATATACGGTACTATACAGACAATAAACGATAATATTAAAGCTATTTTATGCCACTGACACAATAACTCTACCACAGTATCATGCCAAAAATGCTGTTGATGCATTTTAGATGCTGGTGGATTCTATGCATACTACCAGATGAGAAGCAAGATTTGATGAAAAAAAAGAAAAAAAAAAGAACAGATTTCCCTATTGATTACATTGTACATTGGCATTAAATATCTAAAAGTTAAATTCACAAATGTTTAATCTGATGATTTCTGTTAGTGACTAGAACCAACCAACTTCATGTATACAGTAACAACAAAAACCTGCATTTTAACAACATTCACGCAAGTTGCCCCCATCTGTATTAAATAATATTGGCCTATAGAACATTGTGATGTCATCAAAAACCTAGCAATAGACCCATAATGATAAAATAATAAAATTAATATTGTTAAAATGCTGATTTTTGTTATAATACGAGTTATTTGGTCTTGTCAATACTAAACATTTTCTAATTCAACATTTATGGACTAGTGATATTTCATTGTGATGTTTCATGAGCCGCAATAAATAAATAGAAGAAATAAAAAACAGTCTACAGTTCAGATCTTATGGGAACACAGAAAAATGGCAAAAGGATCCTCAGTAGTGCAAAGAAAAAGTATCCATGATAAATATTGACCCCCAAAAAAGATGAACATATATATAACGATTAATTGATATAGTAATCATCGTGACAGGCCTATTACCATGTGCCCATTTGAAAGTGTCAGGCAGATGTTGCACAGCTGCTTGGCTCGGTGAAATTCAACCCTCAGTGCAGAGACTATATCACCTGAAGCACTCTACGCTAATGGCCACATCAGCATTCCCTGCTACATAGTTAGGCCTCATTAGAGCTTTTTACTTGTTTATCACGCGTATACCTGACAATGGTGTATTTCGTGATTGATAAAAGTACTTCTATAGTCTGAAATAAGAGGGTGCAAAAATATCGTGATACTAAAATTGGTGATACAGTATCGTTATCTTGGGCTGCTGTATCTATCATTAAGAGCATTTTTGGTATCTTAGCTTTTTTTTGTGACCGCTCTACAATTTTGTACCTTATTTAATGTAAGGAAACTTGTTTATGCAATACACTTGACATATTCACAGTTTTGAGTATTAAAATAGATATATTTCATATTAACTTGGCACAAGTAACAAAGAAATACTGTTGCTAAAATGGATTTGGTTTGTAAAAAAAACAGCAACATATCACAGGCTATCAAACCGGTTATCACATGTATCGCTATATCGTGAGCCATGTCGCTCAAATCATGAGCGAGAAGATGTGAAGATAGGATTTCCCCAGGTCGCTAGAGGTCGCTAGAGGTCGCTAGAGGTCACAATAGGTCATGAGGCTCAGACCATGGGAAAGGAATACCTGTAAGTGTCAGTGGAATGGAGTAACCCTGTCGTCACATTATGGGCTTGTTAAACAACACCTTCACTTGTGAATGATTTACACGTGTCCAGCGGCCCTAATGACAGCCTGCCTATCTGTTGTGACTGGGGTGATATACAGTGCGGCATTCTGCTACAAATTTACATAAGCACAACTGTACCCACATGGAAAGAGTAAAAACAAAAGTGATTTGCTATTCAAAATAAGGTACTGAATTTGAATGTGGTTTGTGATCTAAAAAAGGAGGGTATAGTGCAATAATTTACAACATAGCAAATCAACAAGAACAATTTGAAGACGTTAATACAAAAATACAATTTCAAACTATAAAATTATTAATTTCATAAATAAATACACCACATATATATCACATGGGTGATATATATGATAAAATGAATGCAATTAAATTAAATTGATATCTATGTCCTAGCCTACCAATGGCACCAAAATCTGTGTAAATAAGCAGCAAGACACATCATCGTAACTTCACATAACCCCTTTGAAGAAAGTGAAACATGTCAAGGTATGTGTTAATTAAAAAATAACTTTTATTTGGAGACCAACAGAAATGTGTTAAAAGCGTAGAGACAAATGCGAAATTACCCACCGAAGGGCAGATTTTAATTTTTGAACAGCTCTTTTAGCAGCATTTCATACTACGAATGATATTTTCAATTTTGCTTATCTTGCTTATCTATTTGGCTGCATTTATTACATAACTGAAGATAATGATTTGAAAGACAACCAACACCAAACTGACATTTTGTTTTTTTACAGACAATGAAAAAGGCTAAAACTGTAACCAGCTCTCGTTAAAGGTAATCCAAGGTAGGTTGAAAATACCTCCATTTAAATATTCAGAGGCCCTGTGATAGGACTTTTAGATCACGTTTAAAATAGAAGCTGTTGTTTTTACAGAATGACACACAACTTTTCATGAACACATCTGACAATCACAATGCATCAGCTAAGCCAAGCAATGAGCGAACATCAATCACCAAGAGCTCATCTTTTCTTCTTTGTCCTGCGATTTGACAAGCTGCCAGCTACACCACACTGCATCACTCAACACCATTTTCCCCATTCATTTTTTTTTCCACCTACGCCACAACCAAAACAATGATTATTATGACTCCCTCTAAAATCTGTTCTCATCACCAAAAACAGCAACACAATGTTAGCAAACGCAATCTTCTTTTACCTAGGTTTTTCTGAGCTGTGTTTCAAACCTCCAGCAACCAATCAAATATAAGAAAAAGTTCAATCATTACTTTGAGAGAAAGCCACAATACAAGCCAATATATATATATATATATATATATATATATATATATATATATATATATTTGCAATCCCATACACTTTGAACATGTCCAACCAGGTAAGAAGCTTTGAAACAACCCACCTTCATAGCAGTTGAAAACTTTTTTTTTCTCCTTGCCTCCCGTCGTTTCTTGCAGAGACTACAAAGAGACTGTGCACAAAGGTCTAGGCTGGGGAAGAAACATGAAAACCTAACTCATCCATAATGCATCAGAAGGCTAAACCAGAGCCTGGGGACACGCGCGGAGGAAGAGGAGGCACAGGGCCCAGTTGTGGCCGCTTTGCGGGTGATGGTAAAAGCTAATGTGTCCTTGGTCATGGATGTTGGAGCTTGTTGGCTACTCCAGGGCCTTTGTTGTCACTGAAAGTGATTAAATTATTTTCCGCTTGTAAAATCTGTCTTGACCATAGACTGTATGGATAGTGTATTGCTAGCTTCTAGCTGTCTTGATTTGGCGTAGTGGCCTCATTGGTTCAGGGAAAAAATCCCTCTTGCTCAGAAAGGATTTTCAAAAAGGTTGGATTTTGTGGCAATTTTTACCTATTTTTTAGATCATAAACTTTTTCTTGGCTCAAAATCCGTCAGTTGTCTTATAAACAGTTTTTTAATCGTTAGCTCCGGCTCCTCTCGCTCTGATTGGTCAAAATGGTCACGTGATACACAAGACCAGGCACCTTGCGCATACTCAAGTGCATTCGCATTTGCCCGTGTGAGAAAAGAGCATTACTGCACATGATCAACGGGCAGGGAGCCACCAGAAGTACCTATGCTAATTTGGAGCCATGGTGCTCGGCCCATTGACTTGAATGGGCGGCCAAGTTTAGACCTCGGGGCTTGGTATATATGAATGGACATAGCTAACCCGCTAGTCACCGCATTCCAAATAGGAAGTGTTCATGAGGGCACTTCCAGCTCCAGTGATTGTGGTTCTGATTCCAGTGAATCAACTCCAATTGATTTTACATTGAAAAATGTCTCCCCGGTGAGCCTCATCATTTTGGTCTTAAAAATGTTCGTATTAACCCACTCTACATGATACTGGTGTTTTTATTTTGCTATTTTATCCTTAAATAAATTACTATTCCTAATAAGGATCTCAGCTCCAAATTCGCTGCCCAACAGTGTGGGTGACATCAAACTCCCTTAGTCCACTTCTTTATACAGTCTATGGTCTTGCTCCAGTACAGATAGCAGCTATAGCAGCAATAGCTGCTCCGGCTCCGGGAGTCCCGCTGGATGCACGAGGAGCGGAGATATGAGTCACTGGATCCGTAGGAAGTCCAGACCGGGACTAAGACATGAGGACCAGACTGGGACCAGACCGGGACCAGACCGGGACTAGACCGGAACTAGACCAGGACTAGGGGTGGGTATTGGCAAAGAAGTCACGATTCAATTTGAATCACGATTCATATGCCACGATGCGATACTATCACGATGCATCACGATACTTGAATTATTGCGATGCATTGCAATATATTCGACATACTTCAGTGAAAATGTACCCAAAAAAAAAGAGGATAACTTAAATATCAGTGGCTGTGTATCTGGGTAGTGTCTTCAATTAATACATAACTGAGCAACTCAACTGAATTTATTGAATAACAAAAATAAATAAACCAAACCAATAACAAAAAAAGTACATAGGATTTTTTCTAAAACAAAAAATGATGTTCAAACATTTGCCATTTTGGAGGTAGCTACCATCATAACAAACAATACCCTTTTACAAAGAAAAAAGTGCATAGGATTTATTTAAAAAAACAAACAAACTAATATTTCATTACTTTATTTATTAATATTAAATATTAAATTATTAAATATTTAATTATTAATGAATAATAATCGATTTTTGGCATCAAGAATCGATGCAGTATATTGTGAAAGTTAGTATCGCGATGCATTGTCATGACGATTATTTTGCACACCCCTAACCAGGACTAGACCAGGACTAAACGTGGACAACCAGGACTAAACCAGGTCTAAACCAGGTCTAAACCAGGTGTAAACCAGGTCTAAACCAGGTCTAAACCGGGACTAAAACAGGACTAGTCCAAGTCTAAACCTGGACTAAACCAGGACTAGACCAGGTCTAAACCAGGTCTAAACCAGGTCTAAACCAGGTGTAAACCAGGTCTAAACCAGGTCTAAACCAGGTCTAAACCAGGTCTAAACCGGGACTAAACCAGGACTAGTCCAGGTCTAAACCAGGATTAAACCACCACATGCAGTTCTTTGCCTTGCTTCGTGCGGCTCTTGTGCGTGTTCGCCCCGACTGTGTCGTTGGACGCGGTCCCGAGGGGGAGGCACGGTCCGGGCGCTGCCGGCCTCTGTCTCGTGCTCGCAGCCCCGGGTGGGACGCACGGCCTCGCGCCGAGTCATGCTGCTCAAGGATTTGACCACGATGAGCGGGTGCACGTGTCCGCGCACACACTTCTCCGGTCCCAGGAATAGACCAGGACTAAATCTGGACTAAACCAGAACTAGACCTTGCCTGGTTTACACCTGACCATATCACAAGTGATATATGGTCTGGAAGCCACCTTTGAAATATCTCGTAGCGGAGGTGTGGTTTACGATCGCCAACGGCCATTTATTGGGCGTTACGAATGTCTATCATTTGGCGTATACGTAGCCCATAGCCAATCATGTCAGTTGTCAGTTCAAACTACAAGCTACCGTTTGTCACGTAGTACACGTCACCGTCTTTCCACCCCTGCCCACTCTCTGATTGGCTCCCAGAATCGGGAGAGCTCGCTTGCCATAGTTGCCAGGCTGTCTTTCAGGTCGGAACGAACGAAAGCAGCCTAAGATTTCCCAGGTTAGACTACACCAGGTCTAAACCAGGATTAAACCACCGCATGCGGCTCTTTGCCTTGTTTTGTGACCACGATGAGCTGGTGCACGTGTCCACGCGCACACACCCCCACGCTTCAGTGGTAATACATTTTGTTGAAAATCTACGAAAGTTTGAGTGTTTAAACAAGAGAGAAATGTGAGAAAATATTAATACCAGTCTGAGAAAATCGTATAATGTATGTGGTGAGGCGTTTACAGCCTTAAAACATGTAGAATAATTGTAAAATATAAAGTTGTCCTACTTCGCGGATTTCACTTATTACGGGTTATTTCTGGAACCTAACCCCCGCGATAAACGAGGGACCACTGTATATATAACCATATATTAGGTTATATGCAACATAAAAGTGCATAATATAACCTTTTAATTTGGATACTGTTAATGTTAGTTGGACTTGCCAGGTTGCCAGATATTCACTTTAGATGACAATCACTGAATATTACTGAAAGAAGTTTCTGAATAGCTGCTTTTCCCTGTACCTGTAAAAGGCTCTGATGACTAACCTGACAAAAGAGACTGCCCACTGAGGGAACTAAACTATGGTTGCCCTTGACAACCACTTGACTGACGAGTTTAACATTTCTAGTACATGTGCCTCAGTGGTGCTTTTCTGCTCCACTAGAGCACAGCGGTGTGTAAAACTATCACTGTCTGTATAAAGAGACATTTATTCAACCCCTTCCAATGAAAGAATGTGAACAACCTTAACCAAACACATTTTCTTTCAAAAGTACAATTCTGATTGCAACAGAACCTTTACTGACTGAGTTTGAATTTATCAGTGCATTTCTTACAGTTAGCAGTATGTTGGTATATTTGTATATTATATTATGGATATATGAAAATCTGTGCACTAGGGCTGTGATAGAACATTCTGGCATATAACAAAAACTTTTTTTTTTTTTTTTTTTTTAAATCTTAGAACTCATCTTGATTTGAAAGCATTGATCCTGATCCTTATAGGGCCCATATTACGCTACTTTCCTTTCCTCATCAAAAACATACCTAGTGTTCACATATTTGAGTAATCCTTTATTATTACTCTGTCTACATCTCCAAAGCTCAAAATGCTCTGTTCCACCTTGTGATGTCAGGAAGTGGTACTTTTCAAGTTAATAGCTCCTTTTACCTTTGGCTCAGTAGAGATTGGCAATTCCAGTGCTGAACTCATCCAAATGATTCTAATGACGGTGTATGTAGTTTAAAAACACAGTGGAGCACTTATGCAGCGTTTGTGTTGAACATGAGTGAATGAAACAAAACTCCAGGTATTTTCTTGATGAGGAAACAACATAATAACAGATCAGAAAATGAACAGTCCCATTCAGATACCTTTTTGTTACTATCTCCCACCTCTTACCACACTGAGTAGCTCTCTCATGCTTCCTATGAGTCTTAGCACCACATTCACTTCTTTTCAGTCTACCTGTTGCTGCCTCATGTTTACCCTGCCCAAACACGGCTCTGTTGACTTTTGCTGCTCTGTCTTTCACATCTGCTGTCCGGGCTAGTATTGTATCAGTGCTTTGGGGTTGTTATAGAGATGGTGGGACATAAGGGGGCGTATCATGGCTGTATCATGACAGAGTCGATAACAGTAGCACAGGGTCAGCGGCAGCTCCGCTCTGCTGGGCTAATACAGACTGACACAAGAGCTGCAGCCAATATCCTTCACTTTCTTTGAGACTCACAGCGGATATGGTTTTGTTTAAAGGTCCCATGCGAAATGTGTAAACTGAGCATTTGCGGTCCTTTTCTGCGTTTGAAAAAAAACACAGCTCAAACGGGCGATTCTGAACAAGGAAACTTTCTGACGTCACATCGAAAAATGCAGTTCCACCCCCCGTCTGGATGTCTACCCACCGTCTCTGTAAATCACGCCCAGAGACTTTGGACCGTGAATGAGTTACGCAATGCAAAATGCGATTTTATTTGCCTGGAGGCACATGTGAGTGTTTCCAGGCTCGGAAGTCCTTTATCTGAGCCTCTGGACCTCTGAAACAGCAGTGGTTTAATTTTATTTTCTGTGAAAATGTGTTTTTTTCATTGAAACGGCTCTCCTTTCTTCCTCTGCTCTTAAAACACGGAAGTGGGGACCGCGCACAGCGCACCGCTAAAACAAGGAACGAGCGGCACATTTGGCCCCCTCCACCTGCTGCTCTGACCTATCTCTGTCCTTCTCATTTGCATTCAAGCAACAACGCCCAGAATGAGGTGTTCAGAGAGATATTTTTTGACCATGTCTGTGTAAATGGGTCTTTCTCATGCACTGAGTGTTGATTTTGAAGAAGGATTCATTTACAGTATTAGGGAACCATTAAGGTACCATATAAAAGCATCAAGAAGTACCATGTCATGGGATCTTTAAAGGGACAGTGTGTAAGATTTTTACCCGTTAATTACTGAAATTGAAGATACCCATTCAAAAATACATTGTTTTCCAAGCCTTTTCACTTCCATCATGAAATCAAAGTATTCTTTTGGACTTAGATATAGTCACATAAAAGGGGGATCTTCCCCATATAGAAGCAGCCATTTTGAATACGAGAGCCGCAGAAGGACATTTGGGCTCCGCCTTCGGCAAGGCTCGTGGTTTTGGATAAACAACACAAGCATGCTGCCGGATCAGACGTAATGGATCTAACACGTGTTTTGGACTAAATTGTTTTACTGGATTTTATTCGCTGGATCCTTAAGGACAAATTGAGAGCAAGTTTATGGTGAAATACAGAGTTTGACCTGTGCAAAGCATTCTAAGGTAAGCTAACCTTGTTTTGTGCTTTTCCGTATAAAAGCCCCATGTGCTCAGGGAGTGATTGTTTTGCAGGGAAATGAATTGCATAGTCAAAAAGAGGAGACTGTAAGGTTTCATTTGATGCGTAGAGTGTCATGGTACATGATCGGGAATGTGTGTTTTCATGAGAAAGGAAAATAAATAAATAACCGGGACCACGCGGCGCGCGGCTCGTGCGCGCCCGGGTGACCCTCGAGGTCTGCCGTAGCTAAAACAGAAAGTGCAATAGCACCATCCACCTATGCGCCACGAATCCTACACACTGGGGCTTTAAGATGGGCTCGGGCTGTCACAATGTTAAATCGTATTGTTGTAATCATTATGAGGGCTGTGAATAGGAGTGACTCTGCAAAATCTGAGCTGTTATGTAGTGTTGTGCTGTAACCTTGTTTAACCTTGTCTCTATAGGTTTAATCTATATTGTGTAACATTCTAGACAAAGCAATAACATTTCCATGGAGAAAAACAGGTGGCAGACCCTCCACTAGAAATGTTAGTGGACTTTTAATTGTCCTGTCTGATCTTTTACTATACTAAAAAAACATATTTAGCATTCAGCACTAATAGTTTTGTAGTTGATATTCTAGTCTACTGGGCAATTTATCAAATTTTTATTGAGATTGCGATGATCAGCCAATCCTCTGCCAGCAAAAGCATGTGGTTTGGAGCAGTGTTTAGACTGCAACATTAAAACTGAAAGCCTTTTTGTTTCATTACTGAAAAGAAAAAATATATTTGAATCAAATATCAAGAGACTAGTTTCTGGCATACTTGATTTATGATTTTAAGACTACAGTACAATATTGTGAGTGAATAGTTCATTGACTTTCCTGAACTCCTGCATATGTGCAAGAGTCTGAGTGACCAGTAGTGTTATTATCATGATGCTAAAATTTCAAACTCCATTTTGACACTAAGAAAAAAATTAATACAGTACTTATGATGCATCAATGTAGTGCTTCAATACTTGCTCTTTGTATGCAACATACAGTGGTACCTCACCTTACGAAAGACCCTACATACGAAAAATCAAGGTTACGAAACGCCTTCATGTCAAATTTTGGTCTCTAGATACGAAAGAAAATTCAAGTTACGAAACGCGAAATCTCAAAAATTCAATTAATGCGTGCTCAGATGCGCGCTCAGATGCTCGCTCAGATGCACGCCCCGAAACGTAAATACACTTTATCAACACACACGGGGTTAGGTTCCAGAGGTGGCCCGCGGTGGGAGAGGTCCACGAGGTAGGACATCTTTGTATTTTGCAATTGTTCTACATGTTTTGAAGAAGAAGAAGAAGTGAACTTTATTGATCTCACACTGGAGAAATTCTTCTCTGCATTTTAACCCATCCTATATATATATATACATATATTAGGAGCAGTGGGCAGCACACACATTAGGGCGCCCGGGGACCATCTCCATGATCTTCATGCTTCGGCTTGGTCAGGACCTAAGCTGGAGTACCTATGGTGCAAGTTTTAGGGCTGTAAATGCCTCACCACACACATTCTACGCTTTTCTTAGACTGGAGTTGGGCTTTTCTCGCATTTCTCTCTCGTTTGAACACTCGAACTTTCATAGATTTTCAACGGAATGTGTTGATAGTGAGGCGTGGGGGTAGACACGGCTCAATAAAGTGCCGAACGTGCGAGGGGAGCGGAGACACAGGATTACTATCAACAACACATCATCAGTAGGGTAAAACTAACCTGTCTCACGACAGTCTAAACCCAGCTTGTGTTCCCTATTAGTGAGTGAACAATCCAATGCTTGGTGAATTCTGCTTCACAATGATAGGAAGAGCCGACATCGAAGGATCAAAAAGCGACGTTGACACGGCGCAAGGCCGCGAGTACACCGGGACTGCGGGCGCGGAATGGAGCCGCGGCGCCCGGGCCGTGCCTCCCCCACGGGGCCGAGCACGCGCGGGCGAGCACGGGGTGACCAAACCGGGACCTGGTCTGGTCCCGGTTTGGTCCGGGTCTGGACCTGGTCCGGTCCTGGTTTAGTCCAGGTCCAGTTCAAGTTTAGACCTGGTTTAGTTCTGGTCTAGACCTGGTTTAGTTCTGGTCTAGACCTAGAAGTCAGATAGAATCAGAGCCCGCCCCGAGCGAGACCCCGCGGTCTTTCTCGGCCTCTTCGCTCACAGTGTCGGCGCCCCGGCTCTGGAGGACCAGAGCCCGCCCCGCCCCGCCCCGCTCTTATTCCCGCTGAAAGAGCGTCTTTCTCGGCCTCTTAGCTCTAGCGCGGAACGCGCAAGGAGCGCGGAGACACGAGCAACGCGCAACGCGCTCATCCAACGGCACTGCCATGTTATAATAATAACAGGTCCAATCCAGGTTTAGTTCTGGCCAGACCTGGTTTATTCCACGTTCTTTTAGTCCTGGTCTAGTCTCTTAGCCCGTCAGGACGCAGAACACAACGTTACACTATAAAAAAAATGTTAGACTATAAAAAAAAAACCTTGGAAAGGATCAGGACTTTTCCATTGAAATAGCTACTCAACTTAAGAAATATTCACGTTACGAAACCACTTCTGGAACGAATTAATTTCGTAAGGTGAGGTACCACTGTAGTGCCATTTTCTAATTATATCTTGAATTTGACCATGTTTTAAATCTATAATTTATAGCAACAAAACATGATGGAATGATTAACCAGAGCTACTATTTTGTTTTAGTTATTAATTAATGCATTTATAGTCATTTTTAATCTAGTAATAATCAAACAGTAAACAGTTAATAAACAAATTACAGCAACATACATTAGTTCATTATATTTCCATCTGACTAAAAATCTGACAAAATTTCCCATTTCTACTGAATCACTCCGTGCATATTTTCTGGCTACCTCACACCTGTTACTGACAGTTTTCCTCACACATCCGCCAACAGTGTCAAACTCCTCCGACTGGGATTAAATGCTGCAATTAACTAATGTCTCTGTAATCTGCTTGGCGTGTTACTTTACTTTACTTTCCTCTCAGAAGCACTTCAAGGCATCCCTTTTCTTCAGCTCACATTGTCAGCCAAGTGTCTAGCTCGCTCTAATTTTACTGAGAAGTGACATTGTCCTCTTTACTGCAGGTTTAGAATGATGTAAACTGGTTTCAGTAACACAGAATAAATGAAAAGAACAGTTTGGCATAGAAACATGAAGTCAAAGGTATGAGAAAACTTTGATTATTTGAGAATACCTCAAATCACCTTGGTCTTTTCACAGCATCAATATGACAAGCAATGCACGCTTCTAAAAAAAGACTGCTTCAAGTTATAAATAAAACCAAGAAAAGGCTGGGTTATAAATAGTTTCAAGTCGACACTGAATCAGAATCAGAAATATGCAAAAAAAAGTTCACAAAGGGAATGAGTTAATCTCCTACAATGATTTAATTATTAATCTGCTAAATTTTCATCCTCAGATTAGGTCTTAAGTGAAAAGCAAAGTGCAAATAAAGCATTTTAGAAACTGCAGGTGGCACTAATGGTGTTCAGAAATGGATATTAAATGTTGGCTTCATTTTACATTATATTTACATCATTGAAATGTCAGTGTAGGTTTTCTTTACATGGACTATGTTATGCTAATAGCTAAGGCCCATTATAGCAAGATCTCTGAGAATACTGAACTGATGTTTCACTCAGGTTAATGAATTCATGTCGTTTTGCCATTATTGACTAATGAAGAAATAATGATTAATGTCGGCATAGATCATTTTTACAATTAATCGTCTTTATAGCTGTGGACTACCTGGATATTTATATAGATTTTAATAAGAATACGATGTTATTTCATATTATGAGTAAAAAAAAATCTACTGCAATAAAAAAAATCCTCACATGTTGACCTCCCTATGCAGTATTATTGACTTCAACTGAAAAAATATTTAAAGGAGCACAATGCAACTTTTCTGATGGACAGTTTGCCACCTTCTTGTCTTCATGGAGATGGGATGGCATTAGATAGATAGATAGATAGATAGATAAATGCCACCTACTTGTGGCACCACAAGGCAGTTACAGCAATTACAGGTAAGATCTCTGCTGAAGTGACCCCGATCACAGTAAGAAAAACGCATCTATTTCAAAAGATTGAGCAATTTAACAAATGATTGAATAAGATACATGGCTTTAATCCCATACTGTGGAACATTACTAGCATAGCAAAAACATTCCCATGGAGATAAGCAGAGACAAGTTAATGAACTGTGTCCATTGAATATAATAAAGAGTTGTCAAATGTATAACTAGATACTAATCAATACTTAAACTCTTGTCAAAAGTAGGTTAAACTTTGTCGTATTTATGTATTTCTTTCAGTATTCAGGATATGATAGATGTTCAAATCAATACTGAAAGAAATACATAAATATTACAAAGCTTGACCTTTTCTGAACGGTTTATATTAGAAATAGAATTAGACTTTGTGGTATTAATCAAAGAAACTACAAATATTTTGTGTAGGAAATTACATTATACCATAATAAAACATTTCCCTAATCCAAACAAAAAAAAATTGTTACAAGCAATTACAAATTGTCCAGATGAATAAATACCTCTGTTATGTATTGAATATGTATTGAATACAGTACATCCCACAGGAAGATGAGAGCTTCACTGGCCAGAGTGACAGGTGCTGACAGGTGTTGAGGCGCTAGTGAATGGGGGGGGAGGAGGTTGGTGTTGAAGCCATGGCGACGCAAATGCACGAGGGATGGACGACCTGCGGCGACAGCCAATGGGGACCCAACATCACTGAAAAACAACTGATCGATACTGACTAGAAGCAAAAACACAATCTTCATTATTAACCAGGTCACGTGACGTACCAAATCACATGTTGCCAGATGCATTGAGAATAATAGAATTAAGTCAAAACGTTCTATCTCCAGATGATGGTTGGAGGCACCAATGTGGCTGTGTGTCATTCTTACACACAGCATCACCCACTCCACCTTTGCAACCATGGCAACGAGGAGCCGGAGAGGTCCTGCCGAGGATGAAGCTAAGGTTGTCCACAGGGGAGGGAGGGGAGCGGCGGTGGGTGGGGTGATGCGAGTCTGCTTTGTGCGCCCTTAGTGGCTGTTTCCTCTGATAGGATTCGGTGCGTTGATTTTATATGATTTTATATGAGGATGTTTCACAGGATTAATGGCAAAGGCAGCGTTCTCCCTAGTTTCATCATCTTACACAGAAAAAGTACCATGAAGACTCAATACAATATGGGCTTGTGAAAATGGACTTGGTTGATCATTTATTATTAGGGTCACATGACAAACAATAGACTAACAGTCACTTTTGTTAAAATTGCAAAATATAAAATAAACAACCTATTAAAATTCATTCAAATAAAGCCTTTATATGTAGAATACTTCAGTTTGTAGCACTGTTGCAATATTTAATTTATGATGCCTCAAAATTAGCATTAGCATTGAGACACAAACATCACCCTTTCTAAACACAGAAGTGTCCTCCGCTGAAGTATTCATTTTATTTGTGTACTTTTTAACATGTGGTAAGAGACATTCACCCACAACTCACAGCCCAATGCCTTATCTTTAAATATGTATTAATTTTAGCATGACTCAGCAAAACCAACAAACAAACCAACAAACAAACAAAAACATAGATATACAATTGGACATGAAGAAGTGACACTAACAGTGTGTCTGCCGGGCGCTGTTGTGCACAGAGCCTATTGTAATACAAAGGAAAACTCTAACCAAGGGGTCAGCAACCCGTAGCTCCGGAGCCGCATGCGGCTCTTTGATCCCTCTGATGCGGCTCAGTACAGTGGTCCCTTGTTTATCGCGGGGGTTACGCTGTAGAAATAACCCGCGATAGGCAAAATCCGTAAAGTAGTCAGCTTTATATTATATTGTATAAATATGCGTGTATTTCCCAGTTCCTTTGACCAAGGCACCTAGCGCCTTGCCTGGTTTACACCAGACCATATTGGAACGAACGAAAGCAGCCTGGGATTTCCCAGGTTACCTGGCGCCACTGCACTGTTGCGGGATTTGTTGGGGAGACAACTTGCGGGAGGGTTCTACAGCTCTGCACCATGCGCACTGGTCACACGGCTCCGGGAGTCCGGCTGGATGCACGAGGGGCATGGAGACATGAGTCACTGGCTCCGCAGGAAACGGCTCTTTTTGGGTCCAGAGAAGGACGCACTGGGGCTGAAAGCGGAGCCTGGTGGGGTTCGGACTGCTTCTCATTCAAACAAAGAACGCATCCATGCGCTCTCAGGTGTCATACTGGTCGTGATCGAACATTTAAATAAATTTGGCAAACTGAACGCATTCTGTACTGTACAGGAGACACGGCACGGAGGAGAATGACTGACAAAGATCAGAATGCAGAACACAATGTGCGTTGATATACTATAAAAAAAAATCTGCGAAACAGCGAGGCTGCGAAAGGTGAACCTTGATATAGCGAGGGACCACTGTATTTAAATAAATGTATTTTATTTTAGTTTGTTCATATTCAAAATATAATTCTATGGCACAAAGGCAAAAAAAGCCGTTATATGCAGTGTTATTTCATTTTAAATTTCAAAAGGGTTTTGTAGCTCCCAGTGTTTTCTTTACTGTGTGAAACGTGTCCAAATGGCTCTTTGAGTGGTAAAGGTTGCCGACCCCTGCTCTAACCCATTAGAGCTTTAAAGTCCATTGAGCAATGACTCCAGCTATAAGTCAAAATTGAGCATAGTTACAAAACATTATTTTTCTATTATTTGCTTAAATAAACCAAGAACATGTCATTTGGGAACTATATATGTCTTGGTTGTACATAAGCAAATAAAATAAAAGGGTTAGGGAGAAAGGCCTGCCACAGTAACTGATTTTGATAGTTTGATAGTAAACCATTTAAAATATCATTAAAAGGCCTGAGCTGCAAGAAATAAATAGCTAAATTAATAATTAGCCATACATGTTTGCCA
This sequence comes from Paratrypauchen microcephalus, assembly GCA_036785185.1. NCBI lineage: Eukaryota > Metazoa > Chordata > Actinopteri > Gobiiformes > Gobiidae > Paratrypauchen > Paratrypauchen microcephalus. Next base: position 5,526,559 of record JAVJIX010000021.1, on the reverse strand, counting down.
TTCAGCTCAAATCTTATTGTATTATTTATCTTAGTGTACAGCAAAAACACCCCAAATTTCCCCACTCATACAAAGAAAATGTATACAGCCCCAAAATATATTGTTCCAGCTTTCATATAGTGAATGAAAAGTTCATATAGTAATTATAGTGACAGGCCTATAGGGAGAGATGGTTCAGTATGAGGGAAAAAAGACAGTGTTAGCGTCATAGACTGTATATATAAGTGGACATAGCTAGCCGCTGCATCTTAAAATGTTTGTATTAACCCACTTTACATGATCCTGCTGTTTTTTTCCTGTTACTTTGTCCATCAAAAAAATTATTCATAATATAGAGCCTGGCACCATATTCACCCCTGTAACCGCTAGCATCGCAAGCTTCATTTGAGCGGAGCCAAACACTATGGGTGACGTCACACTCAGTCCACTTTTAGTCGCTTAGTCTATGGTTTGCAAAGTAAGAACATGCAAACTCTACAAACAAAGCTCATACAGGGACCAATGTGCCACCATTTACTTTTAGCCCATTCCGTAACTTGCAAAATGCTTTATGTCCCACCCTTTACATTTCCAAACCATTACTGGTCATCATGCTAGGGGTGTTTTACATGTATCTCTATGGCAGAGTGATCAGGATTTTCCATGGTTACACAATGCACACATTAGCAAACAGCCAAAAATGTGGTAAAAAATGTCTGAAAATTCAAGGAAAAAAATAGATTTAAACAACATGTTTTCAGGAGCCTGTGATCATTACGAGTGCTCATGGTCCTGTTTAGGTGATTTTACACAAAAAGGTTGTGACTATAATGTTACAGTTAGCATCACACCCCCGGGAATCTTGATGACATCATGTGCAAAGTGTCAATACATGCCCCGCAACACTAGCACACTTGCCTGGAAGAATCCATGACTCATCGCTGTACCAGCGAGTGAGTCTGGTAACGCTTGATCCACAGAATGCGCTGCGGTTGCGCGTAGACAGACAGCTAAGTGAACCAATCAGAGATTGCGCCATCTTGATTCAAAACTGAGGCGGAACTTCCGCTGCCTAAGAGTGACTTTGCGGGCAAGGGCGGGTGCACTGACGTCACCATCTTTGAACGAATCAGAATCGCGGAGTCCGTTTGTAACCGGAGTAGCGAGAGTGGATGGAGGGTGTCCAAATGGTATCGCGCTGTATAGGAAATACAGAGAGATATCATTTGGCTGGCCAGGTAACTAGCACACTACATGCTCACTTATGGGTTGTAAAAGACAGTGACAGACATGGTAGTATTGCAATATGGTGTATTAGTATACCAAAATCACAGCAACAGTACCAATGCCCTTCTGTGTTTGAGTGAACTTACAAAAAAATCTTCAACCTCAACAAATAAACACCTTGTAAACTCCACAAACAAGAATTGTTGTTAAGTTTGTGGGTTTATTACATTGAATTTTATTATGTTTGTGGACACTTACATTTGTGGGGCTAACACAGTATACAATAAAGATACCATGACCTCTCTGCACATAATATACGGGCTAATCAAGAACAAGAGCTAGGTCACGATAATTACTACATCAACTTATTGTGAAAAATATATGAAAGCTGGAACTATATATATATATATATATCTTCTCATTATAGATACAAACTAACTACTAAAGTGTTTTAATCTGCTACAGTATTTCTGTTTTGTTTTTTTACAAGCTTGTAGATTTAGAATAGTTTGTGTGGTTTAAATCTCCTCTAGGGTTATTGTATCAGCTGCATAAATTGGTTTCAATATAATCATTTATTGTCTATATTGTCTGTTTACTTCAGCAATATATCATACTTCAGCAGCTCACAATGAGTTGCTTTCGCCCTTTAGTTTTACCCTGGCATCTGGCACTACTGTTCTGCTGCTGTGGCACTTGGTCACAAGCTGCGTAAGCCCCATAAAACCTTGGGGACACTTAGGAACGCTGTGTAATGATGCTGATGAATAATCTGACTCCAATGGTTTTTATACTGCACCTCTGTAATATAATAATAACAAGATATTTTGCATAAAGTCTTATTTGCAAAGGTTTAAGGTGCATTGTGTAACTTTTCAGTTGGAGAGTCTATCAAATGTTTTTTTTCTCCATTCTCTGTAATAGTTCACAGTATGGCATTAAACCTATCATCATAGAGACCAGACCAAGTCACAGGTCAGATCTGGAGAGGCAACCCCAGTCACAGTCAGAATGCCTGTTTTTCTTGGTATTTTTGAGCTATAAAAACACCTATAATTTAATAAATGTAAAGTAGAGCTGTTTAATGTCATACTGTGGAACATTCCAGGCAAAGCAATGACATATCCATAAAAACAACCAAAGAGTTACACAGTGCACCTTTAAACTTAAAGGTTCTTTTGGTCTGTCGCCTGCTTGTCTCCATGGAGATGTTATTACTTTGCCACCAACCTTGGCGTCATCACTGATGAAAATATTAAGTTTGACAAGCAGATAATTGCAGTGGTTAAATCCAGTTTTTATCACCTGTGGCTTTTATCCAGACTCAAATCAGTTTTATCTTCTAGTGATTTGGAGCGGGTGATCCATGCTTTTATCTCTTCATGTCTTGACTACTGTAACGCCCTGTACACTGGTATCAGCCAAGCAAACCTGTCACGCTTACAGTTAGTCCAAAATTTTGTAGCACATCTTTTAACTTGCACATGTTGTAGAGAACACATCACACCTATTTTATCCTCATTGCACTAGCTCCTCATTTATTTTAGAGTTGATTTTAAAATTTTATCTTTTGTTTTTAAAGCACTTCATGGACTGGCCCCACCTCCAACTTATCGTTCCAAAAACTTTAACGAGACTGAAAAGCCGGGGTGACTGGGCCTTTTCTGTGGTTGGCCCCAAACTTTGGAACCCTCTCCCTCCTAACATTAAAAGCGCCTCTTCAGCCGATTCTTTAAAGGAAAAGTAACGTTATTTTACAATCTGAGCCTTCTTTCGGTAATAAAACAAGTCGTTTGACTCACCCATATCACGTTCGTGTCATTTGGAGCTGTTTGAAGAAAGTTATGTTGTGGCGTTTCTGTTAGCATTTGTTAGTATTTGTATTCGGGGCATTACTTTGCGGTCTCCAAATAACACAAACTTTAGCACTTTTCAAATCATAGAAGCCCGATGTCTTAATGAAAAATTTCGTTTGAAGCAAAAGTGGCCTGTAATCCGAGGTTTATCCATAGTTTTCAGCTTTGCGTTTCATGTTTGGGTCCCCGGAGCAGTCCACGCATGCGCACTGGCGTCCTCATCTACTCAAAACTATGGCTAAATCTCGGATTACAGGCCACTTTTGCTTCAAACGAAATTTTTCATTAAGACATCGGGCTTCTATGATTTGAAAAGTGCTAAAGTTTGTGTTATTTGGAGACCGCAAAGTAATGCCCCGAGCAAATGATACAGCACCATGTTAATGGATACGGGATCATTACTAGAACAGAACGGCTCAACATAAGTTCTGCGATACTGCTCCAATTGACAGAAAAATGCTATGGGTGAGTAAAACGACTTGTTTTATTACCGAAAGAAGGCTCAGATTGTAAAATAACGTTACTTTGCCTTTAAGTCCCATTTAAAACACACAATCTTACTCACTGGCTTTTAACACTGTGTGAGAATTGTGTGGTCCTCTGGCTTTTCTTTTATTGATTTTAATTTATTTGATTTTAATATATATTTGTTTTGTTTTATTGACTTGTTTATTTATTTTATGCTTCATGTTATTTAATGTGTTAATTTATATTGTGCCTACTCTGTGCAGCACTTTGGAGACTTTGTGTTGCTAAATGTGCTATACAAATAGAGTTGGATTGTATAGCATTAAACATTTTTCTGATTTTATTTTATTGAAAAAATACCTTAAAAACCTGCATTCTTACTGCTACTAGGGTCAACTCTTCACAGATCTGACCTGTAAATTGTATCTCCATGGAGATACAAGTTTATTCCCATACTGGAGTTGAACATTTCAGCCCAAAACAATAACATCTACATAGATACAAAGAGCTGATGGACCCTCTACCAGTAAAGTTACACAGTGCACCTTTAAACGTTTAAGCCAAATGTGCTTAAGCGATTGCATGACTCACTGTGACCATGTGGCTTGGACAAAATGCCACAGAGCTGCTTTGAATTTCATACATGCACAAATAGCAGAATGAAAGATTTGACTAAAACCCCAGTCCTCCCATAATTGAGGACTGCTCAGTGATGGGAAAAATATATATTAATATTTGGCTCATACTGAAAGTATGATTTGGTGAAAGATGCATATGCATGGCCAAAACACTTATGTCACTTTTGTAGTGGGGGTCTGCTAACTGCTTGTGGTCATGCTTTAATTTTGCCTGAAAGGCTATATTAATTATGGAAAATGTCTTTTTATTACTCAAAATTACCTTGAAAACTGTTCCAACTGTGAGTACTGCTCACCTCCCATTGAGATAGACAGTTGCATAATGCACCTTTAACCTATAGCAGAATAGACAAGATATAATTTGTAATGTTTTGTGATTAAGCCTGTCATGATGGAACAATAATATTGGGGCTTAATATTTATCATATGTACAATTTCTTTGTAGATTTTTTTTTTTTGTTGCCATTTTTAAGCAGTAAGTAAGCTTTGATCTGTAGAGTGTTGTGGTCCGTGCTCCCCTCCCTCCTTTCTTTCCCTGTGTGTCTTTGGGCGGAGTCTCCTGGCACTGATTCCCTACACCTGCTGGTAATCAACATCCACCTGCATTTAACTCCAGCCGACCAGAGAGACTACTTGCCTCGTTTTGGATGTTTTTTGTAACCAACCTGTTTTTCTGCCTCCAGTGTTCCCTGTTGCTCCCAGCCTGCTGCTTCCCGTCTCCAGCCCTGGACCACTCCAGCTCTTGCCTTGTTTCTGCCTACAACCTATTTTGTGTAATAAATCCACTTTCTTGATTTTTGCATTTTTGGTCTGCTGTCCATTTTTGGGTCTGTCCACTACTGCAGCGTAACATAGAGGGGAGAATAAACAAATCTATAGCTAATTATTGGTTCATTTATTTGTTGAAGCTGTCTTTTAATGATGCTGTCAATTTGAAAACTGGTTTATTGGGATTGTCCTGCTTTGTATCAGTGGCGTAAAATCATTTGTATATTATAGTTTATTGCAGTATTTCCCTGTAGTAATATATCTTGCTTCAAAATGTGTTATCATGACAGGCCTATTTGTGATTTATGTTTGGGTAAACACTATTTGACAAGAGGTCTTGCTCAAGGCTTTATGGAGCAAACAAAATCCCATATAATTCAGTTCTGAATTGTATTATTTTTTTCCAAGCATAACATGTGACCCAAAGCCCATACATTTAGTAACATCATGTCTTACTTCCAAAGATGAGAAGTGAAAATATCAGCTGTCAACACATTTGTACATTGGTCTAGCACTTTTTTCTTTTACAGTATATTAAACAGGTCATCTTTTTTTTTGTAACATGAACCCAGTGGCAGTCTACAGTGCAGCTCACAGAATACCATGCTCAGTCTATTACATTGCCAGCTCCTACAGAATTTTGCCTGCGTGATCCATCAGGTTTGGGACCCTGAAAGAAAAACATATTGAGCTGAAATACGGGAAATGGGCTAGAGCCAGTTTGTCGAGATTTGGGAAAAAAAAAAAAACTGCAGTGAAGGAGGATCAAATGAAGATAGGAAAATGTAGATGAGAATGTCATTGGTAACTGCACCTGCAAGTAAATATATGTGAATCAGAAACAGATCTACCAATGAAGTGATCTTTTGCAATGGTAAAGAAGCCAACAGAAACAAAGGATGAATTGCAATATTATGGGAGCATCAGTTTGAATGCTGCAATTAGCAAATGGCTAATGCTGCAATCATTTAGGTAATGCAATGTTTTATGGAAAGAATAAAATATCTTTTCTCCATGGGGACGGTATAAGCTGCCAACTCTCGTTTAGACTTATTAGTTGGTTCATATTTCAAAGTAGTCTCAAATGCTTGTCAACTTGTTAATAATGTGCACTTTCAGTGCAAAATGAATCACATTATTTTTCATGAGAATAACATTTTAAAGCAAAAAAGGAATGTACAAAAATGTTAAAAGCTTTAATTATTTCATGGTAATTTAAAAAATGCAATGACTACAATGACTCCACATGACTAAAATTTTCATTATTTAACCCTAAAAAAAACACAAAAATTTATACTTCTCCTGAGCTGAACCCTTGTGAATTAAAGGTGCATTGTGTAACTTTTCTGGTGAAGGGTCCATCAAATGCTGTTCTCCATGGTGACGTTATTGCTTTGTCTGGAATTTTTCACTGTATGGTACTAAACCTTTCTATCTTCATAGAGACCAATCAGACCTAGTTGCAGGCTAGATCTGTGGAGAGGTGACCCCACTCACAGTCAAAATGCCTGTTTTTCTAGGCATTTTTGAGGTATAAAACTACCTATCATTTAAAACATGTAAGGTAGAGCTGTTTAATGTCATCCATAGAAACAAGCAGGTGACGGACCCCCAAGCAAAAAGTTACATAGTGCACCTTTAGATTAGGATGACCTGGTATATCTCTCACTTGGATCCTATATAAATGTATTGGACCCTGAGTGAACGTCCACATGAAAAACACTGAAACACAGAAAGTTATTATTACACTTTTTTACCTGTTATGTAGTTATGTAAAAACAAAATTAAATCCTAGTGATAAAGATTCATGATTCAAAGATTTTTGGCACAAACAACACTACAGCCCCTTCTTGTTTTGAACACCACTTTCGGCTAAGTGAATTTCAAGAAGCTCATCAAAAGTAATATTAAAAGGCTGCTTTACTTTTAATCAAAAGATGTGTTGCCTAGGAGGAGAGAAAATGACTAATACATCAACGTGGAGGATGCCAGCTCCAGATTAAGGTGGCCCTGTGGGAAACAGGGTCTGCTCTAACGACTCCTTATAAAATATGAACCCACATCTGCCATCCTCACAAGTGTCAGTGATCTATTACACCAGCTCCTTGTGTGGCACTTCAGCCCTGGTGAGGAAATAAAAACATCAAGCCTCAAATTTACTGTATGCATGTGGAACACTCACGAAAAGTAAAGGGAAGGTTAAAATTGTCTATAAAACACAAAGTTATAGACAATCAAATGTAATTTTCAACACAATAAATAGTTTTTCTATTTTTTGTATGAGTTCTGTTAAAGGCCATTCTAAATCTATTAAATCCTATAAATCTACATGTATATATCCTATAAACTTTTACTCATGTTGTTACCTCATCAAAAACATGAGTTTTGCGCAAAATGCTCCATTCCACCTTATGTCATAAAGCTGTAGTTTGCAAGTTAACAGCTATGTTTTACAATTCCACGGCTAGAATTATCCAAATGATTCTACTGAGGGTGTATGGAGTTTAAAAACATAATGGAGCACTTCCTGTATTACCAAATGACATCACAGGGTGGAACATTATAACATAGATCAGAAAATAGCAAAAGCATAATGGGGGCCTTTAAGGAAAGCTCAAACTTTATCATATTCATGCGTTTCTAGTACTGATACCTGCCTACCTGAGAACTCTGCCTTTCGGCTCAGCTCCCTCTTCACTACAATGCTCTGATATAGCAACCACATCACTGCCGACGCTGCACCGATCCACCTGTCAATCTCACGCTCCATCCTCCCCTCACTCATGAACAAGACCCTGAGATACTTGAACTCCTCCACTTGAGGCAAGGATTCATGCCACATTTTTCCGGTCGAGAACCATGGCCTCAGATTTGGAGGAGCTGATCCTCATCCCAGCACTTCACACTCGGCTGCAAACCACCCCAGTGCACATTGGAGGTCTTGGTCCGATGAAGCCATCAGGACAACCTCATCTCCAAACAGCAGAGATGAGATCCTGTGGTCGGTCCCTGAACTGGACCCCCCTCTGGCCCCTGACTGTGCCTAGAAATTCTGTCCGTAAATATAATGAACAGAACCGGTGACAAAGGGCAGCCCTGGCAGAGTCCAACATGCACCGGAAACAGGTCCGACTTACTACCGGCAATGCGAACACAGCTCCTGCTCTGGTCATACAGGGACCGAATAGCCCTTAGCAAAGGGCCCCGGAACCCATACTCCCAGAGCACTTCCCACAGGACCCCATGAGGAACACGGTCGAATGCCTTCTCCAGATCCACAAAACACATGTGGACTGGTTGGGCAAACTCCCATGAACTCGCACGAGCACCCGATGGAGAGTATAGAGCTGGTCCAGTGTTCTGCAACCGGGACGAAAACCACACTGCTCCTCCTGAATCTGAGGTTCGACTATCGGTCGGATTCTACTCTTCAGTACCCTGGAATAGACACACCCTCTGGTCTCCCTTCTTAAACAGAGGGACCACCACCACAGTCTGCCAGTCCAGAGGTACTGTCCCCGACCGCTACGCGATGTTGCAGAGACGTGTCAGCCAAGACAGCTCCACAACATCCAGAGACTTAAGATACTCAGGGCGAGTCTCATCCACCCCCGGGGCCTTATCACCGAGGATCTTGTTAACCACCTCAGCGACTTCAGCCAGGGTGACGGACAAGTCCGCCTCTGAGTTCCCAGCCTCTGCTTCCTCCTGAGAAGACGTGACGGTGAGAGATCCTCAAAGTATTCCTTCCACCGTCCGATAACATCCCCAGTCAAGGTCAACAGTTCTCCACCCACACCGTAAACAGTGTTGGTGAAGCACTGCTTCCTCCTCCTGAGGCGTCGGATGGTTTGCCAGAACTTCTTTGAGGCCGTCTGATAGTCCTCTTCCATGGCCTCTCCAAACTCCTCCTAACCCCGTGTTTTAGCCTCTGCGATTGCCTGGGCTGCAGTACGCTTGGCCCACTGGTACCTGTCAGCTGCCTCACGAGCTCAGTAACTGTTGACAGCTTATTATTAGAATCAAACATTAGCATAAACCGTACACATTTCCCATCTCAAAATATCTTGTTTATTTTATTTGTAAAGGTGCTCACTCAAAATGATGCCAACAAATCTATTTAAAACTCCATAGACTGATCTCAGACTGATGAATTTGCTTTCCTTTCCAAGACGATCACAAACTCTAATTATTCATTGACTCATTCAGTGACTAAAAATAATGACAAGCAATGAGCTGGACTAACAGTTTTGAGAATGGATCAGTATGTGCAAAAATATGATATTAGAAAATGTACTGTTTTCCACGGAATCAGGAAAAGAAGATACATTTTTAGCTGGTACTTATGGATGAGCATATGGACACATTTTTTAATTGTCTATATAACAATGATTATTAATTTTTTGCCAGTTATCAGGAATGTGAATATTGTGTGGGAAGAAAACGACAGTCTTCAGAACTGATGACCCTACCTGTTGAGCTGCACTGAGCTTTTACTATTATTGCATTAATTGTGCTTAAATTGCCCCTGGGGGCAATTAAAGTGGCACTGATTGGTTGATCCAGCACCAAAAGAGGGCTTGGAAGAGGTGTACGCTCCTTCTCCCCCCATTCAGCTACTTTCTCTCGTCGAGGAAAGTTTTTTGGTCCAGGAGCTCCAGGCACTTTGCAGTGACCTGATCATGCTGGGGGTGCTCCAAACAGTTCATCATTAGAGATACATGTAGGGGTTATCATGGTGATACAATGCACACATTAGCAAAAAACTGTCAAAAAAGATTGTCTGAAAGTTTAAAAAAATACAAGATGGATTTTGATTTTGATTTCTAATTTGAGAGAATAAGAGAGCTTCAAACATAGCAGTGTCTACAGTTAGCATCACAGCCCCAGGAATGTGACGACATTAGCTGCAAAGTGTCAATAAAAGCTCAACAGGTCCAGGTAAAGGAAGAAGGAGAAAGATCACTTACAGGAGCATTTTGAGCCCCATAAAGACATCCACTGTCTATACAACACTGTAAAGCACAAGACCAACCGCAGACAGGAACTCACCTCTACCAACAGGGCCCTGGTTAAACTGGAAAATAAATGTAAAGGTCCCATGGCATGAAATTTTCACTTTCTGAGGTTTTTGAACGTTAATGTGAGCTCCCCTACCCTGTTTAGCCCCCCCCCCATGGTTAAAAGTTGCGAAATGTCTAAACTGAGCATTTGCGATCCTTTTCTGCGTTACAAAAAATCGGAGCTCAAACAAGCCAGTTTGAACAAGGCACCTTATTGACGTCAGATCGAAAAAAGAAATGCAAATGCAGTTCCACCCCCGTCTGTCTGAACTCAGCGTCTCTGTAAATCACGCCCAGAGAGTTTGGACTGCGAATGTGCTAGGCAATGCGAAATGCATTTTTTAAATTTGCCTGGAGGCACGTGCAAGTGTTTCTAGGCTCGGAAGTCCTTTATCTGAGCCTCTGGACCTTTGAACAGCAGTGGTTTAATTTTATTTTATGTGGAAATGTGTTTATTTTTCAATGGAACGCTTCAACTCTCTCCCCCCGTGCAAAAACAAGGAAATGGATCAGAGAGCGCTCAGAGCAGAGAGCGGAGCGTTTGGCCACGCCCCCACCCTCTACTACTGGCCAGCTCTTTTCTCCTCATTTGCATTCAAGCAACAACACCCATTATAGAGTGTTCAGAGTCAGAAAAATTACTCTTTCTCAGCTTATCTCTGTTTCTCATGCACTGTGAGAGTTGATTTTGAAGTATTACAGTATTACAGTATTAGGGAACCATTAAGGAGCCATATAAAAGCATCAAGAACTACCATGTCATGGGATCTTTAAAGACCAAAACACACAAGACCATAGAAGAGCTTCAGAAGGAGACAACACAGAGTCCACAAGATCTTTGTCACTGATGGGTGAAGTTGATTGGATTTGTGCCAACACTACAGCACAAAAGGAAAAGGCAGTTCTCGAGACAACAAAAGAAGGAGAAGGAAAGAGCTATCCAAGAAAGTATGGGAGTTGTACTGTATGTATATAATATATCGAAGGGGATTGTGGTAAGCCTGAGCATTAGGAAGTAGGGTATGGCAAGTTACCAAGATGAAGATACACAAGAAACTAACACCAACCACCTCCAAACATAAAACCTTACCCCGGAATTAAATAGAAACAAAAAACATAGTATGTGTAGTATTATGCAGCAATATAAATACTATGTTTTGGTTAATGTTCAAGTTTACTTTACTCATTTAATCAACTTTAATTTTCTTGAATTTCCTTTAGGGTCAATAAAGTATCTCTCTTTCTCTAATACAAAAATGGAACATTGCAGTAATAAAGCTTAACACTTTTCTAATGATTTTTGCTGCTGTTTTCATATTAAATTATCACATAGAATTTAAGCAATATTTAAATTTTGCATATCTTCATATCAACAATATCAATTTCATCAGTATTTGAAAATATTTTCCATCTACAGGTACTTCAGTCTCACATTTTCCTCTACAGTTCTACCTAGGCAAGCATAAACGCCGCTTAGTACTCCCATGCATGTATAATAGTATTATGTATAACCATTTGCCTCAGAATTCTCAATGTGCAAATTTGTTAAACAGCACAAAAAAAAGTACGCCTCGCGGATTTAGCAAAGTTTGACATTTTAAACAACAGCTGAATAATCCATTTTGTTTTTAAACTTTGCCTGTGAACTGCCCGCCAAATCGCTTCACCTTTTACTCCAACCAGTACACAAAATAGAGCAAGAATAGACCAAGAATGAAAACGTCAATACAGTTAGGGTCAGAAAGTCTGCCTCAAACCCCAAGTGTGGGTGAAATGTCATCTGAGCTCCCCGTAAGCAAGCCCGCAACAATTAATTAAGGATCTTTCTATCTCCAGGGAAGTCTGCAAAGTAGTAAGGTATAGTTATACACTCCAAGGTTTGCAACTATTAATCAAGTCAATATGCACACATTTATATAAAGAGGGTAGGCAAACAAAGACGGAGAGAGGCACTGCAAACAAATTCAATTGTGTTTGCAAAAATCTAATTCAGAAAGTCCTTCAATTTTAGACGCGGCGAATAATATCTCTCCCCCAGTTTATTCACAGGAACCAGGGGATTGGACAAACAAACTGCATAATCATAAAGGTAAATATCAGGGAAAAATTAAATTAAACCAGAGGCATTTACAAGTCAATTTTGCTTGCCTTTCCCCGGAAGCCGTATAAACAGGAATAGCTTGTGGTAACTTTGCACACAGTGGTTCCAAAAGGATTTTTTTTCCCGAATTGGTCTCCCCATCTCCTGAGGCAAAAAGGCAATTTCATGCTCGAGCACGACTCCAGGGGACATCAGGACTGGAGGTGACCCCAAGGTTAACACCACAAACCTCATAAATAGAAAAAGAAACAGGAGTGGCAATGGTAAGAGTAGTAGTAGTAGCAGTAGTAATTGCAGCTTGGGGCTAGGGCAGCGGTTTTCAATTTTCACAGTCAACTAAATGAGCATATGGATAGCATACGATTTACCTGACCAGCCAGAAGCACACATTTTGACAAAACTTTACAAAGACAAATTGATTTGGAGCCATATCCTGTCTCCCTGGTTTCAGAGGGCGTGATTGACAGGTAAATTAACCAATCAGAGAGATGCGTGCTCCATTCACATCAAAGACAAGTGTGGCTACTTACAGATAAAAAAGAAAAATCTACATAAAGGACAGAGAAATGGTGTGGATTTTTACAGAATCAACAATCAAAGCACCAAACTATTACAGTGGTACCTCACCTTACGAAATTAATTAGTTCCAGAAGTGGTTTCATAACGTGAAAAATTCGTAAGTTGAGTAGCTATTTCAATGGAAAAAGCCTGATTCGTTCCAAGGCCCCGATCCAAGTTTTTTTTTTTATAGTGTAACTTTTTTTTTTATAGTGTAACATTGTGTTCTGCGTGTTTCTCACATTTGTCTCTCGTTTAAACACTCAAACTTTCATAGATTTTCAACAAAATTATTAATAGTGAAGTGTGGGAGGAAGGGGGAGGGGGGAGAAGACTGCGCTCTGACACGTGTGATAGCGCAGCATGACCCGGCGCGGAGCTGACAGCAGGTCTAGACCAAGGTCTAAACCTGGACTGGACCAGGACTAAACCTGGACTAAACCTGGACTAAACCTGGACTAAACCAGGACTAAACCAGGACTAGACCAGGTGGATTAAAGCAGCGAGGAGGGGACTGCACGCAGTCTGAGCTCATGAACGCATGAATGAGACCCATGCAGAGGTGGGCTCCTCCTGGTTTAGTCCAGGTTTAGTCCTGGTTTAGTCCAGACCACCAGGGCTCCTCCTGGTTTAGTCCAGGTTTAGTCCTGGTTTAGTCCAGACCACCAGGGCTCCTCCTGGTTTAGTCCAGGTTTAGTCCTGGTTTAGTCCAGACCACCGCGGCTCCTCTAGACCTCCTCTAGACCTGGTCAGGTCGCGCCGGGTCATGTGCGCTATCACACACGTGTCAGAGCGCAGTCTTCTCCCCCCTCCCCCTTCCCCCCACACTTCACTATTAATAATTTTGTTGAAAATCTATGAAAGTTTGAGTGTTTAAACGAGAGACAAATGTGAGAAAAGTTTAAATCTAGTCTGAGAAAAGCGTATAATGTGTGTGGCTGAGCGCGCATTATTTGAATTTTTGAGATTTCGCGTTTCGTAACTTGAATTTTCTTTCGTATCTAGAGACCAAAATTTACCGTGAAGGCGTTTCGTAACTTGAAATTTTCGTTTGTTGGGTCATTCGTAAGGTGAGGTACCACTGTACTTATAAGAAGTTATATCTTTTGTTCTGAATGTTACAAGAAATGTGATACAAATCAGTAACTGAATTACCTAAAAAAAATTTCACACTCTACGGTCCTGTTCCAGACCCTTTTGGAGTTGAATAGAATGCAGAAGGGACTGGCTGATCAGGCAAGCACCCCTGTGTGTACCTAACCTGTGAAATCCCAGGCTGCTTTCGTTCGTCCCGATCTGAAACAGCCTGGCAACGAGGCGAAGCGAGCTCTCCTGATTTGGGGAGCCAATCAGAGAGCGGGGAGGCGTGGAAAGACGGTGACGCGTACTATGCAACAAACGGAAACTTGTAGTTTGAACTGACAACTGACATGATTGGCTATGGGCTATGTATACGCCAAATAATAGACATTCGTAACGCCAAATAAACATCTGTTGGCAATCGTAAACCACACCTCCGCTACGAGATATTTAGTAGGTGGCTCCCAGACCATATATCACTTGTGATATGGTCCGGTGTAAACCAGGCAAGTGTGTGCCTATAGAACAGGGGTGGGCAATTACTTTTTTCCATGGGGCCACACGATTATATTAATTGTATTTCTATATAAAAAGCAGTAAATAGCATTGTTTTGACAAGCTGATAAGACTGGTATATGTTATGACTAAGCAATGAAAAAGTAAGGTTGCATTACAAAAAATGTCCTAAAAAAAACACCTCTAAAATGAAACCAACACAGCTTTAGTCCATAATTTGCATCATTTTATTTTGTAATTCCAAATTATCTTAAACGGGCTTATTATCTTAAACGGGCTGGTCAGAGTCAACCAAAGGGCCGTATGTGGCCCGGGAACTGTACAATGCCCAGGTTTGCTATAGAAAGTGTTGCTGCTGGCACATATACCCTCTAGCTAAACTAATCTGTCAATTCTCAGTGTGACTGGGATTAATAATTCAAGGGTACAGCATTGCAGAGTTGACAGCCAACAGTCAACCCTGGTGACATTTGAAATAGTATCTGCAAATAACATGCAGAACTAACCAAGCTCAAAAAACAGACTTCATTGAACGCATCCTCGCAACAGATTCAACTGGAGATCGCTAATTCCAAAATGCAAATGTGGGTAATAGATTGTAGATGTTGTCAAGTGACTGTTGATGCATTTTGAAATTAATCTGCTTGAAGAAGCTTAGATGTGCCATTTCAATCCATCAGGAAAGTGCACACCCGCTGTAGCCACATAACCCCTCATCCAAAGAGCTGCTCCTAAGTGGCTTCTTCCTCCCTTCTGGCTTCACTGGCTGCCAAGACGACAGGGAGCAGCGGACCAGTACCGGTGCTTAAAATGCAATTTGAGGAAAAGTTTTGACTGGTATTAGGGCGTTGTGTGTTTATATCTTAAGTTGATCAAAGCAGATGCTAGCTCTTAGAGGAAACTGGAGAGCGTGGCAGGTTATATTGTATGTGCATGATTCAGCAACAGCCTAAATCCACACACCTGGTTAAATAAAGAGTATTGTTAGACTGGCTAATATGCCCTTGGAGGTTCAATTACCATTAGGTCTTGTTTAGTATAATGGAATAAGGTTTTGTGTTCAGTTGAAAAGCTGCACAGTTTATCATCTTGAAATTATGTCAATTAAAGATTCCGAATGTCAATTTTGGTCATTAAGATGAATTGCATGGTGTGAGCATATTGACATGAGATAAACAAAGCAATATTGTTTTTTCTATTGAACCACAGTGCCCAACACTGAAATCTGAACATTTGGAGCAGCTTGGGTAATTTAAAAACGAAAAACACTTTGTCTGTCTAATAAATAAATACATACGGATGTGTTTGTCAGTGCCTTCAATCAATCAGTACGTGAAATGATCAGATTCAAGAGAGTGCCTAGCTTTCTAATGTATCGTTGTGCTTTATTATGGAGACATCAACCTAGAAGTCTATGCATAATGTATAAATAGTATTTTGTCTATGGTTTTGTAAAGTAATAGTCATTTGGAAAGAGTGATATTAGGCTTACATCCTCGTCCTCTCTGATGCATTTCTTTCGGTATTGCACGTGCAGTCTGCCGTCGACGTGGGGCTGAGGGGTCCTGGCCGCGTTGTCCTCGTCCACAACCTGTCCTCCCAGGAGGTGACTGGCCTCAGGTGGGTGCGGGAACGAATTAGCGGTATTAATCTTCCCGCTGAATCTCTGGTACAAAGAAGCCATAATAGTCCTGATAATACAACTTAAAACATGACAGAGCCAAAGAGGCGCGATCTGATCTTATCTGCGAGAGGAGCGCTGGCACACGGACAGGTCTTCCAGTCTCTTCTCAGACAGAGGAGATGACAGTTAGTAAATAAACGCCAACCGATAGTGATGGCCCCGTGTGCAAACGAAACAAAGGTAGTTTCCGTTTAGATTAGTCTTGACGCGCGGCACAGCGATGGGCTATAGGTGTCAATAGTTGTCTAGTCAGTATTCATAACACGTTGTCTCTCCTCTTCAGTTTCCCGGTGTCTCCTTGCTGAGAGAGATAGCGGGCGGATGAGTTCCCGATCACATCCAGCCGGTCCCCCACAGACGCCAGCGCTGATTGTCCGCTTAAGACAAAAGAGCGCCAGATAATGTTTCAACACTTTGGGCGTTTGTTTTGGCCGTCCTCACGCGCGAGGAGAGTGTGAAGGACGAAGAGAGAAAGAGGAAGAGAGGGAGAGAGGGAGAGAGGGAGAGACCGGGGATGTGCAAGCAGACGCGCTGTGCATGTGAAGTGACCAAGACTGGGGACGGCTTTACAGTGGAGCTGTCAACATGCCATGAAACACCCGACCACATCTGGACATCCCCTTACACATAACTGTATTCCTGCATCCGTCTGCGGTCTAAGAAAGGCCATGACATTTTGTCTGGGGTGATTGGTCCCCAGGACGGCGCTCGAGTGCCTCTCTGTGGCGTCTTGGATAAGGACAAGCTGACCTCTGTACATCATTATCCAGGTGCACAGCGTGCATTCTGCGGAAAAATAATACCACGTTGTCAAAGCCTGTGGTGGATTATTTTACATCTAAAGCATAACGATGAAAACCTGTACCAATAATACACTTCATCTTCTGAACAAGTGTGCACTATATCAAACCATCAATTCATGGACAATCAATTGGGTAAATCTACTACAATTTATGATGTAGTCAAATCTATTGCTTCTAAAGAATACATTAACATTTATAACATAGTTATATGACCATTCATTCATTCATCTTCTTCCGCTTTTCCATTTTCTGGGTCGTGGGGGCATCAGTCCAAGCAGTGTTCTGCTGCCCAGAACACAATGCACCAGCCCCCATGAATCCTCCTGCAGGTGGTGGGTCCACAGGAGGAAGGCTCACGTCACAACAGGCCTTGATGTATCTTCTACCAGTGTCCGCAGACACTGGGGGCAAGGTGGGGTTAAGTGTCTTGCCCAAGGACACAACAGCAGCGCTCATGTGTGGGAGCTGGGATCACACACGGTCAACCCGTCAAGAGCGGGATTCGAACCGCCAACTGCCGCCCCATATGACCATTCTTTTCAAAATCACAGGCAATATGACCATCAAAATGTAAATGCAAGGAAATCACTAGCCTGACATCTAGTCTGTCGAGTTTAAAATAATTTAAAATAAATACATTTGGTCTCAAGATGATAAAGGTGTTTTGAAAAATGTTAAGTGTATTCAATATTTGTTTTGAAAACCAAAAATATGTTTTTGGTACTCAGTATCTCCTAGGTCCAAGGGCCACTTTAAAAACAGGTCTTTATTGGTGGCACGGTAGCTGAGTGGCTAGCACTCATGCTTCACAGCTAGAAGGTTCCGGGTTCGATCCCCGGGTCGCCCAGGCCTTTCTGTGTGTGTTCTGTGTGGAGTTTGCATGCATGGTCTGGGTTTGATCCCCGGGTCGCCCGAGCCTTTCTGTGTGGAGTTTGCGTGTTCTCCCCGTGTCTGGATGGGTTTCCTCCGGGCACTCCGGTTTCCCCCATCAACCCAAAAAAAACATGCTCCAGGTAAAATCCTCCAGCTTAGGTCCTGACCAAGCCGAGCAATAAGATCATGGAGATGGGTCCCCGGGCGCCTGAAAGACGAGCTGCCCACTGCTCCTGAAGGATGGGTCAAATGCAGAGAAATAATTTCCCTACAGGGATGAATAAAGTCTTCTTCTTTATGTTGTACGGTAAGCTGAAAGCATCTTAAAGCTCATCTTCATTTGTCCCAACTACTTATAGTTTAATTCTTACTCCATATTTAAACACTATATTTCTGATATGATTTTTCATGCAGCTACAATCTCCACCAAAGCTAGTGATGTCCTATATTGTACCATTAGCCCATCAGCACAGCCTTTCTCATACTTACACATGATTCATCCTTTGTACATCAACTGGGGCCAAGGCACTGCTGCTATCTTGAAATTGCCCAATATTGGCTTATATGGTGCAAAAGGAGCCCCATATATTCAAGTGGGTGCCATATTTTGTCTTGAATGCCAGTAGCGAACATCCCTCAGCCATCTCGCGGTGACAACTCAAACTATCACTCCACCGGGACACCAAAATGAATTGCGGGAAATGGGCCATCTTCACTGGGGTTGGGACTTCAAAGCACAGTGCTAAAGTACAGCTCCACACAGCCACACGCATTCTGTTGTTGAGGCATCTGTCATCATGGATGCTAAAAGTGAGCAGAACATGACAGTAATGGCTACAGAAATGGTCCATATTCAAGTTTAAACAATAAGAGGTTTTCAATAGTGTTCTCCACTGTACTGTATGCAACTATCTAACTTTTTAGCCAAAAAAAGACTAGAAAGCATTTTTTTTTTCTATTTTGATGTTCTTACTGAGAGCGGACTTGCATCTTCACAAACCTGACTGTTTTTTGGCCCTTTCCATTTCTATGGAATCATGGAGGTGACGTGCAACCTCTAAAAAGTTACATACTTTACGATTAAAGGACCAATATTATGCTATTTTCTGATCTATGTTATTATGTTTCCTCATTACAAACATACCTGCATACCTGGTGTTTTATTTCCCCATTGTGGGACAAATAAAGGATTATCTTATCTTTCATTCACACGTTTAACACATGAACCCTGCTATACTTATAATTCTTTTCTCAAACAAAAAAACATCCATATGATGTCATGTGGTAATACAAAAAGTCTATTTTTAAACTCCATACATCTTCACTAGAATCATTTGGATAATTTCATCCCTGGAATTGTCAAACTCTATTGAACTAAATGTAAAAGGTAGCTGCTAACTTGAAAACTACCACTCCATGACATCACAAGGTGGAACAGAACATTTTGAGATGTTGACACAGACTAAAAATGAAGGATTACTCAAACGTGTGGAATGAAACAGAACACAATAGTATCTGATGAGGTAACAACATTCAAGCATGCCAAAGCTCACAAGAGTCAGTTTTGTGTAACTTAAGATCTTTAACGAATGCTGACTTTTTCATATCATTATAAAGACTAGGGGGGCATTGATTCATGGCAAGAATTCTTAATGTTACTGCTATAATAATGGGATATGTATCTGGAATACCAAATATTGATTTCAAAAGGTTTAGGAAAATCATTTGAAAACAGAAGCACATACCATTACTACTTTTAATTAAGCCTGTCTGTATGCTTCCTGTCTTCACTTCAAATCAATTTTCCATGGCTTTGGGAAACTATTCATAAATTAGTTGTATCCATTTTGTTGAGGGTTTTGCAATTTAATTTCCAACAAGATTTATGGCACGCACCAACCATTGCACCGACAGCTTCCTCTTCCTCCGACGCTAGCTTGGGTCCCTGTCATCATTTGTTTCTCTAGTTCATAAATGCCTTTTCCAGGGTATGCACGCTCAAGGGAAATAGGTCCGATAAACTTGACAACCATCCAGGCCACTCTGATAGATGCCCCCCAATCTCGTCACCTTGTTGGCGTAGCTGTTGTGAAACGGCTGGCTGCCTTTAACGTGCCCCCCGGAGCTCGGGCTCAGCTTGACTTCCCCATATCACCGGCTCGCAGATACAGGGGCCGACTGGAGCCCTGTCACAAAGATCACTGCCTCACGGCTCGCATTGCAGAGAGAACTGTGAAAAGCCCTGTAATAACCAGTGTAATGAAGATGATTTGTGCTGCATGCGTAAAACCTCTGGGGGAATGTGAACGGCGCCTTCACACCTACTGTAGATACAATATGCAGCTGGAACACACAGAGAGGTGATCGTATATGCAAGCAAATAAAAGTGGTATTTCACACTCACAAGGGACGAATGAGGCAGTGAACATTGGTAAGATTTTTTCATAAGATTTTTCCATTGGCCTTCACGTCTATGTACACAATGCAATGTTTTCAAGATAAGAAAAAATTCAATGTAATAAAATGTTTGCGTAAGAGACCAGTGCAACCTAAAGTGACTTTTTGTTTAGCTTTGTTTTAGATTTAGTATCATAAACTCTCACTAAGATGTAGATGGTATGACTGCATCCAATTTAGCAATATTGTTTACAAAAATGGCATGAGAGGCTTTTCGAATGATTTTTCTAGCTATATGAGTTAAACAATCAAAACCACTAGCTGAATTTTGAACTACAGCAAACGTAACAGTTATGAATACCAATTAAACATATTGGATACATACATACATACATAACAAAAGAACAGACTGAAGTTGTCAGATTATTGAGACGTAAACAGCAAAATGTATTCTGGTTTCTTTCTGTTCTTCTGCTCACACCTGTGCATGTTTTAATGACGAAACTATTGCAAAAGAGGTAAAAATACAGCAAAGACAAAGATTAAAGATAAAGTGTTGTTCAAAATATTTTACTCTGACTTCCAAATACCACATAGACATGCAACAGATCTAATAATATCTGATAGTAGTTCTACCAGTCAAATGTACCAGGCCTATAATCAATCAATCAATCAATCAATATTTATAAGGCGCTTTTCATACAAAATTGTAACACAAAGCGCCCTACAGTGGTCAAGGATTAGAAGATTGACCTTATTTGATCTCGCACAGGAGAAGTTGTTTCTATATTTGACCCGGGGACCATCCCCATGATTTTGTTTTGTTATTTAGGCTTTGGTCAGGCCCTAAGCTGGAGGATTTTACCTATGGCGCATGTTTAGGTTGGTGGGGGAAACCGGAGTACCCGGAGGAAACCCACCCAGACACGGGGAGAACATGCAGTCTCCACACAGAAAGGCCCGGGCAACCCGAACCTTCTTGCTGTGAAGCATGAGTGCTAGCCACTCAGCCACCGTGCCGCCAGGAAAAAAAAAAACAAAAACAGCAGCAAGAGGAACAGCAGCAACAACAACATAATGAAATATAATAAATAAATGTATGTATGTTATTTCTTCTTCTTGCACAATGCTCCATAAATTGTAAAGGTAGGGAATGTGGCTGCGCTCTTGCTGTTTAAAAAAGAAAATAAACTACAATCACAACATTAAAGACTCCACATGTCTGACTGTATGTCCCCATGACGCACTTTAATGCTGATATGCCCTTTATGCTGCTGTTACTGTTTATTATATATGAGCTGCGCTGAATGTCTTTATTGTGCTAATGTTTACACTGGTCTTATTTATGGGGTTATTTATGGGGTATCGCTTGCACTTTACATCGAAATTATGCAGTGTTTGATGCTCTTAACATAATTTCATTGATTCTCTCTGACAATGTTATATGATAATATTAAATCTTGAATCTTGATCTTCAACTGCATACAGTATAGGCACATACACGTTTTTCTTATTCTCAGTATATGTACAAGCTCAGAACCTTTGTAATTCTCTCACTGAGCTACACTAGCACTGATTCAACACCGGATCAGAGAGTCCTTTCATCATTTTTTTAATCATTTCTGGTTTTAGCCATAAGAATTGTCAACCCAAATGTGATATATTTTACTAAATTATTTTATGACAGCACTACAATTTTGATGTTTGCTCAGAGAGAGAAAACCTGTTTATGCAATACACTTGACATATTGGTTTAACCCATATTAAATTTGCACAAGTGGTGGTTTAACAAAGAAATACTGTTGCTAAAATGTGTTTGGTTTTTAAAAATAGTGATATATTGCAGAATTTCATGTGCATTATATTGATTATGATGTATATTGCCATTGTCATACCTTGATAATATCGTATCCCTGTGATCCCCACACCTAATTGTGGCTGTATATAATGTTTGCACCAGGAGATAACCGAAAAGTAAAAGCATTTTCACCACAATGTAGCCCAGCTGTATTAACTAATGATCATAGTGGTATATTGAATTTTCCATAATCTCAATTCATAACTGTTGTCTGTACGGTAAGCACCAGAGGGTCACAATATTGAGTGTGCAGCCCATGTATGATTCATAATGTTTATAAATGATGTAATAGCCGACCATCACAATGTGCAGATTTATTTTTCTATATTAGCAGAATTACCAATGGAGACCAACTTGTTTCCATCAGCCTCCTACACACTGCATCAAAATGACACAAAGTAATTAGACAGAAGAGCAAACAGATCAATCAGTCAATGCTTCCAATTGGGATCACTGTTATATTTAATTTCCTCTGAACATTGCTCAGTTGAATAATTACAGTAACTGCTAATACGCTCAAATTTGGTTAGTGGACAAAGTTATGATCTTTTCCCACTTTCCATTTGCTCTTTTATTTTGAATTATCTGACTACCACTAATGCTCTCCCTTGACTCTGAGCTAAGCAGATGGGACAAGTGACCTAGAATTAAATTTATAGTCTTAAAAGTTCATTACAAACATGAACTTATCTACTTTCAAATCATGACACACTAGCCACCAATAGCCAATTACTGCATGCTATTAAACCTGTCACCTAGAAACCAGATAGCCAAAAAGCTAATTGTAAATGCAACAAGCTACCTGAATATCCAATTATAGCTACTGTATTTATAGGCTATTACCATGTAAGTTGACAGGCAGCTGTATAGGGCTAATTTTAATTTAGCACTACAACAACTTTGTTTCCAAAGCCGTAAAACACATACCTCTTTGTATTCAGAACATGTAATGACACCCTGGCCTATTGCATGCTATTAACTTGACAACTCTGTAATCCGATCCAACACGAAACACCTAATGAAACCTTTCAAAGTGGACAAAGGAGAATGAAGAATGAATTTTAAATGGTTAATGGCCACATTTTTATATATCACTTTTCCACCTCTAAGGCACTCAAAGTGCTTTTACATCAAGGAACCACTCACCCATTCACACAAATATTCATACAATCATATACGCACACAGCGGGGATAAGGGGGGTTAAGTGTTTTGCCCAGGAACACAACATCAGCATTCATCTTTAAGTCTGTAGTTGGAATTCCACCGCCAACCTTCGAATCAGTGGACAAGCACCCTGCCTACCCTACTGTTGCCCCACTAGGTAGGTTTAGGTAGGTTAATATCATTTTAGTAACTGTGAACAACTATCTACAACTGTCTTCTAACATTCAAGCAAATTCATTTGTCATCATTAGTTCACAATTTTGATGGCTTCAGGAAGGGCATCTGAATGTAAACATTTTCTCATGAAAAATATTGTGTTTCCCCCTTTTAAAAGTAAGAATTATAACATAGAATCTCCAATGATAACAAGCCAGCCATAGGTACCATTCTACCAGCACTAAAACAAGGAGGCCAAACAACAAATTCAATAAGTTTACAGCTATTACCAATGTACCCTGACAGAAGGCTATGTAAACTATAAAACAGCAATATAATATTTTCCTAATGCCGGGCGACTTGATATACCACCCACTCATCCTGACATAGAAACATCCTCTTATGTACGAGTGTTTATCAAAATGTAATTATGCCCCACCGCAGCCAAAAGTCAATGGTACAGTCCCGGAGAATACATCCCTTATCTCCATACTGCACCCCAACACTACATTACAACACCCGCCTCATTTCGGCCCATGTAAAGATGGCGGATTCAATTACTGTGCACCACAAGTCAGAGCATTTTATTACAGCAGTGGTCTGGCGCACAAAGCCGAATACCTTCATGTGTCATTGAGGCGCTTCTTGCATTCACATAAACCACTTGATAAACTAGCTCTTTAGCAATCTCTTTTATTACTAACTTGGAGGTCCCCTTATCAAAACGAATTAAAACCAACTTCTTTAACTTGTTTTTCTAAATAGCCAGGCGTAAAATCCAACTTCTTCAAGCTAGCATGGAGTTTGCATATCTTCCACAGCAAGTAAGTGCTGAATCTTCCACTACATTGCAGATGGAGGATGCTCTGTAGTGAGACCAAATTGAAATGGCCGTAGATAAGTCGGGGAGGAAATGGGGTTTAATTTTGGCTTATGTTGGATAAGAGGCTGTAACATGTTTTGGGGGGAATAGTTGAGGGCAGTCCTCACTTGAATAGGCTCTGAAGACTAGACAAGAGCCATTATTACACAATTTTTCATCTATGTTATAATGTTTTCTTGTCAAAAACATACCTGGGTTGTGTTTTCATTCACGCGTTTACCCTGCATATTCTGTTGACCTCAAAACACTCGGTTCCACCTTGGGATGTCATGTGGTAATACAGAAGATGCTCCACTCCGCTTAAATTATAATTGGAAATTTCTGCTTCATGACATCACAAACTGGAACAGAGCATTTTGGAACATTGGCGATCAACTAATTATACACCTCGAGTTGTGTTGTGTATAATATGACTAAAAGCTCATAAGAATCCATTTTGTGTAATATAAGACCTTTAAAGCTGTCATGTTCTATTTTGGTGGAACTCCATCACCGTGACAGTGTTACTGCTTTGCCTGGAATGTTCCACCATATGTTATTAAGCTCATTTAACATGCATTTCTATACATTACAAAAATACCTTGAAAGAGGTGCATTCTTACTGTGGGCAGGCTCCTCTCTTCACAGATCTAACCTATAATTTGGCCTGGAGGCATCACCTGTTTGCAGTTAAAGAGTTAGATAAGCTTAATGCCATGCTGTGGACCATTCCAGACAATACCATTTTTCAGTGGGGAGGGGGGCTCTACTATAAAAGTTGCACAGTGCAGCTTTAAACAATTGCTACTGAAATTCCTGCTTTAAGTGAATGTAGTTGTGAAGCAAAACTGGGCTCGGGTAGGGTCTTGTTTGGAGTCCTAAAATGCCCCCGTCACACACACATTCAATCATTGCTAGTGATTTCTCATACAGAGTAACACCCTTTTGCTAATTTATTATTCCACATGCCACAACATTCATTTATCTCATCTGCAAGGCTGCCCAGACCTCGGCTACTCACAAATGTCAAATTAATCACGCTGTTTGCTGTAATTTCTTTTCTGACAATAACCTGCGAGGCACAAAGGTAGTCGTAATTCTCTAATACACAAATAAGCCACTGCTTCACTAATAAATTAACAATGTAATGTATGAAGTAAGACGGCCTAAATACATAACTAAACGAATACAATTTAAGTGTTTTCTTATTTCATTAGGAACAGTAAGCAGTCAAGTTCTCAAGTCTTATGTACTGACCATACCTGCTCCACTATTCACTGAATATTTATAACAGAAAAGTTCAAAGTTGAGTTTAACCAAGCATCATGCAGTTATTCTAACCAATATCTCTTCTTCTCAAAACAATGTCATCAACTATAATTGACAAATACGCTGCAGACATTCAAATGAGTCACTAAGCAGCCTAAACCAGTGGTAAAATTCACTGATACCTGGAGAAGTCAATTCATTCTCCCCTGTCCCATTGCTATCACCAAGCACCAGCAGGGTTTTGTGTCAGGAGCTATAGTCTATAAGCCATACCACAGTCGTTTCCCATGCCGCGTGCCATGTCGTGCATGCTAAACAGGCCCCTTACCCGTCTGGTGGAGGCGCTGGTGTCTATCTTCAGCTGGGTCGCTATGAAGACGGACATGCTGAGAGACAGGGAGTGCCACTTCTTGCCTTCTTGCCTGCCCGCACCTTTGTGAAGTTTGCTGGAGGTGTCCGCCTGAGAACTCTCCCTCCCTCCCTTCCTCCCTTCCTCCCTCCCAGCAGCAGCGGAGGGGAGGCTGACCTGAAGGTCCGAGGAGAGCCCCCGTCCGGACCGCCTCCTGCTTCCTCTTTCTCTCTCTCTCTCTCCTTAAGGGCTAAATCAATCATACAAGACGCTGGCATCGACTCCACAGGGGGGAGAGTTTGGAGTTGGGAAGGAGGGGGTCCATCTCCTCCACTCAGCCTTCTCCAAATACTACTTATCTCCCTGGTCCTCACGCGCTGCCTCTTTGCTCGCTCACTCTCACATTCGCTCAGCAGAGTTCACACGAGTCAAAAGAGTTCAGGCAAAAGAGATGCTAAACGCACAGAAATGCACACAAATAAACACTTAAGCCGGCTTATACATCTACTATAAACTTTCCTTTCTATATAGTGCTGCTCAAGCACTTTTTCCTCTCCATGGCTTGTGTGGCTGTGCATGTACAGTATGTCAACTTCAAGTGGGTAAACATATTATCAAGAAATGGATCAATTGAGTCCGCTTTGCAGCCTGGTTTTGATTAAGCACAGGTAATATTTATGCTCGCTGTCTGCCACATCATAAAATACAACCCCCTAGTATCACAAACAATCTCTCACACAGCCATCAAGCGGTGCTAACAGGACACAAGGCTGGCACCGGCTACATCGCTGTTCCTGCCTATTGGATCACACAGCTGAGGCAGGGTCACTGTTATTCCCAAAGAGGCAAAGCACCCACGAGAATGAGAAGTAAGAAATAATGATGTTTTTATTCAGATGCAAACTGTTGCCTTTGTTGTAAAGCTGGATGCAATTTGTTGAACTGACGAGCAGAAACATTCGTTAAAAATGGTACATCAAGGGTCTGAGATGGTGCTGAATCTCAAGGCTGTACTGGAGTCAATCCTTGGTCAGACGGACAGGGAGAATAAATCACATTGGTATTGATGTCACGATTCAGCATGTGCTTCGTGTGTGAATTCAAAAGCCCATGTTGCATGAAGATTTAAAAAAAAAAAAAAAAAAACCTCTGAAGGTACAAAATCTAAAAGTAGGAAAATTATATTGCTGAAGTAAATATAGACAGGGATGGATAAACAGTAATACTAAAACCTAACCACAAAGCAGAATTATCCCCCCAAAAATATTCTAAATGTATAATTATTGTTAAATTGCTAAATATATTGCTGTTTA
Organism: Paratrypauchen microcephalus; assembly: GCA_036785185.1. NCBI lineage: Eukaryota > Metazoa > Chordata > Actinopteri > Gobiiformes > Gobiidae > Paratrypauchen > Paratrypauchen microcephalus. Next base: position 5,499,576 of record JAVJIX010000021.1, on the reverse strand, counting down.
AAGGTGCACTGTGTAAGTTTTCTGGTGGAGGGTCCATCACCTGCTTCTCTTCATGGAGATGTTGCCTGGAATGTTCTACAGTATGGCATTACAGTGGTCCCTCGTTTATCGCGGGGGGTTACGTTCTAAAAATAACCCGCGATAAGCGAAATCTGCTAAGTATGACAGCTTTATATTTTACAATTACTATACATGTTTTATGGCTGTAAACGCCTCACCACACACATTATACACTTTTCTCAGACTGGAATTAACGTTTTCTCACATTTCTCTCTCGTTTAAACACTCAAACTTTAGTAGATTTTCAACTAAAAAAATGTATTTATAGTGACGCATGTATTTCACAGTTCCTCTGACTGCGCTTCTTTGTCCTGGTGCCACTCTGCCTTGGTGCAGGCGTCTTTTAACGAGTGCGCTCTTTTTTTCTTTTGGGTGAGAAGATTCTTATAAACAGACATGCCACCAGTGATGGACTGAGCGGTCTGGCATTTGGGCACATGCCACACACCTTGGGCCACGAGTACGAGACCGTGCAGAATCTGCACCGAATACTTGTTGCATTGCCTCAGCCCACCCGCTAGGTATTCGGTCGTTAGCCGTGGACGCGGTCCCGAGAAGAAACACGGTCCAGACACTGCCAGTCTCGGTCTCGTACTCGCAGCTCCTGGTGAGACGTACGGCCTCACGCTGGTCATGCTCCTCTATCACGGATTTGACCACGATGAGCACGTGCACGTGTCCGTGCGCACACTTCTAAGGGTGGTCAATGTGGATCAGGAAGTAGCGGCAGTGTTTCCGCAGAACAAACTGGTGGAACCTGGAGTCCAGGCGGCAGAACCAGTCCTGAGACATGGAAGCGTTCTCACTACAGTTCAGAACCTCTTCCTACGGATCCAGTGACTCATGTCTCTGTGCCCCTCATGCATCCAGCTGGACCCTGTACAGGAGACACGGCATGGAGGACAAATCAGCAAAGGTCTACAGTCCCTTAGCCAATCAGGATGCAGAACACAATGTTGATACACCAATTAAAAAAAAATTATTTAAAAAAAATCTACGAAACAGCAAGGCCACGAAAAGTGAACATAGCGAGGGACCACTGTACACTCATTTATTTTTACGGAGACAGCAGTTGACACCACACAGCCAAGTTACATGTCAGATCTGTGGAGAGGTGAGCCCACTCACAGTAAAAATGCAAGTTTTAGGTCTATAAAAAACGTTATTGAGCAAATGCAGGATGGATACTTTTAATGCCATAACGAGACATTCCAGGCAAACAATTACATCTCCGTGGAGACAAGCAGGTGGCAGACTCTCCACCAGAAAAGTTGCACAGTGCATGTTTAAGTAAGTAGTTTGTGTCATTTTAGTTAATAATTCAATCTTTTACAGCTCAAATTTGATCATGTTGCAGAATAAATAACAAAAAAAAAAATCCCACTAGTACAAAAAAAAGTCGCTACGATAAATATTGACCCCTCAAAATTATTGTTTCATTTATAAGATATTGAACAATAGGTCAATATAGTAATTATTGTGACAGGCCTAGGTGAATTTCTGTCAAAAAATAACTAGTTATTTTTATGGCAAGAGCTTCACTACTCTGTTTAAACAAGATGCATTCATTGTTCTATTTAGAGCAAAACTGTCTATTGATGCAAACAGTTCATCACAAATCAGAAGAACAAGTTTCTTTGCAGCCAGTTTGGAAAGTTAATGTATCCCCAAATTTCTGACAATATGTCCACAGTTTTCACAGCCTTATTGATGTGTATGGGCAAATTTGGCAGATACATTTATAGATGGTATCATGGCAGTGGGTAGTTTTCATTCTAGTTGTATATTTGCGGCAAGATACAAGAGAGAAGAATGAAATAGGCGGAAGAAACTTGCTACAGCACAATGAAATGTTATCTGAACCACAAACTAGTGAGACATGCTTTTTTTCAGATAAGCCTGCTTTAAAGTATTTGCACACTACTGAGATAATGATCAAGAGCTATGGTTGCCTCTTGTATTTTAAGTAGGGGTGTGTTAAAATACTCACATTTGGATATACTGTGATACAAAATGTAATGATACAGTACCGATATTTTGAGTATATTTTTGTTTGCATACCATATTATTTTTGTGACAGTGCTACAATTTTGTTTCTTATTCAGAAAAAGGCTATACATTTTACATATTTACAATTTTGATGATGAAAATTTTATATTTTTGTATAAGTATGGTTTAATGAAGAAATGCTGTTAAATCTGTTTAGTTCCTAAAGTGCCCATATTAAGCTATTTTCTGATCTGTTCCTCATCAAAAACATACCATAACATTGAACCTTGTGTTATCATGTGGTACAGGAACTGTGTTTTTTAAACTGCATACACCTTCACTAGAATCATTTGGATAATTTCAGCTCTGGAATTGCCAAGCTCTACTGAACAAAAGGTAAAAGGTAGGTGGTAACTTGAAAAATACCACTACATAACATCATAAAGTGGAAGAGAACATTTTGAGGAGATGTAGACTAATAATAAAGGGTTATTCAAACATGTGTGAATGAAACAAATCCAGATATATTTTTTTGGATGAGATCATGACATTCTAACATGGTTATTATTATATTGCAGTTACCACCCAGCTCTGCAAGGGACAGGGGAAGTAACAAAAGAACCAAGATGTAAAATGGTGAAACTAAAGTTATATTGAGTAAACCATGTATCACAAAATGATGATATTATGTACATGTATTGCATATCATATGAAATCGTAAGGACCCAGTGTTTTGAACCAGATGATTTTGCATAGTAACATTTCCCCCAGGTGCACCTGATTGGACAGTTCAGGCATTTATTTTAATTTCTGTCACATTTACAGTAATGGTGTCCTCTGCAATGATTACAAACACTCTACACACTTTACAGTTAACACAGAGTACTTGCTTTTACACATAAAGGTCACAGTCATCACTTGTGTTATGAAGCGTATGATAATGTCGTATTTCACTGTTGGAGGTTTAATAATGCGCAGGTCTTTAACAATAGTTTTCCCCCTGCTGGAGTTGGCTTTGTGGCTTGCTAATTCCCTCCATTTGTCACTTGCTGCTGATCTTGCAAAAGGTGAGTCACCATTAAACCATTTAGGAGGAGCTGTCAAAACAATATCATCAATAAAGCTGTGAGCACCGGAAGAGATTTAATTCATGAACGCAATTTAAACATTTCATCGGCAATGAGAGAAAATGCAGTGTATTTCATCACAGAAATCGGATAAAGGATGTAATTAAGCTGTGTATGAAACAGTAAATTTATGATTGTGGAACTAAACATTAGACAAAGTTAAAGGGCCTTTTCACACTATTTCCTGATCTAAACCCAGTGTTGTGTTTTGTTTCATTCCATTCACATATGTCAGTAGTACAGCCTAATAATGGAGGATTACTCAAACATGTGTGAATTAAATAAAAAATGACGACATTCTAATATGGCTTAAAGGGACAGTGTGTAAGATTTTTACCTGTTAATTACTGAAATTGAAGATACCCATTCAAAAATACATTGTTTTCCTAGCCTTTTCACTTCCATCATGAAATCAAAGTATTCTTTTGGACTTAGATATAGTCACATAAAAGGGGGATCTTCCCCATATAGAGGCAGCCATTTTGAATACGAGAGCCACAGAAGGACATTTGGGCTCATCCTTCGCCTCGGCTCCTGCTAACAGCTGCTTAGCCGCGCTGCGTTTGGGAGTGAAGGACAGAAGGAGAGAAGGGGAAGGGGAGGGGGGAAGGGGGGAGCCTGTGTAAAGAAGCATGCTGCCGGATCACACATCGTAATGGATACAACACGTATTTTGGACTAAATTGTTTTACTGGATTTTATTCGCTGGATCCTTATGGACAGATTGAGACCAAGTTTATGATGAAATACAGAGTTTGACCTGTGCAAAGCCTTCAAAGGTAAGCTAAGTAAGCTAAGTTTTGTGCTTTTCTGTATAAAAGCCCCATGTGCTCGGGGAGTGATTGTTTTGCAGGGAAATGAATTGCATAGTCAAAAAGAGGAGACTGTAAGGTTTCATTTGATGTGTAGATTGTCATGAATCATGATCGGGATTGTGTGTTTTCATGCGAAAAGAAAAAAAAAAAAAGTGAACGGGGGACCGCGCTTTATGTATACAGCGGTGCGCGGTTCGTGCGCGGGCACGCGAGATCTCGGCGCTACGTCGCGTCCGGGTGACCCTCGAGGTCTGCCATAGCCAAAAGAGGAAGTGGAATAGCTAGTAACCACCTATGCGCCACGAATCCTACACACTGTCCCTTTAAAGGTCACAAGGGTCAATAGGATCTTTAAACAATTGCATTCTTTTAGGCAGCTGTATCTTAGAGAGTTTGCACATGGATTCTAGTTACATGGTTACATCCCAGCTCCTCCAACTGCATAATGTTTTTGTGTCCATGGGCAAGGCACTCAACCTACCACTTAAACAGAGTGTGCTTACATTTCCAAGTACATGTAGTTTAAGTGGTGCTTGAAAAGCTCTTTTAATTACAGTACATCCTGTCTAGTTTAAAGGTCCCATGGCATGAAATTTTCACTTTCTGAGGTTTTTGAACGTTAATGTGAGCTCCCCTACACTGTTTACCCCTGAGCATTTGCGATCCTTTTCTGCATTACAAAAAATCGGAGCTCAAACGGGCGATTTTGAACAAGGCACCTTATTGACGTCAGATCGAAAAAAGAAATGCAAATGCAGTTCCACCCCCGTCTGTCTGTGCTTAGCGTCTCTGTAAATCACGCCCAGAGAGTTTGGACTTCGAATGCACTAGGCAATGCGAAATGCGTTTTTTTATTTGCCTGGAGGCACGTCCGAGTGTTTCTAGGCTCGGAAGTCCTTTATCTGAGCCTCTGGACCTTTGAACAGCAGTGGTTTAATTTTATTTTATGTGGAAATGTGTTTATTTTTCAATTGAACGCTTCAAATCTCTCCCCCGTGCAAAAACACGGAAATGGATCAGCTGTGGGCTCAGAGCTCTGAGCGGAGAGTTTGGCCACGCCCCCACCCTCTACTATTGGCCAGCTCTTTTCTCCTCATTTGCATTCAAGCAACAACGCCCAGAATAAAGAGTTTGAGAGAGATATTTATGACTCTTTCTCATCTTATCTCTGTTTCTCATGCACTGAGTGTTGATTTTGAAGAAGGATTCATTTACAGTATTAGGGAACCATTAAGGAGCCATATAAAAGCATCAAGAAGTACCATGTCATGGGATCTTTAAATAGTATTACATTGAAAGTTCAATGCTTCAGTTTAGCCAAACTGTAAGGATATAGTTGTTTAATCAGTTACTTTGTGAATGGTGAATGGTTGACCAAAATCTTTTATTAGGATTATAAGAATTCATAAGCACAACAGTAGAAATAAGAAAACAAGGAGCGAGTTAGCTGGAGTTATTGAAGTGACTAGTTTGTCTTTTCAGTTATGAGTAGTTGATCAAATTTTAATAAAAACTGAGATCATTTCTAATTGTCAGCGATTGGCTTGGGTATTTTTAATGAAGGGGTCTCCAGCCAGACCTCTGTTGGTAAAAGCAGTATTTCAGAGCGAAATTCAGACTTTGGGTAAGACATTTTACTAGATTTTTGGTCAAATGGCAGTTAAGTCAAACTAAAATAAAACTGAAAATCGAGATTGATCAAGCCCTACAATGGACAGTGGCAACATACATAAGCTGTTTACTCCTTCGCTTAGTAGTTTTTTGTGTGAGACTACAGGTAAGAACATTTTATTATTATATTAGTTCATATGCACTTTCTATGTCCCCAGATATTTAGCCTCCACTAAATATAATTCTGAACTTGCTCCCTTGAATAGACACAAGTTTCTTTTCACAGATTGACTTCCCAGACTCAAAGTGGCAGATCTGAGCAGAGCCCCAGATGGACACAGGATTGTCAGGATTTATATGAAACACACTTCTTTGAGCAGTCGTCAAGAAGACATGTACAATTCTAACTCTATTCTCCTGGTGCTGCCGACAAATCCTCGTGCCCTGAGCTCCAACTCCGACCTTGAGCTGAACCACTGCCCCTAATGGACTCTCCGGGACTAACCATCTTTTATTTGGTATGCCCCACAGTTCAGCCAAGATCAAGATAGAAAAATGGAATAGAAATGAGACTTGTCCTTTTATCAACAGGTTTACTGCACATATCCAGCTTTTTCTGTTCTAAGGTGCACTGTGTAATTTTTTGATGGAGAGTCTTCAGCCTGCTTGTCTCCATAGTGATTGTTTTTATCTTGGATAGTACACAGTACGGCATTAAACATCCATCCAGCATTTATTCAATTACAGGTGTTTTTATTGCTAAAAATACCTTGGAAAAACATGTTGTGAGCAGGCCAACCTCTTCACAGATCTGACCTGTAACTTGCTTGATCGTACCACCTGTCTGTCTCCATGAAGCTGGATAAATTTAATGTCATATTGTGGAACATTCCAGGCAAAGGAATAACATCTCCACAAAGACAAACAGGTGGAGGGCCCTCTACCTTTAAGTATCTTCTGATAACTGCTCTCAGCGGTACTAGGGCATTATTTTCTTTGAACATTAATGAACATTATGCTTAAATATGACCTAATGTTACCCATTACCCATGTTGTTACTGTTATTTATCATTAAAAGTAATAATAAAACAGCTTTGAAAAACAAAGCAATGTGGTCTACTCCATTCAGTGTAGTGAAGACTGCAGTGAGCGCTATATTGGAGAAACCAAGCAGCCACTTCACAAGAGGATGTACCAACACAGGTGGGCGTGCCAGAGTGGACCGTCATCTGCCGTATATCTTCACCTAGAAGCCACGGGCCATTCTTTTGAGGACAGTGAGGTTCAGATCTTAGCCAGGGAAAAGAATTGGTTTGAGAGGGGAGTTAAAGAGGCTATTTTTGTCAAAAAAGAGAATCCTTCTCTGAACAGAAATGGTGGAGTCAGACATAATTTGTCTCCCATCTATAATTCCATTCTTAAGCTTAGATCAAGCAAACAGGGGAACAATAGGGCTAGCCAGGTCAGGGCCAGAGGTGTGAAAAACAGCTGTAGGGATGAATAGGGATCGTTATCTAGACGCCAGAGAAACAAAAGACGGAAACCAATGAGATCGTTTCGGAAAGTAGTTAGCTAGTTAGCTCCTCCCTGCAGCAAGATATAAGCAAGTGGCTTACCAGCATTCTAATTAGAGCTGACGAAGCCTCTCGGATGAGCGGCGAAACGTTTTCAACCAAACATACTTTGTCCAGTTGACAAATTGAACTTCTCCTTTTATCAGCTTTGAAAAAATACAAGTTCAATAAGAGGTGCTTTGCCAACACTGATCAGTAAATCGTCTTATTACACAAATTAATAGACCAAAACGAGACTGATGAATCAACCCGATAGCCGATCCATCATAATGTTAAATATCGGTGCTGATATCCGATGATAGTACTGTATTAGTGCATCCCCAGTTGATATAAAACGACCATCTTCATAAAGAATCTGACTGCTAAAAAGAATGCATTTATGCATTTGAACAAAATCTAATAGCCAGCAGGCAGTTGACAGTATATTTAAACATGCACAGTATAAAAAAACATGCAGTATAAAAAACATGCACCATAGGTACTCCAGCTTAGGTCCTGACCAAGCCGAAGCAAGAAGATCATGGAGATGGTCCCCGGGCGCCCTAATGTGTGCTGCCCACTGCTCCTAATATATGTATATATATATAGGATGGGTTAAAATGCAGAGAAGAATTTCTCCAGTGTGAGATCAATAAAGTTCACTTCTTAATTTAATTTACTAATTTATCAATAACTTATTGATGCAATGTTCTTTTGGGCAAAAATATATTAAATTTAAAGAACACTTAATGTTTCAGCCATAATAATTTCTTTTGACAAATCAATTTGCTCTCAAAAGACCTATGAATATGAGATTTTTACTACAATGAACTTGGATGAAGCTTTAGTTAAGTTTAATCTGCCACTAGAGAACACTTGAGAACACATACATACAAAATACAGTATTTGAAACAAAACGTAGCTGTTTATTAATTTGTAGTTTGTTCGTTTTTATGTAATTACTGCTCTGTCTAAATCATAAAACCTCTGATCTCAGCAATTGGCATGTTTGCTTTTTAAAATTTCAGTAAACTACACATCGTCCTCATTCAAATTTTGCTTTTATAAATAATAAACACTCATAATATCACCAACATATTTTGAACATAGATCATCCATATTCATTACCTGGCCAGCCAAATTATATCTCTCTGTATTTCCTATACAGCGCGATACCATTTGGACACCCTCCCTCCACTCTCGCTCCTCCGGTTACAAACGGACTCCGCGATTCTGATTCGTTCAAAGATGGTGACGTCAGTGCACCCGCCTTTGCCCGCAAAGTCACTCTTAGGCAGCGGAAGTTCCTCCTCAGTTTTGAATCAAGATGGCGCAATCTCTGATTGGTTCACTTAGCTGTCTGTCTACGCGCAACAGCAGCGCATTTTGGACCAAGCGTTACCAGACTCATCCGCTGGTACAGCGATGAGTCATGGATTCTTCCAGGCAACCATATTCATCTATAATCTCTATTATTACCCTTGAGATCCAAACTTATGTGTGAATGATTCCATGTAAGCAGAGCCGTCGCACATGCACATTATGTGTAGTGCGTAGGGCACCAAGTGCTTGCGGGGGCACCACCAAAAAATCAGGCTTGTGAAAAAATTATCACCATAGGCTAGCTACAAGTAACAATATACTGTATATATAAAATATAAAGCATGTTAATATGTATAAGAAATACAAAAGCAACATAGATAGAGAGAGAGACACTGCTAATCAGACCAGACCCGGGGCACTCGCTCACTGCTCTATCAGCCTATGCTCACATGTTTCTGGGTGGAAAGGTTTCATCTGGGCGTAGTGCCAGTGCCAGGCTTAAGTCTACTTGGTGCCCTTGTGCTAATATGGACTGGTGTAACTTTCAGATTTAAGGCACTGATGCCATGCATCAGGGGTGGTGTGTGGTGGGGCACCACAAAGCATTTGTGCTTAGGGCACCCAAATGGTTAGCAACGGCCCTGTATGTAAGGACTCTCCACCAGTAACAAGTAAAGAGATGTTCTTGGAATCTCAACAGCACTGGGCTTAATATAGTTATACATTACAGACAACACGTATAGCATGGATCTGTTCTAGACCTAAGGGAGCAATGCAACAGTCGCCTGTGCAGATGAACAGCTCTGGGTGTGCTCTGGGATGGTCCATAGATTCTTCAGCACAGTCCGACTTCATAAACCCGAGAGTTCAATTCGCAGCATAGCAGTTAGAGCTGACAAATGACTACTGCTCGACAGTCTCTAGCTGTAAACTCCCAAGTTGGTTCCTCTATCTCCAAAATTATAGTTCGCTCAACAATGCAGCCATGTTTGAATTTTTAGTGTTATTGTGGCAGGAGGATGAGATTAGGTCTGTCATAATAAATACTATATACATTAAATATATGTTACAATATATGTTCAGGGTCTTTTTCTTTGTACCAGCGAGGAACTTTTTGGTATTTTGATTGATTTGATTTGAGCTGTGGAGGGTTGAAAAAACAAACTCCATGGCTCATTAAAGATACAGACTATTAAAGTGATTAATTCTTTATAAAATGTATTTATTGCAGTTTGTGTTTTTCTAACTATATTATATATTTGTATACAGGGATAACTTGTTGCTTGTTGTTACTATTATCATTATTACTATTTTCCATTATTATTATTATTACGTATTACTATTTGCACTATTTATTACTTACTTTATCCCCTCCCTGCCTGCATGCACTTTTTCCCTCCTGTCCAATTGTCCTGGAGCTACTGTGGCGAGTAAATTTCTCCTGTGTGAGATCAATAAAGTCTTATCTTATCTTATCTTAACCCTGCTATAGGGTTATTGTGTCAGCGGAATAAATTTGTTTCAGTATTATCGTTTATCATCTTTAGAAACTTTTAGTTTTCTTCTAATAAGACAAATTGTAAAAAGCTAAATAGCTAACATCAGCTGTTGTTCCCAGGCCTGGTCAGTTTGACAGATCTCGCAGATCCATCAGACTGACCATGCTAGCCACTGCGTGGTTGTCTCTGGAGAAGCTTCCTGATTTCAATAGACTCTCTTTTGTATTTGTGCTCCTCTTAGTAGAAAAAAACATGATAATATGATAAGACAACATGATTTTTTAAAATAATAAGTTCATCATCTATATTTTCTTCAACAATACTGTATATCATACTTCAACATCTGTTATCATGACAGGCCTAGCAGAGATTTGTTTATTTAAGGATCCCCATTAATCTCTGCAAGTGCACAGACTACTCTTCCTGGAGATAAACAGACAATATTGCCGTCCCTGTGCCGTTTGTGTATAAAACATAAAGTAAATATAGATAGGTTAATAGTGACTATGGGCAGCGGAGCAAGCATTTGGAGCACAGCAATAGTTCAATGCTGAAAAACACAGGGGATCACCAGATGAACATAGAGCGCTTTGAAAGACATGTATATATGTTCCTGCTGCATACCAATCATTTCAGTCAAAGTTTGTCTGTACAGTACCACTTATAATTCTGCTCAGGAAGACACGGAAACCTTCACTCCACTTTCAAGATCTTCATAGAGTCTAACTTGGGAAATCACCTTCTGGATGAGGAAAAAGTTCAGTTCAAGAAAAGTGAACAAACATCTCAGCAGCTTAAAATTAAAACTGCAAACCCTCTATCTTCAGCATGTTTTGTAGAAAACAAAGTACATTTTGTATATCTCAGAAACACTGAGTCTTGTCAGATGAATGACAATAAATGATGGAAAGCTTGACTGGGGTTGGCTTCTAGTCTTGGTAACATCAGACTCCAGATGAAAGAAGTCATTCCTAATAGAAGCACATTTTCTGCTCTCTGGTGTCAGCAGAGCTACAGTGAATGGCAATGATTTAATCAGGCTCTGCATAAATACATACAAATCATGATGCGTGAGGCAAATGCAATTAATACAATGGAGTTGGACAGTCAGAATTATGCCAATGTTGTCAGCCTCTTGTGTTACATTTGTACCAGATTTTCGGCATCTCACATAACAGCTATGAGAATAACATCTATGAATTTTATAACTGGATCTTGAATTTAACTCATCTTAAATTTCACAAAGGAATACACTAAACATAGGCAATATATCATCTACATATCAAGAGTCAAGATTTTATTGTTGTCAGAGAAAAAATACATTTAATGCATCAAACACTGCATAGTTTTTTTTTAATGTAAAGTGCAAAACCAAAGATGCAAGACCCCATCCATAAATCCATAAATAACCCCAGTGTAAACCCAATAAATACATTCAAAACAGCCACAGTCACAGCAGCAGAAACTGTTGCAAAATTATAATTACAAATAATCTATAGTCTATAATCAAATAGTCTATAATAATAAAAAAAACACAAAAAATGTGAAATAAAAAATAAATAAACTACTAAAAAATAACAAAATAACATGCGCTTGCACTCTTCTCTGCAGTCCATTCACTCTTTGTGCAAAACTTGAAACTCAACCAGGACATTTAGACAGGCATGTTTTAGCACATTTCTGATGGACTGCAAAATTTTGTTCTAATTATTGATTTCAAAGAAGCACATTCATTTTTGTCACCATCATACCCATTAAGGGTCTAGAGTGTGGTACAAACATTTCAAACTTATTAAAGAAAGGGCTTTTCAATACCGCAATTACAGTTAAAGGGCCCATTTATGCTATTTTCTGATCTATGTTATGATATTGGTTCCTCATCAAAAACATATATGGAGTTGTGTTTTGTTCCATTCACACGTGTTTAACGCACAAACCCTGTGTATTTACATTGAGTTCTTTTATGAAACAGAAAACACGCTGTTCCACCTTGCAATGTCATGTGGTAATACAGCAAGTGCTCCAGTGTGTTTTTAAACTCTATACACCTCCACTAGGTCAATCATTTGGATGATTTCAGCCCTGGAATTGCCATTCTCTAATGAGTAAAAGGCAAAAAGTAGCTTTTAACTTGAAGAAAAATAAACACATCTTTAGACAATAGAATGTTATTGTCAACACAAATATCAGAGGTTTCTTAAACTAGTTCTGATTAAAAATAAAAAAAACACTAAAATATATCACTTTATAATGAGTTTTTTCAATATCAACACTTGACAACCCTATAAAGTTCAAAGTTGAGACCACAGCCAGCTGTCTTAACACAAATATGAACCTCCTATAAGATAAAATTATAATTATACATTTGAGAACATATCATAACAAGCTCAGGACTTAGGAGGCAAGGTCAGGTCCACATTTTCCCCGAGAATAATGAGCAGCGTCAAAATCCAATGGCAGTCTTAATGAATTCTTTTCTATGCAAATGACTTCCAGATTAGGGCTGAATTTAATAGCTCGTGTCTGGGATTGCTCAAAAAGTCCAACTTCTGGTCACAGACACTTAAGCTCTGTGGACTGGCCGCTACAGTTGCCCTGCGGCTCTTGTCGACTTCAATCCCTCTATCTGAGCTCCACACACATCCACCGGTCACTGTGCTAATGGAACAGTCAAAGAAAATGTGTGGCAATACTGAAGAATACAGAAGTTAAAAACACATAAAGCTTGATTGAATTTTTGAGTATAGGATTGCCAAAACGTGTCATTACAATAGTGTTAGTAGAAGGTAATAGTTCGAAAAGGTCAAGAAAACTCCAGACAGTACGCAGTGTCCACTTGTAAGGAACATATTTACATTGTACAGTGGTACCTCACCTTACGAAATTAATTTGTTCCAGAAGTGGTTACGTAACGTGAATTTTTCATAAGTTGAGTAGCTATTTCAATGGAAAAGGCCTGATTTGTTCCAAGGTTTTTTTTTTAATAGTGTAACATTTTTTTTATAGTGTAACATTGGTTCTGCGTCCTGATTGGCTAAGAGACTAGACCAGGACTAAACGTGGACTAAACCAGGTCTAGACCAGAACTAAACCAGGTCTAGACCAGGTCTAAACCTGGACTGGACCTGGACTAAACCAGGACTGGACCAGGTCTAGACCTGGACTAAACCAGGATTAAACTACCACGTGCCACTCTTTGCTGGTTTCGTGCAGCTGGTTTGTGGCTCGGGCTCCAGAGGACGCGGTTCTATCTCGTGCTCGCAGCCCCGGTGCCGGTCTTGCAGACCAGGACTAGGGGTGCTCCTCGCGCGGTGCTCCTCGCACCGGCTGGTTTGTGGCCCGAGCCACAAACCAGCCGGTGCATGCTCCTCGCGCGGTGCCGTGCTCCTCGCGCGGTGCCGTGCTCCTCGCGCGGTGCCGTGCTCCTCGCGCGGTGCCGTGCTCCTCGCGCGGTGCCGTGCTCCTCGCGCGGTGCCGTGCTCCTCGCGCGACTATTTAATACATTTTGTTGAAAATCTTGCGTGTACGGCGCTAGAGCTAAGAGGCCGAGAAAGGTGCTTTTTGAGCGGAGATAACAGCGGGGCGTGCATCTGAGCGCGCATTATTCGAATTTTTGAGATTTCGCGTTTCGTAACTTGAATTTTCTTTATCTAGAGACCAAAATTTAACGTGAAGGCGTTTCGTAACTTGGATTTTTCGTATGTAGGGTCTTTCATAAGGTGAGGTACCACTGTATTATGAAGTATACTTATTATTTCTATATTTATTCTACTTGTACATACACATTTATATAACTATGTATTATTGATAGCAGTCTCTTGCTATTTTTGCTGCTTATTTGCAATTTATTATTACCATTTATATTGTTGCTTTGTGTTATTGTAATATATTGCGATGTGTGAGCTACTGTGTTCAAATAATTTCCCTTGTGGATCAATAAAGTTGGTCTAAGTCTAGAAGAGTCAACAGAAACTGGAGGAATGGGTTTTAAGTATAGCCACCACTTAAATATTCATTTGTTTCCCACAGAGATCGACTCATATGTCTTTTTTCATGACCGATGTAGTTACTGATTGTTTAGAATCCATATAAACTGATGGCAGATAAATTCTGTTGATATTTTTGGGCCAATATGTAGTAAAATTCTGTAATGTAATTCACCACTAACTCATTTGCAGTCCTTTTTTTTCTAACGTATAAGAGAGCTGTGTAGTTGCATTTTGTGCAGTTTTAACTTTGCACTCAAGTGTTCAAATAAAGCTTTATGCGTACGCCTTAAGCAGCAGAACAGCCAAAACGAAACATTGGCCTCTGCTGAAGATTTAATATATTGTATAATATACTGTGCAAAGTGCAAAAATCTATCATTTCAGCTTCCTGTTTAATCCAACATTTTTAGGACCTTTTCCCCATTCCAAACAATAGATATAATATTTTGAATTGCTGATTACTATGCCAAGCGTGCTGGATTTTCATCACTCCAAAATCCAAGGATTGAAATCCCACACAAACCACAAGGAGTGATCAGCCATGCAGTGTTGTCTTTGAGCTGGTCCCAAGCCTGTATAAACTGATGGTGAGAGTTCAAAAGTCAACAAACTTTACTCTTTTACAATAAAGGTTTAAATTATATTTTCTGATCTATGTTATAAAGTTGTTTCCTAATCATTGTGTTTTGATTCAATAACCCACAAACCCTGCATCTTTAGAGTCCTTTTCTCAAACCTTGTGATACCACAGATGTACAGGAAGTTCTCCACTGTGTTTTTAAAGGAAAATTAACGTTTTTTTACAATCTGATAAAATAAACAAGTAGTTTTACTCACCCATAGCAGTTTGTTGTCAATTGGAGCAGTATCGCAGAACTTATGTTGAGCCGTTCTGTTCTACTAATGATCCCGTATCCATTAACATGGTGCTCGTATCATATGCTCGGGGCATTACTTTGCGGTGTCCAAATAACACAAACTTTAGCACTTTTCAAATCACAGAAGATCGCTGTGTCAGGGTAGACTTTTAGTGGATTCCAAAACGGCCTGAAACCCGATATGCAACTATAGTTTCATTTGATGACGTCATCAGGGAGGACAGTGCACATGTGTGAACTCAGCTGTTTTGTAAACACCGCTAGTCCGAAAGAAGCTAACACCGCTCTGAACTTTACTTTTCTGGAATCTACTAAAAGTCTACCCTGACACAGCGATCTTCTGTGATTTGAAAAGTGCTAAAGTTTGTGTTATTTGGACACCGCAAAGTAATGCCCCGAGCACTCACGCTAACGGATACGGGATCATTAGTAGAACAGAACGGCTCAACATAAGTTCTGCGATACTGCTCCAATTGACACCAAACTGTTATGGGTGAGTAAAACTACTTGTTTTATTGCCAAAAGAAGGCTCAGATTGTAAAAAAAAACCAAAAAAAAAAAACGTTACTTTTCCTTTAAACTCCATACACCTTCACTAGAATAATTTGTGTGATTTCAGATCTGGAATTGGCCATCTCTGCTAAACAAAAGATTAAAGATAGCTGTTAACCTGAAAACTACCACTACATAACATGAGTAAGGTGGAACATTTTGAGCATTTTGAGCTTTGGAGATGTAGACAAACTAATAATAAAGGATTACTCAAACATGTGTGAATGAAACAAATCAAAACTCCAGGTATGTTTTTAATGAGGTAACAACATGGTTTAAAGCTCACAGTCAATTTTGCGTAATATAGGACCTTTTATCCAGTCATTTACCAGGTGACAAATGCAATATAAGGCACATCCAAAAGCAACACATCACAAGTTTTCTCAATATGTTGCATTTTACTATTCTATAACATTTTTCTCAAAAGTTTAAGAGCGAAAGATATTCTGAGACTATTCTCTGTTTTCAAAACAACAGGCATAATCCCATTCCAGCGGAAAGTTCCGGCCATCATCATGACAGACTTCATCATGACAGACTTCTTTTACTTTACCAAAAATACACATACATTTGCATACAAGGCACGGACGACGGTGATGTGGTGCAATGGCTCAGTTGAAACATAGACCACAGTTCAATATGATTCTTCCTTATACAAAACAACAGAAAATCAGGATTCACTGTCTCCTCTCCTCTTATTTGCATCTCTGTCAAAAAAGGGCTCCACTTCCCTATTGTGTAACAACCACATTGTCAAGCTAAAGTTTTTATACGTTTTGACTTTGAGATGTCTCCATACAGATGACAAAATGAAATATGTAGCTGAATCATAGGTTCCAGACAAACGATTTCTTGCTGATTTGAAGGACTTTGTGAGTCCTTCAAACTCAACTCAACTTTTCCCTCTAGACATTAATTATAGGCCTATGTCTGTAATTCTGTGCTATGACTACAGGAGGGGGTTTCCATGTCTTGAAATCCACGCATAACTTTCTGAACTTGTCATAGCCATTCAAACTTACACCCGCAGTGAAGTGAGGGCCTTGGAGAAGAGGTGATGTCAGTATAGGCTTTGTGTAGAGCCAGTGTGAGGCCAGAGATGTCCAGCAGAGGGCAAACTAACTCTACTGTGGGTTGGCCTCAAAAGAGAGAAATGTACAGTACAAGAAACAGTCAGATGATCCTATTTTATAACAACAAAATCTTACTCATGACCAAAATACAGCAACATACAAAATAAATAGATAGTCGATAGAGCTTGGTTACAAAATGGCAATGGTTGATGTAAAGTTTCAGTGGTTCTAAGTCAATCTAAAGTGCAATGTTGATCAGTTTTTGTGTCAGCACTCAACTAATCCAGCAATATAAGCAATGTATGTGCTAATTTGTGCCTATAATGTTCGGGTACAGCCTATAGTTGACGTTTTCAGAGAGAAAGTGAAATGTTTATGCCAAGATGGGGGAAAAGTTTATATTAACTCTCAAAATAACTGAGGGATTCTACACACATCTCAAAATAACATGGAAGTGTATACGAACAGATGGTTTAGTCAGTGCCTGAAACTATAGTGAATCATGCACAATACTTTTGACATGCGCGTATTTGTTTGACTTTGTGCAATTGTTCTCGTGAATATGATATGATGCGGCAGAACTTAAAACCAGCCATACAACAACTCTGCGTAACACAACTCTGCTCTGTTTTTTCTTTCTACCACAACAAAGGAAATATCGTAAAAGCATCAAAAAAGACCAAATATATATATATATGACTTACCTTTTCGCCTTTGGTGGAGCCCCTGCGGTAGTTTCCAGCTCCAGCCGATGAGTTCATGGTCCCGAGATTTAGTTGCGCGAAGGTCCGGTGATGCCAAACATTCACAACTTTCCTCCCATCCTCGTTTCCTTCCTCCCTTCTCTATCCTCGTCTACTCCCTCGCTCGATCGTCTACAGTGGCCCTCCCTGACGCACGCACTGGCCACTGCCGCAAACTCATCAACTATTTTCCGCTTTCTTGGTTCGCTTTGTGGAATAGTCCTGCGCCTAAATTGGCAAAATACTACTCCAAATCTCCACCCACCTGTAGTAATGCGAATTAACACAGTGCTCAGGTCTGAGGGATCTTCAGGTCTTATGATGGGATGCCGTAGGTCTATCTAAGTATCCTATAGGCTACTCTGCTCGTTATCTTCAGTGAAACAGACGCTGAGTGAGTCAAACTGTAAATGAAAAAAAAGTATGTATTGCTTTATAATTTAGTATTATCATCTCTGTCATATTAACCAAATAGTGTGCAGACAATAACCATCAAATATGAAGCAATTTGTCCTAAATATTGGGTTGGCAGATAAGTGTTGAAACAGATGGTGTAATTCTAGCAGGACTACAGCCAATTCAAACTGCAGATCCAAAAGTATAAAACTGCTACAGAATCCTTCAGTGAGTTGTGCCCTGGCTGCTCTGACACCAGCCTCTCTGACCTCTCCCACATGGCCAGGTGGCTTTGAGTGTTTTGCCCAAGGATTCAACTTTTGTATGAAGCAGCTCTAACTGGATATCAACTGTGTAACTTGCACTATGTAACTTTTCACATGGTGCATCTGACACATGCTTGTTTCCATGGAGATGTTATTGCTTTCTCTGAAATGTCTCATCTCCATGGGGACAAGTGACGCCATCAGGCCAAGTCGCAGGTTAGGTCTGCGGAGAAGCAACACGGCTCACAGTAAAAAAGGCTTGTTTTTCAATATTTTATTAGCAATAAAACACATAAATGAATAAAAGTTTAATGCATACTGTGGAACATTCCAGGCAAAGTAATAACATCTCCATGGAAAGTTAGACGGCTGATCAAGGGCCATAGACTGGTGGTCTAAATATGTGCATTTATACCAGGTTCAAATGAGCCACCAGACCTTTAGTCATGCTTACATCCTCAATAGTACACACTTAATTTTGTTATTGCCTTTGTCAAGGTAGATTTTAAAACACTTAAAATTACTGCGTAAGGTAATATAGGCAAATTCACCTGGAAGCCTGAGAGGCCAAGAAAAACTGGTCCGCAGGCCGCATTTTGTCCCTGGGAGATAATTTGGACATGCTTGCTTTATCCCAATACCACAACCCTTTTTACCATCAAAATGTATACTAAATATTATATTATTTTATTTTATTTGTTTTTCATTATATATGCCCTAATCTCTGCACCCATTGTTGACCCATTTCTCTATGTCCACCTATAACCCTTAGTATCACAGCCAGCAATTAGAAGCTTTTAGTGTCTGATTCTGAGGGTGAGCGTCCATGTCACCCAGAGACCCACTGCAGTAATTTTCCTATAGTTGTAGTGAGGATGCATGCAAAAGGGTTCATTATAAGGGACTACTGTGAATTTAGTGAAACCGCAGGGAGCTAAGTGGCACAGTAAGTGCGGTACATTCTGGCAATACTAATGATCTCCAGCTATTTTTCTCACACAGAGATAAAGCAGTTCATTTGAATGGTCTTGCTCCAAAAGTAGGATACACTTTTGTATTTTAGTATCTGTAAAAAAGATTCATTTCTCTTGCTGAAGTTGCTTGGACCTGTAATGCTGCATTCTCTGTTATTAGGTTGTAAATAATTGAACAGTAGAAAACATGCCATAGTACCAAAGTACACATTGTTTAGCTATGATAATTCCCAGATGAGCTGTGTTGGCAGAAATGTAACAGCCCAGTGCAACAGAAGACATTTTTTCTTCCAGTAGAGAAGTAATGTTAAATATATTGCAAAATGTAAGTATATTCTTTGTTTTAACTAAATTAAAGTTTGAAGTTTCACATTATATTGCATTCTATTCAGTAAAAAAATATGTTTTTTTAAGTTTATGTAACTCAAAGAAAGTCCATGACAGTCTTGGATGTCTCTGTAAATAATGAGTTTATTGAAGCCTTTGGCTTTGTTCATTTGGTTTGTTGATTTAAAAAAAAAAATACATATAGCTATGTGTCAGTTTGACCATTCGCCCAGTAGTTATGAAGAAGTATGGGTTCAGTGTGGGCAAAATGGGCAAAAATGTCTTTCTCTTAAAGGTGCGCTGTAAATTTCTGGTAGAGAGTCTGCCACCTGCTTGTCTTCCTAGAAATATTATTGCTCTGTTTAGAATGTCCGACAGTATGACATTACACAACTTATCTATTTCCATGGAGACAAGCCCACAATGCCTCCAGGGCAAGTTACAGTGGTGGTGCGGTGAGTGCATTCACTGGAGAAATGTTTTTTGTAGTATTTTTTCAGCAGTAAAATACATATAATTGAATAAATGCAACATAAACGAGTTTAATGCCATACTGTGATTATTGCATTCAGGAAATGCAATAATCTATAATAAATTGTTTCCATGGAAACAAGCTTGTGGCAGACCTTTAAAACCCAATCCAGATGAAGACCACCAAAATGTAGCTACCCCCAAAAATGTATATTGTTATTGCCATGGCTACAGCCTCATTCAAATAGCTTTCCCTTCAGCACCATGGACAGCACTCCTGCCTGCTCTGCTCTTGTTACAGCATGGCGTTAATGGACCAGCAGAGGGATATGGGGCTACACATCCATAAGAGACCAATTTCACTTGTTAAGACAAATGGAAATGTTTAAATGTTGTGAAAAGGTCCAGAACCAAGAACCAAGTCATGGCTATTAAGAACAATCATTGACTTCTATAGATTAAGATTAAGATTAAGATTAAGACCTTTATTTGGTCTCACACACAATGACACATGGGAGAAATTTGACTTCTGCATTTGACCCATCCTTTTCAGGAGCAGTGAGCAGCCATCATTCGGCGCCCGGGGGGCAGTACCGTGAAGGGTCTTGCCCAAGGACCCACACTGGCTTGCTCATTGCCGGGGAAAGTCAGTGACTTACCAGTTAAGCTAACCAGCCAGGAAGAGTGGATTGCAAAACCTACAGGAGGGCCCAGTGGTAATTATAGTTTGGGTATTACATTTGGAGAAACTCTTGAAGCATATTATTTGTAAAGTTGAAAAAAGTGTAGTTTGGTCATTAGCCTTAACCCTGTGTGTATTGTGTGTAGAAGTAGAAAATAGTTAGAAGTTTTAGGGACAGATTCCAACTACTAAACTCTTAAGTTGGTCACAAGTTCACATCTAAAGCTGAGAAAGTGCCAGTTCCGAGTAGCAGAGTCAGCATTTTCACCACTGTAAATTAGCTGCTACTATTCCCCTGGCAAAATGTCAGGGTTCAGTCTGCAAGCTGGAGGCGCCTATTCTATCTGTTTAATAAGATTCTATTAAAATGACATTTTTAGACTAATGTAAGTGCAAGATTAAAACATCAGGAATATTAGGCTGATAAAACAGAAAATCAAATTTATGATGATGGCAGTCAGCTTTTAATGGACTTGCTATGGACAGTGATACAATTGGGAGGTGTTTAAACAAATTGAGATATATGACTTATATGTTTGAGTTTTTTGTATAGATGCCATTTTTAGCACTTTTTAACATTCAAAGGATATTTTGTTTTCATTTGTTGATCACTATTTCTTAGAGAAGTTACACTCACTCACTAGCTCAATCCTTGTTATTTTAGTCTACCTCATGAAAAGTATAATACTCCCTACAATGGAAGCATAACCAGACCGGAATGGACAATACTATACTACTATACCACTGTACACACTCATGCCTCATCTTTCAACTCTCATGTTACTTCAATTTATTTACCAACTGCTATAGCAACGGTGCAAATTTTTAATCATTCTGAAACCCATGAAGAGGTTGCCTTCACATTACACAACATTGAAAAACGTTTAAAACTAATTTAAAACTGAGCTGGAGGACAGATCAGAATGCTATGGTAGAATTTGTTGTCACAGATATAGTTTATGTTTAACGTCTGTGTAATTACAGGCCCTATCTGCATAAAATAAAGACTCTCACAAAGTCCAGTGCATTTCTTTAGTGTAATTGTTGGCAGCTGAAAAAAAATGTAAGCTATAAGATTAATATAGCAAGTTTGTAAAGCCAATACCTAACTACTACTATTACTACTACTACCACCACTACTACTACTACTACTACTACTACTACTACTACTACTATTACTACTACTACTACTGCTACTACTACTACTACGACTACTATGTCCAACATTTGTGGATTTTCTGTTTGAATATTTGAGACAACAGCACCTTCCATCTGAAATTATGACATGAACACCAGCTTCTTTCTCAGAACCTCACTATATTATCAACATCCCTTGATATCTTTGCTTTTCCAGGCATCCTTTATAGTTTCTCTTCCATCATAATCTTGCAGTATATTCACTATCTCTCCATTCCACTACACTGTTCCTCAGATGTTCTGCATTCTCATTTTTCTTTCTCCAAAAGAAAAAAACACAACATCATAGGCTCTGCAATCGCTAAAACATATATAAAGATTTATTCTACTTTGCAGTGACATCATGCTGGGGGTCTTCTACATCAGTTACCATGGCCATAAAATGCACACATTAGCAAACAAAAACAAAAATGTTTCAGGAAATAATACAAAATGGATTCAAACAACATATTTTCTGGAGTCTGTGATCAATAAGAGTGTTCATGGTCCTGTTTAGGTGTTTGCTTTTATGTTTATGTTTATGTTTATTTGAGCAACTTGCAGGTTCCATTTAATTTTAACTCAAAATACAAAGAAATACAAACTTATGTCACATGTCTGTGCAGTTCCTTTTGCTCAAAATGGAGCAGGTGGAAATATAAACTTATTATTTTTAACAGAAAGGTGAGAGCGACTAACTGAAAAACGGTGACTGTAATTTTATGTGTGAGAGATTTGTTTGTGGCAGTGACAACTAAGTCAGCTCTTTCTGGTCAGATTATATTGAAATAAAACTCAGATTAAGTTTAACTTGAGTAACAGAGCTTCTAAAGGAGTAGTGCTTTCAATTAGCTTCAAACCCCCAAGGAATGTTGATATCATGCATCAGCTGTATCAATATTTAAGTAATTGGTGTTTTTGCAAAATAAAATGCAAACTTCCTATTCACCATTGTCCAGGAGTATCATCATGACATGTGAGTTTGTACTACATTAAGTCTTTTAAGCAAGAAATGTGATGACCTTTTCAAAGTATTTCTGTGCTCCTAGGCAATCCAGTTATCAATAGGCTCTTCCTGTCAGGTGCTATGTGAGTGCGGTGGATTTCCTTACTGCATTTTCAGATCGAGTTTCACCTCTTGTGGTCAGCGCTCTTTATTTAGCCTTTAAGATGTGGACAACGATGTATAGGAATTGTATAGGAAGCCATATTGCAATAGCGTCTTTGTTTTCCAGCATGTGACCCTTAGCATTTTCAATTTAAAATAATTTATGGAAAAATCTCATTCGTGTTCCCCTTTTGACACCAACAAGGCAAAGGTCGTGCGTATTTCCGAAAGCAAGTTTCAGAAATTTGCATATTCATTCCATTACTGCTGCAGAAACCTAGAAAAAAAGCTGGAAATCCAACTCTGCTCCCAGTTAGATTATCTAGAAAGTTGACCGCATGCATGGGTTAAAAATGCTCCAAACTCCACAGTAGAATGGCAGATTGTAAAAAATTAAAACGCCATTGGAAAGTAAAAGAAAATTTGTGGTAAATACATACAATAGATGATTTTATAGGATATTTTCAAGGTGCAATATGTAACTTATCTGGTGGAGGATCCGTTAAATGCTTTTCTACATGGAGATGTTATTACTATGTCTGGAATGTTTCACAGTATGGTAATAAACCTTTTTATCCTCATGGAGACCAGTTTCAGGTCAGATCTGTGGAGAGGCAACACAGCTCACAGTTGGAATGCCTGTTTTTCTATGTATTTTTGAGCTATAAAACCACCTGTACTGGAGTAAATACTGGAGTAAGTACCTGGGTGTTCACCTCAACAATAAACTGGACTGGTCCCACAACACCGACGCCCTGTACAAGAAGGGCCAAAGTCGCCTCCACCTCCTGAGGAGACTGAGGTCCTTTGGAGTGTGCAGGCCTCTGCTCAAGACTTTTTATGACTCTGTGGTGGCCTCTGCTCTCCTCTACGCTGTCGTCTGCTGGGCCCCGAGCAGCACAGAACGGGACAGAAAAAGACTGAATAAGCTGGTTAAGAGGGCCAGCTCTGTCCTGGGCTGTCCTCTGGACCGTGTAGAGGAGGTGGCTGAGAGGAGGGTACTGGCCAAATTCATGTCCATTAAGGACGACACCTCTCACCCTCTGCACCGGACTGTAGAGGAGCTGAGCAGCTCCTTTAGCAGCCGACTGAGGCACCCCCAGTGCAAGAAGGAGCGCTACCGCAGATCCTTCATCCCCACCGCCATCAGACTGTATAATTCTCCAGACGTGCAATATCCTCCTTTTCATGTTGATGCTTGTTGTTACTATTATCATTATTACTATTTTCCATTATTATTATTATTACGTATTACTATTTGTACTATTTATTACTTACTTTATCCCCTTCCTGCCTGCATGCACTTTTTCCCTCTTGTCCAAATGTCCTGGAGCTACTGTGGCGAGTAAATTTCTCCTGTGTGAGATCAATAAAGGCTTATCTTATCTTATCTTATCTTAAAGGTAAGGTAGAGCTGTTTAAAGTCATACTGACATATGATATTCATAGAAACAAGCAGGTGATGGACCCTCCACCAGAAGAATTACACAATACACCTTTAGATAGTGGAAAAGCAGACTGTTGGGGGAAAAAAAAGCAGTTGTAAAAACATGGATGACAGGATAGGACGGTTTAATATGCTGCTCCTGGGACTGTCTAACTCATGTGACACAATGACTGAACACAGTGTGCCAGTGTATAGCCCCTTGATGTTCATTTGCACTGCTTCTTTTTCCTGGAATCACCTGACGCAGTTACAATGTAAAAACGTGGGTCAGATGACACCTCTGAAAATCCATTTGTAATTGGCAGCGTTGTGAGAAGCACTTTGGAAGTCAAATGCATTCCAAAAAATATCTGAGGATGATGGCTGTAAAAGAGACATAAATGGGAAACTATTATAGATTGGGATTTTTTATTTTATTTTTTTTGAAGAGTCTGGACAGAAAATAGAAGCTTTTAGTGTTTTTGTTATAAAGTAAGACTCTATTTTAAACTGCACTTTGTACCAACCTGATAAAGATACTTTTCAATGTGACATACTGTAATGTCATGTAACCTGAAGGTAACTGTCTAACTGTGGTACTGTGTAAGAAAGTGTTATAATATGTAACCCAAAAATGTTCCACAGTATGGCATTAAACTGACCTATCTCCAAGCAGACAAGGATGGAAATGGAAACGTTTATTTGTCATTGTAAACAACGAGATGAGATTGAAATTGACGGGTCCAAGGACCTTAAAGCAGCAGATATGGGGGCTCTCTTCAGTGTTACAAGAACATGAACAGAATAGGAATGCAATACAATCAACAATAGACAAAGACATAATACAGTGGAATTGTTTACAGGAAATATGTGACAGCCGAGGCGGACAACTATGAAGAAGGGCAGAGTGTTTTTATAAATATGTGTTACTGGTACCTGGTACTGCAAAGTCCCCACCTTCATGTCACCAAGCCGGGCCATTGAGACTCTCCAGTCCTCCCTCCTGGCATGTGATTGCGGACTGAGCAGCTTGTTTCGCACAGTTCCACAAGCATTATTCGTGATTCTATCCGAGCATCAGGGGGGTATCCACAGATTGGAGATGGTACATTTCCTCAATCTGTGTCACCTTCTGATGTAGACCTTCCCTAGGTCCTCAACAGCTCCACTGTGGTGTAAATTTACAGCTTTGGGGGATTTTTATTCGCTCCGATGGATCAGAAACATCCCCAGGCCAATCAGATGTCCAGCCATCAAAAATCCAATAACTAAAAGGTTCCGTCTGGAAAAATCGGAAAAGTCATCTCTCCCAAACACACATTTCTTCGTGCATGCCAATTTGCGTTGAAGGATCAGCTTATCAATTCCATAATTTAGGATTTCGAAAATCTACTTCAACAGGAGGAACAGAGACGAAAGACAAGAGAGACACTGTTTGAAGAACTCAGCCTAAATATGCAGGGTTTGTATGTTTTACATATGTGAATGAAACAAAACATGAGTCCAGGTTAGGGATGGGAATCGAGAACCGGTTCCTGTTGAGAACCGGTTCCGTGTGTTTCGATTCCACGGAATCATTTAGCAGTTCATCTAACGATTCTCTTAACGATTCCAGACAGCACGAATTACATGGGATTGATACGTGCTTCGCCGCTTCGCTGATACAGAGTTTATATTCTATTTTTGCATGACGAGAAGAACGAGAAGAGCTTGTTTTTTGGAAAGAAACGGGGCGTGTATAAATCAACATACTTTCCCATGCTCACGCGCCAGCCAATCCTGTTGTGAGAAGCGCCGAAGGGGGATTCCCCTGTTCGCGTATCAGCTGTGAAGAGTTCGTGCATATGTAAGTGGCACTGCAGGACACAAAAGGACATGAAAATGGACTTTAACTTCTACTTGGACACATGACACATTCGGGAGACCTTCAGGACAGGTTCGGGACACATCTGTTTCTCCGGAGCTCGTGTACAAAGTGCGAATTATCCGAAAACACACTGCAACACAGGGTGAGTCATATTATTATCATATTTCTGCATCAAATGGAGATATTGAAAGCAGCGGCCTTGTGTCAACATTAGCCTGTGCGCTAAACCGGGGCTCAATCAGGACTAAAACAGAACTAAAGCAGGACTAGACCAGGACTAGACCAGGACTAGACCAGGACTAGACCAGGACTAGACCAGGACTAAACCTGGACTAGACCAGGACGAGACCAGGACTAGACCAGGACTAGAACAGGACTAAACCAGGACTAGACCAGGACTAGATCAGGACTAAAAATGGACGAGACCAGGACGAGACCAGGACTAGACCAGGACTAGACCAGGACTAAACCAGGACTAGACCAGGACTAGACCAGGACTAAACCAGGACTAAACCTGGACTAGACCAGGACTAGACCAGGACTAGACCAGGACTAAACCAGGACTAAACCTGGACTAGACCAGGACTAGACCAGGACTAAACCTGGACTAGACCAGGACTAGACCAGGACTAAACCAGGACTAAACCAGTACTAGACCAGGACTAGAACAGGACTAGAACAGGACTAAACCAGGACTAGACCAGGACTAGACCAGGACTAAACCTGGACGAGACCAGGACTAGACCAGGACTAGACCTGGACTAGACCAGGACTAGACCAGGACTAAACCAGGACTAGACCAGGATTAAACGAGGACTAAACCTGGACTAGACCAGGACTAGACCAGGACTAAACCTGGACTAGACCAGGACTAGACCAGGACTAAACCAGGACTAAACCAGGACTAGACCAGGACTAAACCAGGACTAGAACAGGACTATTGCTAATCTTTGTGCTAATCAAACAGTTTGTTCTCCTTTTTTGCCCAAATTAGAATCGATAAGAGAATCGATAAAGAATCGAATCGTTAAGCAGTATCGATAATAGAATCGGAATCATAAAAATCGTATCAATTCCCATCCCTAGTCCAGGTATGTTTGTGATGAGAAAACAACATTATAACAGAGATTAGAAAATGGCATAATATAATCTCCAAGGAGACAAATTACATAGTACACTTTTAATGTGTGATATTTCCCCTCATAAAATTAAAATTAAAAGAGAACCTACTACTGGTATAAATGAGCATGTTTATCTTTGCTTTTTTTCTTTTGCCCCTGTCTACACAGCCACTCAAACAGACAGCTGTCCACACAAAACCTCTAGGTCTCTGCATGTTAAATGATGGTTATCTTGTAACCCAGAAGGAGAAACTTTCACAAATATGGTGAATGCAATGTAAGTGTAACTTGAAAATATAAATTGTAACTCTGGATTAATTTTCCATGTTATACACACTAACATGAGTCAGTTAATCTCCAATATATAAAATAAAGAATAGATTTTCTCCCTGGTCTGGGATAACAAAAGGATTTTTATTTGTACAGCCTTAGTATGTATCTTTATTAAATTGAAATTAAGGCTCATAAATCCCAGGCACAGGTAAGCCATTGATCTGCAGAAGGTCACACATAAAGACCCCACTCCAATCCATAAACACTGAATTTAAAAGGAAAAAGTGCAACAAAGACTTTATTTGCTGTTGCCATGGGAGATTACTCCAACAGAGTTTTCTCCTGACTATTTGTGAGCACTTTTAGCTGTAACTTCTACCTTCATTATTGATTCTCTTGAAGTTACTTCTAACGTCTGTGTAAATGTCACCTCTATCATTATTTTCAATCGGCACAAAAATAAAATGCGAAAGCACAAGAACACAAGAAGAGTGTTTGTATCCCTGTTTTTCAGCTTGGAGATTGTGGTAAGTGTAGGTTTTCTGCTACTTGTCTCCATGGAGATTTTATTGTTTTGCCAAATGTTTCACAATATGGCATTAACCATATCTATTGTTTCATTATTACTCAAAAGTAGCTTGAAAAATATGTATTCACATTATTACTGTGAATGAGATCCCCTCTCCTCAGATCTGACCTGTGACTTGGTCTAGTGGCACACCTGACAAGTTAAATGCCATAATTTTGAACATTCTAAGCAGACCGAAACTATCTCTGGAGAGGTTGCTTACTCAAATGTTTCACATATGATCTTTAATTTCCATTTCCCTAACTCAAGTATTATGGAAGAGAATTTTCGCCTGTCTGCCTGATTAAGACCCGTAGTTGCCATAACCTATTAGCAGCTATAAACATGGTGGAACTAATCTTAAAGCCCCAGTGTGTAGGATTCGTGGCGCATAGGTGGATGGTGCTATTGCACTTTCTGTTTTAGCTACGGCAGACCTCGAGGGTCACCCGGGCGCGCTCTCGTACCCGCGCACGAGCTGCGCGCCGCTACTGTATAAATAAAACGCGGTCCCGTTTTTTGTTTTGTTTTTTTTTTCTCATGAAAACACACATTCCCGATCATGTACCATGACACTCTACACATCTACACACAATAATCACTCCCCGAGCACATGGGGCTTTTATACGGAAAAGCACAAAACAAGGTTAGCTTACCTTAGAATGCTTTGCACAGGTCAAACTCTGTATTTCACCATAAACTTGCTCTCAATTTGTCCATAAGGATCCAGCGAATAAAATCCAGTAAAACAATTTAGTCCAAAACACGTGTTAGATCCATTACGACGTCTGATCCGGCAGCATGCTTGTGTTGTTTACCCAAAACCACGAGCCTTGCCGAAGGCGAAGGCGGAGCCCAAATGTCCTTCTGCGGCTCTCGTATTCAAAATGGCTGCCTCTGCATGGGGAAGATCCCCCTTTTATGTGACTATATCTAAGTCCAAAAGAATACTTTGATTTCATGATGGAAGTGAAAAGGCTTGGAAAGCAATGTATTTTTGAATGGGTATCTTCAATTTCAGTAATTAACGGGTAAAAATCTTACACACTGTCCCTTTAAACAACAAAACAAACTAAAATGCCCAGGTGCTCATGGACTGTATGGAGCCTTTCTATTTGGTATTTCCATGTTCTTCTTGTGTGTGAGTGGGTTTTTACGGTTATCAGGTTTTGCTATATAACATGTATGATAGGCTAATTCTCCTATCTGGCTCCTGACCAAACTCCTCTCCGATACAAGAATGTATTGTTCATTGTTCCTGACAGGTTGCCCCATTGTTCCCTCTGAATAATCAAGTTCCATCTGACGTTTTTGTTGAAACTGAGTAATTCATATATGTCTCACGACTGGCCTGAGTATACCTTGTGATCCCATTGCAGGATTAGGAGGAAGTGTCAGTCCCCGCTTAGACTCCTGCCCCCACAACCCGGCTCTGAATAAGGGAACAACATGTATGGATGAATGTATACCTTCTGTGCACCTTCATCAAGATCTTGTAGGGTTTAAAGATTTTTTTTTAGGTTTAATTGAGCAAAAACCATAGACTGTATAAAGAAATGGATTAAGTGAGTGTGGCCTCACCCATAGCGTTTAGCTCCAGTCAAATGAAGCTCACAAGGCTAGCAGTTATATAGGCAAATTTGGAGCCAGTTTCATATAAAGAATAGGAATTTAGTTTAGTTACAGACAAAATAGCAAAATAGAAACACCAGGATCATGTAGAGTGGGTTAATACAAACACTTAAAGACCAAAATGGCAAAGCTCACAGCAGCAGTTACAGAGAGGGGTGATCATTTTTCAATGTAACGTCTATTGGAAAGAGTCGATCTACCCATGGTTACTTGAAACTCTGCAGCTAGCGGGTTAGCTATGTCCATTTATATATACAGTCTATGCCAAAACCCTTTTTTTCTAACTCCATTGTGCTCTATGAGAGGCCACAACTTTAAACCTCAATATCTCAAAACTACCCAAAACATATACAACCTTATAATTCTAAAGTCATTGATTGTTTTAGCAGTAAACCGATACTGAAAGGGTATATTACTTAGTACCTAATCTAAAACTTGCATGTCTGGCTGTCTGTAGCTCTGACGCAGACCTGCTTTGAAAACCAGACATAATGACTGTCATACAAACTTTTCAAACCTAAAACACTTGACCCCTACTGTAAACAATCGCACACAGACACATGGTTTACACTGTGACTGCATCAGCTTTCAGGCTGACACTTCACTCTATCAATCTGTGACATACACACCAGCCAACCGTGGTACTCTTCCTGTAGGATCCACTTTCAGCATTACAGTTCAAAACAGCCACTTGTGTTTACTGCCCCAAGGACAACTATATAGTATTTAAATGTCAGCAATGTCATTATATTGTCAAGAGGCTTTACTTTGGTTATGTCTCTATAACCATATTGGGAATTAACATACTAGATAAGAGTTATATGATGTTCATGGACAAGTCAAATCTTTTGGATAGTTCATTAATGTTCAACAACTGGAACTAGAACTCATTTTTTAAAATAACCAAATATTTTTCCTTCTAATTTTTGTGCATTTCTATACTGATTAATGCTGAACCAACACAAACCAGCACAGAAGCAGAGGAGGCGACGTGAGTGAGAGATTTATGCACAAAAAGCATATTTGGTATCATAATACTTTTTGAATTGTTATTATTGTAGTATAAGATTTTATATAGATTATGCATCATTCCAGTTTATGCTATAGGAACTATGTCTCTTGGCTACCCTGGAAGCACCTTGAAGTCTGGGAGTCCTTGCTTAGACTGCTGCCCCCACAACCCGGCCCCAGATAAGTGGAAGATGGATGGATGGCATCATTCCAAACGGTAAACACTCCCATTCTCAGTCTGAACCATTTTAAACAGATCTGAGCCTTGGTCATTTCTCTTTGTGATTAGTTGGTAGATTAAATGAGTTCTCACATTGGCATCTGTCATATAAATTCATAAAAGAGTCTTTTGAGTGACTCTTTGAAATTAATGGATCCAAAAGATTTGGATTTGGAACGTCCCATCACTAATATAATACATACTGAAAATATATATTTAGGAAACACATTTTTCAACCTCCCCAGCTAAATAAAATTTTGAATTATTCCTCCCATCACTATCTGCCAACCAATTAGATCAAAACATTTTGCATTGCACTTTTCAGATCCCAACATTCAATTGACTTTGGCAGTTTTCCCTCAGTGATCATAGTTTTTGGGCCAGTGCAAAGAAAAAAAATCCTTACAGAGCATCATGATAATAGAGACACAAAGTCTTTTTCTAAAAGAAAGCCTGGCTCAAGTTCTAGAGATGTGCCCCAGGGTGCTGCACTGCTGTTGCCCACTGTTCCAGGTTGATAGGTCAAATGTAGATGACAGATTTTTCTATATGTGAACATTACAGCATGGAAGTCAATGTATAATGTCTTCCATCTATCTAAAAGAGGCAACAGGCACTTGACAACTATATTAGCAGCAAATATTAGTACCAAATGTAATGTAAATGAATCTTTTTGATCAGGTGGTTTGCTTTGTTGCAACATGGGGCGTATTAGAATTACCCACTTTCACACAACATTTATTTTGAGAAACAACCAAGTTGTCTTTGTTTTGAATTAAGGTTGAATATCCATTGTGTGTGCATGTGTAACAACGCAGTCTGTGAGAAATTCCCTTCTCTAGTTCGTGTATTAGTGGGATAAATCACACCATTAGTGGCTATGCTGTTTGCACAACGCCACAAGGAATACGTTGGCCTAGATTATTCGGAGAAATGAGGCAACTATTCAATAAGCTCTGGCATCCATGTGCAAACTGTCATATTTTATTATAGAATTTTTCAACACAGACAAGACAGAGCGAAAAGAGAATTGATTTGAACAGATTTGTTTGCACACCACAATGGCTGAAATACAATAATACAACTTTATAACAAAAGTGTGAATGCAGATCTTTATGTAACCCACTGCAATAGCATTTGTTGTGTTGTTATTAGATAAGATGAAGTGTACATGCTTGGCAGGTCATGGCCATGTTGGTAATAGAAAAATAAAGACTAAAGAGTGGTCAGTAGTTCGCATACATGCAATCAATAACATATTGGCAGTCTTTTCATCATTCAGCATAGCCAGTGAAGCAGTAGATCAATAGAGATGTTTGGTAAATAAATGCTGTTACCTCTTCAAAAACATACCCGGAGTTGTGTTTTATTTCATTCACACACGTCTGAGTAATCCTTTACTGTTAGTCTGTCTTGCCAAAGCTTAAAATGCTCTGTTCCACTTTGTGATGTCATGAAGCAGTCGTTTTCAAGTTAACAGCTCCTTTTACCTTTAGTTCAGTAGAGATTGAGCAATTCCTGATTCTAGTGAAGGTGTATGGTGTTTAAAAACACAGTGGAGCACTTGGATCAGAAAATAATGTAATATAGGCACTTTAAGGCAGTCCACTTCTTGTATATTTTAGTGTGAGTGATGGAGGTCATATTCATTCATTCATTTTCTTCTGCTTTTCCATTTTCTGGGTCATGGGGTGGAGGTCATATATGTTACATACATTAAAACATGTTACATAAATTAAAACAAGCTGCACAATTACTACTTCTAAGATACTAGAACTACGCTCAATAATTGATCCTACACAAGCTTTGGATCTTCCACCTATAGAAACACATAGGGATCTTAAAGTGTGTATGACAGATTTTAATTTTGACTTAATTTAGAGGGACTATAATTATTGTAAATGTAAATGACCTTTTCACAAATCAAGAAGCAATTTGTGAAGAAAAGTTGAAAAATATTTTGAAAGTAGATATTTCTAAACACAGTGATGACATCACGCTAGGTAGAATTCTATCCAAAAGTTAGGCACATTTTACACTTAAGAAACAGATTTTAACTGATACTTTCATAAAACATTAATTCAATTCAACAAAATAAAGGGTGTTTTATATTTGTATTTGCCAGATAATAATTTCAAACATTCATTATGAATACCCTTGTGTGACGTTACGATTTCCTTTTTTTTTTTAACACTCTGTTTATTGTGGTTTTTGTCAATACAAAAAATACAAAGTAACAGTCCTCAAGATAACAGTGTTACAGCATTTAAACTAAAAAATACAGTCACATACTTTGAGTGTCTTGATAATGAGGACCTTTATCCATGGAAATATGACGTTACGATTTCCAATTAGGAAATAACATTTTAAACCTAAAAAATGACCAGATTGGAAAAAGGAATATGAATATTTTTTTGCAAAAAATCTGAAATATAATGATCTTGACTGTGTTTTAGTCAAATAAGTAGTCAAACCTGTCACAGGCCGAGGTTAGTAGTGTTGATTTATCAATTAATTTATTTGTGATTGTTTTAACATTTCAACATCACTGGAGCAGGAGCCCAGAGTGTATCTGCCAGCAAACAAGCTTTGAGATTTTGCTTCTTAAAATAAATGTATGCAAGAACATTTTTCAAACCAAGTTAGTGGAACTGGAGGCACTTTAATGTCTTCAGATGACAAATTACTGTTGTCAGTTATTTATACTAATGTGTGAGGTAAAATATATATGTGTTAAACAGACCAAAAAAATCTACACTCAGCATCCTTGGACTTGAAATAGTAAAAGTATACATAGATAATATTTTCATAGACTAATACGTAAATGTGACCTTTTCAGATACCACAAAACTCACCAGTCATTTTTGTTTTGTTTATTTCACAGATATTGTAGTGATGATCTATTCTACCACCTCTTATATCAGACCTGTCAAGTCCTTTACATCAAGTCTATATTTGTTTTTTGTCTGTTTGACCAATGCATTCCTCAACCAGCGTGCGGGGACTGCAGTTGGACCCACCTCCGGATCTTGAGCCAGGATCTTGTTCACTACAACCAGGCTGGAGGATTAGCCTATGTACATGTTTTATGCTGATAGGAGAAACCGGAGTACCCACCCAAACACTTGTCTGGACAACAAAAGCTACCCGGTTTTCCTGTGTTTTCCACAACGCTATCTGCTCTGATTCGTTGCAAGAACACATATTATGCATTTTTGTGGTTTTATTTTCTTTGTAAACATACTTTTGGTCACCTTTGGATTTGTATATTACATTTTCAAAGTTCATATTCACAAATTAAGTCATTAGACAATGTGACTACTATGCAAATATAGAACTATGCACTTGTTGTGAACCGACTTTGACTGCAGAATGCTTCCAGTGATGGCTTAAGATTGAAAACTGTACAGGATTTAAAAAAAAAATACCTATGATGCAACAATTTAGGCATAATGTCAAGGGACAGACAGACAGAGAAGACAGCTTTAGATCAATGGATTAATGAAACATGTATGAATGAAGCAAAACACAACTCCAGGTATGTTTTTGATGAGGGGACAACAATATAGCATGGCCATAAACTTACGCTATTTTCTGATTTATGGAATAATATTGTTTCCTCATCAAAACATATCTGGAGTTGTACTTTTTTCCTTCCCAAAGCCAGATATTTAGGCTGTGTTCTTTTCAAACAGAAAATGCTCTCCTTCCACCTTGTGATGTCATGTGCTAATAGTGTGTTCTACTGTGTTTTTAACCTCCATACACCACCTCCAGCCAATCTCCCCTAGTAAGTAAGTAAGTAAATTTTATTTATATAGCACATTTAAAAACAGTGAGAACTGGCCAAAGTGCTGTACAATGTCAAAAAGCTAAAAATAATAATAAATAAATCGGCAGCATAAAATACATAAGAACATTTGACATGGCACAAGTAAACATAAGATGAAATAAAAGACAGGATAAAAGAGATAAAAGAGCTAAGAGCCAAAGGCCACAGTGTACAAATGAGTTTTTAGCTTGGATTTAAAAGTGGTGATTGTTGGAGCAGATCTGATGTCAGCAGGTAAACTGTTCCAGAGACGTGGAGCTGCCACAGCAAAAGCACGGTCCCTTTTGTGCTTGAGGCGGAAACGGGCAACACAAAGGAGACCTTTGTCGGCAGATCTGAGGGACCTGGGTGCAGAGTAATGTTGCAGCGTGCCGGAGATGTACTTGGGGGTCTGGCCATGAAAGGACTTAAAAACCAAAAGAAGTATTTTAAATTGAATTCTAAAACAAATGGGAAGCCAGTGCAGAGAGGAGAGGACAGGAGTGATGTGTTCCTGTCTCTTGGTGCCTGTTAAAAGTTTAGTAGCAGCATTTTGCACCAGCTGCAGGCGAGCTAGCTGGGTCTGGGAGAGGCCAAAGTAGAGGGCGTTGCAGTAATCCAGCCGAGATGTTATAAAGGCATGGATAACTGTTTCCAGATCTTGAAAAGAGAGTGATGGCTTGAGCTGGGTGATCACTCTCAGCTGGTAGTAACTATTTTTTATGACCATATTTATTTGTTTTTTGAAACACAAGTCAGAGTCAAAGATAACCCCAAGGCTTTTGGCAGAAGGCTTAACAAAAGAGGAGAGGTGAGATAGATTGCCAGTAACTGTGGGTATTGATTTAGGGGATCCAAAAACTATGACTTCGGTCTTGCTGTCGTTGAGTTGTAGAAAATTGTTGGACATCCAAAGCTTAATGGCCTCTATACAGTCTAGGAGAGATTGGGCGGAGTCCTGTGATGTTAATGGTAAGTATAATTGTGTGTCATCGGCGTAGAAATGAAAGGAAACAAAATGTTTACGCATAATGTCCCCTAGGGGGAGCATGTATAGGCAGAAGAGTATTGGCCTTAAAATTGAGCCTTGGGGGACACCATAGGAGACCGGAGCAGAAGCAGATGAGGAATGGCCGATGGAAACTGAAAAAGTTCTATGTTGGAGATAGGACTTGAACCATAGCAGTGCTGTCCCTTTAATGCCCACCCACTCTTCAAGGCGGTTGAGGAGGATGGTATGGTCCACTGTGTCAAAGGCCACACTGAGGTCCAATAGGACCAGGACTGCATTTTGACCCGTGTCGAGTGTGAGAAGCAAGTCATTTGTTATTTTAAGCAATGCAGTTTCAGTGCTGTGCCAGGCCCTGAAACCTGATTGAAAGGGCTCCAAGATGGCGTGCTGCGAGAGGAAGAGGGAGAGCTGGGACAACACTACTTTTTGGAGCACTTTAGAAATAAACGGGAGTTTAGAAATGGGCCTATAGTTGTTCAAGCAATTTGAGTCCAGGTTGGGTTTCTTGAGTAGAGGTTGGACAACTGCATGTTTGAGGCAAGCAGGGACAGTACCAGATGACAGACAAGAGTTTATAATGAGTTGAAGGGAGGGTCCTACGATGTCAAAAGCCTCCTTTAAAACGGAACGTGGAACCTCATCACCTGGGGACGTGGTGGTTTTCATGTGTAGGACAATGTCCTTTAAATCGACCATGGAGACAGGGTTAAAATGACAGAGAGTACCTATAGGATGTGGGGGTGGATGAGGCGATGGAACAAGAGGCAGAAATAGAGCTCTGATGTTCTCAATTTTCTCAATGAAAAAATGTAGGAAGTTCTCACAGAGATCCGAATTTATAATGGGAGCTGGAGAACGAGGTGGGTTGATGATGGAGTTTATTGTGTTAAACAGGATTTTCGGTCTATTCGAATGCCGGTTAATGATATCTGAAAAATATCTGGCTCTGGCTTCTTTGGCGGCGGCCTGAAAAGATAGCAGGGCAGATTTGAAAATTTGAAAGGAGACAGTAAGATGGTCTTTCTTCCATTTCCTTTCAGCTCTGCGGCAGGCCTGCCTGAGTGAGCGGGTATGATCATCGAGCCTCACATTAGATTTAAAATTAGGGTGTTTGTATCTGAGAGGAGCCACTGAATCCAGAATCTCTGAGCAGGATGAATTAAATAAAGCAATTAAATTGTCAGAGCTACATGAGGCATTAGCTGCTGCAGTCATAGCTGAGGCTACATCTTTACTTTAAAAACAGTCAGTGAACTGGGCAGTAGCCTGTGAGTTTAAAGGGGTATGCCACCCCCAGGTCAAATTTGGGCATCTCCCCACAGTCCAGAGACTAAAATAAGTGGTGGAAAGCGTTTTCCTGCTCACCCAGCCATTGTCCGAGTCTGTCGCCACTGACCGCCGCGGTATCTGGTGCTCCTCCGCCTTAGACTGGAGTCTAACGTAGCCAGAGAAAGATTTCGGCCAAAAGGAATTAATTTGCTCAATGCTTTTCCCAATTACTTTCTGTGTAGTGCGCATTCATATCGAGTGCAAATAAATGTGCAAATCAACACGGAGAGCTTGCTTTGGTCATTTTGGGTGGGAACTATTTTCCAGTGCGGAAGAATACAGCCGAATCATGCACCACGTTGTGCAACAGGGGAACTCCCAGTTACGCACCGGTGCGTAACTGGGAGTTCCCCTGTTGCACAACGTGGTGCGTGATACGGCTGTATTCTTACGCACTGGAAAATAGTTCCCACCCAAAATGACCAAGGCAAGCTCTCCGTGTTGATTTGCACATTTATTTGCACTCGATATGAATGCGCACTACACACAAAGTA
The DNA here is from genome assembly GCA_036785185.1 of Paratrypauchen microcephalus. Lineage (NCBI taxonomy): Eukaryota > Metazoa > Chordata > Actinopteri > Gobiiformes > Gobiidae > Paratrypauchen > Paratrypauchen microcephalus. The sequence goes on along the minus strand of JAVJIX010000021.1, from coordinate 5,462,200 downwards.
ATTGGGAAACGCATCGAGCAAATTAATTCCTTTTGGCCGAAATCTTTCTCTGGCTACGTTAGACTCCAGTCTAAGGCGGAGGAGCTGCAGATACCGCGGCGGTCAGTGGCGACAGACTCGGACAATGGCTGGGTGAGCAGGAAAACGCTTTCCACCACTTATTTTAGTCTCTGGACTATGGGGAGATGCCCAAATTTGACCTGGGGGTGGCATATCCCTTTAAGCAACGGAAGTACTGTCCAGGGGTTCTGACTATCTGAACAGGATTTGCAATGTTGATATTGAAAAAAATGGGCTTATGATCAGAAAATGAAGTGTCGTCAACTGAGATGTTCTCAACAGAAAAACCATAGGAAAGGACAAGGTCCAGGGTATGACCCAGTATATGGGTGGCTTGATCAATATGCTGGGTGAACCCGAACGCATCCAATACCTCACAAAACTCCTTGACCATAGGCTTATCCGGACAGCAGACATGGATATTAAAATCACCCAGCAACAACAAACGATCATACATTGACACAAAGTGAGATAAAAAAGATGAAAATTCTGCTATAAAATCTTTGTCTGGTTTAGGGGGTCTATAAATCAATATACACAACAGTGGGTTGTGTTTTGTTTCCACAGTCATACATTGCAGTTCAAAGGTGGAATAAGTCCTCACGGAAAGCGTGAGGACTTGAAGGAAAGGTAAAATGTAGCTATTAACTTGAAAACTACAGCTTCATGACAACACAGCATTACAAGCTTTGGAGATAGATACACTAATAAAACAGGATTACTCAAAAATGTGTGACTGAAATAAAACACACCATGTTTTGATTGTATGTTTTTGAGATGATAACAACATTGCAACATTGCTAAAAGAGTAAATTTTGTGTAATATAGATAGTAATTTAGATAGAAATCATTATGTTAAAAAATGTCAAATGGCCTATTAACAAACCATTTATTCCTTGATAATGGCCAGACAAATATATCTCCTCTTAAATCAGCCCACAGCTTTGTCACCCCATTGTTTGGATACAGCTCCATGCATCACACAGGCAGGGCATTACAGCCAAGTCTCATTACACAACATGATTAGAAAAGGAAAAGGTGAACCAAATATCTCACTTTGACAGAAATACTATAACTCTAAAACAATTATTCACCATTAAAATTGTTTTCTGTGCATTCTTTTGTTGTTTTGACAAAGAGTTAGGGAGGCTATCTATCAAGATGATCGGAGGCACTGCACTGTACATGTTCAGCATTTACAGTTACAGGCCGTGGATCTTCTGCTCGTGGACGACTGATGATTTGTGGTTTGTAATTTGTCAAGATGCAAAAACAAACGACTCTTGCATGTGAACATTTTTGTAGTTTAAAAAAAAGTTGATTCAATTGTAAAGCTATAAAGTTATAAAGTTATGGCTTTTTATACAGGCTACTGGGGATCAGTAAAGACCTTTATTTTTTTATTTAAGGTTGAGATTATATTCAACATTTTAAAAGCCTTGCACCTGCCAAAGAGTAAGATGTGTTTTATTGGAAACTGAGTCTGCCAGCAGGTACTTTTATTCTTGTTTATCAGTTAAATATATCGAATTACGGAAGAACAAGGAGGGAAATGCTTAGATGTGGTTTTGGTAACAGCCCCTCATCAAACTTTGAAGTGATTCCATAGTGACCAGTACAAGCGGATTCAGGCAATTTCCTAATGAACGTAGGAACGATGACTTACTCAAACAGACTTCAATTCCACCTCTGAATTTCTTTTTATTCCATTTTAAAGGGCCCATGGCATGAAATTTTCACTTTCTGAGGTTTTTGAACGTTAATGTGAGCTCCCCTACCCTGTTTAGGGCCCCCCCCCCCCATGGTTAAAAGTTGTGAAATGTCTAAACTGAGCATTTGCGATCCTTTTCTGCGTTACAAAAAATCTGAGCTCAAACGGGCGAGTTTGAACAAGGCACCTTATTGACGTCAGATCGAAAAAAGAAATGCAAATGCAGTTCCACCCCCGTCTCTGTAAATCACGCCCAGAGAGTTTGGACTGCGAATGCGCTAGGCAATGCGAAATGCGTTTTTTTATTTGCCTGGAGGCACGTCCGAGTGTTTCTAGGCTCGGAAGTCCTTTATCTGAGCCTCTGGACCTTTGAACAGCAGTGGTTTAATTTAATTTTCTGTGGAAATGTGTTTATTTTTCAATGGAACGCTTCAAATCTCTCCCCCCATGCAAAAACAAGGAAATGGATCGGCTGTGGGCTCTGAGCTCTGAGCGGAGAGTTTGGCCACGCCCCCACCCTCTACTATTGGCCAGCTGTTTTCTCCTAATTTGCATTCAAGCAACAACGCCCAGAATAAAGAGTTTGAGAGAGATATTTATGACTCTTTCTCATCTTATCTCTGTTTCTCATGCACTGAGTGTTGATTTTGAAGAAGGATTCATTTACAGTATTAGGGAACCATTAAGGAGCCATATAAAAGCATCAAGAAGTACCATGTCATGGGATCTTTAAGTTACACTGACGGGCTTACTTCTGCTATTTCCTGAAGGAGCTCAGTTGGTAGAACGTTTGTCTACTGATCCAGGGGTTGGCGGTTCAAATCCCGCTCTTGACGGGTTGACCGCGTGTGATCCCACAGATGAGTGCTGCCGTTGTGTCCTTGGGCAAGACACTTAACCCCACCTTGCCTCCAGTGTCTGCGGACACTGGTAGCCCCCATGGCAGAAGATACATCAAGGCCCGTTGTGACGTGAGCCGTCCTCCTGTGTACCCACCACCCGGATTCATGGGGGCTGGTGCATTGTGTTCTGGACAGCAGATCTGCTTGGACTGCTGCCCCCGCGACCCAGGAAATGGAAAAGCGGAAGAAAAAGATGAATGAATGAATAATCCTTTTGATAATTTAGAATACAGTGAGAAATGTTACCTTTAATGATTATAAAAATGAGTCAAATGAAATTAATGTTCCTGAGAAAAGGACTGCATAATTCAGGAATATGACCAAATTTGTATCACTGAGAAGGCCTAAGGGTGGCTCCTAATTGAATTGCAAATTTACAAAAAAAAATCAGGAATTTGGGTAAATTGATTTTACGGTCTTAAAATTTTGAAAAACACTGCAATGAGTTTATAAGCACTTTTTACAACTTTCAGAGGCAAGAGCAGAGTTTTGCGTCTTGGTAGTGCTAACAACAACTAGCATGCTAATTGTGCAAGCTAGCTGAACAATAAAATGCTTGATAATTAGATGCAGACAGTACACAGTTTAAATTTTTTTTTTCTCAAATATATGGGAAAAATTGGGTACAGACCCTTTAAAATAGGCTAAAACTACTACAACTCAACTTATGGTAATTTCCCCATCTTTGTATATTGTATTAGTATATTTTATATTGATGAAATATTATAACCTAATTCATATTTAATTGCCTTAAACTACCAAGACATTGTTACCCTTAATCCCTGGAATGCTTTCAAGCCCTGTAATAGACTAAAAACAAAAACAAAAACTAAAATATACTTTAATATAACACATTTTCATTTTAGCATTTACCAGGCAAGGAGGAAAAAACTATTTAATTTCTTGCCACAACACGATAATGCTAAATCCACCGACCTAGTGCACAACCTATGGAACAAGAAACACACACTTTACACAAGGCAATTTCAAAGTGGACTCTGGTCTGGCCGACGCACAGAGTAACATGCCAAAGCCTTGTCAGTAGTATTGGTGGTTTGTTAGTGAAAGGTTTGAGACTAATTAAAAGTGTTGGCTGGCAGTGAGACCTGGGGAGAGTGTGTGCGTGTCTGAAACCAGACGCAGGGCAGTCGCACTATCTCGATCAAAGTTTAATGAAATGAACTGATCCTGTCCACTCAGTCGTCCCGAGCTCCTTGTTTCTTTGTCACACTCTTTTAGGTCAGGGTGTTCTGTGTTTACATCATGTTTATCACAGGAGCTGATCAGACTGAGTGGTGCCATTATGTAATACGTTGTAATACCAGTGAGTTTATCAGTACCACCATCTACTGCCATTTGTAACAGATAGCACATAATGACTGTTTGGGAATAGGAGTTGGACTGGTGCAATGAAAGATTTTACAGACACATTTTTAAAAATGCATTTTTTTTTTTTGCAAACTTTGCAACAACAGTGGCCCACAGTTGACAACGCTGCACAGTTTTTCAAGATCAGGTGCATTTGTTAGCCTTTTCAAATGCCATGAAACATTGAAAACTACAGGGAAAAGTAAACAGTACTATTAGACACTACATCTTGGGTTTGCAAACACACTAGGTGAAAAGTCAGTCAGTGTGTGTATTTTCTAGGTTTGGGCAGCTAGCCTGGGAATTCCCAGGCCGCTTCTGTTCGTTTCGAACTGGAAGGCGGCCTGGAAACTCGTCCAAGCGAGAGTCCCAGATTTAGGGCCCCAATCAGAGAGCGGGGGAGGTGTGGCAAGACGGTGACGCGTACTACATGACAAACGGAAGCTTGTAGTTTGAACTGACAGCTGACATGATTGGCTATGGACTTACATATACGCTCAATGATAGACATTCATAACGCCCAATAAACGGCCGTTGGCAATCGCTAACCACACCTCCGCTACGGGATTTTTCGAAGCGAGTTTCCAGACCCATATCTCACTTGTGATATGGTCAGGTGTTAACCAGACTAGTGGGCAGCAGTGTAATTAGCACAATGTGAATTCACAATATTACTCACAATACATGTGTCTTGACAGGTTGGCTAGCTCTGGTAAGCTGCTGTAAATCATGTGGGTTTCTTTCCGTACGTCTTATATAGCATACTATTGCATGTATTACTATTTTCAATACTAATTACTTACATAATGTGAGAATAAGATAGTGGGAGTTCTCATGGATCACAGATAAGTCTGTGAGAAACAGGTGCTAATCAAGGTCCTTAGAGGTAGATATTTACTAGACAAAAAAGCAGGAGGTATGGGGCACTCTGCTTTTGAGGTTTGTTTTTGAAAAAGAGCAAAAAAGCAAAAATGAAATTAAAAAAAAAAATCAGAGTCCTTATTAATCATTCCCCTCTTGTTAACAAAAATATATTTATGCATTACCCACTGTAACTTACAGTTACATTTTGTAACTATCAACCATTCATTTTGTTCAGGCTTGGCAATCTAATGCAATAGCATTAAAAAAATAATTAGGCATTTTTAACTTGGCATTTAACCACTTACATATGGCAATCTATTCTTATGCCTACAGGTTACATTCACATATATTTCATTCATTTATTTCATTACATATAATTTAGCATTGTTAGCATGCAACATTTTAACACATTTCTTACTTATGTGATTCTCATCTTACACATAAACGAAACATGGAAAGAGTCTGCTGTAATGCAGAGTCAGAATCCAGGAGCAAAGGGGAGTGAGTAAAGTTGTGTTATCAGGGGAATGCCAGATGTTCTGAACAGTCAAGGTCCCTAAAGAAGCCTTTATTTCAAATAAGATTCCTCTATAATAAAAATGTTCTTTATTTTATTGAACTTGATAGATTTACAACTTAGCTAGCTTGGGTTTGCAAAATCAGGGTTTGCCAAAAGGTATTCCAAAACTTAAGTAATATACTGGTATTAACATTTTCCTCAAATTTCTCTCTTGTTTAAACACTCAAACTTTCGTAGATTTTCAACAAAATGTATTAATAGTGAAGCGTGGGGGGGGGGGGGCAGTCCAAGCCACGAAGCGAAAACGCACAAGAGCTGCATGAAACGAGGCATGCAGTGGTTTAATCCTGGTTTAGGCTGGGTCTAGTCCTGGTTTAGTCCAGGTTTAGACCTGGTGTAGTCCTGGTTTAGTCCAGGTTTAGACCTGGTTTAGATCTGGTTTAGACCTGGTTTAGTCCTGGTTTAGACCTGGTTTAGTCCTGGTTTAGTCCTGGTCTAGTCCTGGTCTTGTTCCGGTCTAGTCCCGGTCTGGTCCCGGTCTGGTCCTCATGGGTTAGTCCTGGTCTAATCCCGGCCTGGTCCCGGGCTAGTCTCGGTCTGGTCCCGGTCTAGTCCCGGTGTGGTCCTCATGTCTTAGTCATGGTCTAGTCCCAGTCTGGTCCTTGTCTAGTTCCAGTCTGGTCCCGGTCTGGTCCCAGTCTGGTCCTCATGTCTTAGTCTCGGTCTGGACTTCCTACAGATCCAGTGACTCATGTCTCCGCTCCTCGTACATCCAGCGGGACTCCCGGAGCCGCTGCACAGCTGATTGGTGACGTCACACACCGGCTCGACACAATCTGCCCCGACGCCTCAAAGTTTATTCTGGGGGACTTCAATCCCACGAACGCATGCAAGAGCCGCGGTGGTCTAGACCTGCTCTAGACCTGACACACGTGTCAGAGCTCAGTTTTCTCCCCCCTCCCCCTTCCCCCCACACTTCGCTATTAATAATTTTGTTGAAAATCTATGAAAGTTTGAGTGTTTAAACGAGAGACAAATGTGAGAAAAGTTTAAATTCAGTCTGAGAAAAGCGTATAATGTGTGTGGCTGAGCGCGCATTATTTGAATTTTTGAGATTTCGTGTTTCGTAACTTGAATTGTCTTTCGTATCTAGAGACCAAAATTTACCGTGAAGGCGTTTCGTAACTTGAAATTTTCGTTTGTTGGGTCATTCGTAAGGTGAGGTACCACTGTAATAATAATAGTAATAAACTTTACATAATTTTACAACCAAATCTGAATTCATTATGGGAGTATTAAAGACAAGAAAAATGGTGGCAATTTGTGCTTTCCGTCTCCTCCCGGTGACAGATTATAAACTGTTTGCTTATTGTGCACTGACACTTGTCAAACCTGCTGGCAAAGTTGTAACAAATCATATTTTCTGCAGTATTTGCACACTAAAGCCATTTCTCAGTTTACTCCTGGCTTATTTATTTCATTCCCCCATGTGTAATAAATATCATGGTAATAAGATTGGACTGAAGACAGCATGAGACGGCTCCGAGTGTTTAAATGCCACTTAGGAGATGCAGCAGCCATTCTTTGGGCTATCAAGCTGTCAGCGTGCTTGCTGTCGTTTATGCAGTAACGACAGACAAAAAACTTACAAAGACCTTAAATCAGTTTAACAGGCAGATCGGGGATGTGCATTGGCAGTATTTGAGTAGTCACTCAGAGGTAGTTAATTTACTGTCAAATAAAATACTTGAAACATCTAAAAAGAAGAACATCTCAGACCTAGCAATACATCATTTCCATAAGACAGCAACCCAGAAGCTACAGTCTTAAAGCCACAGTATGTAACTTATTAGCCATTGTTGTTGTTTTTTGGAGATTTTTTTATTGTACTGAAAAACATGTGTCCTTAATGTGAGTGGGCTTGCACCTCCGCAACCCGACTCTTTCCTGACCTGGATTGGCTTTAATCTTACATAGTATGGCATAAAATGTCTCTGTCTTTGTGGTATGGTTTTAAATTTCTATTTCCATTATGCAAGTGACTTTCCACCTCCAGAAAGTTGGACAGTATCTTTAATTAGATTTTTTAATTTTGATTTTTGTAAATGTGCTAAAGACAAAATACTGTTTTTTAGTATTCAGGCCAAACCTTAGCCTAAACTTTAGGCCTGATTAAAAAAAAAAAAAAAACTTGTTGAACATTAACAGTTTTATTTAGAGCAAGATCAAATGTAGGCAGAAGCAACCTTGGCATTGGGTCAGCAGACTATCTATGCATACACATGATAACATATTGCAATTATTTCTGCTATGCTTGCAAGACAGACTATCTGATGCCAACTATTTTTGTACAGCTTTTATTATAAGCAAACACTCCCATGATCCACTGTTTCTGGTGAACCTCATCCCTGTGTGTCCCTCCATGTGCTCTGGAGGCCTCTTTGTGCTCACACATGCGGTTGGCCCAGGCACGCTGCCAGACCACCACACCATCTCAGACCTCAGCAGAGCCAATTAAATTCAGTGTTACAGTTCACCTCCAGCACCGCGCTACAATGACCTCCTCGGTTAGGCTATCAAGTCTACAGACATTTTAAGCACTGAATCGTTCATCAAGAAAATGGGGGGTGCGAGTGAATATTTTCCTGTGGACCGGGGGGGAAGGTGGGTGAGAGCAGTAGTCAAGTTGTAAAATGAAACCACAGGGCAGAATTAGAAGGTACTTTGTTAAAATGGAAATGCTTTTATAACAAAAAGTCCATATTATCATTCAATAATTCAATTCAATAATGCACAGGATAATATGTTATCACACACAATCTTGGTTTAGTCCTGGTTTAGTCCTGGTTTAGTCCTGGTTTAGACCTGGTTTAGACCTGTTTTAGTCCAGGCTTAGTCTTGGTTTAGACCTGGTTTAGTTTTGGTTTAGTCCCAGTTTAGTCCTGGTTTAGACCCGGTTTAGATCTGGTTTAGTCTTGGCTTAGTCCTGGTTTAGACCTGGTTTAGTCCTAGTTTAGACCTGGTTTAGTCCTGGTTTAGTGCTGGTTTAGACCCGGTTTAGATCTGGTTTAGATCTGGTTTAGTCTTGGCTTAGTCCTGGTTTAGACCTGGATTAGTCCTGGTTTAGACCTGGTTTAGTCCTGGTTTAGTGCCGGGTTAGTCCTGGTTTAGTCCTGTTTTAGACCTGGTTTAGTCCTGGTTTAGTCTTGGCTTAGTCTTGGTTTAGACCTGGTTTAGTCTTGGTTTAGTCCTGGTTTAGTCCAAGTTTAATCCTGGTTTAGACCCGGCTTAGTCCTGGTTTAGTCCTGGCTTAGTCTTGGTTTAGACCTGGTTTAGTTTTGGTTTAGTCCTGGTTTAGACCCGGTTTAGATCTGGTTTAGTCTTGGCTTAGTCCTGGTTTAGACCTGGTTTAGTCCTAGTTTAGACCTGGTTTAGTCCTGGTTTAGTGCTGGTTTAGACCCGGTTTAGATCTGGTTTAGTCTTGGCTTAGTCCTGGTTTAGACCTGGTTTAGTCCTGGTTTAGACCTGGTTTAGTCCTGGTTTAGTGCCGGGTTAGTCCTGGTTTAGTCCTGTTTTAGACCTGGTTTAGTCCTGGTTTAGTCTTGGCTTAGTCTTGGTTTAGACCTGGTTTAGTCTTGGTTTAGTCCTGGTTTAGTCCAAGTTTAATCCTGGTTTAGACCCGGCTTAGTCCTGGTTTAGTCTTGGCTTAGTCCTGGTTTAGACCTGGTTTAGACCTGGTTTAGTCCTGGTTTAGTTCTGGTTTAGTCCTGGTTTTGCCCTGGTTTAGACCTGGTTTAGTCCTGGTTTAGTCCTGGTTTAGACCTGGTTTAGACCTGTTTTAGTCCTGGCTTAGTCTTGGTTTAGACCTGGTTTAGTTTTGGTTTAGTCCTGGTTTAGACCCAGTTTAGATCTGGTTTAGTCTTGGCTTAGTCCTGGTTTAGACCTGGTTTAGTCCTAGTTTAGACCTGGTTTAGTCCTGGTTTAGTGCTGGTTTAGACCCGGTTTAGATCTGGTTTAGTCTTGGCTTAGTCCTGGTTTAGACCTGGTTTAGTCCTGGTTTAGTTCTGGTTTAGTCCTGGTTTTGCCCTGGTTTAGACCTGGTTTAGTCCTGGTTTAGTCCTGGTTTAGACCTGGTTTAGACCTGTTTTAGTCCTGGCTTAGTCTTGGTTTAGACCTGGTTTAGTTTTGGTTTAGTCCTGGTTTAGACCCAGTTTAGATCTGGTTTAGTCTTGGCTTAGTCCTGGTTTAGACCTGGTTTTGTCCTAGTTTAGACCTGGTTTAGTCCTGGTTTAGTGCTGGTTTAGACCCGGTTTAGATCTGGTTTAGTCTTGGCTTAGTCCTGGTTTAGACCTGGTTTAGTCCTGGTTTAGACCTGGTTTAGTCCTGGTTTAGTGCCGGGTTAGTCCTGGTTTAGTCCTGTTTTAGACCTGGTTTAGTCCTGGTTTAGTCTTGGCTTAGTCTTGGTTTAGACCTGGTTTAGTCTTGGTTTAGTCCTGGTTTAGTCCAAGTTTAATCCTGGTTTAAACTCGGCTTAGTCCTGGTTTAGTCTTGGCTTAGTCCTGGTTTAGACCTGGTTTAGACCTGGTTTAGTCCTGGTTTAGTTCTGGTTTAGTCCTGGTTTTGGCCTGGTTTAGACCTGGTTTAGTCCCGGTTTAGTCCCGGTTTAGTCCCGGTTTAGTCCTGGTTTAGTCCTGGCTTAGTCCTGGTTTAGACCTGGTTTAGTCCTGGCTTAGTCTTTGTTTAGACCTGGTTTAGTTTTGGTTTAGTCCTGGTTTAGTCCTGGTTTAGTCCCGGTTTAGTCCTGGTTTAGACCCGGTTTAGATCTGGTTTAGTCTTGGCTTAGTCTTGGTTTAGACCTGGTTTAGTTTTGGTTTAGTCCTGGCTTAGTCTTGGTTTAGACCTGGTTTAGTCTTGGTTTAGTCCTGGTTTTGTCCCAGTTTAATCCTGGTTTAGACCCGGTTTAGTCCTGGTTTAGTCTTGGCTTAGTCCTGGTTTAGACCTGGTTTAGACCTGGTTTAGTCCTGGTTTAGTTCTGGTTTAGTCCTGGTTTAGTCCTGGTTTAGACCTGGTTTAGTCCTGGTTTAGTCCCGGTTTAGTCCTGGCTTAGTCCTGGTTTAGACCTGTTTTAGTCCTGGTTTAGTTCTGGTATAGTCCTGGTTTTGTCCTGGTTTAGTCCTGGTTTAGTCCCGGTTTAGTCCTGGCTTAGTCCTGGTTTAGACCTGGTTTAGTCCTGGCTTAGTCTTGGTTTAGACCTGGTTTAGTTTTGGTTTAGTCCTGGTTTAGTCCCGGTTTAGTCCTGGTTTAGACCTGGTTTAGACCTGGTTTAGTCTTGGCTTAGTCCTGGTTTAGACCTGGTTTAGTCCTGGTTTAGACCTGGTTCAGTCCTGGTTTAGTGCCGGGTTAGTCCCAGTTTAGTCCTAGTTTAGACCTGGTTTAGTCCTGGTTTAGACCTGGTTTAGTCTTGACTTAGTCTTGGTTTAGGCCTGGTTTAGTCTTGGTTTAGTCCTGGTTTAGTCCCAGTTTAATCCTGGTTTAGACCTGTTTTAGTCCTGGTTTAGTCTTGGCTTAGTCCTGGTTTAGTCCTGGCTTAGTCCTGGTTTAGACCTGGTTTAGTCCTGTTTTAGTCCTGGCTTAGTCTTGGTTTAGACCTGGTTTAGTCTTGGCTTAGTCCTGGTTTAGTCCTGGCTTAGTCCTGGTTTAGACCTGGTTTAGTCCTGTTTTAGTCCTGGCTTAGTCTTGGTTTAGACCTGGTTTAGTTTTGGTTTAGTCCTGGTTTAGTCCCGGTTTAGTCCTGGTTTAGACCTGGTTTAGATCTGGTTTAGTCTTAGCTTAGTCCTGGTTTAGACCTGGTTTAGACCTGGTTTAGTCCTGGTTTAGTCCTGGTTTAGACCTGGTTTAGTCTTGGCTTAGTCTTGGTTTAGTCCTGGTTTAGTCCCAGTTTAATCCTGGTTTAGACCTGGTTTAGTCCTGGTTTAGTCTTGTCTTAGTCCTGGTTTAGACCTGGTTTAGTCCTGGTTTAGACCTGGTTTTAATCCTGGTTTAGTCCTGGTTTAGGCCTGGTTTAGTCTTGGTTTAGTCTTGGTTTAGTCCTGGTTTAGTCCCAGTTTAATCCTGGTTTAGACCTGGTTTAGACCTGGTTTAGTCTTGGTTTAGTCCTGGTTTAGTGCCGAAATAGATGCAGAAATAATCTAATAATATGACTCACCCATAAGAACGCGCTCACTCCAGATAATTTGCGTATCCCTGTATGCACGTGTCACGGTCTTTAATAATCCGGAGCTCCGGAGAAAAGGACATATCTCGAACTTTTCCCGTGTCCTGAGGCGAGAGTTCCTTCTTACGTAGCATTAACGTAGCAAGTTAAGGATTCTTATTATCTTGGAAATGCCACGTAAATATCACGCGGCTCGCTCACAGCTGAGCGGCGAACAGGCCGATCGCTCACAGCTGATCGCTCAACTCGAGTACTGGTGTGCGAGTGACTTTTTTTCGCTGAAAACGCGCTGTGCCTGCATTAACTTACCGATTTTCTGGGCACAGAAGCGCTGTGAACAGTGGCTACAGTTTTGATGAAAATTTCAGCGTGAGAAATACCATGTGTGGCGTGTGAGCCTGTGAACACGTCGAATTGCGTGTGTTACACTCTCAAAGCGTGAGACTTGAGAGCCCTGTCCAACAGTGTTTCAGCAGAACCACCAGCCTCCTCAGCCTCCTCAGCCTCTCCATCTCCCTCCCTTCCCCCTCACCAACAGCATTGTCTATGCCTTGGAGATAGAAATGTGTTTCTTTACTGATCATAAAACATCTATCTTTCATCTTTCTTCAGTATTGTAATTCATTTCCATACAGTTAAATATTGTGCCTGGAGTACACTTATGCAGTTTCCATTTTCCAGCACCTCCGATGAATATGTAGCAAGAGTATTCCAGGGGAGTTTTAGAAGGCAAAAGTATGGGGCTTTATAGTGCCAGTTGCTGATGCATGGAAAATCCCCCAGCAGAAACCAGACCTAGGAGAATTATTCCTGAATAATATTTTAATATGGTGCCCCAAACACTTGAGTAGAGAATTCGCTTTTTTATTGGCATGGTTCCTCTGAGGAAGAAACCGGGTCTGTGTTCCAACCACCTCAATCTTTTTTGTTAGATTCACTTCAGTTGCAGTCATGGCTTGAGGACAGAGTGGCTGGTGTTGTCTCATGGCCCACTAACCCTCTCTCAGGGGTTCATATGCCAACACCAGACTGTGGAGTCGTCTGCAGCGAGCTTGAGATATCGCGCAAGGCATTATTGGAGTCAGACAAGCGATTTATGCAGCAAATGGCTGCCTCGTGGTGCCACAAAACCAAATGAAATTTCACAAAGATAGAGAATATGGGGCACGGTGAAAACAAGCCACACTATTTCAAATCTCTGAAAATGACTGTGGGAATTTAATGATTCTGTGGGAATTTGAACAGTGTGGTTGTAACAGTATACACACAGGTTGCCAAAAATCTGTTCTGTTATGTTGCTTTGGTGGTGGGAATTATTTGTCTCCAAGGAGTTTAAAATTCAAAATACTTACAAAAAATGGACAACAATTTAATAGACTGGTAAAATAAACAAAATTATACCCATTGGTTCTTGATTAGGCACTAACTGAACGGTGTGTTCCAGGCCAAAATCGAGATGAGCATAGAGGACACAGAGCATCTCGTGAAATTGTAGTTGTTATGGGGTGTTTCCACTATCTGTAAGTATTTTATTATTAATTGATATAAAAACCTAATGAGGTAACAATGCACTTATTCATACTGCTAGATTAGTTAAAGGGCACTTTTATGCAATTTTCTGATCTATGTTATAATGTTCATCATCAAAAACATACTCAGAGTTTTGTTTCGTTTCATTCACACATTTTTCAGTAGAATAATTTGGATAATTTCAGCTCTGGAATTGCCTATGTCAACTGAACTAATGGTAAAAGGTTGCTGTTAACAGAGAATTTTGAGCTCACATTTGAGTCTGAATGAAACAAAACAAAACACAACTCCAGGTATGTTTTTGATGAGGTAACAACATTCCAACCCGACTAAACGCTCATATGAGTCAATTTTGAGTAATATACAAGCTTTAAAGCCACAGTACGTAACCATCTATCAATGTCCATGGAGAATATTCATAAGTGTGGTGTCCTGGTGCAGCAGCAACAACCTGGATCAGTGGAGATGATCGTGGACTTCAGGAAAGTCACAGCCTCCAGGACCTTAGGTGGGAGCCGACATCAACTCCCTCATCAAGAAGGCCCAGCGGAGGTTGTACTTCCTGCGGCAGCTAAGGAAAGCCAAGCTGCCTGTCCAGATGATGGTGCAGCTCTACACGGCCATCATTGAGTCCATCCTCACCTCTTCCATCACTGTGTGGTGCTGGAGCCACTGTCAGGGACAAACAGAGACTGCAGTAGCCTGGGAATTCCCAGGCCACTTCCGTTCGTTTCGAACTGGAAGGCGGCCTGGAAACTCGTCCAAGCGAGAGTCCCAGATTTAGGGCCCCAATCAGAGAGCGGGGGAGGTGTGGCAAGACGGTGAGGCGTACCACATGACAAACGGAAGCTTGTAGTTTGAACTGACAACTGACATGATTGGCTATGGACTTACGTATACGCTCAATGATAGACATTCATAACGCCCAATAAACGGCCGTTGGCAATCGCTAACCATACCTCCGCTACGGGATTTTTCGAAGCGAGTTTCCAGACCCATATCTCACTTGTGATATGGTCAGGTGTTAACCAGACTAGAGACTGCAGTGCATTGTGCGCTCTGCCGAGAAGGTGATTGGCTGCAGCCTTCCATCTATCCAGGACTTGTACGTCTCCAGGACTCGGGGGCGAGCAGGCCGGATAGCAGCTGACACTTCTCACCCTGGACATGGACTATTGGAGCCACTTCCCTCTGGCAGGAGGCTACGGTCCAGAACCTCCCGTCACAAGAACAGTTTCTTTCCCTCTGCTGTTGGACTCATGAACAATTCATAACATCTGCACAAAGCTGGACACTTTATATCACGAGTCACTTTAATTACGTCACGTTTGCACTACTGCTCTGATGCTGCTCATCTGAACCTTTTTGTTATTTGGATTGCTTATTATTTTTTACTATATTATAGCTATATTTTAGTTATTATTATTATTTTATTATTATATTATTATATTATTATTATTATTATTATTATATTATTATTATTACCGGCTGGTTAGCTCAACTGGTAAGTCATGGACTTTCCCCCTGGAGGTTGTAGGTTCAAACCCCCCCCGGGCAATGAGCTAACCAGTGTGGGTCCTTGGGCAAGACCCTTCACGGTACTGCCCCCCGGGCGCCGAAAAAGATGGCTGCTCACTGCTCCTGAAAAAGGATGGGTCAAATGCAGAAGTCAAATTTCTCCCGTGTGTCACTGTGTGTCATTGTGTGTGAGACCAATAAAGGCTAAAAGCCTAAACTTAATCTTAATCTTAATCTTAATCTTAATCTTAATTATTTAGTGTCTATATTCTAGTTATTACTATTATTATTTAGTGTTTTATGTTCGCACCTTAACACTGAGACAAGTTCCTAGTTTTGAGAATTCTGTTCACTTGACAATGGCAATAAAAGTCTTTCTGATTCTGATTCTGATTAACTTTGTATTTTCATGGAATACAGATGCCATGCCACCTCCAGAAAGTTACACACTGTACCTTTAATGATCATGATGGCAGGAGCCCATATTGATCCTTGCAAACCTCGTGTGGCTGGAAGCTGAAACCGTTTTGCTTGCTAATGAATCCAGTTTTACTTATTTTGCTCATTTATTGTTAGTGACATTGTTTACACATCAATAAAGACTAACACACTGTGCTGGTCTAATTCTTTTCATGGGGTCATTTTAGTGTAGCTCATTGCTTGCTTTCCCACTCTACCTGGGTCTCTCCTAGGAGTGCAAGAAGACAATCCAGATATTAGAGGACTCTCACAGTGGGAAGTGAGTGAGACAAAGTAAAAAGCAAAGCAGTCTAACACAGGCTTTAATAAGGCCTCTGGGGTGTGCCTGGGCAGGAGGAAGCCAGCAGTCTATTGTGGTACAGCTCCTTGGTCCTGTACGAAAAGAGAGTCTACTTGGTGGGACACAAGGACACGCAGGATTAGGCAGAAAGATTAGACCAAAGACAAAAGGAGGGTGAGATCCATGTCAAATATGCCGGTAACTTCAGTGAGCGATAGTGATGGAGTCTTCATGGAGCCTGCCTGTTTGGGATTGTCTTTCTGGCAACAAAATACAAAACGGTTTCTCATTCATTTCCATGCGATTTGTGTGGAAAGAGGGGTAGTTGTGGCAGTTTTTTTGTTTTGTTTTGAAAAAATTAGTGTAAAAGTGGAGAGTCCTCATGTACTGATGCATGCATTTACTGTGTATGTGTGACAAAAGATTGACTCAATTACTGAGTGGAGTTGTATGGCAAGGACTACATCCAAACAGGAGTAAATCTGAAATACAAGATGCAAGAAAAAATGATAAAGACGAATGAAGGGGTTGCAGACAAAGATGTGGCTATCTTTGCAATTCACCCACCTTAAGCATTATGTCAATAATAGTAAAAATGCATCTCTCTATTCTGAATAAAAACATCCACCAAAAGCTTCTATATAGCTTCACTTCAAAAGAGCAAATCTCATTTATAGGAAGTTGGATAAGATTAGCACAACAACAATATTTGCATGTTTGCTGGAACTGTGTGTTTTGACCTTCTTCAGTCTGTCGGCAGCGTTACACATCTTGTTTCCTTGTCAATTTAAAGGGTCGTCCTGTACATCGTTCAACACAACTTTGCACTGAGGCTAAAAAACTTTGTGAAACTTGAACTGTTAAATGATTCAACTGCATTGTCACTTGATTTATGGCTTTGTGTTAACCAAGTATCTGGTTGTGTAAACTGTGTCCCCACACTTTACACTGTCCATTTCAAAATTAAGATCTTTTTTTTTTTTTGGCAGAAGATAAGACTTTTTTTCTTCTTTAAAAAAAAATCTCATACCATTTATGATTTACAAATTAAAATGTAAATATGCTGTACAATAAGTAACACAAGATTTGTTAGAAGAGACAGAGGCTGGAGGTCTAATGCAAGAGAAGTTTATTTATTGTGCAGGACCCAGAGACATGAACCCACATGACAGTGTTGTCCATTTCAGTCCAGTCCAGTCCAGTCTGTATATGCTTCAGTTGTAGGGAGTTTTATACCTGTGTTTTCTTTATCAGACATATTTGCATGTAACACATTCGAAAAATTGCTTTTACAAACACTATACTTCTACTGCCATTTTCACTACATCAATGTTACAAATATGTTCTTGAAAGAAGAAGCAACTTTATTGATCTCACACTGGAGAAATTCTTCTCTGCATTTAACCCATCCTGTTAGGAGCAGTGAGCAGCACATTACTGCGCCCGGGGACCATCTCCATGATCTTCTTGCTTCAGCTTGGTCAGGACCTCAGCTGGAGGTACCTATGGTGCATGTTTTGGGTTGATGGGGGAAACCGGAGTGCCCGGAGGAAACCCACCCAGACACGGGGAGAACATGCAAACTCCACACAGAAAGGCTCGGGCGACCGAACCCAGACCATGCATGCAAACTCCACACAGAACACACACGGAAAGGCCTGGGCGACCCGGGGATCGAACCCGGAACCTTCTTGCTGTGAAGCATGAGCACTAGCCACTCAGCTACCGTGCCACCAAATAAAATAACATGATACAGTAATTACGAAAAGTGAATTACCCACATCCTTTTGTTCAGATTTATAGCACCCAGTAGCTCTTTGGATATAATCCCATATGATTATAAATAGTTTCTAATTAGCTCATACAGCTATGGGCAATAGAGTTCTTACACTATAGCTGCTTTGTAAGAAGCTGCTGTAAAAAAGTTAGAAAAGAAAATCCCTTTTAAATTTAATTTAGTTTTACCCCCAAAGCAGGATTAAGTCAATATTATGGGTTCAAAAATAACCCTGCTTTGCAAACACTTTTGGTTCAAAGTGACATTTAAAAGTTAACCTGACCTTATAACATAAAGTGGCAAGAGCATGAAAGTTGTAAAGGTCTTTTCATGGGTTTAGTTTGTTAGTATTTGCTCTACACAATATACACTGAAGAATGAGAAATATGAGTTCTCAACTAAGCTCAAACTACCATTTCTAACACAGGACATAGCATTCTGAAAATGTCTTAGCCTTCTTGAAGGTTTTTTTTTATTTCAACTGAACAATCTTACACACAGTGATAAAGAATCTAATCAAAACATGTTTATTACATTATCAAAGTTGATCCTGCAGTCTCAAAATGGTATAATATCTAAGGGGATTCTATACAGAAAGTGTTCTGAAATGTGAATCTACAATAAAAGCCTAAAGAAAAGTCTTTTCTCTTTAGTTTACTGTTCTGACAATGTCAAATACAGCCATGTGTATATAGGCCTTACAGATGATTATAAATAAAGGGCTATTTTTCTGCTAATAAATTCAAAGCTTCTGGCAGTATTGAAGATACCCCTTTTAACACTCGTTGGTTACAGATCTCAAAGCTTTTAAAAATTGGGTTCATGTGCTTTATTGCAATTGTGAAAAAGGCATTTGAAATCCAAGCAGTGCAAAAAAGACAATTTACAAAATACAATATAAGACAATACAAAAACTATCTAAGGACAAAAATCTAAGACCAGTGTAAAGAATAAATACCTATTGGACATCTGTAAATAAGTATTTATTCTTTGCACTGGTCTTAGATTTTTGTCCTTAGATAGTTTTTGTATTGTCTTATATTGTATTTTGTACACTGTCTTTTTTGCACTGCTTGGCCAGGGAGAAACAGAATTTCAATTCACTGTATGTCGAACACATATGGCAGAATTGACAATAAAGTTGACTTTGGCTTTGACTTTTGATCTATCTCCCTGTTATCAAAGAAAATTACAGTATAAATTTGTTGGAGAATAGTCACATACACACACAATACCTAGTTACATACTCTAATATGTACACCCTAAGTATTCAGGTCACTTTGCTGCTTATAGAAACCACTAATGGATGAAGTGGGACCTGTTGTGTAGCAGACAATAGTCTGCTCTGGTTTCACGTTTCTTTCTTACTTTATTATATTAATATCCTCCATCTGTTCACATGACACGGCATGCTGTTATTTTGCACCTGCCAACACCACTGTATCTCATGACTTATGATGACTCAGCTGGACTATAGCCAACTATTTATTTAGCTTGTATTGTAACACATTCAGTTCAATAGTCTATTTGGGCGGTGACTGGCTTTTGAGCGGAAAAAATATAATAGGCATGGTAGTTTAAACTTTTGATTTGAATTACTTACTTACTTGTTAAAAATGCCGACATAAAGTCCTGGTTTATGGTATTGAGCCTATCCACATGAAACCAAAATGCAGTTCATTGTGTTCTCTGACAGAACAAATGTAGGTTACTATAAATTACTTTACCTCTTGTACAATCAAGGCACTCAAAGCACTTTATATCTAACAACTCACCCATCCACACACATATTCATACATGAGAGTATGCAGACAGTGGGGGCAAGGCGATATCTTGCACAAGGACACAACAAGAGCATTCTGTGGTATTGTACTGCTAATGGATCAATGGATCTGAATACTGTATCAACAACAATTATGTCAAGAATGGGATTTGAACCACTGTCCTTCAGATCACAGGATGAGCACATTACCAACTGAGCAACGAAGTTTCAAAATTGTGAAAGAGGGAGGCATGGTCAGCATGCTGAAGTGTAAAAATCTGATGCCAAATAAAGCCTTTTTCCATCTATTTCTGATTTTCCCTTTTTCTTTTTTAATCATAATTCTTTGCTATTTTGTGTGAATGGGTCCTCTGTTCTAATAGCTAATGGGTGCAAATTAAACTCAACAACCGGGAAAGAGCTCCTCCAGCAATTACGCACATGGCATGTAATTATGGTCTTTAATTTTCAAAAAGACTCTGTATTAAAAACATTTATTTTTGCTCATTGAACCAGTCGTTTCATATCATAAAGGCTTCAGTAACAATGAGAAAGTACATTTGATAAAATAAGATGAATTCTAGCCTTACTGGCAAGTTCAATACAAGAAATTTTGTTTGTCAAGACATTATAAACATTTTAACAAAGGATATTTCACATTAGTTGGTTTTATTGTACATAAATATTAGGCTATACAGAAAGATTATTAAAACAGGATGCCAAGAAGTTGCTTAGTTGGACTAGTGCCTTGGCTAGGGCTCTTTGGTTCGCATTTTCTGTTTTGCAATAAAAGTAAATCCATAAATCTGAATATGTTGGAATAATTATTATGACCCTCTTGATATTGAGAATGGAGACATGCTGCCCTCTGCTTGTGACTTTTGGGTAGTACTGTATTTAGCCTTCATTAGGTGCAGGTAAGTGAATAGAAAACCCATTCTTTGCAGCTTTTCCAGGTAATTAGGTCAATGGCATCGAGTGGTGTAACTGGAGCCAACGCAAAAGTCATAAATGCAAAAGCGACACCTATGACCTACAGTGCAATGAAGAGATGATGTCATGGCAGTGTTTTAAGGACACCGTTAATATAGGATTTCAGACTTTACACAGAGGTAAAAAAAGAAGCCACACAGAGGTAAAAGAGTAGCCACAAATGGTAAGCTAAAAACAACAACAACAACAACAACAACTGCACTTTAACGATAGATAACAATATTGATTTCAGCCAGCCCCATCTATATTAAACCTGATTGGCCTATGGAATGTTGTGATGTTATCTGAAACCCAGGAAAAGACCTGTAGCCTATTGTTTACCAGACAGTCGAAACTAAAGGAAAACAAGACTTAAAGGTAAAAAAACCCAAACAAACAAACAAACAAAAACAACATATTTTGTCAACTACTCACAACTACTCACATATTGTAATTTCTTAAAATAATATTAAAATGAAATAAAAAGTAGGCTCTATTTTGTTTAGGCAATAATTGAATCAGAATTATCAAATTAGTAACTTAGTTAAGAATTTGTTAATCTGCGTAAATCATTAAGACATGCTTATTTTAATCTTGTAATACCAAAATAGTCTAATGAATATGTCTATATACTGATTCTGATGTCATTTTTGTACATAAGGAAATCCTCTTCATCTGAAATCACATGGCCCACACCTATTGAAATTTGGTCTCAGAGTGTAATAACTTCATAGGGAATGAATTAAGAATCCTTGGGATAAAAATGGACATGACCAATGATAACATTTCCCCAGCTGTTTCTCAAAATTACACAACTGTAAAAGAATCTTGATTTAACCTAGACTGAGTAAGGGCCCTTCTTAATATTTTTGCCACAATTCAATAAAAAAGGGACAAGACAATAATCTGTGTTTTAATTCAAAGCACAACAAAACTGTGACATTGTTTTAATGGGGGACGTTATGACCCTGTTTGCCCCTCCTACAGTAGTACTACAGTAGTAGGTAGGTGGCCATAGGCTGTTTTTTTGTAAAAGGCAAATGCATGATATGGCAAATGCTTACAAATGGACCCTCCATTATGAGCAGTCGTAGCAATGATCTCTCTTGTTGTTCCAAACTGTTCTGGAAGGATTGGTTAATGATGTAACACACTCTAGTTGGTTAAGCTAGTTCTTTGCATTTTGCATTAATAACATACCACCAATTACACAAACGCTTACAGGCTTACACGGCAATTTGGATGAAGATGTGTCTTGCCCAAAGACACAACTGCATGAGACTATTGACGGATCCTGACAGTAGCCAAAATTAACCAGCAGGGGGAGCTGACAGGTAAGAATAGCGGGCCAAATGGCTAACCTAAAGCAATATAACTGTAATCATAATTCAGCAAACAGTTGAATTATATGTGCTACACAGTGTTTGTCCCATTGTAGTCATCTATTTGGCAAAACCAACTGACTTGTGTTTTCTCTTCACATCAAAACTTTTATGAATAACGTCACATCTGGCGTCAGCACGTTACTCTAATTTTATCAGTCGCCATAGACAATCGAAATGCAAAGAAACATTAGCCTATATTGACCAGTATATCTTGATATGCATGGAAGTACACTACACCGTACAAATATATGTAATTTTTGCAAGGAGCCGAGCTGTAAGTCCATTCCTGCCAATAGAAAATCCAGGCGCCACATTTTTAGTTTCTCCCCAACCATTATTTTATTTACTAAATTCCCATATCCCTCCGCAGGGTCAGAGAGTATTTTGAAGAAATTGCCAAAGGGGGCCTCACCTCATTTTTACATCTAATTCTTATCGACGCGTTGGAATACGCATTATACAAACAAAATAACTATATCTGGCGCCCTGTGGTTGATTGAAAGTCTCTGTGTGTAGTACCTGAGTTGAGGGAGCGGGATCTAGTTTTTGAGTCACATCGAGGGGGTGTGCTTTGGTGCCACTTATCATTAGATATGGCCACCGTTACAGACTATACCGAAGCGTCATTTTCAACTTAATTTTGAGATAATTCAAAAATTATTTTACAACACATCTATTGCAGTTAATGGTATATCGTTTTTGGCGTGGTTATGTTCTGGTTACGTGTATCGGGAGACGGTTGTTGCTGCGTGGAAAGCTGGCTCAGAGAGTCTGTGAACTGGCCGCTTGGTCCCGCAGCTTGGCGCAGCTGAAGAAATTAGGACCAGTTGCCAACCAAGCCTTTACGCATCACTGTCGGGGTGCATTCACGGAGGATTTCTTTACAAAGTTTCATTTTAAAGCGCTTTCACCACCTTGGATTCTAGCCCTGGTATATGTATGGGAAAATTGTTGACTGGATACTTGGGTGGCTAACACCAACTAGCTATATAACACTAACTCGTGTGCGTCGACAGCTGTCATTGGAGAAAGGAAAGTGATCCTCCAAATGCCACTGAAGCGCTTTTCTGCTGGATTTACACATTTTGTCTTTGCATCAAATGGGACAACTCGGTAGTAATAATACTGCAATATTGGAATATTCAGAGTATGCATTTTTGAGAAGTGCAGTGTTGCTCCACTGGAAAGAAGCTAGCTAGCTCTTTTAGCTCACTCGCTAACTAGCTGGGTGATAGAAGTGCGTCGTTTCATCCCCCAGTATTTTGGGCATGAAGAGGATGAGTCTATATTCATAGGGTCGAAAGGTATGTTTTAACTCCAACTACACATTTCCCATTTATGTCGTTTACGTAGTGTTTAAAGGGAGACAACATTACGCACCTCCAATCTGGTGTTGGGGGCTTGTCACCGCCTTGGTTCTAATGACTAACAATTAACAAGAGTTAAACAATTAGCACGTCAGATTTACAGACTTAACTCTTACCAGAAACAAAAAGTCTCAAAAATATGTGCAGGATCTCACACTTCTGGTTGTAGAGTAAGTAAAAGCTGTTGTACCCATCATCCACTTTTATGCTTCGTAGAGGTCCCCCTAATAATCCAGTTTCATTCAGTGGACCAAGCCTTTGTGTTTATTTGGCATCATATTGTCCCAAACTATTCGGAGTGATTAATGCTATATTAAAGAAGGAAAACCTGTTATTTTGAACCACTGAGATTGCCCAGATCTGCCTAAACAGCTGTGGTTTAATAGTTGCCTTGTTGATGAAGATGAGTTGGCCAACAACAAACAGATGTTAACCTGTTTGCTCTAAATGATAACCCAGTACCACTTTCAAACTTCTACCTAATGCTATGACCGGGTGCCACCCCCTCCAAGTAAACCCCACAACATCAAACATCAAACCATTAACTATATAAACCTGATGAGTGGCTGTGTTAGAAAAGACGACAGAGTTCAACACAACGGGCTAGCTTTGGTTAGCTGTGCTTCGGCTTTGTGCCCGGTTTGACTTAACAAAAGCTAACGCTAGCATCTTTCACTGTACCAATGGTGGGTGTTATGCTTAACCAGAAGCCGGTCCCTTACCTCTCATGCCACATTAATAAACTTCCATTAATAAAGTTGCTATTTGATTCATTTTGGCACTACAAAGTATTTATGTTCAATACTAGCCCTTAATGTGTGAGAGTTCCCAAAAGTTAGAATTAATAACATAGCCAGTGCAATATGGGTATATGTTTTAAAAGCACAGCACTTTTCAGCCAGCTGTTTGACATGTCAGTCATGTTATTAACATACATTTGGTTTTATAAACCTGCTTAGAATCACAACTTGCTATACCAATAAACCTGTTACCAAAACCAAGATGGCTATGGCAGTCTGCTAAGGGGGAGCCCAAACTTTTCAGGCTGAGACACCCAAAGTAACCCAGAACTTCCTCTGCAAATTAAAACGTACTCCTGTGATCTCACGCTGTTGTTATTTTTATTTGAGTAGCTATTGTGTTGTCTCACCTAATTTCACTAAGACTTTTTTTAATTATTAAAATGTAGATAACATACAGTGCTTCCATTTTAAAATAAAATCCTCTCCTGACCCCTGGGGTGTCTTGGTCCTCCACTTTGGGAGCTGCTATACTTTCAGTAGACCCTGGGTTACACGGTTTACTTAATGTCCATATTTCCCATTGTTGATCCAAAGACAAACAGACAATTCTGGATTGGAGAATTGCTGTAAAGTATATAATATTTGTACAAATGTCAGCCAATTTGCTGTTACTTTTTATTGTTAAAGTTGTATACATTTCCAACTCAACACCGGCTGGTTAGCTCAACACCGGCTGGTTAGCTCAACTGGTAAGTCATGGACTTTCCCCCTGGGGGTTGTAGGTTCAAACCCCCCCCGGGCAATGAGCTAACCAGTGTGGGTTCTTGGGCAAGACCCTTCACGGTACTGCCCCCCGGGCGCCGAAAAAGATGGCTGCTCACTGCTCCTGAAAAGGATGGGTCAAATGCAGAAGTCAAATTTCTCCCGTGTGTCACTGTGTGTCATTGTGTGTGAGACCAATAAAGGCTTAAGCCTAATCTTAATCTTAATCTTAATCAACTCCAAACTAAGACATTTGACCCCAGGTTTGTACTGGTATACATTTGATAATTTCATGAAGGACAGAAATATTAGACAAACTTTATTGATCCACAAAGGAAAGTATTTGGATAGCTTTCTATTGGTTGGTCAATGCCTCTGTCCTTTACAACCAAATCAAACCCATGTGCAAACTCACATGTTGTGGATTTGCCTCTGTTTCAGAATGCCATCAGAGGAAAATACTGTGGAGCCCTCTGACCAGGGACCCTCACCGCCCTCCAGCAGTGCAGGGGCCGCATCCACAGAAAGTCCTGTCCATGCCGACAAGCGGCCCCGAGGCAGGCCCCGCAAGGATGCTGCCGTCCTTGCCCCGGCACCACCGTCATCCTCATCCAAGAGCAGAAAAAAGTAAGTTCCTCTTTTTAAATTGAACTGAGAACGTTACCTTAAAAACTAAGCTAATGAAAGTTTGTGTGATTCCAAACACATTTCTGATTTTGAACAATATTGTGTAGTTATATGTAATTTTGATGTGTTGAAAATGCTTTCATTCAGACAACGAGGGCTTCATATGTGTTAATAGTAAGCTTTAACTGGGGCGCCAGTTGCAAAAAACTGTCGCTGTGTCCTTAGGCAAGACACTTTACCCACATTTGCCTAGTATGAAAGTGGAGTGTGCGTGAGTGTTGGAGGTGGTCGGATGGGCCGATGGCGCAGATTGGCATCCTCGCTTCCGTCAGTCTGCCCCAGGGCAGCTGTGGCTACAGAAAGTAGCTTACCACCACCAAGTGTGGAGTGAATGAACAATGAACTGTAAAGCGCTTTGGGTGTCATGAAAGGTGCTATATAAATGCAATTAATTATTATTATTATTATTATTAATTAAACATGTAGCAAGCTGGTGGTGCTAGACTTAATAGACTCTTGATGTGACAAAACTATAAATGTAATGTAAGAAAAGAAAAGCTCATATTATGCATTAGCCGTGATAGAACAGATAGAGGCATCACTAATACTTTGGTGATGTTTTTGATGTATTTATAATGTGCTGTATCACACAGTCTTGATGAAGATTTTATTTAGCTGGATACAGGGGGTTTTATTATCTTATTTAGTACTTCATCATTATCATTGTGATATCTAAAGTGTATCCCGTATTGAGCTTTTTCCTTAGTTTCAAAATTATGTTTGAAATGTCCTTATCTTGACAACAATAGTTCCTAATACACCAAAAACCTCCTCACCTAAAAAGTAAAGCAGACTGTGTAGACACAATTTTTACATTTCAGGCTGTACATAAGGAATGACTGTAAAATGTATGGTAGTCCAATTCTCAAGTCATGCCCTCACTTCCAAATTTTCAGTGAGGGCTTTTCAGTGACCAGATTTTCAGTCTGGTCACTACACATCTCTACGTGCACTACGTGTTTGTTTTTGTTTTTTTTTCCTCATTCAATTATGACTTAACTTGAGCTTGCCATTAAAAAATCTAACTTCTCTCGCCTCAGATTTGCAGCATTTAGTGCTCAGTTCTGCAGAAATCTGCAATATATTTTGGTCTTATTTATTTTTATTTATTTTTATCCTTTTTTGAAATGGGCAAAGCATGCATTTCTCTGCTTGCTAATCTGCCTGTCAATCCCACCCATTGGAACATCTTTGTACAGTATAGAAAATGCATGTTGTCTTGACTGGCCAGTTAACCAGCTTGACTTATTTGGTAAAACAATCTTAAAATCAATTTATAGTTCAGTGGAGGAGTAAGTGATGGGACAGTGAATGCACCATCACAAAAATTACTGTATCATAGATGGCTTTCTGTAACCACATAATTGCATATGCCTGAACCAAAGAATTACTCGAATGACTCTTTACCCATGCTTTATTTTGAATCTGGTCTACTGATTCACTGTGATACAATTTAACAATGTTTTTATAAAAATATGCTTCAAGAGGACAAAGTTGCCCAAAGCCAATCTTCAAAATGGCAAAGTGTTAAAGTTAAAGTGTAGTTGATGTGCGTGGCAAAGGAGTGTGTCAGAAATTGCTCTTGTAAACCTGGTTGTTGGTATTTACTAGATTTGTCCACACTCCATCTGCTAGTCAGTCCACGTCCAGTTGATCCATGTTGGGATTTTGTGGCAGCCATCTCTGAGCTGGAACTACTTACCACAGCATTATTTTCACCTTTTCTTTTTTTTTTTTCCCCTCCTGCTCTCCCCATGGTGGAGCAGTGGGGGATAAGTTGTCCTGGGTATGAGGCTGTGTTGGTATAGAAGGATTCTCAAACAAACAGCTTTCATTATCTGATCAACATGTTTGTTTAAAATGCTGTAGGAGAAATGTCACCACAGAATCCTACAAACACATATTGTTCTTGTATATTGATATTAATATATTATTATATTGATGTTGATTTTTGGTATTACAGAATCATAAAAACAGGCTTGGCATAGACAAGAAACTCCATTATTTGCCCCAACAACAAATGTATGTAAAAACAAAGGATAACTTGGCTATAAATAAATGTGATATTATGTAAAAAAAGAAAGGAAAAAAAAGACCCTCACCGGATTATATATATATATATAATTTGACCTAAATGGTGAAGAGATGAGACACATTTAGGGTCTCTCTTATCTCTTTCAAGTTTGTTATTTTGAAAAGGAAGTTGTTTAAAAGGTGGGGTTTGTTTGGCCCTGGTCCAATTCAGATTTTTCTCCGGTGGCATAAATTCTAACCCCACCTCCCTTTCTCCATCCGCTTCCTCCCTTGCTTCCAACTTCTATATCTTTGTCAACCCCCCCAGAGACGGGCTGTTCCCATTTGGGCTGTGTGTGTTACCTCACAAGCAGTCCATGTTGCATTTTAATTTAGACTAATACAAATGCATTTTATTATGGATATTCTACTACTACGCTAATATTTGATAATAAAATAATAAATAGATAGTAAAATAAAATGTTTTGGTTAAGACTTAGTACTACTTGTGTTAATTTAGTCTGACTAATTAAAACACATATTGGACTTTCTTATTTATATCTGGCCAGTTTTGGACATTCCATAGAGCTTTTTAGATTTCTAAAAACACATCCATTATAAATCAATCAATCAAACATTATTTATTAAGCATTTTCATACAAAAATGTAACACAAAGTGCCTTACAGTGATTAAGGATTAGAAAATTGACTTGATCTCACACAGGAGAAATCATTTTTCTGCATTTGACCCAGGGACCATTCCCATGATTTTGTTGTTTAGGCTTGCATCACACTACTACTGTAAGCTCTGAAGGATGTAAAGCAGCCAGTCTTTGTTATTGGTAGAGATGGACCATTATATGAAAGCAATATCGGCAGTTAGTATAACTCTGTAAGTTAAAAAATAGCAACAAAGAGGACACTGTACAGAATGTTTACAGTGAAACAGGGCTGTGGATGACTAATCTAATATAACCTCTATCCATTAAATTTAGGTAGAGCAGTGTACTGTTTAGACAATGCCCAAGTTTAAAGTAATTTTCTGATATATGATGGGCATAAATGACCGAAATTGGCCCTAAATGTCAGCCTTAAAATATTGGTAGACCTTATTGCTAGTCTGTGCAATTTTTTTTTTTTTACATTCCTCTTTAGCCCTCACCAATCACCAAATTAATAAAATTTCTGTGTGTCTTATTCCAGGGGGCGCACCAGAGCAAGGGCTTCTGTGGATGAGGAGGACAGCATGGACGGGACTGAGACCACAGAGACCACAGGCCCTCAGGACACAGGTAAACTGTTGGTTTAGCTCAATGGGAGGATGATGCCATAAAGGCAGAGCACACTCCCTCTCCTCTGGAGAAGGATGGATGAGAGCTTTTTCATGGCACCAGTGCCTTCTACTTGACAACTAGAATTGAAAGGGTTTAGCTTGAGCTGTGAAGCTCTGCACATACTTTTTTCCTCCTGCTGCTGCTCCATCTCTCCTGCTTGAAATTGGCATTGAGGTGCAGTGGGAAAAAGCCCAAGGCTAATGCCCTCTAAAAGCTTTTTAAAATCCCATCAGTCTCCTCAGACCCATTTATGTGCTTTTTATGTGTACGTTGCATCACATGACCATGTCTCACATTCTCATGCATCGTAGTGCTACCATGTTGATTAGAGGTAAATAATGACCGCATGGCTTTTTGTTATGTGCAGTTTAAACAAATAAATGTATTCATGAATAATCTGAATATGGCTGATAATACAAATTTAGGAATTTCCTTTGGGATATTAAAGTCTCTATCTATTAAGACTTTAATATGTCTGTCTGTTGTGCATGACTGCCTTTATTCTATATGTATGATATAACCACAGTGGTTCAGAGTGGCCTTCTCAGTCTTGTAGCCTCAGGCTAATTGTAATCTTTATTCTGTTGATTCTGTTTGCTGCTCAGGTCAAGCAGTCCTTTCTCTGTCAGTTGAAAAGGTCAGCACACTAGGGTTAAATTGGCCATTGTTAATTTGTTGGACAGTACTGCAGAGTGCCACTTATATTTTCAAAAAATATGTAAAAGTTAAGAATCTACACTGAATCCATATACACACTTGTTAATAACCTTTGACTTTTTTCCCTTTTTGGGAGCAATCAGATCACAGTAGGTCTCTAACCTTATAAATACATGGCATCATAACTTGACAAAATGGAGTTTGGAATTAAAGGTAAAGTGAGATTTGGACCACTGAGCCTCTAGTTACTGGGTCCCAGTCAATGGGGCTGAAAGTCTCCACACATGTCAATTGTAAGTCATCCTCTCTTGCTGTTTTTTCAGATGCTCTAGTGCAGCCAGTGGAGACGGTGGAGGTGGTCACCACTGAGGAGGTGGGGGAGGGGGAGGGGGACGAGAGTGAGAGCCTTCCCGCTGAGGTTTTACCTGACCTGTCTGTCCCAGCAAGCAGAGAAGTTACAAGCAGGTAACAAAGTTGTTGTTTTTTTACACACACACACACACACACACGCACACGCACATGCACACACACACACACATGACGTAGAGCACCTTGAACCCCTTCCCCAGAGCAACATGCACCTCTGAAATTTTGTAACCAATGCAGACAGCAAGGGAAAGCAACGCAAACAATAAGGGCAGTGAGTTGACCTCTCTACATCTACTCTACATACATTTCCAGTACTTCGCATTCCTGCTTCATTCTGTATACATGAACACCATTTTTTAAATCCTAGCCCCCTAGCGTTATGGCGGTGAACTTGCAGCACATAGACTTCGATGCAGATCCATAAATCAAAAACGATGGCGACAAGGCCGACGGCAGCAGTGTGCGTTGAGTCAACACAGAACTATAAATCCTTCTTAAGATGGCCTTTCCTGTTTACACCCAACTTCCACAAGAACAACATCCATAAAGAGTACTTCTCTCTTGATGTGGGCCTGAGTGCTAATTCAGTAATTGTACACTAGGTCATTCTACTTATGCAATGAAAAAAGTGAGCAGTGATTAAGAAGGAAGAGAGTGCAGTGATACCCCTGACTCCGAAAGGCTGCCTCTTTGTGATATCCCTTCCCAAAGTACTGCCTTCTACTTTACGTGAGCTGGCCACCCCCTCTGTTATGCTACTGCCTCATCAGCCCCATCTGCAAAAGGCCAGGGCTCCAAATCCTCTTGTGCACAATGAGGATTTCTGCACGGATGGAGGCAACACATCCCAGGTGCCACTTTGATAAAGGTTGTAATCAATCTTGGGGTCTGTCAGTGATATTGATGCTTCTGACTGAAAGCAACGCAACTGGATCTCATGAGATCTTATTAATAATAGGATATTCAGTTCATTTTAAAAGCTATTTCATTCTTATTTTTTTGTCTAGATATACATGTTTTTGTGTATGTAATAGGGATTATCGGTTAATTCATTAATTGATAGTTGATTGACCTTATCGATCGATTAACGATTAACTGATGAGCGTCGTTTTTCACCTGAATTTTAGTGTTTCAATAGGGTCTTTAAGAATATAAGCTATAGTAACATAACACTGAGTCAAAAATATATCATAGTATTATTATATTGTATATTCCTCAATTAATTATTCCTTAGTAAAAAGCAGACAAATGTATTGATGCTGAATAACAAAATACATTCTTTATTGAAAATAAATTGAGGACTGGCTCAGCTGTTGCACTTGCAGCATGGAAATCTTGAAATTAAATAACAGAATGTTATTTAGTCTACATATTATGATGAAACCAGTGAATCCAGGCTATTTTTGGGACATTCTCAACATTTATTTTGAACTAAGGAATCAACAATATTTCTCTCCCTTAATCTGTGAAGGGTTACAGTACAAAATATAAATTTCACAGGGCCCCTGGACACAGCATAAAACATTACAGGGCCTCAAACCAGAACAATCAAGAAATTATAAAAGCATGTAAGGTACATGCTTTACATCTGTAACTTACATCCAGAGTTTGGATGTTGCCATACAACTCACAGTAGAACTGGATCTAGAACCATATATTTTTGTTCAAGAATATGAGCATGTTAACAGGGTCAGGAGTAAGGCGTGTACGCAGCCTGTTAACAGTGAGGCCAGCTGCTGAGAATACACGTTCGGATGAGACTGATGTGCCTGGTATGCACAAATACCTTCGTGCTAGATTTGCCAGTCTCGGAAACCTCCCTTCATTAACTTTCCACCAGCCTATGGGGTCAGAGTCGAGAAGTGGGGAGGGGTCTTTTAGATACAGTTCCACTTCGCTCTCCACGTCACCGTCACGCGCACTGGAATAGGCATCACCTAGGAGTAGACTCATGGCAGACCTACGTCTATGTCCCTGATGCTCAGCTTCCTGGACATCAGTGCTCCCCTCGTCTCCCATGGTGGCTGCACCTGTTGCTGTGGAGTGCTCAGATCCTGCTGTAGCCAGTGCAAGCAGTTTGGAATGAGCTGAAATCCTACTTGCTGGATGTAGAAATCCCAGATGTTTATGCCGAGGGTCAAGCATTGTTGCAATTATTGGGGTTGATGATGTGAGGTCATCAGACTCAACCTGATTAAATAAAAACAAAATGAATAATATTCATGACATTATATTATTATTATAGATAGATTTAATAGGCTAATTAATGGCTAGCATACATACCTGCATGCGTTCACCCAGCGAATCTCGCACTTTTGACTTGAATTCTACCACTTTTTCGTCGTCTCCGTTTGCAACATTGAGGTGGTTGTTGATTAGACTGAACACGATGGAGTACGTGTTTGATATGGACACCTCCGACTCAGTAGACATGGCCGTAGTGGCACACTTCAGAGCTCTCAACACTGGTCCCATGTCTTCCATTAGCTGCCAGTAGTCGTCTCTCAACTCCAGCGTCCTCGCATCTGTCAGCTTTGTCACGGATCGGTCTGACAACACGGCACACACGGCCCACCGCTGTTCAACCAGGCGCTCGAACATGTCACAGACCGAATTCCACCTGGTTTTACAGGATTGGATGAGGCGATGAGGTGGAAGCCGCATTTGATGTTTTGCTTCGAGGGCTTTGGTTGCGACTGTGCTGTGGTGGAAGTGTTTCACCAATCTTCCCGCTGCCGCTATTGCTCTGCTCACACCAGCAGCAGTAAATCCGTCATTGACGGCAAGGTTTAGGGTATGTGCAAAGCATGCAACTGATTTCCAGCTGACTCGTGTGGGGTTGTTTGCTTTGACAATGTTTCTAGCATTATCGTGAACACACGCTGTAACGCGACCGGAGAGTCCCCATTTCTCCACAACATCGTTGAGCTTATCAGCTAAGTTGTCAGCTGTGTGTCTATCCGACATGTTAGTCGTAATAAGGACTGCTGACTTTAGCTGCCAGTTATCGTCTATGTAGTGGCACGTTACGGTAATGTAACTTTCTGTTGTTAAGGCCGTCCAACAGTCAGTTGTCAGAGCGACCGTAGCGGCAGACAACATAGTTTTTAGCTCACTCTTCTTTTTTTCGTAGCGAGCTTCCAGGCGGTAGGTTACTGTTGTTCTTGAAGGGATATTATACCCTGCCTCTAGGAACCTAATGAGCTCCTGAAATCCATCACTGGCAACTGTGCTGATTGGCATCAAATCTCTCTCAATCATGCTACATATCCTCTCTGTAATGCTCTCAGTCCTGCGATCATCACACGTGCGCCTTCCCAGTGTAGCTGTGATAGTAGGTTGGTCTGGTGCACTCGCGCCTTGCAGGGCAGCTGCATGCATGTTTTTGAGATGATAAATGAGTGAACTAGTAGAACTGCTGTATTTAAGTACCGCATTACACAGAGAACATTTGGCTTCTTTCCCGGAATTAAGTAGCTTGAAGTGGTCCCATACCGTACTTCTTTTTGAACGCTTCATGTTTAGTTTTCATCTAGCACGCTATAGTCTTTCTCTCGAGAGGGCTCGCATCTCGTGTTCACATCCAGAGTAGCGCCCTCTAGCGATTAATTGCGGTTAATACATTTTGTTCGATCAACGTCTTAATCGACAATTAATCGTTAATCGATTTAATTGTTGACATCCCTAGTATGTAATGTACCTAATGCACCAGTTGAACATTCTTACCTGAACCTGCAAAATGTGCCTGTTTCAGTGAGCGCCTCTGTGCCTTCTGTTACTGTGGTGGGCGGAGCCTCCTAGGTCAGGGGGAACTCCATGCATTTAGCATCCCCTCTCGGCATGACGCAACCAATGGTGGTGATGAAACTGTGGCCAGAGAAAATACCTTGGAACACAGGGAACAGCTGAAGTAAGTAGGCAGCATCTGTCTTACCTATTTTCCACAGTTACAAATAATCCAGAGCGATCCTTTTCAGAGTTCAATCTAAGGTCTTAAAGGGGTGGTTCTGTTTACAGAGTTTGTTTATGCCACTAGACAGAATAGATGCCCTTGTCCTCTTCATCACGCAGCTCTCACCAAATGTCTTTGAGTTCTCTCACGTCCTCCAGCTTCCTCCTATTCCTCATTTCTGTACTCTACCTCCTTGCTCATCCTCAGACATAGCATATTTTTGCTGTACAGTTCTTGTTCTGCCTGAAGGAAAAACTACTTTTTTTTTTATTTATTTTTTTATAGTAGTGGTGGGCTGGACTGCCCTGGGGCAGAACCTGAGAGAGTCAACCGATTTTGGGATGAGCTTTCTCATGTTGGACTTCCTCAAGACCTCACTGTCCAGTCTCTTTTTGAGTCAGGTAAGTCTGACTATTATCAGCTTCAAAATGTCTATTCAATAAAGCCATATATTTCTTTAACTTGTCATCCCTCCTGTTTGAAAATCAAGGCCAGTGCTGGGCACATCATAGTTGTGCCTTGTGGTCCGAAGGCATTTGTCGTAGCGAGGGACAATCTCTGCTTAACGTGGACAGAGCAATTGACTCAGGGAGCACAAAGGTAAGCCAGAGGGGCATTCATGGTCTAATGGCTGTTAATACCATCTTAATGTGTTGGGCCAGCAGGGAGGGGTGCAGTTGTGAGCACAGCAAAGCTGATAGATCAGACTGGTTGGTAAAGGTCGCTCTGGCAGCAAGGCTCTCTCAGCTGTGAAATGGAAAAGGTCACGCCACTCAGCAGACCCAGCTCTCATGGCAGCTTAGTTCCTTGTTGGTCGTGGTGCAGCATTTTCTTCTGTTTACAGCCCATTAGTGCTATAGCCCATCAGCAGAACGTCCACTTCACAGAGCTTATTGGTGCACACTTTTTTTTTACATAGAACGAAAAAAATGTGAGGAAGACAACTGGCCCTATGTTTGTTTAGAAGTTTTTACAGGTTACATTTGTTGATGCCTGTTTTTTGCATTATTTGACTTTGTACAGCACTGTGCATACTGCAAGCGCCTTGGAGCATCCATCAAGTGCTGTGCTGAAGGATGTGCTCAACTTTACCATTACCCCTGTGCAGGGGCTGCCGGGACATTTCAGGATATTGGGAGTCTTTCTCTCCTCTGCCCAGAACACACTGATTTGGCCATAGAAAAATGTAAGTTAAGCAAATGCTAGATAATAAAAAACAATAATAAATACATGTATTGAGAAAAAAACAAAAAACATTTGTCAACCACCCTTTTCTAAAATGTTCTTTTTCCCCCTAGTCGTAGATGATGTAAACTGCGTATTGTGCGATAGCCCTGGGGATCTCCAAGACCAGCTCTTCTGCACCAGTTGTGGTCTCCATTATCACGGGATGTGCCTGGATATGGTAGTGACTCCTCTGAGGAGAGCAGGATGGCAGTGCCCTGAGTGCAAAGTCTGCCAGACTTGCAAGTGAGTAATTGCATACCCTGTGAGTTGCTTAATATCTTTGTTTTTTTTTTACTATTTTTTCAAATGTTTCTTACTTCTGGTTATGTTGGGATTTGATAATTGGTTTCCTTTTAGTTTTGGTGAAAATGTAAGGTCCTGCAGCTTCATCTTGTGACATTTGACCTTTAATATCACAGTAGCAACAAATCCTGTTTGCCACTGGCTTCGGTGACTTCATCCTCCTTGTTATTTATATCTGAATACATTAGTTTGATGTATTTGGCTAGAACAAACATTAAATGACATATCTTATTATTATTATTATTATTATTATTATTATTATTATTATTATTATTATTATTATTATTATTATTATTATTATCATCTGTTTTTCATGGCCAGGCATTTCTTTTAACCTCTCGTATTTGTGGTAGGAACCCTGGAGAGGACACAAAGATGTTGGTGTGTGACATGTGTGACAAAGGGTATCACACCTTTTGTCTACAACCAGCTATTGACTCTATTCCCACCAATGGATGGCGGTGTAAGGTACGTATCAACACAATCTCACATGTAGGAATGAATATTTACATCTTGTGTCTTCAAGTTAAATGTGCACTGCGTAACATTTCTAGTGGAGGGTCCGCCACCTGCTTGCTTGTTACAGCACTACGAATTACATTTCAGATCTGTGGAGAGTTGCCCCCATTCACAGGAGTTGTTGCATTTTTCAGTTATAGAAACACCCATATTGAATAAATGCTAGATGGATATATTTAATGTCATACCATGGAACATTCCAGGCATAGCAATAATATCTCCATAGAGAGTAGGTCCTCCAGAAAAGTTGCACAGTCCACCTTGAAGCCTTAAAGGTTGTATGGAGGATTCTTTTTTCAAATTGTCAATGATAGCATTAGAGAGATGCAGCAGCCTTGTAATTATGAGAATCAAAAAAAAAAAAAAAAAAAAGGCCTGAAAAATCCAACTGTGGACATTGTGGGGCCAGCTAAACATTAGCCAATAGATAATGAGGCTACCTCGTTATCCATTGGCTGTTCGATTGTCAATCAAACTCCCTACACTTCTAGCATAACTCGCTTGATGTTGTGCTAGGATTATCAAACAATCAAACTTTATTTCTATAGCACCTTCCAATAACCAAAGCTGACCAAAGTGCTGTACAACATTAAAAAACAAGATAAAAAACAATAAACACCGTACAAATAGGTCAACAAAGCACATCACACCATTAAAATAAAGAAAGTGTCACAGGGCAACTAAGTGTTAAAAGCCATTCTAAATAAGTAGGTTTTAAGTTTGGCTTTGAACAAAGGCAGGTCAGTGATGGAGCTTAACTCAATCGGCAAAGAGTTCCAGAGTTTTGGAACGGCCACTGCAAAAGAACGATTACCCCACTGTTTGCCTCGGGACCGGGGGACCTCCAGCAGATGCCCAGCAGATCATAGAGCTCTGCTGGGTTGGTGAGGGGTCAAAATCTCACACAAGTAGGAAGGTGTAAGACCATTGACTGCATTAAAAAGAAACATCAAATTTTTTTAATGAATTCTGAACTGGACAGGGAGCCAGTGCAAGGAGTACAGGACAGGGGTGATGCAGTCATATTTTCGACTGTTAGTGAGCAGGCGAGCTGCAGCATTTTGCACGAGCTGCAAACGGTGAAGACCAGCGTGATTAATCCCAACATAGAGTGCATTGCAGTAGTCTATGCAGGAACTAACAAAGTCATGGATGGCTTTCTCCAGGATTATGTGGTTTACGTACGCCTCTCACGCATTCCAGATGCAAGAAGCTGTTTACTCAACTAACGCAGCAGTTCTTAGCGGCTTTTTCCAACTGTAGCTTCCTCGCAGTTAGCACAAAGTTTGTTGCAATGACAGCCAAAAATCCACTACCAGTTGACCACAAAAGAAAGTCTGTTTTTGAGGTTGCTGAAAGGAGTGAGTCTGCCCCAGGGCAACTGTGGCTACAAAAGTAGCTTACCACCACCAAGTGTGGAGTGAATGAACAATGAACTGTAAAGTGCTTTGGGTGTATGAAAGGTGCTATATAAATGCTATGAATTAAGAAGAGAAGGGGAAAAAGAGCGAAGCTAAACTAAGGTGATTCTCGGAGATTCTTTCCAGCAATGGCGTGCACTGAAGCAGAGGGTCTAAAGACTGATGCGTTGGTCGCTAAATTACTTCTGGACAGGTAACTTCTGCTTATCATTTGGAAACGTACATTATAGTTACAGCAGCAACAGCGATTCTGAACGTGCATTGGCTGTAAACAACATTTGAAAAAGGACAAATTAGGATTTCTAGAACGCTGGATTTCTCATTCCTCGGAAAATCCTCTATACAACCTTTAAGCAAATTATTGAATCAGTGTAAACTTTAGGGTGACACTAGACGTAAGTGCAAAATGTTCTTTAAAGGTCCCATGGCATGAAATCTTCACTTTCTGAGGTTTTTGAACGTTAATGTGAGCTCCCCTACCCTGTTTAGGCTGTGTTTATGAGGCACTCAGTTCATGCACTGAGTCTTGATTTTGAAGAGGGATTCGTTTGCAGTGTTGGGGAGCCATTAAGGCGCCATATAAAAGCATCAAGAAGTACCATGCCATGGGATCTTTAAAGCCCCAGTGTGTAGGATTCGTGGCGCATAGGTGGATAGTCGCTATTGCACTTTCTGTTTTAGCTACGGCAGACCTTGAGGGATTTGCACGCCGTGCGGTCCCGTTTTTTTTTTTTTTCTCATGAAAACACACATTCCCGATCATGTACCATGACACTCTACACATTAAATGAAACCTTACAGTCTCCTCTTTTTGACTATGCAATTCATTTCCCTGCAAAACAATCACTCCCCGAGCACATGGGGCTTTTATACGGAAAAGCACAAAACTAGGTTAGCTTACCTTAGAATGCTTTCCACAGGTCAAACTCTGTATTTCACCATAAACTTGCTCTCAATTTGTCCGTAAGGATCCAGCGAATAAAATCCAGTGAAACAATTTAGTCCAAAACACGTGTTAGATTCATTACGAGTCTGATCCGGCAGCATGCTTGTGTTGTTTACCCAAAACCACGAGCCTTGCCGAAGGCGGAGCCCAAATGTCCTTCTGCGGCTCTCGTATTCAAAATGGCTGCCTCTATATGGGGAAGATCCCCCTTTTATGTGACTATATCTAAGTCCAAAAGAATACTTTCATTTCATGATGGAAGTGAAAAGGCTTGGAAAACAATGTATTTTTGAATGGGTATCTTCAATTTCAGTAATTAACGGGTAAAAATCTTACACACTGTCCCTTTAAGGTCCTATAATATGCATTAATTAATTGGTGTTATTTGTTATTTTTAGAATTGCAGAGTGTGCATCCAGTGTGGGACGCGGGCCAGTGGTCAGTGGCATCACACAAGCCTCATGTGTGAGACGTGTGCTCAGAACCAGGACCCCGCTCTCTGCTGTCCGCTGTGTGCCTGTATCCTCGACCCTGAGCGCCACAAAGATGTGCTATCCTGTCACACATGTAAACGGTAAATTTCATAGTACAATTAAAGGTGCGCTGGGTAAGATTTCAAGTGGAGGTTTTGCCACCTGCTTGTCCATATGGAGATGTAAATGTTAGGGATGTCCCAATCTGATCACGTGATCGAAAATCGGCCTTGATCACGTGGTATCGGATCGGAATTGGCCGTAACCTCCTGATCAGGATCGTATATATATATGTATATATTCTTATTATTTTTTAACATATCCTAGATGAGATCTAAGGTAATGCGGTGGCACAGAGTGAGACAGAAACATCAACGCGTGCGGCATGACACGCTATTGGTTAAATACACGGAAACAGGCAGCTCGAAGCACAAAGCGCGAGGACAGAGAGGAGATAAGAAGAGCGCTATAATGAGCGCTATAAGAGCGCTGTAATGTTTGGCGAGTATGTCTGCGGTCTGGAAATACTATAAAGTTGATGACCACAACATTGCCATAGCAAACTGTGGGATATGTAAACTTGGGATTGCAAGGGGTGGAAAGTAAAGGGCTACATTTAAAGGAAAAGTAACAGGTTTTTTTTTTTACAATTTGAGCCTTATTTCGGTAATAAAACAAGTTGTTTTACTCACTCATAGCACTTTGGTGTCATATGGAGTACTTCCAGAGATGTTTTAGATTTGCGGTTAGCCTAGCGCGACTTCTAGCCATAGCTCGGGGCATATAATATACAGTGGTACCTCACCTTACGAATGACCCAAGAAACGAAAATTTCAAGTTACGAAACGCCTTCACGGTAAATTTTGGTCTCTAGATACGAAAGAAAATTCAAGTTACAAAACGCGAAATCTCAAAAATTCAAATAATGCGCGCTCAGCCACACACA
This sequence comes from Paratrypauchen microcephalus, assembly GCA_036785185.1. NCBI lineage: Eukaryota > Metazoa > Chordata > Actinopteri > Gobiiformes > Gobiidae > Paratrypauchen > Paratrypauchen microcephalus. The sequence goes on along the minus strand of JAVJIX010000021.1, from coordinate 5,423,138 downwards.
TTATAGCTTTTCTCAGACTGGATTTAAACCCCTCTCACACCTGTCCCCCGTTCAAACCCCCAAACCCCCACAGATTCCCAACAAAATGTATCAATAGTGAAGTGTGGGGGGAAGCGGGAGGGGGGAGAAGACTGGGCGCGGACATGTGTGATAGCGCAGCATGACCCGGCACAAAGCTGCCAGCAGGTCCAGACCAAGGTCTAAACCTAGACTGGACCAGGACTAAACCTGGACCAAACCAGGACCAAACCAGGTGGATTAAAGCACTGCGCGCGGTCTATTTCCTGGTTTCGTTTCGAGTCACAGCTGAGGGGAGCAGCGAGTAGGACAGCACGCAGTCTGAGCGCATGAACGCATGAACGAGACCCATGCAAGAGGTCTAGACCTCCTCTAGACCTGCCGCGGTGGTCTGGACTAAACCAGGACTAAACCTGGACTAAACCAGGAGGAGCTGCAGTGGTCTGGACTTAACCAGGACTAGACCAGGACTAGACCAGGACTAGACCAGGACTAGACCAGGTGGACCAAAGCGCCGCGCGCGCGTCCACCCTTTGACCTCGCCTTCAGCCACAGCCGAGGCGAGCCTCCGCTCGCACGCAAGAGCCGCGGCGGTCCAGACCCGCTCCAGACCTGCCCGCGTAAGGTGCTCACAGAGCGGCCTGGATAGAACCGTGAGGTCGGCCTCTTCAAGACCTCCAGGCCTGTGACCGGGACAATCCCCGGACCCATGCCTGCTTAGGGAGCTCTTAAGGCGGGCTGGCAGTGTCCCCCTGGGTCCCTGGATGTCTGGGGCTCCGTGCCTGGCAGGTCTAGAGCAGGTCCAGACCACACTATAAAAATAAAAAAAAAACTTGGATCGGGGCCTTGGAACGAATCAGGCTTTTTCCATTGAAATAGCTACTCAACTTATGAATTTTTACGAAACCACTTCTGGAACGAATTAATTTCGTAAGGTGAGGTACCACTGTATTCCCCAAGCATGTAATATGCCCCGTGCGGGCTCCAAATAACACAAACTTTAGCACTTTTCAAATCATAGAAGCCCGATGTCTTAGTCTACGATTTTGTTTGAAGCAAAAGTGGCCTGTAATCCGAGATTTAGGCATAGTTTACAGCTTTGCGTTTCATGTTTGGGTCCCGGTAGCTGAGAGCACAGTCCGTACATGTGCACTGGCGTCCTCATCTATTCGAAACTATGGCTAAATCTCAGATTACAGGCCACTTTTGACCACACAAAATCGTAGGATAAGACATCGGGCTTCTATGATTTGAAAAGTGCTAAAGTTTGTGTTATTTGGAGACCGCAAATAAGTGCCCCGAGAACTCACATGATGGAGATCGCAAATCTAAAACATCTCCGGAAGTGCTCCATATGACACCAAATTGCTATGGGTGAGTAAAACAACTTGTTTTATTACCAAAATAAGGCTCAGATTGTAAAAAACATTACTTTTTCTTCAACACAATAAACGGATATGGCACCAGCCAAAGACCAGTCAGTTCACGCTGCAGGAGAGTTTGAAAAGGAGAGAAAAAATGCCTCTTGACAGCGCGAAGGCACAGGAGACCACAGCCAAAATAGCACAAATGATCACAATGAGTGCCCTACCATTCGCCTTTGTAGAGAACCCTGGATTTCTTATGCTTATGGAGCACGTCAAACTTCGATTTGAAGTGTCATCTCGCCACTATTTCACAGAGAAAGCCCTGCAGCTCTTTATAAGAAGAATTCTGACAAACTACATGTCCTACATCCGTGATACCCAGAAAGATAAATAATAAGTAATTAAATACTACTACTACTACTACTACTACTACTACTACTACTACTACTACTACTACTACTACTACTACTACTACTACTACTACTACTACTACTACTACTACTACTACTACTACTACTACTACTACTACTACTACTACTACTACTAATAAGTGTACTTTTTTTATGTATTATGTAAGTATTGGATCGGGACTTGGTATCGGCAGATACTCAAAGTCAAATGATCGAAATCGGATCGGAGGGCCAAAAAACCTGATCAGGACATCCCTAGTAAATGTTTTTCCTTTAATGTTTCACAGTATAAATGAGTAGGTCAGGTCTGTGGAGACAAAACCCCACTCACTCTAAGAGTGCATGTTTTTAGAGGGATTTCTTAAGAGCAAAATGAAACGAATGCTAGTTTAATAATTTAATTTGTGGAACAATGTAGGCAAAGCAATACCATCTCCATATAGATTACACGCATTAGCAAAAGAAAAATTTATTTTCTCAACTAGACAAATGTTTTGTACAAATCTTACTTCGAAACTTCTCTAGTTGACAAATTTAATTTTCTTTTGCTTTGGAACCTACCTGGATGACTGAAGGATTACAAAATCTTATCAGAGGCTTGTAATATTCAGGTCCTTCATAAGTTTTAAATATATTTTAAGTATTTTGTTTCCAAGTACACTGAATTCTTATTTGTATACTAATGATTAGTTTAGTAGTTGCATAGAGACTAATTATACTCTGTTTTCAGGTGGCTACACCTGGAGTGTGAGCGTCAGAACTCAGGCCAAGCAGAAATCCAGCCCAGAGAGGACTACATTTGTTCTAACTGCAGGCCTCCTGCTGCAGAGCGGACCCTCCAAACAGAGGACATGGAGCTGGGCCCGGAGCTCAGCCCACAGCCCAGTCCACAGCCATCCCCCATGCACACAGACTGTGAGACGGACCCACAGCTGGCCCCAAAGCACATGGACCTACAGCCCTGCTCTCACGCCCCTCCCCAAACGCACAAGCACCCCCCAGAGGAACTAGACCCACAGTCTGCTCAGGGCGGTGTCTCAGAGGAGAAGGTCATTCCATCATACATCCCTGGTAGGTCCCTATGCAATACATACTCCCATACTGTGTGAGCGATTAGACTTTTTCAAAACATTTTGCTTATCAAAATCCTGTTGAATCTTACAATGTTTTCCCTTGCTTTGATTTACAGTAGGGATCGATTAATTCATTAATTGATAGTTGATTGACCTTATCGATCGATTAACGATTAACTGATAAGCAGCGTTTTTCACCTGAATTTTAGTGTTTCAATAGGGTCTTTAAGAATATAAGCTATAGTATACATAACACTGAGTCAAAAATATATCATAGTATTATTATATTGTATATTCCTTAGTAAAAAGCAGACAAATGTATTGATGCTGAATAACAAAATATAGTAATCCCTCGCTCTATCGCGGTTCACTGATTTTTTTATTTTTTTTATTTTTTCAAATTTTTTTTAAAATAGTGTAACATTTTTTTATAGTGTAACATTGTGTTCTGCGTCCTGATTGGCTAAGAGACTAGACCAGGACTAAACGTGGACTAAACCAGCTCTAGACCAGAACTAAACCAGGTCTAGGCCAGGTCTAAACCAGGTCTAAACCTGGACTGGGCCTGGACTAAACCAGGACTGGACCAGGTCTAGACCTGGACTAAACCAGGATTAAACCACCACGTGCCACTGCTGGTTTCGTGCGGCTTGTTTGTGGCTAGGGCTGAGACTACGCATTCCGGGCGCCGCGGTTCGATCTCGTGCTCAGCAGCCCCGGTGTACGTGAGAGGCCCGCGCGTACACCGGGGCTGCTGAGCAGTGCCGTTGGCGCCTGCGGCCGGCTGTGAGTCGAGCTTGGCGCAGCGTGGTGCGCAGTTGCCTTGTTTCGTGACCACGTGGGTGTGTGTGTCCGCGATTAGCGATTAATTACAATTAATACATTTTGTTCGACCAACGTCTTGATCGACAATTAATTGTAAGTCGATTAATTGTTGACATCCCTAATTTACAGTATAACAGAGCCTTAGCGCAATTATTTTTCCCCATATTTATACCGTAATGATCATGCACAATAACTATTGCTCACTATGTCCTGGTTATTCTGGAACAAATAAATGGAATGTCATATTCCAATAACATCTTTTCTAACATGGTTTTTACATTGTTTGTGTTAGCCTCCATGTTTTCTCCAATCAGAGCAGGGGGGTTGTGAATGGGAATGTGTGTTCAGTGTTGGTCAATAGTTGAAGGCTAGAGATGGTTTGGGGCCCATCTCCTAATTGACTTTCTGGCATCAACAGCGGATGAGCACCTGCAAGCTGCACACTCATGAGCCCAGAGCACAGGACTCTGGGATGTGGGTTGTCATGGTTACAGGCTTCCCTGGCAGAGATGCTGAGCAGGTGCATGCATGTGTCAGGAGCAGGGTGACATGGGAACTCGTTGAAATGGAGGGTGCCTTGTTAAGACTAGGGGATCTGTACTGTGAGAGTATTGGCCCAGTGTGTGGATGACCTATTCCAGGAATGACTAGATCTATTCAGAACTAACCACTAACTGATGTCCTTCATCCCAATGAAATGGAGAGAGGCAACCGGAAACATTTGGTAATCTAAAATAAAGGCACTGGGGCTACATGGCATCGTAAAGGTTTATAGATAGAATAGATATCTTCATTGCAAATACATGGTCAAGAGTAAAAAACAAGCAATAAGAGGCCTCTAATCTCTAAGGCGACAACCATACTAGCATTTCCACATCTTGAGAATTATAGCGGATGGCATGTAGGCATTTATTTATTTACACACTCAGTTATTATTAAGATGTATTTTTGTTTTATTTATTCCATGTCTTTAATTTAGTATATCTGTTGAGTGCCTATTCTTTTTTGTTTTAACGCTTGACCTTTTTTCTTTTTAGATGTCTCTGAGAACTATCTCACCGAACATTCTATCAACAAAGTACAACAAGGTATGAAGATTAGAAAAAAATGTAAATGACTCATTTCTTTTACAGATTTTATGAAATTATTACAAACGTACAAATTATTGTAAATGCACCATGCAGTTCTTAATGTATGTATTTTAATTAATATTAGAGCTGTCAGTTTAACGCATTAATTAGATTAATTAATAACACTGTAAATTAATGCGTTAATAAAAAATTAACGCAATTAATTATGAGCGGCAATTCAATGCGCGCGCATTTTAAATTTGGTCTGCGGTGAGCAAATCGCTGCCAGGGCCTTTGAACAGCAAGTTTATTTATAAAAAGAACGAAGACAGGACTATCAACAAGAACGCGGAGATTTGTAGCTTTTGTCAAAGAATTTTCCGATCACCGAAGCTGCTCCAGCCTGACGGATCCTTTGAACGACAAACACGTCCGGACAAGTTCCATCCGGTGACAGCGTGAGTGCACTTCAACAAACCATCAAACCGCGTTCGAAGAATTTGGGAAAGGAATGAGCAAAGCGACCACATGAAAACTGACAAACTCAATCGCAAAGTGGGTTTGTTCGCTCGATCGCTCACTTACTCATTCACAATTTCTTTCTCTCCTTCTCAATATTTCTCCCTCAATCTCTCTCTCTCTCTCTTTCACACACTCTTAAAATATGATTAATTAGATTAATTAATTACAAATCCTGTAATTAGATTTTTTTTTTTTTTTTTTTAATCGCCTGACAGCACAAATTAATATTGTTTAAATCTCCTGCAATGCCTTTTCCTGACAAAATTTCTTGAAGATGTGTTTATGATTATGTGATGTTTATTATATTATATAGTATATTATATACATGTATTACTGCTGTTGGTTAATTTGAACCCTCTGTCTATTTTTCCACAGACTCAAAGTCAGAAACCACAGCACAGACCACATCTCCTGAGCTGCCTGTCTCCTTAGCAGGTCAGAGATTGGACAGTTTACCTGCCCCATGTTCTGTGGAGTCACTGCAGATGCAGGATCACATGTTACAAACGAAGCCAGCAAAGATGGAGGCATGCTCTGAGCAGGGCATGCTCACCCTTAGCACAAAGGATTTTAAGGCCATTATCTCAACCAAAGAAACAAGTACTGCTCCCATACCTTTGATGAACCAGCCAATGGATATCTCAAGTCCGCAGGCTTCTAATGCAGATGATGTGGAAATGGTTCCTAAAGACACATACACGAGAAAGGGGGAGGGCAATTTTCCGACTGTTGACCCTTCAACTTGTGATTCTGTAGAGAACATGGACATGCTACCGGAAATCAAGCCTAGTCTTTTATTTTCCAGCCTAATATTTGGAGAAAGTTCTAAGTCCTCAGTAGAGCGATTAGCTGAGATGGTCACTGGCCCCTCCCACTCCTTACCTTTAGCCCGAGTGATCAGTCCCAGGGACTCCTCCCACCCTCAGACTCCGTTCCTTCATCCAACAGGAGAACGCAGTATCCACCCAACCACCCTCATACCACTCACCCCCAAGATTGGAATGGGCAAACCAGCTATTACCAAGAGGAAGTTTTCTCCAGGGCGACCACGGGCCAAACAGGTAGGGCTGTTAAAGAACTGCTCTAGTGCTCTATCTCAAAACTCAGACATGCTTTAATCACTGGTTAGGATCATACACATCACATGTATTTCCTCTGTGATGCTGCTCATCACAATCATCATAGCCCATTGATCCCATGTTCATGTGTCAAATTTATTGGCCCGTTCTTCTCACTTATTGCTGTACTAATGCAGTCCAGCTGATTTCAAAATTCTAAACTAACAAAATTTAGCCAGCTTATTGGAAAGCACTAATATTGATCTAGTAATGCTAACCTTGTATAATTGCTCCAAACCTGCATGTACTAATTAACACTAATAATCCTTTCTGATACAGTTTTAAATGAACCAATTTGAATGTCTTGACTCATTTCCAGATGGCTGCATTAGAGGCTTATTACATCTCTAACATCTTTTTGTATGTTTTGTTTTTTGCTGGCTTTGTTTTTAAGTTGCTGCATTTTGTCGCCCTCCTCTCCCTATTTCTCACACTCTGGCCCACCCCACCCCCTGACCTTAGGGTGCATGGAGCCCCCATAGCCGTGTGAATTCCCCCTTGTCCTGGTCCCCAGACCAGCCCGAGGGGTGGGACATCTCAAAGACCAGGCAATCCTCAGGCAACCCAGGCTGGAGCGTCAGAGTGGTAAATACTACGGCTCACCAATCACAGCTGAAGCTCACCCATTTAGCTGGGTTAAAGAAAGTTTATGAATCACATGAGCAGCAAAAGCTTGGCCTCACTTTTTGGTTTAGTCGGTGGGTGAAATTGTACAAGAAATAAGAGCAAAATTGCCATGTTTGTTTGGAGGGATTTGAAAATTGTATTGAAATTCTGGGTTTGGATGCAGTCTTTAATGGTAACTACTAGGGATGTAACGATAATCAAAATATCGTGATGCTGTATCGGCAAGTCTCACAATAATATTGTGGACCATCACAATATATCGAATTACAAGTTTCTTTGCTTAAATTAATAGTTATGGTGCAGCAATAGCTTTTTAAAAAAAAAAGGAACTACATAGACCATGATCCTTTGCTCAGGGCAAACTACATGAAGATGTAACTGCAATAGCACTTTGCAGTTCTATGGATTAAATCTTGTCAGGGCATTTTAAGAGGAAAAAGTAACATTCAGTTATGTTAGCCTCCACAAAATATCGCAATAAATATCACACGGTGAGATGTACATGTATATCGTAGGGGTGGGCGATGTATATCGTCTGCGATATTATCATGATTGTTGTTTTAAAGATGTGCAAATTTACATTATCGAGTATTTAAATTAGTTCGCCAAAACCAATGAAACGCGCGCCGACACTTGCAGACGCCGACAGACATTGGAGCGCCGTAGCGCTCCACACTCAGCTCAACTCTGCCGCTTGACTTGTAGGCCTAGGTGATCACATGACCTCTCCTGCGAGCAGCCTTGGAACAGGTTGGCAGCGCAGTTTGAAAAAATGCACGCAGAGGCAGCTAAAGCTGGGTCTACTTCAGAGGATTTAGTGCCGAGACGCAGGTCTACTTTTCTGGCATTGATCAAAACATTGTCATGTGCAAGATTTGTTGGAAATCTCGCTGTGAAACAAAGCTCCACAACGAACCTTTTTCACCACAGTAAAAAGTACGAAGAATACGAGAAACTTCAAGACTGCAGCTCAAGAAAAAAACAAGTAGGCGACCTGTTCAGCACACCGAATAAACCCTCGCGGACTCATTCAGCAGAAAAGTGCTGTATGACAGAAAAAGTCAACAATGGCAAAACATAACCAATGCCATCACCGGATTCAGAGCCAAAGAGATGTTGCCGATGCAGTCAGACCTGCCAACATGTACGCATTTTGCGTAGCAGGCATGCATTTTTGACCTCCTTGTTCTCTTGTATGCTTTGTTGTGCTAAATTACGCATATGGATCTCACATTTCGTCCGTTTCACTCAAGTTTTCACTGACTTTCACTGACACTGCGGCTGAGACACAGATCCAGAGATCTGCATGTAAACAGAACTTTCAGCCAATCAGAGCGCTTCATTTCCTCCCAGCTACTCCGCTCTCCTTCACTCCACGCTACGGTTCAGATTCAGAGATGAGCCAATGCCAGCTCCCCTCCTCACGCACTGAGCCCAAAAAGTAAGATTAATACTTAGAGTTAGCCCGACATTAACCCAACGGTGTTGTTAACCATTCGTCAAGGTTACTACGAACAGATGAACCATGTTCGTCGTGTGTTGCAATGGTCATTGCCACGTTTCCCCCCGTATTCATTGCAGACCAAACAGTTTGATTTTAAACTGCAAGGCTTGCGTGACATGGCTGAACCGCCAAAAAAAAGACTAGGAAACGACAAATATTTCTGGACAGGGAGAGGGAGAGATCCAGGCTGCACACGTTTAGCACTGTGGGGACAAGGGACAACAGGTACGACCCACACACACAAATCCCCCTTCCACAATGTCCATATCACACCCGTCATCTAGAGGACGGGCTGTTTGGTGAAATGGGTATAAAGTTTTAGACTGGCTCGGTTGTCTGATTGTAAAAATCAGTACTAGCCTATAGCGTAGCTCTATTGCTTGAACATTAAGATTAGCCTACACACGCACGCACACACGCACGCACACACACACACACACACACACCGTAATTTCCGGACTATAAACCGCTACTTTTTTCTCACACTTTGAACCCTGTGTCTTATGTATTATGCGTGTATTATGGACGGATTATTAGTTTATGAACACAGCGGATGTGTGTGCGCAGCCTGAGGAGGAGGAAGTGTCGCTGTCTGTGCGTTAACATGAAGTTGCAGCGTTGGCGAGCGCTGCTGTCTGCAGTTTATCGCCATGTGATAAATAAGTTCTGACTAAATGGGGAGATATCGTCATAATATCGTTATCGTTAAAATCCTACAAATATCGCAATTTATTTTTTTTTGCCCATATCGCCCACCCCTAGTATATCGTGATAATATCATACCTAGAGATTTGGATATTGCTGCATCCCTAATAGCCTGTGAGTAAATCTAACTTTCAAGATAAATTCTGAAATGTAAATTTAAAAATATGCTTGAGCAATCTTTCTTGTGATACCTGAAATGTGATTTTAATTTATTTTTCATTAAATGTATTAAATACATTTAATGAAAAATAAATAAACTCTCAAAATGTTTTTGAGAGTTAATAAGTCATGTGCAATGCTGAAAACCCATTTTTCATTTGTCAAAGTACCATCTAAGGCATGTTGAATCTCTTGCTACATACTACAGATGAGGTATGAGGTTAAGTATTTATTTTACAATTCAAAAAGGCCCTGGCAGCGATTTGCTCACCGCAGACCAAATTTAAAATGCGCGCGCATTGAATTGTAAAATATCGCCCACCCCTAGTATATCGTGATAATATCATACCGAGAGATTTGGATATTGCTGCATCCCTAATAGCCTGTGAGTAAATCTAACTTTCAAGATAAATTCTGAAATGTAAATTTAAAAATATGCTTGAGCAATCTTTCTTGTGATACCTGAAATGTGATTTTAATTTATTTTTCATTAAATGTATTAAATACATTTAATGAAAAATAAATAAACTCTCAAAATGTTTTTGAGAGTTAATAAGTCATGTGCAATGCTGAAAACCCATTTTTCATTTGTCAAAGTACCATCTAAGGCATGTTGAATCTCTTGCTACATACTACAGATGAGGTATGAGGTTAAGTATTTATTTTACAATGTATAGAGACATTCTGATACTATCAGTATTTTAAACCTTACAGAAGAAATCGGTTGAGGAAATGAAAATGCATTGTTTGTTTTTTTTGTAACCTTAAATTAAGTCACAGTGAAAAGCTCCCCACCTCACAATCCTGCATCTTTTTCACTGATGCATTTTGTTTTCCTCTTGTAAAGGGTCGTGGCTCAGGCTTTCCAGGGAGGAGAAGACCCAGAGGTGCTGGACTGTCTGGGCGTGCTGGACGCGGCCGAGCCAGAGGGAGAAATGGAGCCGGTCCCAGCTTCAATCCTGGGGTACATGCAGGATTTTATATGGTGTATGCTTATTATCTGTACTTCCCATTTACTTTTACTCTGTGATTTTCAGATCACTACGTTTGAAACGTCATATCCAATCAAAGAGGAAGAGGAGAGTGCCATGCATAATACTGTGGTTATATTCTCTAGTAATGACAGCTTCACCATGAAACAGGTTTGTTTTGTTTGTTTTTTCAGGTTTGTGTTTCAATTTTAATTGGGGTACTCAGTTTGTTTAGTGTCTTTTTATTATCTGCATGAGCAGAGATACTTTCTCAATTACAGATGAATCATGGGTCATGGATATAAAACATTTCTTGAAATTCATTAATTTCCTCTGGGAAAGTAACTAAACTGTTGTTCCAGGACATGTGTGCGGTGTGCGGAAGTTTTGGTCTTGGCACTGAGGGCCGGCTTTTAGCTTGTGCTCAATGTGGTCAGTGCTATCATCCGTTCTGTGTAGGCGTTAAGGTATGTACTTTTTACCCTTGACAAACTTACAGTATATCAAAGTATTGTTTCATGTAATTGTGTAATCATTGCTTTGACCAGATGAACAAAGTAGTGTTGAGTAAAGGCTGGCGCTGTCTGGAGTGCACAGTGTGTGAAGCTTGTGGCCAGGCCACAGATCCTGGCCGCCTGCTTTTATGTGACGACTGTGACATCAGCTATCACACTTACTGCCTGGATCCTCCGCTGCAGAATGTACCCAAGGACAGCTGGAAGTGCAAATGGTGAGCCATGTCATAAATAAGAACTCGCATATCTCATACATACACCACTCCTCCATCACCTGCCAGATGATGAGCACTAGAACATGTATCCCATTTTCTCACTTTGAGAAATTTCTTGAAATGTAATTAAATTGGGAATTGCTTGTGTTATGACATTTAGCCTCATTTCCACCAATCTTGCGGCTCGGTTACACTCGATACGGAGTGGATTCAACAGTGTTTAGTTACTTGTAGACTGCTTGTCACCTAGTTTTGATGCACTGCGTTGTGTATTTGGCCTTGGTCTAATTACAGTGTCTCCTAGCGTATTCTTTCTGCAGGCTCGCACCTCCCCTGGACAGCGTCTGCACTGCTCTTAGGCTTGTGTGACAGCACTCAAGATTTGAATGACTTTAGATTTTTTGTGTAACCTGCACTGGGTTCAAACTGCACCAAACTCATTAGGTGTAAACTGCATTACTCGCCTATTAGTTCACTTTGTTCAGCCTGGTTCTGTTGTTGTTACTCTGTCTGTAGAATCTGGGACCATATTTGTGAATAACCTGTTGAAAGCATGGATACTACGTGCACAGGTTTTAAACACTTCTGACCAGTGAGTGACCAGAAGTGTTTAGTACTTTCTCGGCCTGGTTAGAACCCTGGTGGAGCTGGTACTCAAAAAGTACCTGATAAAGATGGATTAACACACTTGCTTGTTTCCCCATTTGCTGCAGGTGTGTGACGTGTACTCAGTGTGGTGCTACTACACCAGGTTTGAGGTGCGAGTGGCAGAACAATTATACCCACTGTGCCCCCTGTGCCAGCCTCAGCACATGTCCCATCTGCCTGTTGGACTACAGCGAAGGCACGGTCATTGTGCAGTGCCGGCAGTGTGACAGGTGAGCACTGTCTCAAAACGCCTCAGATGATCTTCTTACACTTTTTGTATCTTAATTTGCACCCACTTCAACCATGTTTTTCTCCACAGATGGTTTCATTCCTCTTGTCAAGGTCTTCATTCAGAGGAAGATGTAGAAAAAGCAGCTGATAACTGCTTCGACTGCACTATGTGTAGAACTTTTAAGTCCACTAAAGGTTATTACTTTCATTATTAATAACACTTGCCATGCATTTGCCGTCTTCTACTTTTTGTAGTATTTATGTTTTTGTGAATTTTCCTACAGCAGTCATGACCAAGGTCAGAGATACAATTGAACCTGTACTTATGACCCAAATTTTCACCAAGGTTAAAGAAATTGGTAAGCATAGCATTTTTGCCAAGGCCTTCTGTTTTCAATCAATTCTATGGTTTAGCTAAAAGCTTAACTTTACAATGACTTTCTTTTAGATCTCTCAAGAACCTACACTCAAGATGGAGTCTGCCTGACAGAATCAGGCTTGTGCCAACTCCAGAGCCTGTCTGCCACAGCATCTCGCCGTCGAAAGTCTAAACCTAAACTCAAGTTAAAGATCATTAACCAGAACAGTGTGGCTGTGCTGCAGACGCCTGTGGATCCTCTCTCCGAGCTCTCACGTGATGAAGACGTGGAGGATAACAGAGGTACCTGCGTTGAAAGAGGTTATTACGAACCCCTTATATAATATATATAAATGAATAAAATCTGACATTTATAAGACTCTGGGTATTATGGTACTTGTGAAACTTTCAGTCAGCCTGCTGCTTTGCTGCTGAATGGAGCTTTGGCCCCAATGTGGAGGCAGAGGGGCCCAGTTGGGGATCTGTGCAGCACAGGGCTGTCGCTCATCATCACTACTCTCTCCCTCACACAGAGGCGGAGCTCATGGATTGTGAAGCAAAGTCAGACTCAAGCCTGGAGCGGGAGCCAGTAGAAGAGGACACCAAAGGGGTTGACGGTGGCAAAAAGAGGAAAAGGAAACCATACCGGCCGGGTAAGGCATCTGATTAAAGGAGACCGTTGCCTCTCATGTGTAATAGTAATTAAGTTGCTATGTATACAACTCAAATTAGTTATGAAATCTAATTATGTCTTTAGGTATTGGAGGCTTTATGGTCCGCCAGAGGAGTCGTCCAGGGCAAGGTCCAGGGAAAGCCAAACGCACCCTCTGTAGAAAGGATTCCACTGGTTCTGTGTCAGAAAACCCTACAGGAAATGATGGTATACACTCATTTTATCTCTTGAGTATAGATTTTTTAATGTACTCTTAATGTCAAATTCAAACATTCTATAGAAAATGAATGCATTTACCTGTGTGCTATAGGGTGGACAGAAGGTCTACCTGATACACCTGTGGATGAGATGCCTCCTGGGTCAGAGGTTCCAGAGAAAATAAAGAAGAGATACAGAAAGAAGAAAACCAAATTGGAGGAGGCCTTTCCCACCTACCTCCAGGTCTGCTGTGTTTTTCGGTTTAATTATGCATTTATACCTAGATATGTGTATTCATGACCTCGTGCTAGACTTCTTTACAGTGGTCCCTCGCTATATTGCGGTTCACTTTTTGCGGCCTCGCTGTTTCGCGGATTTTTTTTTTTTTTTTTTTTTTTTTAAAATAGTGTATCAACATTGTGTTCTGCCTCCTGATTGGCTAAGGGACTGCAGTCCTTTGCCAATTTGTCAGTCGTTCTCCTTCGTGCCGTGTCTCCTGTACAGTACAGAATGTGTTCAGTTTGCCAGATTTATATAGTTGTTATAGATGGGGGACGAGGGGGAGGCACTGCTCCGGGAGTCCCATTGGATACGCGAGGGATGCGGAGACATAGGAAGCGGGACTAAATCCAGACCAGGACTAGACATGAGGACCAGACCGGGACCAGACCGGGATTAGACCAGGACTAACCCATGAGGACCAGACCGGGACTAGACCAGGTCTAAACCAGCACTAGACCAGGTCTAAACCAGGTCTAAACCAGGTCTAAACCAGGTCTAAACCTGGACTAAACCAGGTCTAAACCTGTACTAAACCAGGACTAAACCTGTACTAAACCTGGACTAAACCTGTACTAAACCAGGTCTAAACCAGGTCTAAACCTGGACTAAACCTGGACTAAACCTGTACTAAACCTGGATTAAACCTGGACTAGACCAGGACTAGACCAGGTCTAAAGCAGGACTAGACCAGGTCTAAAGCAGGACTAGACCAGGTCTAAACCAGGACTAGACCAGGTCTAAACCACCACATGCGGCTCTTTGCTTGGTTTCGTGCAGTGTTCATGTCAAGGTTTGATGTGTGCGTTCGCTTCGTGGCTTGGACTGCGTCGTTGGCCGTGGATGCGGTCCCAACGGTGAGGCACAGTCCGGACACTGTTGGCGGTTTCGTGCTCGCAGCCCCAGGTGGGACGCGCGGCCTCGCGCCGGTCATGTTGCTCTATGGATTTGACAACAATCAGCGGACAATCACCCCCCCCTTCACTATTAATACATTTTGTTGAAAATCTACGAAAGTTTGAGTGTTTAAACGAGAGAGAAATGTGAGAAAACGTTAATTCCAGTCTTGAGAAAAGTGTATAATGTGTGTGGTGAGGCGTTTACAGCCTTAAAACATGTAGAATAATTGTAAAATATAAAGTTGTCCTACTTCGCGGATTTCGCTTATTGCGGGTTATTTTTAGAACGTAACCCCCGCGATAAACGAGGGACCACTGTATATAGTAAACTAGAATTATTGGAAGTAGATGCCTTGCAGATGTTCAAGATGAGGATACTAATATTTCATCTTTTATATGGGTCCTTTGTGAAGGATAGTCATAAGCCTATTTCAAGATTTCTTAATGGGTCTGTATCTATAACTAATATATTCAGGGATGAAAAATTTCCACTTTTTGGCGGATTTCCGCTTTTTTGTCAGCCACCTGGGTCATTTTTTATATCAGCGCAAATCCGTTGAGAAAAATTTGGGTGTGTGTATATATATATATATATATATATATGTATATATATATATATATATATATATGTATATATATATGTATATATATATGTATATATGTATATATATATGTATATATATATGTATATATATATGTATATATATATGTATATATATATATATATGTGTATATATATATATATATATGTATATATATATGTATATATGTATATATATGTGTATGTATATATATATATATATATATATATATGTATATATATATGTATATATGTATATATATGTGTATGTATATATATATATGTATATATATATGTATATATATATGTATATATATATGTATATATATATGTATATATATATGTATATATATGTATATGTATATGTATATATATATGTATAGTTGTGTTTAGGGTTGCCAACCGTCCCTTGAAAAACTGAATCGTCCCTTATTCAGAAACAAAAGTACCTGCCCCGTATTGAGCTGAAAAGGGACGCACTTTGTCCCGTATTACCGTGGCAATCAAAAATGGTGTGTAAAACGGGTGCCCAATACGTCGATCGCGATCTACCAGTTGATCGCCAAGGTAGTGTGGGTAGATCATAGTGTTGTAGTACTCGACACCGGCCTTGGTCTCGAGATGATTGCGAACATATTTCATTACGGCCGCTGCCGTTAGCAATAAACTACACGCGGGGCTTCTCACTGCAGCCTGTGCGCTCGTCTGGAACCCGCGGGCACCACACGTCACCACACGTGCCCCCAGCGCACGCAGCTTGATTGCAACAGCGTGTACCTTTGCGTACCAATGTGTATCACAGAGCAGGTTAAACTTTATAAAACATCCTACCCATCCGTCTGTCTCACGTCAGCGCACCGCTACTCGCATTTTCACGCTCTCGCTCCTCCTGCTCATAGCGCACACAGGCTCCCTCCTCAGTGAGCTCCGATTAGAAGAGCAAGGACGAAATGCGAAGCAAAAACTAATCTAAATTTATGTTACAGTGTCTGCACAGAGCAGGCCTACAGCACAGAGCAGGCCTACCATGACAGGTGGTTGAATTTTGCCTAATAAAAGTGCACAAACGCATCTGTTTGTCATGACATACATTTGGTAAATGTGAAGAGGCTGGTAAATACCATTGCAAAACCAGTAAGAGAATGTGACTCCAGGTAGGAAGTTGGAAAAAAACAGGTTAAAAAAAAAAAAAAAATCAAAGAAGGGGTCCTCAAACTGGGTGAGAGTCCAAAAATGGGGCACAGTGTTTAAGTGCAGTACGTATATACAGTGGTACCTCACCTTACGAAAGACCCAACAAACGAAAATTTCAAGTTACGAAACGCCTTCACGGCAAATTTTTGTCTCTAGATACGAGTTCAAGTTACGAAACGCAAAATCTCAAAAATTCAAATAATGCGCACTCAGCCACACACATTATACGCTTTTCTCAGACTGGATTTAAACTTTTCTCACATTTGTCTCTCGTTTAAACACTCAAACTTTCATAGATTTTCAACAAAATTATTAATAGTGAAGTGTGGGGGGAAGGGGGAGGGTGGAGAAGACTGCGCTCTGACACGTGCGATAGCGCAGCATGACAGCAGGTCTAGACCAAGGTCTAAACCTGGACTGGACCAGGACTAAACCAGGACTAAACCAGGTGGATTAAAGCGCTGCGCGCGGTGTATTTCCTGGTTTCGTTTCGAGTCACGGCTGAGGTGAGCAGCGAGGAGGGGACAGCACGCAGTCTGAGCGCATGAACGCATGAACGAGACCCATGCAAGAGCCGTGGTGGTCTAGACTAAACCAGGACTAAACCTGGACTAAACCAGGTGGAGCCCACCTTGACTCTTGCATGGGTCTCGTTCATGCGCTCAGACTGCGTGCTGTCCCCTCCTCGCTGCTCCCCTCAGCCGTGACTCGAAACGAAACCAGGAAATAGACCGCGTGCAGCGCTTTAATCCACCTGGTCTAGTCCTGGTTTAGTCCTGGTCCAGTCCAGGTTTAGACCTTGGTCTGCTGTCAGCTCCGCGCCGGGTCATGCTGCGCTATCACACGTGTCAGAGCCCACTCTTCTACCCCCCCCCCCCCCCCCCCCACACACACACACACACACACACACACACACACTTCACTGTTAATACATTATGTTGAAAATCTATGTTTGAGTGTTTAAACGAGAGACAAATGTGAGAAACACGCAGAACACAATGTTACACTATAAAAAAAGTAACACTATAAAAAAAAAAACTTTGATCGGGACCTTGGAACGAATCAGGCTTTTTCCATTGAAATAGCTACTCAACTTGCAAATTTTTCACGTTACGAAGCCACTTCTGGAACGAATTAATTTCGTAAGGTGAGGTACCACTGTATATACTTGTGTATGTACCAGGTATGTGTATGTCACCACTACCTGTGAATGAAATGTGTTTTTTGCTTTGATTTACAGTTTTAATGAATAAATGAATGAATGAATGAATATTTGTAAAATTTTGTGCGAAGGTAGTGCAAAGTGGGATCATCAAGAGGGGGAAAGGGAATTTTCCCCCCCAAAATGGGTGGTTGACATCTCAGTTTTTAGTGGCTGGAATGACCCCAGATTGCATCTCAGAGCATCTAGAGTTCAAAAATTTTATGGGGGGGGCATGCCCCCGGACCCCCGGACCCCCCTAGCTTTTTGGTGACTTTCAGTTTTTTTCATTACTGGTCACTTTCATCCCTGTATGTTATTGTCATGTTGCATTACTGGACAGAAAATCCTGTCTTTGCCTCGAGCCAAGGGGGCAGTTCCTTTTCTTTTCCTGTTGTAGGAGTGGAATTGTCGGCCTAATCTTAAGGTCCAAGACAGAAGCACATGTCATGAATTATTGAAAGACACATTGGGCTTTTAATGTCTTTATGCAGCAGGGAGCTGCTGATACATGTCATGAAGGATAGTAGATGACTTGTGGGTTTAAGTGGTGGGGGGAGGTAGAAGCTGCATGGCTGAGACTTGAACCTTTTATTAAAGACTTTATCAAATATTTTTTGTTTATCATAATTTTCAGGAGGCATTCTTTGGAAAGGACTTGCTGGACAAAAGCAAACAGAGCAGGCAGCAGGGGGCAGAATCAGGTTTTCTGGAAGAAGGCCAAAGTCGAGTGGAAAGAAAACATCCCTCTGCCTTCCTGGGCCGGCCATCAAATGCAGTTGTCAGTACTGCACTTGACAATAGACAAGCAGCAGGTATGTACAGGGACAATATGTAGTTCCCTCTGTCTATGGTGCAAATTTACATGGTATACCTCTTTCCCTGCACTTGGATTAACGTTTTCTAACCAACTGGGCTGTACTGTAAATGTGGTTGAGTATGATGAGGACTTTGTGTAATTTTACCTTGTTTAAATCACTTTAAACATGGTTTGTACAAAACTATTTTACAGTAATCACCCAAATCCCACCCATATCCATTCAACATCTTATGATTTGTGACCGTTTTGCTTTCTTTCTTTTTGTTTTTCTTGCTTTTTTCCTGAATTACAGAGGCATCCGAGGAGCCTTTAGTTGATCTGTCTGATGTTTTGAACTCTGATGCAGACATCTTGGGAATGCTGGGAAAGACAAGCAGTGACTCTGGTGCGTTATGTATATAGTGCATAGCCAAAAGCTTACGACAGTGGTCTTATTTCCTTTGGCTGATTATTTTGCTTTCATCAATAATCTGTCAATACAACTTTCTAGTGCATTTGGTCCACCCTTGTGTTTTTATTTTGCATTGTCTACTGTGTGTTGTGCTTGTTCTATCCACACTTTCACTCATTTGATCTGGTTTTGGGTTCTTGTAGGTCTTGATTTTTGCTCCTTCCAGGTTGACAGCTCACCTCCTCCTTTTGGTAAGGGTGCACTGGCCTACTAATCCCCTGCTTCAGTGTGTTCTTCCTCTCACACTGCGCGCCTGCCTTTCTGCATGTATATGCTGCTTCTTATTAACCTTTCCATTTTAATCTTCTTGGCTCTTAACCCAATAATTCAGTATATGCTCATTGTGTGCCTATCGTTGTGATTAACGGTGTTAATGTTAATTAAATGTATAGATTGGAAACCATCCCTCAAGGTTGTCTTCAACTCAAAACTAATTCAGTTTTGGGACAGTTCCAGGGTTGTTGGCTATATTTAAAGATGGAATGTCACATAGACATGAGTAATTACATGGCTTGTTTATTTCTTAAATCTATATTTTGATACTAAGCATTATGCTTATTATTTTGCATGACCACCCACCACATTTGTAAATGTACAGCTCTATTTGGCTTAGTAGGTTATGAAAGAAAAGCCACAGGTGTCAACTGTACCTTTTTGTGGTGGTCCTAAATGCAAAGCAAAAGAAGAGGGTTACATCTGAAAGGGCATACAAGATCTTGGTTCTGGTTCTGTCATTTATAGTATTACAAACTGAGATTCTACAGACCATTGTTAAAATGCAGAAACTAATGAAACAAAAGCCATTTATACATAGGTGCCCAACTTCTTCTCACCCTTACTCTTTATTTCTTAACTTTTCAGTTAAGCTTGTAGTTTTGGTTACTTTGTGTTTATGTGTTCTAATGTTTTATTGTTTGTTTTTTCATGTTTGTGTGTTTCAACAGCTGGCCTGGACATTGGGCCCTTGACGGACAGTTCTCCAGTAGCACCACAGGCTCATGGTGGCCGGAGAACCCCTCGAACCCTCTCTGAGGAGCCCCTGGATGGAATCCTCAGTCCTGAACTAGACAAGATGGTTACTGATGGTGAGTAGAAAAGATTCAATATTGAAACATTTTGTTTAAAAAAAAAAAAAAAAAAAAAAAAAACTTTTTTTCTTTTCCAGAATCAATTCTCAGCAAATTCTACAAAATCCCAGGTATTATCAACAATTGGTTGCAAAACTAACATGAGACTATTGTTTGTTATTTGATAAGTTACAAGACATGAAATTCTGTTACAGAGCTGGAAGGAAAGGATGTTGAGGATCTATTCACTGCAGTTCTCAGCCCCAGTACAAGCCAACCACCTCCACCACAGGTGCCTCAACCCCAAGCTCCAGGCCAACTCCCTGCCTCCTCTGGACTGAATATGCCACACCAAAACACAGGTAGTGGTTTCCATTGTAATAATGTATGGAATGCACAGTTATTTGTTACTCCTTTATTTGCTATTCAAAATGCATATTCAAGGAAATACTATGCTGGCACAGTTGTAGTCTAACTTGCTCTAGTTTTAATGTGTTTAGGTAATACCATGTTTCCACGGATACCGGTAATGAATGGAGTAATGGGACCAAATCAGCGATTTCCTGGAAATGCAGCGACTGGGACCTGTATCCCAGAAAATTTCCCTCTTAATCGAATGCCTTATTCTGACAATCCCAGGTAATATAACAGAACTTTTGGGTGATTTACTTTTTGTAACAATACTCATTTTGCATTTTCTGGGTTACAGAGATAGAAAATTTAATCAAATATCCAGAGAGGCAGGGCCTTGGCCATCCCCTACCCATGGCTTTGGTCAGACACCTCCCGTTTCACTATCAGAAGGAGAGACAGAAGCCATGTCAAATGCCCAGAAGAGTACACTCAAGTGGGAGAAGGATGAGCCACTTGGAGAACTTGCAACTGTTGCACCTGTCCTTTATACCAATGTGAATTTCCCCAACCTCAAAGAGGAGTACCCAGGTAAGTTTATTTGCTGTGCATTGTGATTATACTGTATGATAAAAAAAGATTTGTTGGATTATTTTTTATTATTTTTTATTTTTATTTTTTTTACAGATTGGACAACAAGAGTAAAACAGATCGCAAAACTTTGGAGGAAGGCTAGTTCTCAAGACAGGGCCCCATATGTGGTAAGTTTGTACATCAAAATTGTAAATGTACCATAATATATTAGAAAAGGGTTCCCTTTTTTAGATGACAAATTTTAAAGTTAGTTGGTATCATGTACAATCTGGGCTAACATTACAACATAATGATATGCATTATTCCTTATAATCCCTGGTAAAAATGCATCTGGTGTATCATTTTTTCCCCCAGTATGTCTTTTATGCTCACTTCAATTTTACATTTGTTTAGCAAAAGGCAAGGGATAACCGAGCTGCCCTGCGCATCAACAAAGTCCAGATGTCCAATGAGACTGTGAAGAGGCATCACCCACAGCAACAGCCTCCAGAGGTGTTTGATCCCACCATACCACTAGACACAGATCTGCTGTTTAAAGACCCTTTGAAACCAAAAGAATCAGAGCATGAACAAGAGTGGAAGTTTAGACAGGTAAGAGTGAATGCAGTCAAGTCAGCGTATGCAGCGACAGGACTACTTTCATTAAGACATCCATGAAATCTACTAAACAACCGCACTATCCTACACATTTACCAACTAAATTGGTTTGTTGGCCTATATCGGTATTCTAATTTTCACTTTTGAGTTCTAATTTATACTACCTTTTTATTTCAACAGCAAATGCGCCAGAAAAGTAAACAACAGGCCAAAATTGAAGCCACACAGAAACTAGAGCAAGTTAAGAATGAACAGCTCCAGCAGCAACAGCTACAACAACATCTTAGTTGCCAATCAGAAGATGGCAACAACAGTGGAAACCAGAGTCCAGCCTCTCAGCCCAGCAACGGCAGCACGTCCCCAATGCAACCACTCAGCTCTAAAGAAGGTTTTAGCAGGCCACAGCTACCAGGAACCCCCACCTCCGGGGCAGAGGATGTGTTTCTCAGACCACCTCCACCACCACCATCTGGGCCCTTGTCTCAGCCACAGTCTCCACAGGTCTTCTCTCCAGGCTCCTCAGGCTCCAGACCATCATCACCTTGGGACCCATATGCAAAGATGGTAGGAACTCCAAGGCCACCACCGGTGATGGGGCCAAATGCGTGTCGCAGACTACCTGTCGAATCGGGTAAATCCCCAAACTCTCTCGTGGAGCAGCAAGGGCGTCCCTCTCCTGCTCATGAGTCTTTTGGTTCACCCACTTCTGTTAGCAGTGATCCTTATGCCAAGCCCCCAGACACACCAAGGCCATCCATTGAACAAGATCCTTTTTTGAAGCCCATTGGTCCCCCTCGGGCTAGTCAGAGTTCTCAGGGTAGGCCTCCAATGGGGTCCCCAGGAAGGGATCCTTATTCAAGGCCCATGATTAGAAATGAGGCTTATCAGCGAATGGCTCAGAACAGGATGATTTTATCGGATCCTTACTCCAGACCTTTACTAACACCAATTCCAGGTAGTAATGAGTCTGGATCTGTTCCTCTATTCAAAACACCCATGCCACCGCCTCAGGCTCAAGAGTCCTACAATCGCCCTGACAGGTTTAATCAACAAAATGATCCATATTCTCAGCCTCCTCACACCCCAAGACCATCAGGAAGTGATAACTTTACAAGTCCCCCACGAATAGGTCAGCATCACTCTCAGTTTGTTCAGCCTGGCCAGATGAATCATTTATCTCGAAACCCATATGCACAGGCACCTTCTACTCCAAGGCCAGACCACTATACATATGACCCCTTCTCTCAGCAGTCTGGATCAGGCAGGTCATCGTCTTGTGAAAGTGGTCATTCTCGTCCATTTTTTGAGCCTTATGCTAGACCCCCTGGTACGCCACGTCCACATGACAATTATGGTCAGCCATGCACACCTAGCCCATCTTCGGACCCCTACTCACAAGCTCCTGCCACTCCTCGTCCCAGTGGAATGAATCAGCTCCAGAGAATGTCACCATCTCACTCAGTGGACCCTTATGCCCAGCCACCAGGGACCCCACGGCCATCTGCAGTGGAGAGGTTTTCCAAGTCTCCTGGAAGCCAAAGGGGAACTATGGAGCCATTTGCAGGCAGCCCTGGCATGCCAAGGGGTGGAAGTAATGATACGTTCTTACAGCAAGGGGGCCCTAGACCACTGCTCAATGATCCCTATGCTCAACCACCAGGGACACCACGACCTGCCTCTGATGGGCGGGGGCAGAGGCCAGTGGGAGGGCAGGATGCTTTTTCTCCACCCCCTAGCAGACCCCAGGAACCACCTACTCAGCCTGGCTCTCAAACACCAAAACATCCCAGTATCTCAGATGATCAGTCACCTTCACGACAAGCTGGGCAGACACCAGGTCATGACCCATTTGAGCAAGCTCCTTTGGTGTCACAGGAAAAAGTGGAGAACACAACGCAAGCTGTAGCACAAGATCCAGATCTGACATCTAACACATCCATGCCTTGTGCGGCATCAGAGGCTCAGAGTGAAAGTGAAGATAAACTCAGACAGGTATGGAATAATTTGTGACAGCTTATTGTCACAAAATAAAGTAAATAACTGTCAAATCAATGTTGCATTAGATCTTTTATAAGAGAAAAAAAATGAAGCATTTTGATCAATCGAAATGATGCATTATTAAAATGTAGTTTTTATATTGCAGCGACAAAGAATAAGAGAACTTCTCATCAGGCAACAGCAGCAGCGGAGTGCAATACGCCAAGAAAGAAGCCCTCAAGAGTTCCCTGGCAATATGCCACCAGGGACACCTCGACCCTGGCCCCAGGAGGGCCATGGGCAGCAAGGGGAAATATTTACCCGGCCTCCCCCACCGTATCCTGGTCAAGTTCCTGTCAGACCAATGAGGTTTCCAGGACCCTTCCCAACAGATCAGCCTGTCCCATTTCATAATGATGTACAAGTGCTACGTGGACCACATCCTACAGATCCAAATTTTAGACAACAGGGACTGAGGTTTGTGCTAAAAGCAATTTGGTTAAATCCCTATACCTCAAAATAAAAGCTGGAATAACTGAGTTCTCCATTTTTGTTTTTCCAGGTTGCCCTTTGCACCCGGCCTTATGGGTCCTCAGGGAGCCCAGGAGTTCTTTCCTAGAGGGCAAAACCCAATGCAGATGAGGCGATCAGTGTCTGCAGAAATGGCCAAAAACATTGGAAGTAACCCCATAGGTATACAGCAGTTCCCATCACGGGGAATGCCTGTACAACAGCATAACATTATGGGGCAGCCTTTTATTGAACTGCGTCACAGAGCGGCAGAAAGCAGACCTCGTATGCCCTTTCCTCCTAATGTTATGCAGGGAGCAAATATGGACCCCAACATGCATGCCCAGAGGTCCCCAGGCTTTTCTGGGGCACCTGATTCTAGATTACCCTTAATGCACATGCCCAGGATGGTGGATCCTTTGACAGGCCAGACAGTCCATATGCAACTTTCAGCAAGCATGGGTAATCTGAATCAACAAACCCAAATGTGTGGTAACACAATACTTAAACAATCTCCTTTAATGAGATCCTTGAGCCAGCCTGCATCCTCTGACACTCAGAAATCGACGCCCACTATGATTGCTAATGTACAGCTTCCTGGACAGACCGATACTATGTCTCTATCTTCTGGTGAGGTTGTGGAAGAGAAGCTAGATGCAGAGGAATCTGCTGTCAAAGACCTTGAAGATGTGGAAGTGAAAGATTTGGTGGATGCTGATCTGGAAAACCTTAATTTGGATCCAGAAGATGGTAAAGATCTGGATCTTGAGACAAATGATCTACATCTTGATGACTTTCTTGGAGTGTCTGGTAAATTTGACATTATTGCCTACACAGACCCAGACTTAGATGACATAAAGAAAGACCTATTCAGTGAGGAACTGGATCTTAATGATCCGATGGATGAGACCACAGATACTGCAGACAATAAGAATTCTAGTAGCTCCAATGGAGCTGAGACGTCATGTTCAGAGTCTGCACAAGCAAAACCATCTTCTATCAGTGACCAGTCTGAGCCTGTGTCTCAAGACATGGCACCTCAGCAGGAAATTAAAACTGAGGTTAAAGAATGTCAGCCCAGTTCTGAAATTGTAGAACAGCAAAATCTTGACAACATAACTTCAAATCAACAGGCAGGAGTCCCAGACACTACCCCAGTCCTGTCTGGCCTACTTATCAAACAGCAGTCTGAAGCACCATCATTACATCCATTGGTTGAATCTGTAAGTCAGAGCGGTAACCTTCTACCTGCACAAGGCCAAGTGACCGATATTAAACATGCTCCTGAAGTTCTGATGAATCAAGCCATAAGAGATGCTACCACAGCCGGTGAAACATCAATGGGGGACTATACAACAGACCCCCAGCTACAGCCTTCCTCCAGCATTGACCAAAGTGGTTTGAACCAGGCTCAGCAGATGCCTGTAAATCAGGCCCTGGGCCAGCATAACCAACCACCGCGTCCTCTTCTACTGGAGGAGCAGCCCCTTCTCTTACAGGACCTCCTCGACCAAGAGAGGCAAGAGCAACAGCAACAAAGACAAATGCAAGCCATGATTCGACAACGCTCCAGTGACTCCTTTTTTCCAAACATTGGTAAATAATCTCTGTTACAAATTCATAAGATAATTATTATTGTGTAGATTTATGACTTGGCCTTTTTGCAGATTTTGATGCCATCACTGATCCTATTATGAAAGCAAAAATGGTTGCCCTTAAAGGAATTAATAAAGTCATGGTTCAGAACAACATGGGCATGTCCTCGATGGTCAGGTAAATATCCTTAGTAATGTACCAGAATTTGCCAACTCACTCTTGTGCCATAATAACTGACCAGAGCTTGTACTGTGTTTTTAATGTCCAAATGACTTGATATTTCAGGTTTCCCTCTGGCCCTTTACCCCCATGTCCTGAAAGTGCCCCGCTTCCTCCTCAAGTCATCGTACAGGTAATTATAGTTTTCTAAATGGAGCAAAGTTGGTAAACTCTTCATATTCACCATTATTGTTTTTACACTTGCCTTTGCTTGAAGGATGGGCATTTGACTCAAGTTTCAAGACCAAATCCTCCAAACTTTGGTCCAGGTTTTGTCAGTAAGTTTTCTAAACATTCAAGTAGATCTTAAACTTAAGCATTTTATGTTTTTATGCTGTCAGGGTTGCTAACAAAGGCTTCCTCATTCAGACAATGCTCAGAGGGCTCAATATGAAGAGTGGCTCCAGGAAACACAGCAACTACTTCAAATGCAGCAGAAGTTTCTGGAAGAGAAGATAGGAGCTCACAGAAAATCTAAAAAAGCCCTGTCTGCCAAGCAGAGAACAGCTAAAAAGGCAGGAAGAGAGTTCCCAGAGGAAGATGCTGAGCAGCTCAAACATGTCACAGAGCAGCAGGGTGTAGTGCAGAAACAGCTGGAGCAGGTAAACATTCGGCCTGTCAAATCGCAGCACACCAGTTTCATTTCACTTTAGCCATTCAGAAAGCTCGTTTATGTGGTTAATTCTTAATCATTATGGTGATAACTTCAGTTTGTGAATGTAAAACTAAGGGTGTTATGGTATTTGAATATGTTTTTATTTTGTTTGTTTTTTTTCCTTTTAAAGATCCGCAAACAACAGAAGGAACATTTAGAACTAATTGAAGAATACAGAGTAAAACAACAGCAAAATAATATGCCCATGATGGCTGGAATGCATCCTCTTCCTGGGCCTCCTGGTCTGGTCCCTGGGGGTCCCCCAATGGGTCAGCCAGCTATGAACCCCATGATTCAGATGCCAACCCACCCTGGCCAGCCGAATGCACCTTCACGTATGCCCAAACCACCACTTGGCTGGAACCCAGGGGCACCTATGTCAATGGGTGCCCCAGGAATGTCCCACTTAATAACCTCTCAGGGCCCTGTGGGCACCCCTGCACCCCCTCATCAGATACCAATGGGTCCCATCCCTCCGCATGCACAGATCCCGATGGAGCCCCAAGCACCAGCTGGTTCTGCTGTACTGAAGCCCATGCAGCCCGGAGGAGTAAAGTTTGATGACAATAATCCGTTCAGTGAGGGCTTTCAGGAGCGAGAGAGGAGGGAGAGACTGAGAGAGCAACAAGAGAGGCAAAGGGTACAGCTCATGCAAGAGGTGGAACGTCAGAGGGCGCTCAAACAACGCATGGAAATGGAGCAGCAAGGAATGCTGGGACCAGACGGTAGCATGACACCTTTGGCCGAGTTGCCGTTCTTCAACTCAGAGTTGCCTCAGGACTTTATGCCACCACAGAGGCCCCCTTTACAAAATCAACAGCAGCCCATGTTCTCCCCACAACAAGGAGCCAGTATTGGCTCACCACCGGGGGCGTTCATTCAAGCTGACAGAAGAGCCTCCATGGGCAATGGAATGATGCCTCCAGACATGGGTCCTGGGGTAGGACCAGATCATCGCCCTCTACAAGGTCATAACTTTCCTCCAGGTCAGCTAAGACCTCGTCAGTTTAGTGGACCTGGAATGATGATCGCAATGCAGGGAGATGGGCTGCAGTTAGGTGGGGATTCTACTCCTTTGCCCTCTAACTTTCCAGGCTCAGGGCAGTCTCTAATTCAGCTTTACTCCAACATCATCCCTGATGAGAAAGGGAAAAAGAAAAGAAGCCGCAAAAAGAAAAAGGATGACGATTCAGAGTCTGTAAAGACTCCATCTACTCCACACTCAGACCTCACTGCCCCACTCACACCATGCGTCTCTGACACTGCCTCTACCCCAACTCGAAACTCGCATGTCTTTGGAGATCAAGACTTATCACGGTCGCCCATATTGGGATCCTCTACTCCAAATCCCTCAGAGCTGGAAAGGCAACTTTCTGGAGGTCAGCCTTGTCTCCAGTCAGAACAAGCAAGAATACAGGCTCAAGAACATGAGCGGATCCTCAGTAACATTAAACTGGAGCAGCCTGATGCCAGTGAATGCCATGGTCCAAGAGAGGAGTCTATGAACTCTGTGATGAGTGCTGTTAAGGAGGAGGGAAGTAAAGGGACATCTCCATTTCTGCCTGGTCAAAGTCCAAATAAGAGTGAGGCTAGTAACGAACTACTGAAACACCTTTTGAAGAACAAGAGCACCCCTCCTCCCGGACTGTCCCATCAGCAGTCTGAAGAAAGTTTACGCTCAGAGGAGGAAGAGGTGGACTGCAAATCACTTTTCAGGCAAAGCTCCATAGACAGCAATGGGGTGAGTGTTTGTGAGAATCATAAAATCTAAGAAAAAGGCCGACCTAGTGAGTGACAAACTGCTAAAGGATTCAGTGTATTAAAACCAATGGAGACATTGGTTTTAATACATTTAAGATTAGTCAGATTTATGTGTTTTTGCTGTTGGCCTGTAAGATGTGTATTTCTGATTTTACAATTG
Organism: Paratrypauchen microcephalus; assembly: GCA_036785185.1. Lineage (NCBI taxonomy): Eukaryota > Metazoa > Chordata > Actinopteri > Gobiiformes > Gobiidae > Paratrypauchen > Paratrypauchen microcephalus. The sequence goes on along the minus strand of JAVJIX010000021.1, from coordinate 5,395,020 downwards.
GGCATTATAATTATTTTTACAGGGATATTCGGACGGCCTCCCTGACTTTCCTGGACCTTTGCATTCTGAGCAGGACAAAAAGAAGGTGAGAAACAAGAGGGCTCCCAGAAGTGGAGACAAGCCTGCTTCTCGCTACAAAAAAAGAAAGAAAGAGGTTGATGAGCGGCAGCTGATACACTCGGGACCTGATGCTGTAATGACTCAAATCAAACAGGTAATTGTTTTACTAACAAATGCGAAATTCTTATTCTTAAAAATAAATGTAACATAACATAAAATACTATGTTGTGGGGATATAGCAGCTGTCACTATTGCCTCTCATGGAACCACTTATTGGAGTCAACTTTGCCCACTTTGCACCATATGGGAGTGGCCAGCTGAATGGAGAGTCCCTTTTATCTGGAACCTTTGGCAGTGCTTCACTCGACGGCGTGTCAGATTATTACTCCCAATTGGCATACAAGGTAACATGAGTACCCATTTCAGCTGTGATTAAATACGCTACCAATCAAAACCTAAATCTAGAAGTTTGGACACTCTTTTTCATTTATGTTTCTTTATTTCCATGATTATTTACAATGTAGATTCTCACTGAAGACATGAACACATATGAAATGTAGTAAACCAAAAAATTCAATCATTAAAAATATCTTGTATCACTTGTATACTTGATGTCTTCCATATGTATATAAAATATAGAAAGTAGTAAACGTAAAGAAACATGACGGTGTGTACAAACTTTTGACTGGTAGTATAAATATAAATATTTAGATCAGTTGATGCACAGAGGTAATGGACAGAAAAGCTGATTTGGCAAATGGTATGATTTTTAAGCAGAGTAACCTGAGCAATCCACCAACGCCACCGGCATCTCTTCCTCCCACTCCACCACCTGTGAACCGACAGAAAATGATCAATGGATTTGCCACAACAGAAGAGCTGGCCAGCAAAGCTGCTGCTATAGGTAAAATAACAACAAAACACAATTTACTATTCACAAGTATTTAATGATTAAAATGGGAGCCAAAGATGTAATTGTGAAAAATGTTTTTACAGTGTCAAAAGGCCTAGTCCCAAAGGCACTGCATGTTCCTTTTAGGCCTGAAGAAGATCTCTTGGCCCAGGCCATTGCACAGGGACCCAAAACTGTGGATGTGCCTGCCTCTCTCCCTACTCCACCCCACAACAACCAGGAGGAGCTCAGGTATGGATCAGGACAAGATATATTGTGATGCTTAAAATCTAATATATTTTGCTTTGCAATTACAATAACAATTACAATTACAGAGTACAGGAATCTCGCAAGGACAGGGACACTCCTGACAGTTTTGTACCATCCTCATCTCCTGAAAGTGTGGTTGGCATGGAGATCAGTCGTTATCCAGACTTGGCAGTGGTAAAAGAGGAACCTCTGTCACCCTGTCTGTCTCCAGTTCTACCCATGCTTCCTCCTGCTGAGGGCAAAGGTACAAATTTTAAATATTTGTTAAAGGATTAAAGTTTTGGGGGGATAGATGTGACAAATGAATCTTGATTTCTAGGAACAGAGGTCAAACGTCGAGACATCAAGTCCGAACCAATGTTCTTCAGTGGTCCCATTGATGCACTAAACAACTCTAAACAAGGCCTAGTCTCTGTGGCCATCACGTTGAGACCAGCTGCTGCTGAGGTAAGAACATTACACATTGGAGCATTACATATGTATTGCTTTTGTTAGAAAAGTAATTCTTAAAATGTGTTTTTAGAACATCACTGGTGTGGTAGCAGCTATTTCCGACCTCCTCTGTGTGAAGATCCCAAGCTGTTATGAGGTCAGTAGCACTCCAGACAGAGGCCCTCAGCAGATGTACAGTGGCCCCAGGTTGGGCCCTCATGGCATGGATCCACGCACTCAGATGTTCTTCCACGGACCAAACAATGGGTGGCCCATGATGAGACCGCATGGCATGATGCAGCAACAACTTCATCATTTTCGCTTTCCTGCCAACAGCCCTGGTGTGTAATGACTCTTTATAGTCACAATTATTTTAGTGTTTATTTTACACAGCCAAAGACAAAAAAGGCTGAATCTTTATTAATAATTATATATAAATATATAATGAAAACATGTGAAAACTTGTTGCAGGCTGTGCCATTACAAGGCCTGATCAAAGAATTCCTGGGAGTCCTGGATCCAAGCCCCCGTGGTGCTGCAACTGTAAAGTGGTGGTTCTGGGAAATGGAGTCCAGAAATCTTTCCAAGATCTCCCTGTGCATTTAAAGGTATATTTTTTTTTCAGTGCTATGCCATCTGTCTATAATCAAGTATATATATTTTATCAGCTGACAACGTCCTAATATCTGTAAAACTGATTTCTTTCAAGCAATATCATGGCCGTATGAAATCTGAGGAATATCTAGTTTTTTGCAGCAACAACTGCTTCCTCTTATATTGCTCTGCAGCACCTGTGCAGCCTCGCCCATCTTCAGAAGTCAAGGTTCACATCACTTTATATCCTGTACAAATGTTATATTTTACTTTGTCTAATGGCAGCTATCTTTTAGGAGTCTGTGAGCCTTCTTCCGGTTGCTGGGCAGGCTGAAATTCTCTCCAAAGCTCAGCATCAGTACAGTAACAATATGTCCTCACTTGATGTTCACTGTTTGGCTCAACTTCAACCCAAGCAGTCCCCACCTTCCACCCCCCCTCTGCCCTTCCCATCTGCTGGAGCAGTGCCCAAACATGAAAACAAGTCTGATGCTATCAAAGTAACAGTGAAGCTGAAGGCCAGGCCAAGGTCCCATGATGGTTGGCACCAAGGAAAGAGACAGAAAGGTCTGCGCTGGAGGAAATGGACTGTTCAGGTGGTTGTCCCAAGGGGAAGTTCCCATCTCCCTGAGGAGGAGGAGAAGATCGATGAGCTTCTTAAGAAACTGGGGGCCTCCCTGCGCCCTACGTCCTCCCTCCGAGACCAAAGGAGGTGCTGTTTCTGCCACCAGTTTGGAGATGGGATCACTGATGGTCCAGCAAGGCTTCTTAATCTGGACCTCGATGTATGGGTGCATCTCAATTGTGCCCTGTGGTCCACTGAGGTATATGAGACACAGGCTGGTGCACTGATAAACGTAGAGCTCGCTCTCCGTCGTGGTCAAACAGTGCGCTGTGCCTTCTGCCAGCAGACGGGGGCTACGAGCGGCTGCCATCGACTACGCTGCACCAACATCTACCACTTCACCTGTGCTCTACAAGCTCAGTGCACGTTCTTCAAGGACAAAACCATGTTGTGTCACGCCCACAGGCCCAGGGGTGCAGCTGGACAGGCCATGGAACATGAGCTGCGCTGCTTTGCTGTTTTTCGTCGTGTTTATGTTCAAAGAGATGAAATGCGTCAGATAGCCTCTGCAGTACAGCATCCAGAATTGGGCTACACTTTACGGGTGGGCAGTCTTGTGCTGCATGCAATAGGCCAGCTCACTCCTCTACAGATGGCAGCTTTCCACTCCCCAACAGCGATATTTCCAGTTGGGTATGAGGCTTGTCGTATTTATTGGAGCATGCGTCATGGCAACCGTCGCTGCCGCTACGTCTGCTCTGTCGACGACATGGATGGGCTGCCAGAGTTTAACATCAGAGTGATTGAACAAGGTTATCAAGACTTGGTCCTCACAGGCAACACGGCTAAAGGTACATTGGGATTTAATTCTATATTTTGTAGTATCAGTGGTATTAAAATATATCAAATGCTTTATTGTTGCTTTATTGTTCTCACTACTTTTTCATAGGAGTATGGGATAAGGTTCTGGGTCCTGTTGCTGAGAAAAGAAGTGAAGTTGGGACTCTGAAATTATTCCCAGTTTACCTCAAAGGAGAGGACCTGTTTGGGCTCACAGTCGCTGCAGTTGCTAAAATAACGGAATCGGTTTGTGATTTTTTTGTTTTGTTTTGTTTTAGTGTTAACACTTGTATATTAACCTGCATAATTTCTCTAGCTGCCTGGAGTTGAGGCATGTGACAGATATACTTTCCGTTATGGACGCAACCCTCTCATGGAGCTGCCACTTGTGATCAACCCAGAAGGCAGCGCTCGCGCCCTGCCCAGAGTCAGCACAGCCCGTGCATCAGTGGTGATCAGGTAATCTATTTAGTACGCTTCATCTTGTATATACTGAACTTGTTTATATGTTAATGTCAATTCAACCCTTAGACCTCAACCACAGACCGTGAGTAACAGCACTGCAAGATCTAACCAGAATGTAGCCCAGGGAGAGGGGGGCACAACCCACAACAAGCCCCCAGTGGTGCACCCCCGGTCCTCTCAATACCGCTGGATGAAGAGCGAATGGAGAGCCAATGTTTACCTGGCTCGCTCTCGCATCCAGGTGAGTCTACTGCATCTGACTCATTCCATCACTCTCCCAACCTGATTTTCTGTGGTGCATTCCTAGGGCCTTGGACTGTTTGCTGCACGAGACATTGAAAAACAAACTATGGTGATTGAGTACACCGGGACTGTATTACGGAATGAGGTTGCCATCAGGAAAGAGAAGACTTATCGTTCTCGGGTAAAATGTTTATTTCACTACATGCACGAAGTTGCCTTTTCAGTTGTCTAATTGAACGTTCCTTTGGATCTGTTCAGAACCGGACTGTGTTCATGTTTCGCATCGACAGTGAGCATGTTGTTGATGCCACTCTGACTGGAGGGCTTGCAAGGTACTGGACTATTTCAGTATGTTCAGTTATATCTTCGTATATGTATACATTTTAATAACCTTTGTCACTCTCAGATACATCAACCACTCATGCGCACCTAACTGTGTTGCTGAAGTGGTAACGTTTGAAAGGGGATTCAAAATAATTATCAGCAGTATTTGCCGAATTGGAAAAGGCGAGGAGGTGGGTACTTTATTTTATTTTATTTTTTTTAAGAAAAGTCCCACTTTAAACTACTTTTAATTGGAATTGTCTGTGTCCTTTGTAGCTGTGCTTTGACTACCAGCTGGACTCTGTGGAGGGTCAGCATACAATTGCCTGCCACTGTGGAGCTCCTGAATGCAGGAAATGGATCAACTAAATGGTGACAAAAATCATTCCTACTCCACTAGTGTGTGGCCACTACCATCTGTTCAGATAGACCTGCTACACACTACTTTTATAAATGAGAAGACATGATTCCTAGAGGAGGTTCAGAGCATGGGGAAACCTGAGCGGAGTAAGGGAATCATAACACAGTAGCAGGTTGTGACTTGTGCCATATGTGAGAGAGATCGTCTATGTTTGTCTGTCTATGTTTGATGTATATGTACACGGGGTGAAAAATCCACCAGCGAATGAGAAAGCACTGTGCAGGGTGCAGCCTTATTGTTATTCTAAGGGCAGGCCCTTTGATTCATACTGTTAATGTAAACCGTATGACTAAATGTAGACATCACTGAATGAGGAATGTACAGCAATGAAAACCGCGAAGGGAATTTAAACTTGCACTAAAGAAAACACACACACAAAAACTTTGAAAATACTTGATTCCATGAGTCAGTTTTTTACATGGTTCTGTCACTTGGTTTGTGTGGAATTTGAGAGGTTTTGTATTTATTACTGAGTGAATGAATTTTATTCTCAAAATAATGAGATTGAGTTACAGAAGGCTAGATTGATATTGTTTTTGAAGCTAGAAGAAGACATGCTGTTACTTTTGTATAAATGTATATAAAAAAAAAAGACTATAGGAATAACCGACCAAATACTACCTTAACCCTCTTGATGTTTGGGTGTTTTTAAATTGTTTTTGTTTGTCATTGAAATTTATTTAAGATGGACATTATTTCCGTTTGAGAGTATATATTATGACTATTTTGTACAGAATTTGTAAAATAACCACAATAACTCACAAAGTATTTTTGTTGTATTAAAAGTAAAGTATTGTAGCGTAGTGTTTTGTGACTTACACACACACTTTGACCACTTAAAAAGAAATATTTTTGTTCACTATTGTAACAAGTTACTGAAATCAAAAATGAGATAAACTATTTGCTGTTTATCAGGTTTTATTTTAAACTGTGAATTAGGTTTTGAAACCCAAAACTTTTTAACTTTTTAAACTCAAATAGAATCACACACTTGTTCATGTTTTAAGTTGCTTTTAAATCAAGGTGCAAATGTCTAACTGTAATATATGTAAGGTAAACGCTGTGGGTGGCAGAGGGGAGCATAGATTGTTCTACCTTTTCAACAGAAATGGCAATTCTCCGTAATTGGAAATATTTCTTACACTGACACTTCACAAGTCACATGCTTAGAAGCGTTTTTGTGTGCACAATATTGACTGTACAATTTTGGAGCAGTCTTAGAACTTGTAATGTATATGGCATGTATTTTTTTAACTTTCTGAAAACTCAATTGTATATATTTTCTCAATGAATGGTTGTAACAAAATTGTTTCTTGAATATTTTTCTTCTCCTGTATAGTACATCATCCTGCCAGTGTTTGTGCTACATTTTCTTGGTTGTGGAAAGTAGTTAATTTCACCTCTCAATTCTTTTTAAAAATGCCTTTTGGAGTGTACAGAGTATGAGATTTGAAGTTTGTGGAATTTAGAAACATTTACAAAAATAAACTATTTTACATGTTATAAACTGTGCAATTCATTGCAAAAAATATTTAAAGGATGTGATGTGAACGGTGTGATTGGATTAATCATGATGCAAAAAAATGGCCATATTGCATTTTGTCCACCCTTTGCAGCTATAACAGCTTCACTTCTTCTGGGAAGGCTGTCCACAAGGTTTAGGAGTGTGTTTATGGGAATTTTTGACCACTCTTCCAGAAGTACATTTGTGAGGTCACACACTGATGTTGGACAAGAAGGCCTGGCTCTCAGTCTCTGCTCTAATTCATCCCAAAGTCGGGTTGAGATCAGGGCTCTGTGCAGGCCAGTCAAGCTCATCCACACCAAACTCTCTCATGCATGTCTTTATGGACCTTGCTTGTCATGTTGAAGAAGGGGCCATCTCCAAACTCTTCTCATAAAGTTGGGAGTATGGAATTGTCCAAAATCTTTGTATGCTGAAGCATTTAGAGTTCCTTTCACTGGAACTAGGGGGCCAAGCCCAGCTCCTGAAAAACAACCCCCACACCATAATCCCTCCTCCACCAAACTTTCCACTTGGCACAATGCAGTCAGGCAAGTACCGTTCTCCTGGCAACTGCCAAACCCAGACTCGTCCATCAGACTGCCAGATGGAGAAGTGCGATTCGTTACTTAAGAACACGTCTCCACTGCTCTAGAGTCCAGTGTCCAGTGGTGGTGTGCATCTGACGCTTTGCATTGCACTTGCTGATGTATGGCTTGGATGCAGCTGATCGGCCATGAAAACCCATTCCATGAAGCTCTCTACGCACTGTCCTTGAGGTAATCCGAAGGCCACATGAAGTTTGGAGGTTTGTAGTGATTGACTCTGCAGAAAGTTGGCGACCTCTGCGCACCGTGACCCTCAGCATCCGCTGACCCCGCCCCGTCGGTTTACGTAGTCTAGACCTAGTCTAGAGTTGCTGCCATTCCCAATCGCCTCCACTTTGTTATAATACCACTGACAGTTCACTGTGGGATATTTAGGAGTGAGGAAATTTCATGACTGGACTTGTTGCACAGGTGGCATCCTATCACAGCACCATGCTGGAATTCACTGAGCTCCTGAGAGCGACCCATTCTTTCACAAATGTTTGTAGAAACAGTCTGCAGGCCTAGGAGCTTGATTTTTATACCATAAAATGTCCACGGAAGTGATTGGAATACCTCATTTTAATTATTTGGATGGGTGAGTGAATATTTTTGGCAGTATAGTGTATCTTTAGCCTTTAGCCATTTAAACTTTTGCACAACTAACTCACTCAAGATTTGAGTAACTCTTTCCCCAAACTGCTCAGTTGTGTTATGCAGTTTTTATTGCAATTTTAAGAAAGATGAATTGGTTTGCTGCCCCTCACTCAGTCCACTAGAGGACCAAAGGGGGGCAATGTGGAAGTGCAACAACTGCAAGACTGAGCACTTTGAGGACGTAGCAATGCGCCGTATTAGCAAAGGTTTTTAATCGCTCAGATAGTCAATAAGGCGACTTTTCCCCTTCGTATTTTTCAGTGTTATTTCGAAGCAGCAGCCTTATTTCGTAATTTATTTGTGTTATTTTTTTCCGCGTGCCTTGCCTTGCCCTGCCCATGGCCCAGCCTCCTGCGCGGCGAGCCCACTTCCTGGTGAATCAGACCGCTCCTGGTGTCGTAGTACAGAGCAGTGCGGGGCAAGTGAAGGCGGAGGTGCTAGTTGTTGTTGATGATCTGAAAACAGCACTTAACATACATCTTTTTTTTTATTACTTATTTATATTATTGACGTTTAAAAGCCAAAATGGGGAGCACGGTGATGGAGACCAGCAAGGACAGCTCAAAGAAAATGCCAAAAAGGAAGAGAAGTCTACGGATTAACATGCCAGTGAGTCGGTGAAGTATCAACTGATTTAATCTTTTATGTAAACATATTTAACCTGCTGAACTTTTTCTTTTCTTTTTCTGTTTTGTTTTTGTTTTTAATTGTTTTCCTTGTAGCACAGTTGCTAATATTTGATCATGATATCTGACAGTTCCTCCTCTTGTGCTATATCATTTTTGCCATTCCTGTTTTATTTCTCCACTTTATAATGTTAATCTGCAAATAACACTATAAAATATGATTATAATGATGCTAACAGGTTACTTTAATGCTACTAACCACCCAGATTTAGTTGCTGTTTATGCTTGGGGGCATCTTAAATTGGATTTGGTGCAAGTTCTAGGAAATCTGTTTACACCATAACAATTTTCATGAGAATACAAGAAGTTGCCCTGTTGCATTCTTAAGTCAAAAATTCCCTGTAAATCCACTGTAAACTATACTAACTCTATTCAGTACATTCAAATAAGTACTGTCATGGAAGTCAAAATAATGACTACTGGAGACATTACCTTGGAAAATGCATGCAACAGCCAAATCTGACTCCCAGAAAATGTAAATAATGACGATTTAAGGTCACTTGTAACTGTGTGTGTGATCTAGGACTGTGAAGAATCTGTTAACCCACTAAAGACCAGCCCTGTTCATCAGTTAATTGACTAAAAAGGGGCATTGCTGACAAAAGCTCACAAAATTATTAGGATCTTGCTCAAAAACTACTTGTAAACTGCATTTTTGTAAGTCAGATTAAACTGTCCCGTCACTTGAACCAACTCACTCCATGGCTGTGGAGAGGTGACCTTGTTTTTTTGTTTTTTTCAGCACCAAATATCTTGCCATTCCAGGGAAAGCAACAACATCTGCATGGAGACAAGCAGAAAAGTTGCATAATGCACATTTATGGGGGTTTTATTATTTTAATTGGCATGAAACCATGTATCTAAGCTTGCAATCAATATGTTTACTTTTCAAACACCCAAACATCCCAATCTTGCTTCTAATGCCCTTTATACACACTTAATACACACCTCAAACATACAAATTAGTTAATCCTAAACTAGACACTCCACCCCATCGTCATTAAAGTTGGATCAAATGTGGACAAACATTTGAAAACATCCACAGGCAAAAACATCCACAGGCACAAACAAGTAATTTTGTCTGTTAATTACTACTGTTTTACAATGAGATGTGCATGTTAGTTAGTAGATTATCCACTGTCTGCTCCACTTTTGTCCTGCTTTGAGTCTAACCTCACCTGGGCCCGTGCCAGTTAATATCATTAGCCTCTTGGGGAAGCATCGTCTTGGATTTCTATGATGCCTGGTACCATTGTGTAATATACGGTATCCCTTTCCCCGAAAACCTACACGTGAAGTTCACCTAATTGCATGTGTAATGAGCTATCAGTGACCTTGTGTAGCAGTATGGGCACAAAGAAGTAAACAGATAGATTGCGGATACTTGCAGTTTTTAGCATATCTGCTATTGGCCTTAAAGATGCACAATGTAATGGTTTGGTTGGGAGTCTGTCACCTGCTTGTTTCTATGGAGATGTATTTCTCTACCTGGAATGTTCACAGTATGCCATTAAACAGCTCTACCTTACATTTGTTAAATTACAGGTGGTTTATAGATTGAAAAAATACCTAGAAAAACATTCTGACTGTGAGTAGGATTGTCTCTCCACACATCTGATCTGTACCTTGGACTGCTTTGTCAACATGAAGATAGAAAGGTTTAATACCATACTTTTAAATCTCCAGCAGAGGCCAATTTAGTTTTGGGCAATCTGCTACCTAAAGAATCCACAAAAATTGAGATGAATGCACAAAATTTGATTACACAACTCTTTAATATATTTATGGTAAACTTATATTTATGGCTGTGGGTGAGTTTTTAGTAAATATAATGACGTGATTTGAGTAAAATAATGAAAATCTGGCCCGATGGCTTATTGACCATTGGTTGCTCTGGATTCTAAGCAAACCGTTTTGGTATTGGCCATGAAATAAGCCATATCTCTCCATCTCTAATGTCAGCCTTTGGTATGGGGAAGAGCTGTTTTGTTACAAGGCCATCTGCGCTGCTGGTGGAACATGTTTATCTACTTCCTGGGTGTATGCTAATCTGCCCGGTGTGTCACTTCACTTTCGCCGTGTCCATTTCACTCATCTACCAGACAGATGGATTACCAGTTTGGATAGAGGTTCGCAAATGTGGTGCAGGTACTAGGGTTGATCAAAGTATCAACAATCCGATACAAATCAGTACAGTGGTACCTCACCTTACGAAATTAATTCGTTCCAGAAGTGGTTTCGCAACGTGAAAAATTCGTAAGTTGAGTAGCTATTTTAATGGAAAAAGCCTGATTCGTTCCAAGGCCCCGATCCAAGTTTTTTTTTTTTTATAGTGTAACATTGTGTTCTGCGTCCTGATTGGTTTCTCAGACTGGATTTAAACTTTTCTCACATTTGTCTCTCGTTTAAACACTCAAACTTTCATAGATTTTCAACAAAATGTATTAACAGTGAAGTGTGGGGGGAAGGGGGAGGGGGGAGAAAACTGCGCTCTGACACGTGTGATAGCGCAGCATGACCCGGCGCGGGGCTGCCAGCAGGTCTAGACCTGGACTAAACCAGGACTAAACCAGGACTAAACCAGGACTAAACCTGGACTAGACCAGGACTAGACCAGGACTAGACCAGGTGGATTAAAGGTCTATTTCCTGGTTTCGTTTCGAGTCACAGCAGCTGGACGACCGCACGCAGTCTGAGCGCATGAACGAGACCCACGAACACATGCAAGAGCCAGGTCTAGACCAGGTCTAGACCAGGTCTAGACAACCGCGGCTCTTGCATGCGTTTGTGGGTCTCGTTCATGCGCTCAGTCCTGGTCTAGTCCTGGTCTAGTCCAGGTTTAGTCCTGGTTTAGTCCTGGTTTAGTCCAGGTTTAGTCCAGGTTTAGTCCAGGTCTAGACCTGCTGGCAGCCCCGCGCCGGGTCATGCACGTGTCAGAGCGCAGTTTTCTCCCCCCTCCTCCTTTCCCCCACACTTCACTATTAATAATTTTGTTGAAAATCTATGAAAGTTTGAGTGTTTAAACAGAGACAAATGTGAGAAAAGTTTAAGTCCAGTCTGAGAAAAGCGTATAATGTGTGTGGCTGAGCGCGCATTATTTGAATTTTTGAGATTTCGCGTTTCGTAACTTGAATTTTCTTTCGTATCTAGAGACCAAAATTTACCGTGAAGGCGTTTCGTAACTTGAAATTTTCATTTGTTGGGTCATTCGTAAGGTGAGGTACCACTGTACTAAAATAGTGGTGAAACTAGATACTCATTTGAACAGGTTTCGATACCAAAAAAGTCACATTCACAGGACAGAAATGAACTTTTCCTGAATAACTTTAGAATAATGTAGTATAAAACCACATAGACTAGTATACGACCATGGATCAGTATGGCGCCTACCTGGACAACTGGATTACACAGATATGAAGTCACATGGTAATATAAAAGAAAGTACTGTTATTTAATGTTAAAAATCACATTCTATTGGCTAAATAAAGAGTGTTTTTTATTATCATTCTGTTATCAGAATCGGTATTTATTATCAAAACCAAGGTTAAAATTTTAGTATCGTGCCAACACTAGCAGGTACATAGTAAGTAGTAATGATTAATCTACTAACTGTGGCTATAAAAGATAACGTATTATGATAATTGTTTGTTTGAACTATAGAGACTATAAAACACCTGCCAAAAGATCTTTTATAACAAAGAAAACAACATAATAGAATCGAAATGTCAAAAAACAAACTATTTCAGATTTTTATCAATAAGACTTTAGTTTATTTGTAAATATTCTCTCTTTATTTGGTTGATTGTGTATTTAAAAAGTCACATGTTCAATATAAATAGTCATTTGTCTAATACAATAATTTCTAGTTGTAACTCTACAAGCACAGCAGTTGTTTTATCAAAGTTTATTTATTTATTTTTTTATATTGATTTCAGATTTCGTCAACAGACACAGTTGGTAAAAGTCCATGACCTAATACAGTGGTTGCCAATCTTTTTTTCTTCCAATTTTTTTGAAGTCTAAGTGTTGAAATTCACTTCTATTGTTGTTTCCTTGGGCAAGTCACCTGATCATCCTGTCTCTCGTTGATCCTGGTTCAGATTTGGTTTAGCTTTAGATTAAACCTGGTTAGTGCAGTTTTAATCAGGTTTGCTAGGTATGACCAGATAGGACTTGCCAGTTCACCAATCCCTTCATCATTAAGGCCTACTGCTCTCTTTTTCTTGCAGGACATTGGTTCATTTGGCTTCTCACAGACCGAAACAAGCAGCTCCTCTAAAAGTGCCACTCAGGTAAAAACAAAAAACTTGCACCATAAAAGTAATTGCAGTAACTCATCGTGTCCATTTGACTGATTGGATTTTTGATGCAGAACTGGCCAAATAGTTTTGAGACAGGGACAGTGCACAATCTACATTAACCTTAAGAGCAGAGATGCATTGTGTCACGTTGTAGCGCCAGAATTTTTTTTAATTCCCCCCTGTAGTCCCGGGTGCATGCTTTTTAGGTTGAAATTAAAATGAAATTAAAAAAGACTATTCAATGAAATTGACCAACCTTTGCTGGATCGTACCTCCATTCCTCCCACTGCGCTTGGCCATAGAAGATTTTTTCCTATTTACAATCTCACTGCACTCCATAGCCACACACTAATTCATCCAGAGCAAACACAATTATAGTGAAATTTCTTTGTTATGGCTAGGCTATGTTGCAGAATCCAGATTGATAAATACCAGCCTAGCTAAGCCTCTCATTTTCTGTTGCACAATGGCAATGAAGTGTTGGCAAATAGGGAAGGGTGTGGGCTAGCCTGCGAAGATTTCACAGTGGCTTAGTTTAAACACAAAGAGTGAGAGATCTGTCATTTACTTTAAGGAGTACAAGAGCACAAAAGCTAAACTAATCTTGATACAAAACAATAGCAATGACAACAAGACAAACTTTACTCTTAAAGGTCTTATATTACATAAAATTAACTCTTGTGAGCTTGTTAGAATGTTGTTGCCTCATCATAAACATACCTGGAGCTGTGTTTGTTTTCGTTCACACATGTTTGAGTAATTATTTATTATTTGTCAAATTAACAGCTACCTTTTCACTTTAGTTAGTAGGGATTGGCTGCCCCAGGACTGAAATTAGCCAAATTATTCTAGTGAAGATGTATGCAGTTTAAAAAGACAACACTTCCTGTATTACCACATGACATCACAAGATGGAGCAGAGTGTTTCCTGTTTGAGAGAAGAACATGTGCATGTGAATAAAACAAAACACATCTTCGGGTATATTTTATACATTAACATTAAACATGGATCTGAAAAGGGTATAATATAGGCCATTTAATCTGAACGTTTAAGAGATGTCAAAATACAATGATCAAATTGTGCACTTGCTAGAGCCATGGTGGGTGTTGCAGTCTATTTTTTATGTTATTTACTGCTTTAACAGCTACTACTTCTACTACTGCTGCTGCTACTACTACTACTGCTACTTCTACTCATTGTACTACTACTACTGCTACTCGTTGTACTGCTACTGCTGCTACTGCTACTGCTACTACTGTTACTGTTCCCACAAAGAAATATGAGAAAAGAACTATTCGTCTTTACACAACCTTAATCAGCTTAAGATATGATAGTGATGATAATATTTCCAAAACAGATTCCCAGTAGTCTGTTTGCCTGGACGGTACATAAACAGTTAAAAGATTTGTGGTGGGCGGAGGTTGCATCTGTCTCCACTTAGATTGGCCAGTGTCTGCTGTTTTGTTTTCGGTAAATGTAGAGCAAATAGATAGGGAGGTCTCAGTTTGTTTACAAGATATTGGCCTTGCAACACAGCTTCAGAGTCAGATCAGGAGAGGTATTTCAGTAATGGTGTACAGCTTATCTTATCTGACCTAGACCTTCGCTGCACTTTGTACTACTGCTCTGAAACCAGCTCTATAAAGTCTAAATAAACGGGTTTATGAGGCACAAAGGAGAACTGACATCCTAAACAACGCGCTATAAGCAGAACAAAAAACAATCTCTTGCTGTTTCATTCACACATGTTTGAGTGATTCTTTATTCTTAGGCTGTCTACGTCTCCAAAGCTCAAAATGATTTGTTCCACCTTATGAGGTCATGTAGTTATAGTTTTCAAGGTGTCTGGAATTTATGAACATCACAGAGCACTTCCTGTATTACCACATGACATTACAAGGTGTTTTCCGACTATATATACAGACTAGGGATGCACGATATATCTGCATTAACATCGGTATCGGCTGATATTGCACAAAATGTAACATATCGGTATCGGCCCGATGTTTTAAAATGGGCCGATATTAACGACCGATATTTGTCAGTACAGTAATCCCTCGAATTAACGATTTCTCACATTTCTCTCTCGTTTAAACACTCAGACTTTCGTAGATTTTCAACAAAATGTATTAATAGTGAAGCGTGGGGCGGGGGGAGGGCGAAGAAGTGTGCGCGAGGACACGTGCACTCATCGTGCTCAAATCCGGCGCGGGGCTGCGAGCACGAGACCCGTGCCCAAACCGTGCCTCCTCTAGACCAGGTCTAAACCAGGATTAAACTACTGCAGGCTCTTGCATGCATTCGTTCATTCCGAGGTTTGATGTGCTCGGACTGCGTGCGGTCCCGAGAGGAGGCACATCCCCTCCCCTCAGGACTCGTCGCTGCTAGCCTCAGCCGTGACTCAAAAACAGGACTAAGAGCAAATCAGGCAAGAAAAGAACAGGTAGAGCTCGTTTACATTGGGCTCCATATGCCGGCTGCATTTCCACAAACTCACTCGCCTCTGTTCGGTTGTAAAGGCTGAGGGTACACCGGTGAAGCTGCTGCTGCTAATAGCAGAGCTAGCACGAAACCAGGAAAAGAGCCAAACGCGGTGGTTTAATCCTGGTCTAGTCCTGGTTTAGTCCAGGTCCAGTTCAGGTTTAGACCTTGTTTAGACCTGGTCTAGACCTGGTTTAGTCCACGTTTAGTCCTGGTCTGGTCCTGGTCTAGTTTCACTCTGGTCCCGCCCCCCCCCCCCCCCCCGCGTCTATAACATCAATCACCAAAGGTCCCTTAGCCAATCAGGAAGCAGAACACAATGGTACACTTTTAAAAAATTGAAAAAATCAGGAGTCAAAACACGTTTTGAAAATAAAAGAAGACATTCAAAAATTCATTTTGCATGATTTTCAGTCTGTATAAAATGTTATCTCAGAATTAAAAATAAATAAATAAATATCGGTATCTGCTAATATCGGTATCGGCCGATATCAGCAAACGTAATATTGGATATCAGTATCGGCCAAAATTTTCACATCGGTGCATCCCTAATGCAGACACATTACCCCCAAGTGTGCAGAAATATCACTTTTATACCCTAATTTTGTAAGTCAATTTTAATATTTTATTATCTCTTTTTTTATTATAAACAATATACTTTTCAGATATTTTTCAGAACAACATTCACAATATTAGCTGTTTTTTTGATTGTCTGCCTCTTCACTATAAAGTAATTTATTATACTCTGAATATTTCACATGTCTGCTCCATCGCCTCAGACCCTTTCACACAAACCTGCTGAAAACCACTGTATACAAAACCACACTTGGGTAACTCTGTCTTGTCTTTCCAGGGAGGGCGTCTCACAAGATCGGCGAGCCCAGTCAAGTCGCCATCAGTTGGTTGCCCGGGTAACGCCTCAGCTCTTCTCCCTAGCCCCCAGTCCGCTCCCGCACAGCCAAAGACAGGTCCCCCCACACCGAGAAGCATTTTCCCTTTCCCCTCCACCAACACGGCATCACCCAAATCCCCCCGCCGCCTCAGCTTCACTGGTATCTTCCGTTCATCTAGCAGTGCAGCACCTTCAGCGAGCATCAAGATCTTCAGGAATAAGAGGGGTAAGGGTCAAAAACAAGTGGCCTTTTCAAAATGTCAGGGTGGAAGAGTGGTACAAAATGTTGAGGCTTCAGTTTGAAGGGTGGATTACCATAATGATAAAAAACTAAATGATTTGATGGTACAAAATTGGACCAAAAAAAAAAAAGTAGAAGACAATGTCATAGTAACCTCTTTTCTGTGGGTTTCCTGTTTGTGTGCTAAAGCCACAAAATAGAATTGATTTGAAGTGTGGGTGTAAATATTTTGCACTGTAAGAAATTAGTTAATTTGTAAGCTCTAAATTTATCTTGCAATAGTTTTACAGTGTTATACAGAAAATTGACACATAATCTTTTAAAAGACAAACATGGATTTTTTTTTATGGCCCCCAACCAAAGTTCTTAAAGGTCCCATGGCATGAAATTTTCACTTTCTGAGGTTTTTGAACGTTAATGTGAGCTCCCCTACCCTGTTTAGGCCCCTCCCCCCATGGCTAAAAGTTGCGAAATGTGGAAACTGAGCATTTGTGATCCTTTTCTGCGTTTGAAAAAAAAGGCAGCCCTAACGGGCGATTCTGAACATTTCTGACGTCACACTCAAAGAAAAATGCAAATGCAGTTCCACCGCCCATCTGTGTTTCTACCCACACTCTCTGGAACTCACGCCCAGAGAGTTTGAACCGCGAACGAGCTACGCAATGCGAGATGCATTTTTTTATTTGCCTGGAGGCACGTGAGATTGTTTCCAGGCTCGGATGTCCTTTATCCGAGCCTCCGAACCTCTGAAACAGCAGTGGTTTAATTTAATTTTCTGTGGAAATGTGTATTTTTCAATGGAACGCTTCTCATATCTTCCTCCGCGCAGAAACGCGGAAGTGGGGCCAGCGTAGAGCTGGGCGGTATGACCAAAAATTCATATCACGGTATTTTTCAACATTTTATTGGTATCACGGTATTTGACGGTATTTTTTTTTCATGCATGAATAGGTGTTAACCCCATTTCCTAATAATTTAGAGAATAATTACTGCAGTAAATTGGCTTAGAATGACCAGACTAGTATTAACCCAATTTTTAAATGGTCCCACAAAATTCTGCTGTTCACAAAGGTGACAGTGTGGCACTCATAACTGTAATGAGAAGAAATCAGACTGCATGACTGTTGCAATCAAAATATGGAAAGCTTTATTGTGCAAGTTTTGCAACTTTAAAACATATTTAAGTTGGCTACAATGTAAAAAAATATATATAATAACTAGTGCTTACCAATGGCTATGTGAAGCCTGTGACCGAAGCACTGGAGTCTTGTCCAATTATTCAGCTCGACAGCCTTAATGATGTTGGCTCCACTGTCTGTTGTGATGGCCACTAGTCTGTGCTCCGATAGCCCCCAGGAATCAAGTGCCTCTTGCAAGCCTGCTGCTAGAAACTCGCCAGTGTGATCATCGGGGAAAAAGCTTGTTTGCAGACAATGACTTTGTAACACCCAGTCGTCACTTATAAAGTGAACAGTGAGGCTTAGGTATGGCTCCATGCTGCGACTAGTCCATAAATCAGTTGTTGCTGAGAAGTGGCGAACGGTAGCCAAGTCTGCTTCTATCTTGGCTCTGTGCTTTCGGTACAAGTTAGGGATTGCTGTTCGGTTGAACTAATTTCGACTTGGTAACGTATATCTGGGATCCAGAGCTTTAATCATCTGCTTGAAGCCACTTTTCTCAACAGTACCAAGTGGTACCATGTCTTTGGCTATGTGAACACTAATAGCGTTTGTAATATCAATCCACCGTTTGCTTTTATTGTCGTAGGCGCTACCCTTAGCAAATGCGTCTTTGAGTGCCAACTGATTCGCGTTTTGTGCTGCAGTGCCAACTTTAATGCTACCCGCAGACGTGGAAGAGGCAGGAGGTCTTAGTTTCATGCATTCTTCATATTCGAGTAAATGGGTGGTGAAGCAAATTGCTCGTGTTGCCTCCTGTGGCTACAACTTTAGCCCGACAACTCTTACAGAATATTGTTGTTTGATCGGCGTCAGATATTTTAAACCCGAAGTACCTCCAAACAATGGACACGGCTCCTCTTTTCGGTACAAGTTCCTCTGATTGTGTAACATGCATGGTCAACGCTCAACACACACTGCTTTCACCGCTCTCATGCAGCCACATGCAGTTTGTTTGGTACCACTGCGAAACAGTCCTCCCTCAAACAATATCTCGCTGTGCGACGTTCCGCGTTCCCGACGTTCCGCGTTCCCGACGTTCTGTACGGACACACTCACCGGTACTGCGGTAAATTAAAAATTCTTACTGTAAAAAAAACAAAAAAAACACCGGTATTCGGTGTGCACCGTATATCGCCCAGCCCTAGGCCAGCACACAGCGCACTGCTAAAGAGGAAAGAGTGGAGAGTTTGGCCATGCCCCCACCCGCTGCACTGGCCTATCTCTGTCCTCCTCATTTGCATTCAAGCAACAACGTCCATAATAAAGTGTTCCAGAGAGATATTTATGACTGACTGTGCTCATGGGTTTTTCTCATGCACTGAGTCTTGATTTTGAAGAATAATTCATTTACAGTATTAGGGAACCATTAAGGCGCCATATAAAAGCATCAAGAAGTACCATGTCATGGGATCTTTAATAAAAAGCATATGATGTTGAAAATCATCAAACCATGAACAGTTACAAGCTCTTGAAAATGTCCTGTTTCAATCCACTTTGTAGTACTATCTTAAAACATTTTTGCTAATGTGTGCATGATGTCACCATGGTAACTACAGAAATATTCCGCTATAGAAATGCATGTAGAAGACCTCCAGCATGATAGAACCTAAGAAGAACAGGTTTACCATTGTGCCTTTTAAAACTTCACAATGACATACTTTTATTTTGTCCATGTTAGAAAGTAGAATAGAAATGTTGAGGACAACGTTTCACTTCACAGTAAGCTTCCCCAGCAGGCAGTAGCTTTCCCATCGCTGTCTCGTGTTTGAACTTTTTGCGTTGTAAGTTATTACACAACAGCCTGCTTGTCTAACAGCAGACTCAAAGCTGCATTAGAGATGAGTCATATGCTTTTGGCTCAAACTAGTTTCCTCTCTTCGTACTTTCTTCCAGAGTTGGCTGCAGGCTGTGGAAGAGTTTAGCATTAATGGTCAACAATGTAAAACACCAATGAAAAAGCCATACGTTTATAGCAATTTAGAGCTGATTTTTTTGTAGACATTGCTTATGTTCACTCCGTTTTCTGATTAGACATAATAATAAAACATTTTATTTATTAGTGTTTATTGTTTATTAGACTTTTTTTTTTTTTTCTAAGCCCATGCTCTACTGTAATCACAGGTTGTTTTTGTATGTGCTGTGCTTCTGCCACTAGGCGGTGCTACACTACAGTCTCAGTTGTCTTCACAGCTTCTTTGAAGTTCAGTAGCCACCATAGACTATATAAATATATACATGGTAGCCACATTTGTACCGCTGTTTAATGTAATGACTATTTTGTGCTTATTATAATTATAATGACATTTAAACTTCTTTTTGCCTAAACATATATTTCCTTATGTGCACAAATATGATCAGAATGCCTCTACACGTTGCTGGTTCACATAGGTTTCCCCATTGGTCTGGACATTGTCAGTCTCTGCTTCTTTCCTAGCCTTATCTGGAAGTGCAGGCTCCTGCTACTCACTCTCTGTTGCTACTCTTAGCGGTTGTGTGTTGACCATAAATAAAAGGAACTGGGCAGTTTTGATTTCCAAATTCATAGACTGCATCCCTAAAAGGACTGAGGAGTTTTTATTTAGAAGGAAAGAAGAACTATAGATGAGGAAAAGTCAGGCAGGTTTGGAGTTTGGGATAATTTTGATTTATTTATTAGGAATATGAGCATGAGTATAGTCTGTTTACAAGTCTACAATAACTTTTTGTATGTACTTAAATCTTTGTACTTTCTGAATGTCTCTTACAAAGTTATTTGCTATCACATAATTTCAGCACTCCAAAGGCTACACAGATACCACCAGTCATTCCTTGTTGGCTAAAAAGTCCTTTTTACCTACCTACCTATTGGCCATTTTCACGTTCTAGTATTTGAACGTTCACCTTTATCCCTATTTGTTAGGGATTGGGTCCACAAACCTGCATTATTATTAATAATAATATTTTATCTGACAACAATTACACCTTTGGAGTTTAATAATGGCTTGTCTTTCTGGCCCTATTGTGAAAAAAAATAATTTCACAATCAGTCCATAATGGCAGAGCTTGTATGCTTGTCAAGGTTAAATTTTCCATGTAGCCAGCCATGACTTGTCTGAATGAATCTGCTTGCCCTCAGTGTGTTAAGTAAATTATGAGTTATTTAATACTTGTATGTGCACCTTTTATGTGTCTATACCATATTTACGTAATGATTATTTGTGTTGGCTTACTTCCTCTGACCCAGTGAACTGCTCCATTACATAACTTGTTCATTCATGGCGCAGGCTAAACCTGGACCTCTCATCTGTTCAGGGGACATGATGCAAGTGGAAGCCGTCTTGATCAGCTGACCGCACACGGGACTGTCCCTCTCAAATGTCAGCCCACTACTGCGGATGTAGATACCAGTGGAACCAATCAAGTTTTAGCATTTCCATCAGCCACAACGCTACACACTAGGGTGTACTTTAGCCTATACATTTCACCGCCTGGAGACAGAGTGGGACAGATGTTGCTGTGCTGAATCTGCTGTTCGGAGTAAAAAGAAGGAAGGCAGGGCAAGGGGGGCGGTGTTGAAAGGAGGCTTCAACCAATCAGGACGCGTTCCTCCAAGACTAGCCTCCTTTTACAGGCTGCTGAAACGCTTGCTATATTAAAGAAACACCACCCTCAGCTGCACCTGACAATTTACAGTAGCAGTTCCGCAAAGGGAAGAGCCATCAAAGCCCGACTTGCGTCTCATTTGCATCACTTTTGTCAACAGGAAGAAACTCAACAACTTGATGCCATTCTATTCAATATAAAGGTTAATATACTTTGTTTACACTATGTTCTTCCTAAAGGATATCTCTCTCCAGCAAACTTCTTAATAATTTTGGGGACTTGTTTTAAATCACTTTTGCCCTTTTTGCATAACTGGAAGTGTTGGACCATACTTGATGATCAGCTTGGAGTTTACACAGATTTCCTTGCAGTATTTTTAAAGTAACCTCTTTATTTATAAACAGCATTTTTCTCACCATGAAGTAACTTTTTTAGGTTACACTTTTTATTGTTACGGTCATGGTTAAATTTTCTATCGAACCGACCACCCACTGACCCCCATGAAAAGGTTTGGCAGCCTGAGGAGGAGCAAGAAACGCAAGGAGCAAGATGGGCTAGGAGGGAGACAGCAGTCGGAGTCGTCATGTCTTGCTGGTAATAAGTTCTATAGTGTTGCTAAAGTTGCATGAGTTAACAAAGTGGTCTTCAGCTCTGGTGGCTTTGATTGTCATTTGCCTTGGCCTTAGGTTGCCTGTATAGTCGCTGTATGTATGTGGCTGGTCTCCTATTTCACACATGCTTGCAATGTATTCCCTCTCTACATTCAAAAACGCTGAAGCTAGGTGCTATACAAGGGTAACTCTGTACACTAGACTAGCCCTACTTCAAATTTTCAAGATTTTGACCAAATGGTTGCAATTTTAGGCAGCTGTTTGTTCCTCAAGTTTTAATGACGTGTTTTAAAATGTGTAATAACTGACTCAAAATTGCGAAATTTGAAAACTGAAAAAGACAATATATTGTAAAATCAAAGTAGTTGCCCTACTTCTATCAGTACAAAATATGAGCTACTTTTTAACTACGCTATAGTCATGGATAATATAAACATTTTAATGAACTATGGTATTAGTTGAGGTTGATCTATCATTGACTTGACTGTATGTAAGTTTAGGGCATGAACTTGAGTTGTCCTGGGACAAACCAAGAGATCATCATAAAGGTAGTAAACGACATGGTGACATGCTGACCGTTACATAAATCCCTTGATCCATAGCAGACGTGCTTACATTTCTCACTGTTTCCTGGCTCGGGGAGGATGTTGTTGTCAGAAAATCTCACATGCAGAAATATTATTTTTGAAAATCACATTGCACATTTATTTTCTTATTTTATTTTTTATTTTTATCAACAGATGTACTTAATCTAGTTTGGCTACTCTTCCAAACAAGCATTTTGATGTTGTGTACTAAACTATATTGACCACCTTCCCGTAGAAATATAGAATTTTACAAACTAGTCGCTAATTGAGGTCAGTGGCCCCGAGTCTTGTCACCTCTCCAGCACTGTGTTGCCTCATTGTAGTTACACCAGTTTTAACCAGAACCCCTACACAAACATAGCCCAGTAGTGATTTATCACGTTACATATTGGCCACAGATGGAGATGGTAACAGTGTGTCCACCGAGCTCGCAGTCACCTCAGTGTCTCTCTGACGTCAAGCTCCTCATGACTAAATACACAGCCAGTTCCCCAGAGCTCCACTCTCATCTGATTTAATGGAGGCAGCGGAGACTTACTCAATGCTGCCATTATTAAATCAATTCCAGCTATAAATTTGCATGGCAGCATCAACACTCGTTTCAACATTCGGTTTTTAGTTAACTTCAATACGTGACAAAATACAGACAATATAATTATTGAGTTTTAATTATATACATTTTAAACACAGGATATATTTTTTGCCCATATCATTCAATTGAGTAATTCGTGTTTTATTAGTCATTACACATTACATTATTCATCCATTATGCAACAATAATAATAATAATTATGTCATTACAATTATTGAAACCAAGAGCGCAAAGTCTGTGCACAGTATTGAATTGAGACTTATTGATTTTTTAAATTTTTACTGGAGATGCCCTTCATGATATCATAGTCTTTTTGAATTCATTACTGAAAATATTTATATTACACTAATCGTTCTATTGATATTACTGCATGTACTCTAAAATGTAATGTCCCTCTGGATTGGTGTTACTAATAAAACCAGAATGAGACGTTGTATTGCCATTGTCAGTGAACAAAATTCACAAACTAGAAACTTGTTTCAGCATTGTAGTACAACATAAAACTAAGAATAATAATATTAAAAATAAGAGCATGCATTAAAATAAGGTAAATAAAAATAAACATCAGAATACAAAAAAAAAGAAAAATCAGTATGTCAGTTAAACCTCCCAGGGCTCGTGTTAGAATCTAAAACACTGCCATAGACTTTCCTGGATAAATAAAAAATGTTAAATTAAAGGTGCCTGCTTATTTCTATAAATATGTTATTACTCTGCCTGGATTGTTCCACAGTATGACATTAAAGGGATATGCCACCCCCAGGTCAAATTTGGGCATCTCCCCACAGTCCAGAGACTAAAATAAGTGGTGGAAAGCGTTTTCCTGCTCACCCAGCCATTGTCCGAGTCTGTCGCCACTGACCGCCGCGGTATCTGCAGCTACTCCGCCTTAGACTGGAGTCTAACGTCGCCAGAGAAAGATTTCGGCCAAAAGGAATTAATTTGCTCGATGCGTTTCCCAATTACTTTATGTGTAGTGCGCATTCATATCGAGTGCAAATAAATGTGCAAATCAACACGGAGAGCTTGCCTTGGTCATTTTGGGTGGGAACTATTTTCCAGTGCGGAAGAATACAGTCGAATCACGCACCACGTTGTGCAACAGGGGAACTCCCTTCCCGGTGCGTAACTGGGATTCCCCTGGCAGCGTGCTGCGTGATTCGACTGTATTCTTCCGCACTGGAAAATAGTTCCCACCCAAAATGACCAAGGCAAGCTCTCCGTGTTGATTTGCACATTTATTTGCACTCGATATGAATGCGCACTACACATAAAGTAATTGGGAAACGCATCGAGCAAATTAATTCCTTTTGGCCGAAATCTTTCTCTGGCGACGTTAGACTCCAGTCTAAGGCGGAGGAGCTGCAGATACCGCGGCGGTCAGTGGCGACAGACTCGGACAATGGCTGGGTGAGCAGGAAAACGCTTTCCACCACTTATTTTAGTCTCTGGACTGTGGGGAGATGCCCAAATTTGCCCTGGGGGTGGCATATCCCTTTAAATAGCTCCACCTTACATTTATTAAATTACAGTTGGTTTTATAGCTCTCAGATACCTAGAAAAACTTGGTCTGTTCTGGTCTCCATAAAGATAAAAAGGTTTAATATCATATTGTAAAACATTCTGGACAAAGCAATACCATCCGTTTCCATTAAGAAAAGCATTTGAAGCATCCTCCACCAGAAAAAAAAAAAAAAAAAAGTGTCCGGGTCAGTCCCCCTGGTGGACCATACTTCCTGTTTCCTGGGTGGTGTCAGGTTGTCCCCTTATACCCACACAGTGCAGAGAGCTCACTTCTACTCTTATCTGCTGCTGTGGAATGTGCCTCAGCAGCGCAGCTAAAATAAGAAGACCTACACAGAGAAAGCGAGGCATGCCAAAGAGGGCGGCTCTGTGCCAACTAAATGTCAGAAGCAGCTTCCCCAAGAAAAATACCCGCCAACACGCTTTGCCAATCACTCTCGCCAATAACTGATTCAGATGTGGACAGTGTAGAGCAGCCATTGAAAAAGTTCTATATGGTGCAATCTGGCTTTTTGTGGTGTGATTTCAAAACTCAAAATTACCTCATTACATAATATCATGGGGTCCAAAATCAAGTCCATAGCACATCACTTGCCTGCAGCTATTATTTTTTAGCATAATTTAAAGGTGCTATGCTATGCAAATGAGTAATTGAGTAATCCTGCATTATTAGTCTGTCATTATCTCTTAAGCTCAAAATGCTCTGTTCCACCTTGTAATGTTATGAAGTGACAAGTTAATAGATACATTTTACCACTTCAAGATAAAAATTTCAGGGCTGGAATTATCCAAATGATTCTAGTGAAGGTGCATGGAATTTAAAAACCACAGTGAGAATGAAACACAACTTCAGATATGTTTTTATTGAGGAAACACCACTGTAACATACATCAGAAAATAGCGCAATTTGGGCCCTTTAAATAGCTACACTTTTCAGTGAGGCAGAAGATCAAATACTGTAAATTATGTTTTACTAAATTTGAAATGATCAAGTTAAAGTATGTTGTGAAATCAATTTGATTAATTTTTAAAATGTAAGTTTACACGATTAGGGATGTCAAAAATACTGAAAAGCTGATACTAATCTATACTAAAACTAGTATGAAAACTAGATACTTATTTGAGCAGGTATTGATACAAAAAAAAATCACATTCACAGGACAGACCTGAACCTTTCCAGAAAAGCTTTAGAATGATCTTGAGCTGTACCAGAACTATAAGACCACATGTGCCCATGGACCAGTATGGAACATACCTGGACGATTGAGGGATTACACAGATATAAGGCCACATGGTAATATAAAAGAAAATACTTTTCCTTAATGATCAAAGGAGAAGTTCAATTTGTCAACTGGACAAAGTTTGTTTGGTTGAAAACGTTTCGCCGCTCATCCGAGAGGCTTCGTCAGCTCTGGCCCTCATGCTGGTTAGACCCTGTTTATATCTAGCTGCAAGGGAGGAGCTAGCTTCCCTGAACAAAGCTCTGACCTATCCCCACTACTCTGTTTTGTTTTACGAATTCCTCTGGCGTAAAACAAAAGAGAGTAGCGGGGATAGGTCAGAGCTTTGTTCAGGGAAGCTAGCTCCTCCCTTGCAGCTAGATATAAACGGGGTCAAACCAGCATGAGGGCCAGAGCTGACGAAGCCTCTCGGATGAGCGGCGAAACGTTTTCAACCAAACAAACTTTGTCCAGTTGACAAATTGAACTTCTCCTTTGATCATGGATTCTACCTGGACGACTGAGGGGCTTTTCACGCACTTTTCCTTAATATTGAAATATAGTTTGAAATGTTAGTATTGTGACATTATAAAAAAATAACACTACAGTACATTTCCTGCATACTCCATACATTACATTTATAAAGAATAAACCCTAGAGCATTTAGGTTGCAGTAAACGACTATTGCACTATTGAATAAGCTGTATTGCCACTTTTCTCATCCGGTGACAGTTTCTCACCCTTCCTCCCATCTGACATGATAAGAGTCAACTGGGAGTCCCATGATGTGTGGTGCGTAATGTGAAACATTTTCCCCACATCACAGCAGCCTGTCCATGTCTGGCCATAGAAATATGTCCAGTGTAAGGTTGTGACGTCAGCTGTCATGTGAGAGCATGCCCAAGTTGCATCCCAACACCACCAGATATGTAAATACAACTGACTTTTGGTTATAAGAGCCGTGATCAAAAGGAAATTACTTATAATTTGTATTTACATTTTTTATTTGGTTGCAGCAAGCCGGGTTGTGACATTGCTTAAGGTCACCCATGTCCATGTAAGGGGAGCTCTCACTCCCACTCCTGACCCAGATCACCCCCACTGAGCAGCCGGAGCCCACACAAAGTTTAAAGAAACCACAGTTTGGTGTGCTAAAAGGCGATTAAACCTCTCAGATCTCTTCATAAAGATCTATCTGCCTCTTTACATTTTGCAACGGCATCTTATATTGCAGGAAGTAAACACAATTGTTTCACGGATATCATTCTGACAGTATTCAAATCTTTCTATTCTTGATTTAGTCTGTTCTGATAAATGTGTTTTATCTTGCTATCATCACACACAAGGTCATCCCATTTTAATTTTCTTTTGTTGCACAGTGCAAATTGGTTGACTGTTCCATAGGCATGATGTTCTTGTCTATGATATTAAATTGAAAGATGATAGACTTATAGCAAACACTGGATTATACCCAAATGACTGTGGGATTTATACAGTGAGCCTCTAAACTCTGTGTGGGTGGTTCATAGTTGCTTTGTCCTTTGCTTCTGGGGGGACATCTCTTCTGTCATCAACAGCACTGAGGCCAGGGCTCTGTCATCTATAACGCCTGTCGGGCCCTATGACCTGCTACACATTCCCACTGTAATACAACATGGCACAAGATTAATGCTATCTCACCACAGACAATACACTGCCTCCTTGAAGCCTTCTAAGATTTCACCACTCACAATACAACTTGTAATATAATATACATTTCATAAGATTTTCAGAATAGATTTTTGTTGGCAGGGCTGAAAAATTCAACAGTTTTTTGCATTTTCACAGACTCAGGCCACTAATAATAAATTCTGGTAACACTGTGGTAGTTTATGGACTGCATATTAAGAGCTAGCTAATAAGAAAATGTGTAATAAGTGCTTAATTACATCTTTGTTAGTATTTATAAAGTACTTTCAATGCATTTTTGTCTTGCAAGTATTAAACCTATAAAGGTCCCATGGCATGAAATTTTCACTTTCTGAGGTTTTTGAACGTTAATGTGAGCTCCCCTACCCTGTTTAGCCCCCCCATGGTTAAAAGTTGCGAAATGTCTAAACTGAGCATTTACGATCCTTTTCTGCGTTACAAAAAATCGGAGCTCAAACGGGCGATTTTGAACAAGGCACCTTATTGACGTCAGATCGAAAAAAGAAATGCAAATGCAGTTCCACCCCCGTCTGTCTGTACTCAGCGTCTCTGTAAATCACGCCCAGAGAGTTTGGACTGCGAATGCGCTAGGCAATGCGAAATGCCTTTTTTTATTTGCCTGGAGGCACGTCCGAGTGTTTCTAGGCTCGGAAGTCCTTTATCTGAGCCTCTGGACCTTTGAACAGCAGTGGTTTAATTTTATTTTATGTGAAAATGTGTTTTTTTCATTGAAAAGGCTCTCCTTTCCTCCTCCGCTCTTAAAACGCGGAAATGGATCAGCTGAGGGCTCAGAGCAGAGAGCGGAGAGTTTGGCCACGCCCCCACCATCTACTATTGGCCAGCTCTTTTCTCCTCATTTGCATTCAAGCAACAAGGCCCATTATGGCCTGTTCTGAGAGAGAACTCATCTTATCTCTGTTTCTCATGCACTGTGTGTTGATTTTGAAGAAGGATTCATTTACAGTATTAGGGAACCATTAAGGAGCCATATAAAAGCATCAAGAAGTACCATGTCATGGGATCTTTAACTATTTTCTTCACATTAACATAGTGGGAATAAGATATTTTTATACAGTAAAATTTTCATAAGCACGAATATGTGTTTGATAAATACCAACTAATCGCCAAGTAGAAGATAATTAGCTAATATAGCAATTACCACTTAGTTAGCAATTAATATGAGGCCCCTAAACCGAAATTCTCACCGATATTGAATGTGGATTTGTACATTTCAGCTGCCCGTATATGATTAATTACTTTTGTGAATGCAATTTTCTGCATGTTCTGATTTGGTGATCTGATCTGGTTTTCTTTTGTTGTACACTCTAAAATCGTTTTTCTCTTTTCTGTAGCTTCCAGTATCTCCACACCCCCTGCCACCCCCACACAAGCGTCCAGTCAGCCCATCTTCACCCCGGGGCCGATGCCAAGTGGACCAAGCCCGGAGAGACTGGAGCCCCCCACACGCTTTCGCTCCCTCTCCAACCCCCCCGATGTGGGCCACCGCCTCAGCCTCCCCCCCTCCTCCAAACCACCGATTCCTTCATCATACTCTACCTCACAACAAGTGGGTCCTGATTTACAAAGGAAATTATTTGGACTCAGTAGCTCACTCATCACAATATAATATAACAACAAAGAGTACAAAATATGAATGGTAATGGTAAATTCTAAATAAGTAGCAAAAAGATGGCAAGAAACAGGTGTCAAATAAGGCATAATTAAGTCAAAATAAAAAAATAAAAGAAAAAAGTAATAAAAATATAAAATCACAGCTATATACAAAAGACAAGAACAACAGTGCAACAATGATATGATGAATGGCAGGATATAGGGTTATCCGTTACATAAGATTGAGTTGTTGTACAGTTGTAGGGAGTATTATCTGTTACATAAGGGTGAGTTGTTGTACAGTTGTAGGGAGTATTATCTGTTACATAAGGGTGAGTTGTTGTACAGTTGTAGAGAGTATGGTATGAATGTAGTCCTGTATCACTGTTTGAGTGGAGCTGTAGGAGCCTGTTAGAGAATGAGCTCCTCTGTCCCTCTTTCGTCTGGTGCAATGGGTGAGTAGGAGTGTCCATGATGGAGAGCAGTTTGTCCAGTGTTCTCCTGTCCCTCATTGTGACAAATGTCTCCAGCTCACAGCCGATCACATAACCAGCTTTACGGATCAGTTTGTCAATCTGCCCAATGTCCCTTTTACTGGTGCCGCTCCCCCAGCAGAGCACAGCGGAGTACGGGGTGCTGGCAACCACAGACTATTAGAAGATCTCCAGTAACTTGCTGCACAAATTGAAAGACCTGAGGAAGTAGAGTTTACCCATGCCCTTCTTGTACACAGCATTACAGGTGTCCCTCCAGTCCAGCCTGTTGTTCACATGCATGCCAAAATACAGTACTTGTAGCAGTACACTATTTCCACGTCATGACCCTGGATGGGACCCATCCAGGGGTCCTCCCTGGATGGGTCCCAAAGTCAATCACCAGTTCCTTGGTCTTGTCAACGTTCAGGAGCAGATGTTTTGCCTGGGACCACCCCACAAAATTTGCAGTGAGCGTCCTGTACACCAGCTCCTGACTATCCCTGATACACCCTACCACTGCAGAGTCATCAGAGAACTTCTGCAGATGTCAGGAACTGGAGCTGTACTGGAAATCAGAGGTGTACAGAGTGAACAGGAACAGAGACAGGACTGTGCCCTGGGGGCTCCCACATTACTGACCACAGTGTCAAGACAGGGTGGTCTGACACTGAGGCCTACCTGACAGGGAGTCAATAATCCAGGAGACAATGGAAGAGGTGACACCCATGCTGAGTGGCTTCTCATTCAAAGGCACTGGAGAAATTGAAAAACAATATCCTCGCAGAGCCTAGGTGTGAGTAATCCCGCTGCAGAAGATAGATTATTGCATCTTCCACACGTAAATGGCACTGATGGGTACATTGTAGAGGGTCCCGGGATGGTGCCACCAGGCGTCTGAGCTGAGCCAGAACAAGTCTCTCAAACACTTTCATGAAATGAGACGTCAAAGCAACTGGTCTGAAGTCATTAAGTCCAGATGGGATAGGCTTCTTGGGCACTGGCACAATGCAGGAGGTCTTCCGTCCTTTCAAGCTTCAGACTCAGTGAAGAGCGAGTGCAGGACCCCAGTGAGCTATACTGCACATGTCCTGAGCACACAGGGGTTGACTTGGTCTGGTCCAGGCGACTTGTTTTGGTGAACTCTCTCCAGCTGCCTAAGCACCTGCGCAGGTGACAGGGTTCCTCCATGGGGGTGGAGGTAGGTGGTGTGGGAGCAGAGGTGATGAGGCTGATGAATGGCCTTTTGACCAGTTGTCTGTGGTGAGGTGTGGATTGGGCATCTGGAAGGTGTAGAGATGCGGTTGCCAGGGGATGAGAAACTATCAATCAATAGGGAAAACAGGCTCTTACCCCTCGACTCTACACCTCACCGAGTATTTTAGAATCTGAAAACCACCAGTTGATAACATTGTACTTTGCAATGAAATATCCAAAAAGTAAAATCACAAATGTTAACTCTGATTCGTTCTGTTAGTGACTAAACACATTAAAGATCCCATGACATGGTACTTCTTGATGCTTTTATATGGCTCCTTAATGGTTCCCTAATACTGTAAATGAATCCTTCTTCAAAATCAACACTCAATGCATGAGAAAGAGAGATAAGATGAGAAAGAGTCATAAATGTCACTCTGGAACACTCCATTATAGGCGTTGTTGCTTGAATGCAAATGAGGAGGACAGAGATGGCCTATAGTAGGGGGTGGGGGCGTGGCCAAGCTCTCCGCTCCGCTCTGTGACCCACTTCCGTGTTTTTGCACGGGGGGAGAGATGAGAAGCCTTCCATTGAAAAATAAACACATTTCCACAGAAAATAAAATTAAACCACTGCTGTTTCAGATATCCACAGGCTCAGATAAAGGACTTCCGAGCCTAGAAACACTCGCAAGTTCCTCCAGGCAATTAAAAAAATGTATTTCGCATTGCGTAGCTCCTCCGCAGTCCAAACTCTCTGGGCGTGATTTACAGAGACGCTGAGTACAGAGAGACGGGGGTGGAACTGCATTTGCATTTCTTTTTTCGATCTGACATCAATAAGGTGCCTTGTTCAAACTCGCCCGTTTGAGATCTGATTTTTTCTAACGCAGAAAAGGATCGCAAATGCTCAGTTTAGACATTTCGCAACTTTTAACCATGGGGGGGCTAAACAGGGTAGGGGAGCTCACATTAACGTTCAAAAACCTCAGAAAAATTTCATGCCATGGGACCTTTAACTTCCTGTATTACTACAAAAAAATCTACAGTTTTATTAATATTCCTTTTAGCTTCCCCCCGTGTGTATTCTCAATTGAATATTACATTTTCAAGATGGGTTTACAAAACTCCTGGGCTAGCCCTACTGAGAGATTTCACGTGGTGCATAGAAAGAGGGTCCAGAGATGATTTGCATAGTTTGCAGCTTTAGGATGAGTGTGGCATTGACTGGGATGACCTTGAGGTGAAGAATTGCAGTAGTCTGTGAATTCTTAAAATGAGGCAGTGTCTTTGATCCAATGGTGCACTGCGTCTATTCACCTGCTCTTTAAAATGTTCCTTCAATTGCACAGCAGGAAGAGGGAGCCTGTGGTGATGTGAGATGTTTAATATTAACTTTGTTTTACATATTTTGCATTCATCTTTCTTTCTGTGGCATTCACTTTTCCAAATATTATCTCATATTGTCTTATTATGATGTTAAAAAATTATGGCAATTTAACTGTCAAATAGAATTGAAAACTCAGTCTTGTTATTATTTTAATATCATGCTTCTTCACTCTTTACTTTTAGTTACCTACAGGAGCTATGTCCTCACTCCCAAGCATCTCTCTGGTATTTTAATGAATAATTATCTGTAGAGCTGTCATGGTGTGTCAGCTCTGAGTGATGGCGAGCTGAAGCCAGTGAGGACAGATCAATATTTCATCACTAACATAGTACTCTGGTGATATTAACACCAAGGACAAGATTGTGGCTGGTGAATAATGGCCCTTTGCTTCTCTCCCATCAGGACTTGGCTCTGAATAATCCTTCAGGTGTATTTGAATAAAAGCACTTTGTTTATTGGCTGTGTTGGTGTGAGTTTGCAGAGCTGCGATCCCGCTGTGATGCAGCAGAAGAGATTTATGAGGGCACTGGCTGCTTTTTGGCCCGAGAATCGCTGCGTCACCACCACAGGACGACACCAGGGACTGTTGCGCTGGTTTGCAAATGAGGAACCAATGGAAATGGTTTTAACAACAGGCAAATTACAGTGTATGCAAATACGCATCTCAACATGACACAACATTTATTTAGAGATGTAAATATGTTACAACTAAGATGTTTGGATTATTTTTTGCCTATGCAGTGCCTCACCGGATTCTTTGTGTTACATGTCTTGGTCGTAGTACATTTGACTGTAATGATCTGATAAGGCATCCCCAGCTTCTTGCTGCTAAGCAACGTGGGGATTTCCTAATATGGTGAGGAGGGTGTCCAGTTTGTTGCGCTTTGGAGGGGTGTGTCTCCAGCGCGTGTAACTTCCTGCTTTTTCCACAACCTCCACGTGAACTTTTCGCGCCGTGGTGAGTGCTTTTCTCGGATTAGTGCTCCAACAATGCTCCATGTGTTTCAATGTAGGAGGATTAATTGAAACACGCCGGTACAGGAGCTGTGCGCTAGCTCTACTTCCCCCTGCTGCAGCCACTGGACCAGGACTGTTCCACTCTCTCCCTTTAAGGGGTGTGCAGTCTAATAATAATGCTGCTAATGTTGCGCCACTGCTCCTCGGGATTTTTGTTGCCTTTGTAGATTAAGGGAAATAGGACAAGATTTGTTTGCTCTGTAAAGTCCAAAGGCGTAGAGTCGTGCGTCGGCTCCGCGCGGTGCGTACGTCTCTGTCTGGTCGCGGGGAAAGTCGCTTCTCCCTCGGCTCAGTAACAGTTTGCAGCAAACTTTGTCGCGCTGCCCTTGCGCTGACAGCGCTGTGCCTGGTCCCGTACTGTCCTAACCACATACGTGCCTCCTTCTGTACGCAGGTATACGGTCTGTTCGAAGGCATGCTGGAGAAACTTGAACTCGATGATGATGGTAAGTGTTTTGGGCGCAACATAAACGCGATTGCATGATGTCAGCAAATCAAAGAGTTAAAGTCATTGAGCTTGTATGTCTCTATCTGTTATCTAGTCATATTAACCAGTGTTCATTTCTCAAATCTGTCGCCCCACAGTTTATTAATGATTTTATGGAGTCCTAACTCACTTTTGTCTCAACTATATAATAACTGAATTGCTGCTATAGATACATACTTGCGTTCAATGATCCGGAACAAATAACAAAAAACACAAATGTCTCTCTTCATGACTGCAGATTGCAGTACAACCTGTACTTGCACAGAGCTTTTCTCCCAGTTAAACACTGCAGCACTAGATCCAGAGCTTAATGGTTGTTTGGGGGGGTGGGGTGGGGGGGTTGTTTTCCAGCTCTCATTATGGCTTTCCTGTGAGATTTCTGTTTGGTTTGTTTTCCAGCTGCTGAACCAGAAAGTGATATTTATATGCGCTTTATGAAATCCCATAAGTGCTATGACATCGTTCCCACAAGTTCCAAGCTGGTTGTCTTTGATACAGCTCTCCAAGTTAGTATTTGCCTTTATCTTCATTTTCTAATTGCTTTTCATATGTTTGAGAGTGTTACTTGTAAATTTGTGTGAGAATGAAGAAATGAAGTTAATGTTTCATAGTGGGTTGTATGTCTTAAAGCTGTTAAACAATAACCTGGTACAAGTCTTTGATGTGTGAATTTTTAGCCTCTAAATTCACAGAAGCATTTGGGCAGAATTCTTTTAGAATTTCAGATATAGCAAAATCTTTGTGCAGGCAAATGTATTTTTTACGTGAAGAGATCTTTTTATCTAAGAAACTAAAACGGTTGTTTCTTTACAGGTTAAAAAGGCATTCTTTGCTCTAGTTGCAAATGGGGTACGAGCCGCTCCTCTATGGGACACAGAGAAGCAAAGTTTTGTGGGTAAGAGCAGCAACAGCCTTCAGTTGGTTCTGAATTATTACAAAATTTTGTCACTCAGTTTCTTATATGGTATGGATAAGATATTATTGAGGTAGATCAGTTTGCTTTGCTGTAGTTAGAACCTTATAATAAACAATATGCAGTACATTTTTTTCAATCTGTGATCATAAAATGCCCTTGCTTTGTTCTTATTACTTCCGATTTAACA
Source organism: Paratrypauchen microcephalus (assembly GCA_036785185.1). Classification (NCBI taxonomy): domain Eukaryota; kingdom Metazoa; phylum Chordata; class Actinopteri; order Gobiiformes; family Gobiidae; genus Paratrypauchen; species Paratrypauchen microcephalus. The sequence continues at coordinate 5,360,300 of JAVJIX010000021.1, read as the reverse complement.
TGGGGAGAACTGTACTTTTTATTGCGTGTGGTTACACTTGGTGGAGCCCAGTGCTATATTCAGCAGAACTCATTATAGCTGTCATAAGCCATTAAGCCTAGTAACGATTCTGATGTTGAAGACTTGAGGTTTTTTTTTTCTCTCTGCAGACTTTTTAAGTTAAGCAGAACATGTCAATTAACCTGTCACAATAATTACTATATCGACTTATTGTTCAATATATGGTGGCTGGAACAATATAATTTTGGGGTCAGTATTTATCATGTGTACATTTTCTTTGCACTACTGGGAAACCTTTGGTTGTTTGGCGATATAAGCTTTAAAAGGTTGAATAAAAGACTCATGACAGCTGCAAACTAAGTACTAAAGTGTCTCATTGTGCTGTTTATTTATTTTTTAACAATTTTGTACATTTAGAATAGTTTTTTATGGTTTCAATCTTCTCTTGGGTTTTTGTGTCAGTAGCATAAATTATTTGTCTATATTTACTTCAGCAATATATTGAACTTCAAAATTTGTTATTGTGACAGGCCTACATGTCAAAGCCCAAACTGTGATATTGACATTGTAGGCGCAGCTTGGTTTGCTTTGTGGAGTTTATTGCAAGTCAGTCAGTGATGAATTATAGATGTGGAGCTATGTGAGGATAAAGCAGGGGGCAGTGAATGTAGTGGTGCCTGTGCCACACCCCAGCTTTAACTCTGGCTCTACTACACACAACTGTCCTGGCTGTTCAAACGGTGACCTTTTGTCTGATCTTTGCCTGGTTAATGTTCTCAGGAATGCTGACAATCACAGACTTCATCATTATACTACACCGGTACTATAAGTCTCCATTGGTAGGTAAATGTTTGTGCTGTATTATTGCTCGTTACTTCATTAAAAAAAAAAAATACTAAAAGTAAATGTGTTTTTGTGTTTTTTGTCTCAGGTGCAAATATATGAATTAGAGGAACATAAGCTCGAGACATGGAGAGGTTAGGATCACGTTAACTACAAGAAAGATCCAAATGCAATATTCATTTTCTGTTCAATATGTTATTTCTCCAGAGGTTTACCTTCAAGCATCATTCAAACCATTGGTCAACATATCTCCTGAGGCAAGGTATGTTTAACATGGCTTATCTTTGGTCAATATTTAGGCTGTGTATTTAGGGTGTCTGTGAGTTATTAAAAGGCAGTTAAAAGTCATTCATATACTGTATAAAATTACAAAAAGCACAGAAGGCACTGGCCGTATTTTGTTTTTACTTTGTATTTTACTGAGAATCTTAAATAGATTTTAAATGAATCATTAGCCAAAATTACAAAAATATGGCCCACTGATTTGTGAATACCTGCATGGAGCGTGATATGTAATGCGTTTTTGTGTGTGTGTGTGTGTGTTGTTGCAGCCTTTTTGAGGCAGTGTACACACTCATCAAAAACAAAATCCACCGTCTGCCTGTCATTGACCCAGTCACTGGGAATGCACTTTATATTCTCACGCACAAGAGGATCCTTAAGTTCCTTCAGCTTTTTGTAAGTAGACCACATTATTATGCACAACTGCTGCCACCTGGTGGTCAGTGACTAGACTAGAAAAAAACAACTTGATTCTAATTAAATGAAATGATTCATTTTTTCGGTGTTTCAGATGCGTGAAATGCCAAAGCCAGCCTTTATGAAGCAGTCTCTGGGAGAGTTGGGCATCGGCACTTATCGTGAGATTGCTTTCATCCACCCAGACACTCCCATCATCAAAGCACTCAACATATTTGTGGAGAGGAGGGTGTCTGCGCTGCCTGTGGTCGATGATGCGGGTAAGACCTACACAAACCATAGTCTCTTCTGCTGTTATGAGCCATGACTCTTCTAAAATTTCATTTCTTTATAGGAAAGGTTGTGGACATTTACTCCAAGTTTGATGTCATTGTAAGTTTCATTTTGAAATAGAGTTTTATTGTAAAATCCGGCTACTGTTATTGCTAAAGTGTCAATAATACAGGAATTTAATATTTAAAATTATTTTCCTGGTGGCAAATTAAAGAAGACTTGAAGCATGTATACAACACTGGTGTATTATATTCCATTTTATCACTTGGAAGCACTGGGAGGTAAAATCTAAAGCTGCCCTCTCTGTCCACAAACCCCCCAAAGCAAGTGGATTTTTATGCATATTCATTGACGGATGAATATTTGTTCAGAATTTGGCTGCTGAGAAAACCTACAACAACCTTGATATCACGGTTACCCAGGCTTTAAAACACCGCTCCCAGTACTTTGAAGGAGTCGTCAAATGCCATAGAATGGAGACATTGGACACCATTGTGGACAGAATAGTCAAAGCTGAAGTGAGCATCCATCATGATTTATTAAACACAAGAATAAGCCAGAAGCTCATCTGTCTTTTGTATGTGGCAGGTGCATCGGCTGGTGGTGGTGGATGAACACTCCAACATCGAGGGCATCATCTCCCTGTCGGACATCCTCCAGGCCCTGGTGCTCAGCCCGGCAGGTATAGACGCTCAGCACTGACCCCCCACCCCCTCCACCCCGGACACTGAGCTTTCCCCCCACCCCGCCCCATAGACCAGGCCCAGGTAGGACACATGGCCTCCTGCTGTGAGAGAGCATGCTGTCTGCCTGCAGGTTTGCCCTGCTGTGGGGTGCACTGTCAAAATCTACACAATATCATTTTAGGGAAGACATCACTGACAGGCAGCAGACTTAAAGGAATATTAACGTTTTTTACAATCTGAACCTTATTTCTGTAATAAAACAAGTTGATTTACTCACCCATAGTACTTTGGTTGCCTGGTTTACACCAGACCATATCACAAGCGATATATGGTCTGGGAGCAACCTACTAAATATCTTGTAGCGGAGGTGTGCTTTACGATTGCCAGCGGCCGTTTATTGGGCGTTACGAATGTCTATCATTTGGCGTATACGTAGCCTATAGCCAATCATGTCAGTTGTCAGTTCAAACAATTTTCCATTTGTCGCGTAGTACGCGTGACCGTCTTTCCACCCCTCTACGCTCTCTGATTGGCTCTCAAAATCAGGAGAGAGATCTTTCAGATCCGATCGAACGAAAGCAGCCTGGGATTTCCCAGGTTAGTACTTTGGTGTCATTTGGAGCAGTTTCGTAGATGTTGTGGTGTAGTGATATCTGTTCACGTGAGTGCTTGGGGCAGGTGATTGCAGTCACCAAATAACACAAACATTATCACTTTTCAAATTACAAAAGCTCAATGTCTTAGTCTACACTTTTGTTTGAGTCAAAAGTGGCCTCTAATCCGATATTTAGCCATAGTTTCGAGTAGATGAGGAGGACAGAGCGCATGTGTGCATTCACAGCTGATTTCGCTCTCAACTCTCGGGACCCAAACATGAAACATAAAGCTGTAAGATGTTTGGATCATCATGTTTGCAGTACCCACTTCAGTCAGGACAATTTTTTTACCAGCAAAGGAAAAGAAAGAAGGCCAGCGGATGCAGTGCACGATTCTGAGAAGTAATGCAATACCGATGGCTGTTCTCTGGTGCGCTGCTCCTAAAACTTTCTCCGTTTCATTCTTTCCGTATCCATTCTATCTCCTCATCCGTATACTCCCCTTCAGTCCTCAGTCCTCCATTCCATAAGTACTCTTCAGCCTCAAAGTCCGAATCTTCTGCCATGTGTCGCTCGCAGCAGAAAAGTTATTCGCGTCTTATCTGCAAAACAGCTGTGAATGAGCACATGCGCACTGGCCTCCTCATCTACTCGAAACTATGGCTAAATATCGGATTAGAGGCCACTTTTGACTCAAACGAAGGTGTAAACTAAGACATTGAGCTTCTGTAATTTGAAAAGTGATAATGTTTGTGTTATTTGGTGACTGCAATCGCCTGCCCCAAGCACTCACGTTAACGGATATCGCAACACCACAACATCTACGAAACTGTTCCAAATGACACCAAAGTACTATGAGTGAGTAAAACGACTTGTTTTATTAGAGAAATAAGGTTCAGATTGTAAAAATATTCCTTTTTAAAGAGATTGATTAGAATGTTTGAAAACAGGACATTGCAGAGTTTCTGTTTTTACTCAAGGACCTGCTTATTTACATTATGGATATACAATTCAGTAACTGACAGTAATATCGTCTAGGGTGTCTAAGTTTATTCACAATTAATTGATAATTACGATTATCCAGGACACAATATGAACAAAAAATAATTTATGTCAAATTTATGTAACAATTGTGTTAGTGTTATCTGACTATTTTTATATTAACCTTAATTAATTTATTCATTCAGAAAGTTCATAAAGCTGGTCACATACTAGAGGACTGGTGACCAAGACAGTGTGAATGAAAGAAAATAAAGGATTTGTTCATTATTTTTTGGCCATGGTGCTGATAACAATTAAATCGTGATGTTTTTCCTCACAATAACCATAACAATACTGTGACATCATAATAACATGGCTGCCAGGGGGGTCTGGGATCAACTTTGCACATGTCAGGAGTTTATCAGCCACAGAGGAAAATCGAAATGTGATTTTCATGATTAACAGCATTAACAGCATTTTACAGAAACTTGGGAGTGCCATATTAATGAAGCAGTGAAGTTGGTCTTTTGTGTGTCAGACTAATCACTGCTCAGCTGGGGTCTAAATCCAGCTGGAATGTTTTTACTTCATCAAAAGGAATGCCTAATCTTGTATCTAATAACTTCACTTTGAGATGGCCTACAGGCAATATCTCATATTTTTGTTTTATAAAATTAAATTACATTTTTTGGTTTGTATTGGATTGTATCTTATTTGACTGACATATATTATTTATATTTTGCAGAAGGACGTAAGGAGGAGATTGTAACGGAATGAGCTACACCGATTGGCATGGTGGGAGAACTGATGATTGAAGGTTGTATTTGGGCACTAGAGGCTGAGCAGACACTGGACCAGGTGCCTGCAACATTGAAATGCACTATAGAGGCTGGGAAACCAAAGAGTTAGTTAAAGAAGAAGTGTTCCTGCACTGGAGATAGTCTGTGTTTGGACACTGATGCGCATGCAGACAGTATACTGTATATACTGTACATAGGCCACACTGGATCACACAAGGGCTTGGCGTGCTGTGAGGGGGCTCGTTTTGGCACGATCCACTTTTATACCAAAATAATACTGTGTTGTACAGATAAGGTTTAGTTGCTCTTGGAAAATGATATATTAGATGAGAAAAGTGCTATAAGATGAGAATGATAGAATCCATTTCCTCAAGCCATGCTGGCTTAGCCATCTTTTATATTTTTAAATGTTCATTGCAACTTGGTACTGTCTAACATGTTTCATTTTTTTACTTTTTGGCTTAGTGTGTCTAGGACAAAACATCAGTAGCATCTATAAAAGTCTGGTGACCCCTTGTGGCTGTCATTGGTTTATAGAATTCCTAATATACACCTCTAGTGCTGCTATCTTTATCGTGTACAGACCTTGAAAATGCCAGCTCATGGCTGGGGTTGATTTGGACTGTACCAAACTGAACCCTACAGTCTATGACTGTACTTGGAATAAACTAGACCATAGATATGCATACACTCACCCCCCTGAAGAAGGCAGGGCGAGTCAAGACGGGTATAATTAATGAGGGCTATGGAGAGAATTGTGTTGTTGGTTTTTCCTCTGCTGCTGATTTTTGTTCATATGTTGCTCATTGGATGTCAGTGAAACACATGCAAATTACACTTCACCTGACATGTACCATAATTGACTGTGGCAGGGCCTCTCAAACTTATAGGGCCAAGGACTTGGAATTAAAGGTACAACAAACAACATGAACAAATCCATGTGCTTTAAATATGTAAAAAACAAACAGAACTGCAGGCTAATTTCTTGGAGTGTTCATTCCCATTGGCATCACTGTCTCCATCTATGTATATGAAGTCCCTGGACTCATTTGATAAATATGGCCCTATGGATCAGTTTTCATTTGTGCCTTCGTTTAAGCAGTATTGATATTTATCTTTTGTCAAATTGGTGCAATGATTGTTTTATTTTGGAACAAATTAATGTGTATAATGCAGATATCAGATGGGCAATGTTACCTTTATTTATATGCAAATTCTATTCTCAGCTGGTACCATCTTTGACTAACAAAAAATGGACACTATCAGTAAAGCTTTATGTAAGAGAAATGGAAATGTGTGTCATCACAGAGCTCATCTCTTCCTCGGACTGTAAATACAATTGTTTTGGGTTAAAATGTTGCAGAAAGCTTTATTTTTATGAATGTTTAAAGATTGCAGCTTTAATGTTATCCTTTTGTAAATACACTGTACAAAGTAATTCAAAGAAACTTTCAAACAATGTACTGTAAAGCAAGCATGAGAAATGACACTTCAGCCGTATGAATGTTTTGTTTGACTTATGATTTTTCTGGCAGCGGAAAAATAAACAGACACTGAATGTATGTGCGTTTTGTGTGGAATGACTACTTCTGAAAGGTCCTATATTAAACAAAATGGACTCTTGTGAGCTTTACTGTAAGTCATGTTACAATGTTGTTACCTCATCAAAAACATGCCTGGAGGCTTTTTGTTCATTCACACATGTTTGAGTAACCTTTATTAGTCTTGTCTACATCTCCAAAGCTCAAAATGTTCTGTTTCAGCTTGTGATGTCATGTAGTGGTAGTTTTCAAGTTAACAGCTACCTTCTACCTTGGCAATTCCAGGGCTGAAATTATCCAACGTGCTTCCTGTATTACCACATGTCATAAGGTGGAACAGTGTTTTCAGTTTGAGAGAAGAACTCAGCCTAAATATGCAGGATTTGTGTGTTAAACGTGTGAATGAAACAAAACGCAACTCCAGGCATGTTTGTGATGAGGAAACAACATAACATAGATCAGAAAATAGCTTAATGGGCCCTTTTATGTGTGCATTTTAATACACTATTCAAAATAATTATTTTTATGAGGGGTAATTCTCATTTTTTTTAATAGTCAAGTCAGCCCTCCTTTCTTTTTTTTTTTCTTATCCCGTGTGAAAAAGAACCGCCTAATGCCTCTATAATACTATTCAATGCTACTAGAAGCCCTGGAGCTCTGTCTTCGTGGCATGCTGCCCTGAGGACATCTTCAAGCGGAGGTAGGCGCAGCGTGTTTAAGACTGCTGGGAAAAGAGAGCTTCTGACTTTAGCTGTAGCTGTAACTTAAAATCAGCCCCTATCCCACGTATGCCAAATGAATGACAACATTTTGTGTAGGAACCACATGTCAGAAAAATGCACAGTACACTGAAGTCACTTGCTGCTTTTTCCAAATATGCTGTGCTGTAAATAACCTAGTCATTATGTATATATATTTTATTACTATGCCTTTTTGTCACGTTAAAAAGTGTTGACGAATGATACTGTTACAAAGAAATATTGCGATTAAAGAAACTACTTTATGTCACTGACACAAAACAGGATCATCTCAGTAAATCTATTTTTTAAATAAACTATTATTAAGGCATGAGCTGCAGCACATAAATAGCAGAATGAACTAATCATTAGCCATATAATTATTATTTATTTTAACCTCTACAGCTCAAATCTTAAAGGGCCCATAATACGCAGTTGTTTTTTAAATCCGTTATGTTTCCTCATCAACATACCTGGAGTTTTTTTTTTTTTCCCCACATGTTTAATACGCAAACCCTGCATATTAAGGCAGAGTCCTTTTCTCAAACAGAAAATGCTCTGTTCCACCTTGTGACGTCATGTGGTAATACAGGCAGTGCTCGACTGAGTTTTTTTTTTTATCTCAATATGCCTCAATACTAGAATCATTCAGATGGTTTCAGCTTGGCATTTCCAGTCTCTGCTAAACAAAAAGGAAAAGGTGATAAAAGCTGTTAATTTGAAAACTACCTCTTGATGACATCACAAGGTGGAACAGAGCATTTGGAGCTTTGGGGATGTAAACAGATTAATAATACTCAAACGTGTGTATGTGTGCATATGTAGGTTGAGTTCTTTTCTCAAACTGAAAACACTCTGTTCCACCTTATGAGGTCATGGTAAGACAGGAAGTGCTCCTCTGTGTTTTTAAACTCAAGTTGCGTTATTCTCCTGAGACCCGCCCATTCATTTGTGTCCTTTATAGTGGACATTGAGTTAACCAGTCTGTTAAAATAAATAATACATAAAAATAAATAACAAAAATACTAAAATAAATAAATAAATAAATAAATACAAAATAAATAATACAAAAAAATAATAAATAGAAATAAACAATATATAAAAATAAATACTAAAATACTAAAATAAATAAAAATAAATACAAAATAAATAACACAAAAATAAATACTAAAATACTAAAATAAATAAAAATAAATACAAAATAAATAACACATAAAAATAAATAAATTAATTAAATAAGCAAGAAATTAAAAGGGAGACTAAAAACTATTTGACGTGACTGTGGTCATCAAAAAAAAAAAGAAAATAAGTTTTTGTTAGGTTGTTAGGTTGTTAACTTCACATGGATTTAACACCAAAATGTCCCCGACGACTATTACAGAGGACATGTTACAACATTATGAATACAAATAAAATTAACAAAATGTAAATGTTGAGGTGTGCATTTACCTCCAAATAGAAAATTAAAATAATAATAATAATAATTCAGATACACTTTTTCTTCGGGTCCCAGGAGGATATAGTTAATCAGTTGTGATCGTAGGTCCTTTTAAAAATAAATTCAGTAAATGTATTCTAAATTGACGCAAATTAGACAATATGGGTAGTGACCACAAGAGGCCGCTGTCGCACACAAAGGAAAAGTTGGCATCAAGAAGCATCGAGAAGACGTGATGCTGCGAAGGTATCTCTTATTCTCTTCTTGTCTTTTATTCACATCTTTTAACATGCGACGTAAAAAGTTCACCTTGTTAGCCACTTTTACACATTTGCTAAAGGAGAATTAATGTTTTTTACAATCTGAGCCTTATTTCGGTAATAAAACAAGTAGCCAAGATTAGATTAGCGATAGCCGTAACGCGAGTTCTATATGTAATATGCATATAATAATGCCCCGAGCATATAATGTATGCCCCGAGCGGTCTCCAAATAACACAAACTTTAACACTTTTCAAATCATAGAAGCTCAATGTCTTAGTCTACACTTTCGTTTGAGTCAAAAGTGGCCTGTAATCCGAGATTTATCCATAATTTACAGCTTTGCGTTTCATGTTTGTGTCCCGGGAGCTGAGAGTGAAATAAACTGTGACTCTGCACATGCGCACTGGCGTCCTCATCTACTCGAAACTATGGATAAATCTCGGATTACAGGCCACTTTTGACTCAAACGAAAGCGTAGACTAAGACATTGAGCTTCTATGATTTGAAAAGTGCTAAAGTTTGTGTTATTTGGAGACCGCAAACATGTGCCCCGAGAACTCACATTACGGATATCGCAAATCTAAAACATCTCCGGAAGTGCTCCATATGACACCAAAGTGCTATGGGTGAGTAAAACAACTTGTTTAATTACCGAAATAAGGCTCAGATTGTAAAAAACGTTAATTCTCCTTTAACAGTGTGTCATTTTACTTTAGCCACAACCACCTCATACCATCGTGTTTTCAGGCAAAACGCATCGCTCACTGTACGCGAGTGTAAGGGATTGTGTGATTGATGCTCAAAGAAGCTACAGGCGCAGACTTGCAGCCATGTTTCTTTCTGCCTGCCCTGGGACAACTGTGACTACACAATAAGTGTGACTGAGGAGTGAATGGGAAGTGACCGGCTAATAGGTTTACTCAGTTTGAACATGTCTAAACTTGGACTGAATCACGACTAAATTAATTCACCAAAACACGTAACGATTATAATCTGAATTTGAGTTTAGACTGTAGGATTGCATGCTATAATATTATGTTTTATCATTGTTAATTGTAATTTAATCACCCCACAGTTGCACTTGCCTACCACAGCTTTCCTTTATTTATTTATGAGCAGAAATGGTGGGTGCTCATCCTCTTCACTGAACATTCAAAAGGCTCTTAATGATTTGAGAGTTACTCCCTTTGATCCCTCTGGAAGAAGTGATCTTAGCAGGAAGTTTTTAATGGTTTTTCTTCCCCAAATTAGGCAAAGGTAGTTATGTGCGGATCTGATGGACTTCCAAATGAGGTGGAAAACTGGACCAGACTTTCGCCAGACAACCCGCTTTGATCACCCATTCTCCCCCGTGATACTGGGATACTGGAGGCCTCTTCGACACCTTGTAGCCTAAAGCTGAAGAGGCAGGCACCAGCGCTCCCCTCCTATCCACCCTCCCAGCCTGGGTCTTCCCCGCACACTGGACCTTCTTTTGAAAGTATGTGATTTAAAATTCCTCCTCAGAGCATGTCATACATTTTATATGCATGGTGGGTTAGGGGATTGCACGAGGCTCCAAAACCAAATGAACTTCCCTACTTCGCCCCCAGTCTCCTCTGGGACATACTCCAAAACATACTTTTTTTTAGCTACTCTGTCTTTCACGTTTTCTGTAATTTTCAATATTAGTTTTACTGCATCATGCTTTTCACCAAATTTCACAGCAGTGTAAAGCTTTGAAGACAAGAGTGATCAGAACAGAGGCAGTGAAGAAGAAGCCGCAGGGCATGATGATTTTTTTTCTTTTTAGGGGAGTAGGAGAAGGCTGGGGATGACAAGTGCAGTGTTTGGGGACAGCTTTGATGTGTGGTGCTGGGGTAGGGCTGCTCGGTCTTCTGCGGCTCATTCAGGCCCTCGTTCAAATTCAGACAATGGGAGGAAGGGAGATGTAAAGATGTGATGGCTCTCAAGTGGTGACTAATAACAATGATAAGGTTTATGTCTGAGATGCTTCCTGAATGCGAAAGAGAAGACACTACTTAAAATGGGGTTGAAAATGTCCCGGGATGGTGCTACTGCTACCTAATGTATGTCTCTAGCATTATGTCTTACCAGAGTTTCCCAATAAAGGAGTCGACCCGTGGTTCTCTGTCAGTGCCTGGTCAGGACGGCCTAACTGGAGAGTTGGATTTTCTAAATTCTTAACTGGGACACACCCGGATTGGAATGGTTGATAGAGATAAAACTGAATAGAGCGCATAACATTGTTCATTCTCAACATACTTGTGGGTCACTGTATAATCTGAGGGACTTCTGTTGGTTTTTTGCTCTATGGTCATTTTCACTATCAGCACGGTTTTCTGGATCTAAACAAATCACGATATATGCCCCAATAGATGTGATGTTTTGTCATTGTGTTTATTGTCTTGTTTATCAGATGTTTTATGTTCACTGTGGGCCTAGAGAGCGCTGCAATTTCAAATCCTGTGTGTGCAACCTGTACATATAGTTTCTGACAATAAAGCTGACTTTGAACTTTGAACATTTTACTGTTGGTGGGTAGCAAATTGGTCAAAAATAGGGACACCAAGGACATTTCTTGTATTAAACTGGGACAAATCATTGGGTTTGGATAAATCGACTGGGACAGGGTCCTGGGTGAATATGGGCATCTGGTGTAGGGTGACCAGATGCCAGATGATTGTGTTTTAGATGTGTGAAGAATCCCTCAGTCGTCCAGGTAGAATCCATGATGAAAGAGAAATTCAAGTTGTCAACTGGACAAAGTTTATTTAGTCGAAAATGTTTCACAGCTCATCCGCGCTGCTTCGTCAGTTCTGTTTAGAGTGCTGGTTAGACACTGCTTATATCTAGCTGCAGGGAGGGATTTCTCCTTTTATTATTGTGTTTTAGGTGACACCCATCGTCTGTAAAAAGGCAAAAAGGCTGAAGAATAACTTGGTAACAATTTATAATATATATTTTAAACATGCAAATATGCCATCACCTTTTAATGCTTTTTTAATAACTTTTATAACTCATTACAGATAGAAGCTAACTACTAATTATAAAGTCCAGCTTGAGTTTGATGTGTCAGTGGCATAATTTAGTTTCAGTGTCATCATTTATCATCTATATTTTCTTCAGCAATCTATCACACTTTAAAATGTGTTATGGCGGTATGATTCGATAAAACCTTTACTACTGAGCTTCATAACAGCTTCTGTAAGCTTTGTGTTTTTTCTTATTTTTGTGTCACAAAATATTAAACATATTTATCACACTTACGGCAGAATTTGCCCGATCTGACCCCCGGGCAGCCAATAGGATCCTGCTGTACGGTGCATGAGATGATGAGGTGCGTGTACCCAAAGACACTCTAAGATGTGGCTTGAGAAATCTGGTTTATTTTAGGAATAATATCCTGCTAGCTTATTGTGGATATAGCAGTAAGTAAACACCAGAAAAACACAATTCACTTTTTTCTCTTTTAAGTGCTACAGATTTGCAAGATTATAGACATAAAACAGTACAGCAACCATAGTGCCTACATTCATATTTGCACAGAATAGAAAATTACAGTATATTGCTGTTACACTGACCCACTCAAACCACACAGCAAGAGACTGGTATCAACAAGTCAGATGGGGTTATGTTGGCAGGTCGAGGTGGCATGAAGAAATGTGGCGTTTTAGTGTTTTGGAGCGTAAGAAGCGATCACAAAGCCATATAGTTTAGCAATTGTGTTGTATGGGGCGTGTGGATTGTCAGTTTCTCCAGTAGAGGGCGCTCAACATGGCATCCCTCTGTAGAAAAAGGCAAGAGCACCAGAAATGTGCTGCAAAAAAAAGTGTGGAGTGGACCAAGAACCGGGCAAAGGCCAGGAGTATAAAAATAATTGTACAAAATAATTCAGAAGTATTATAACATTTGAATCTTTAGAACCATTAGTCTATAACACTTTGAAATGTGGGAGAATAGCTTAATAAACGAGAAAGGAAAAAGTAAAACATAAATAAATCTGCATTAAACAATAATATGGTGTGCATGACAAATATACATTTAAAAGAAAATTTACATAAAAATATCCCATGATGCCATATTGCATTTTATGACTATATTTACAGTGTATACATGCTCTCCTAAAATCTTCACCCCTATGATTAAGCCTTATTCTGTTGTCCAAATATAAATTGTATTACTATGACCGATTCCAGGTAGGCTGAATTATACTGGTAAAACCACAGTCAATCCACAAGAACCCCATACAACATTTTATTTAAAAATTAGACTTCAAAGTATTTTTTCGATATTTTTGAAGAAAGGTTAATACAAGTTAACTTTGGTTTCCAGCTCTCTAGAACTATATACTGTAAAAATCGTGGCAGTTTGAAGCTGTTGAGTTAAAACAATAGAGCAGGCATAAAAAGCCAAAAATGAATAAGACACAGAAATTTTACTTTTTTTTGTTACAATAGCAGCCAGAAGAAACAATGTAGTTACAGTGTGATTCGGTAGGACAGATGGGGTACAGTTAAAACGTGAAGTGGTACCTCTAAATAAATAGATCTGTAATGCTATGACTATCCTAATCTGTTATAAATATGAGTATGCATATTCTTTCAAGACCTTTCATTCATGCAAAGAAATCATAAAAATCTGAAAAAATTATAAACACAATACAAACATGGATAGAGACGGACGGATGTGTCAGGTTCGCACATGGGACAAAATGGCGGCTCCGAGAAACCCAAACTGCTGCAGCCTCAATGAACCTCCACTTGTCAACAACTGTCTTTTTCAGAGTGGAGCCACTGCAGCTAAAACCACGTTCAGACTACACCTGCCCCCAAAACCGTGAGAGGAACAGAGGTAGCGAACCAAAAACGGGGAACTTGACAGCTAGTAGTGCTGGGTGATTATTTGGGAATAATTTAGCAGAGTGTGTTGACTTTGCCTGAGGAATGCTGATAGTGGCAGGGCCTGACTCCCTTTATTTTTTGGGATAACAGTTTTTTCTCTACCTCGACCGTTCGCCGTTTTGTGCTGTGCTTGACACTTCTCTCAGGATATTCATCAGCGTGTGACATTTTTCCCCCTCTCTTACACCTCTGGGACGCTGTGTTTTTGTCTCCTCTTCTTCCAGTCTGTGTGCAAAAAGATCCACTCACTTAAGTCACCCACTCCAGACAAGGGCGATTCTGAAGGCGTGTATACCTCTTCTCCTTGGTGTATGTACTGCGCCCCCAAATCCAGAGTTTTGGAAAGCAGATAATAGTGTTGTCACAAAACATAAACTTAAAACTTTAACTCGATACAAAGGAAAATATATCACAAAGATAATAATCACATTTTTTTGGTAACAAAAAATATTATTTTTACACTAAATAATAGTTTATTTTATGTTCTTGTGTTTTTTTTGTGTTTTTTTTTTTTATTTTAGTTTTTTAGTTTTGTTTTAGTACTGTTGGTCAACTATGTCTGAGCGATATAGGAAAAACTGGGATTTATTTTCCTCATTTTGATTTTATAGATTTTCTAAAACAAAATTGAAATTGCTCTTAGTATTGATTTCTTCAGCATAAACCAATATACTTTTAATCAGTGACATTTAACACACAAAACACAATTTCTTCCTCTAAAGTCTTCCGTCTGCTCCAAACCACATACTTTTACTGACAGAATATTGGCTGTAGACCTCTATTAAAAAAACAAAACAGAACACCATATCACTGATAATTAGACGATCAGACAATCTCTCAGTCTTTTGATTAATTGTCCAGCCCTATGGCCAACTGTAACTTTCTTTTGAATAAAATCTAAAGAAAATCTAACTATGACTTTGAACTGTAAGAAATGTCTTTCATTTTGGCAAATAGTAAAAGACTAGCTTGTTTTTAAGTTTAGTAACTAACTTTTGCTTGAGTTGCCTTTTCCCCAGTAATATTTTTGTATCCTTGATTTTAATTGACCAAAGATCAAATAATCATTTAAGAATGCGCAAGAACCGTTTGATGTACAACTCATAAATTAAATAGTCAACATAAATCTTAACACACCACATTTCATCTGTTTTCCAAAAAAAAGGATGATTTGAGCTTATTTTAGCTTGTGTAAACTGTTGGACACTGCGCACACATGGACGGAAGTGCTTTGCAGGACCTCTGCAGTTCAAACGGGGTCCCCCACCCAAATGAATAAGGGCTGGGCTTCCTCTGTCCCACCACCATCATGGTCCTTTTACTGAATGCCCCTCGCAAGCCCTGTCCACACATGCAACGTAGACACTAAAACTCATGCTTGGACTAGTTACAGATCAGGAAATGAAAAATAAAACAAATAAAGATGCATGCCAGTGATCCGTCCCACGTCAGTCTCTGCTCTGCTCTTCTCTGCCCCAGTCTTTGATTTGTTTTGACGTGGAGAAGAACAAGAAGTCTTTGAAAAGAGTGAATGATGTCTCTCAGGGTCAGGAGACGTGTTAAAAGATAAAAGAAGAGGCACCAGGAAAAACTAGTAGTAGTTGTAGTAGTAGTAGTTATTGTAGTAGTAGTAGAAGGAGGATCGTGTAGTAATTGGAGAAAGAGGTGTGTTCACTTCTGTGACAGGTACGCGCCAATGGTCAGGCTGGCCGCTCCGATAGCAGCCAATCCGAACACAGTTTTGATGGAGGGCCAAGAGCAGGAGAACACCGAGTCCCTCTGGCGGTCATACAGCTCCACAAAGGCTTCCTAGAAAAACAAAACAAAAAGAATATTAATACTCAAAATTTCAGAAATGTCACATAAATTGAAGGCTTCTGTAGTTGATGGGTCTTTCTATACAGCAAAACACTGCAATGATAATGAATCTGATGTTATTTCTATCCAAAAATGGACAGAAAAATGTCCAAAAATATTCCTCCCAGAAATAGTGACCCAATTTTATTTTTTATTTTTTAAATCATTGAATTTTCTCACTAGCATCTATGCATAGTACAGTATGTTGTTGTTTCTTTCATATTATTTTTGCCACTTTAACTTTATTACATTTAAATTACATTAAACATACAAAAGACTTGGCTAATATTTCATGACAGTTTTTAGATTTGCAATTAGATACGCCATTACTTTCGCCTCCAGCTTTGAGATATGATTCAGACAAATTGAATAAGAATGTAAAAAAAAAATTGAAAAAAAAAAAAAAAGAAAGAAAGAAACAGCTTAGTTCCACAACTGGATGATTTACAACTTTACAACAAAGAGTCCTTTTTATCTTAATTGATGTGGGCAGGAAGTTATAAAAATGTACCAAGAAAGTGACTGACACAAGTGAAGTGCTGCTGTATCCAGAGTTACAGAGAACAATAGTACTCTTTATGGCTGTCGAGTATACACTTACAGCTGTAGCAATACTCTCCTAATGCATTGTGGTAATGTCGAAACTCCACAACAATGGCAGAACTTAGGCAATGTGAAATGTCAGAAGCAGCCAGCTATGTGGGAATGTAGACGAGAAAGAGAAAGAGAGAAAGCTTGGTTCTTAAGGTCTTTGTTAGGAGCTGTTCGATGAGAGAGAAAAATTCTTATTTGGTTCATAATTGAAATAATGATCATTTGAATCAATTAGGCCTGTCACGAATAATAAATAATAAATAAACAACAGAAAGAAACTCTTATTACTTAGTTTGCATCTGTAATGAGTCATCGAAGTTATTGATTTTAAAGGTCCCATGGCATGAAATTTTCACTTTCTGAGGTTTTTGAACATTAATGTGAGCTCCCCTACCCTGTTTAGCCCCCCAATGGCTAAAAGTTGCGAAATGTCTAAACTGAGCATTTGTGATCCTTTTCTGCGTTTGAAAAAAACACAGCTCAAACGGGCGATTTTGGACAAGGCACCTTATTGACGTCAAAGCGAAAAAAGAAATGCAAATGCAGTTCCACCATCGTCTGGATCTCCACCCCCTGTCTCTGGAAATCACGCCCAGAGAGTTTGGACTGCGGAGGAGCTACGCAATGCAAAATGTGTTTTTTTATTTGCCTGGAGGCACATGCGAGTGTTTCTAGGCTCGGAAGTCCTTTACCCGACCCTCTGGACCTCTGAAACAGCAGTGGTTTAATTTTATTTTCTGTGGAAATGTGTTTTTTTCACTGAAATGGCTCTCCTTTCTGTCTTCGTGCTTCAAAAGCGAAAGTTGGGAGACAGCCACAGCGCAGCGCTCCAGCAGCTTAGGTGCCCCCCGCACCCGCTCCTCTAAGCCAATCTGTGTCCTTCTCATTTGCATTCAAGCAAGAAGGCCCAGAATGAGTTGTTCAGAGAGTGAATTTGTGACCATGTCTGTGTAAATGGGTATTTCTCATGCACTGAATGTTGATTTTGAAGAAGGATTCATTTACAGTATTAGGGAACCATTAAGGCACCACATAAAAGCATCAAGAAGTACCATGTCATGGGACCTTTAAGGTTTAATCAGCTTAATCATGTAGCCAAAAATGTCCCTGTAGTGTAAAGAAAATGTACAGATGATAAATACTGACCTCAAAAATATTGTTTCAGCTTTCATATATTAAATGATAAGTTAGAAGATATTGTAACTATCATGACAGGCCTAGAAACAATTGTACTGTATGTACTATCGAAAGTTAAGACCAGACAAAGAAAAGACTTACAATGTTATAGTACTGTTTTGTGGTTCATGTTTTGAGTAAGTAAGACAGAAAAGTGCTCATACATATATCTTTTTATATTTTTTGACACAATTTTTTATTGCTTATTTTATTGTAACCTTAAATAAAATGCAAAAAGTCCCAGGCAATTGACAATCTATGAAGATGATTTTAACTGATGACGCCTCAACATCAGCAACTGAGATTATCTGTCAACTAGGCCTATTTAAATTCAAACAGCACATTATACAGTAGCATCCATCAAAGTTGAAGGGAGGTGACTTTTTCTATTATGTTTCCAAGCTTCCTCTAGTCCTTTGGCCTAAAAGTGTTGTTGAAAACTGTGAATCCACCTGGATCATTTGTTTTCACACATCCTACTCTAAACCTGACAAGATGGGAATTCAGCCCCCTAAACAGCAGCAAAGCAAATCCAAAAGACACAAACCCAGAAGAACGCATGGCACTTGTCTTTAGTCTTTAGTCAAGGTGTGAATAGAGAAGAGGAGAGTGAAAGTGTGTGCAGTGAATGTGACAGTTGTCTGGAGCGAGCAGACACAGACATCTGCTCAGTGACAGCGGGAACAGCTGGACCAGAAAAGGCTGAACTAAACTCCACAGTCTCACACAGAGAAACACCACCGCTCTGTCGACAACCTGACTTACCTTACTTACTTACACTCTTTCTGGGCAAATTTGAAGGGATACTTGTGGATTTTTCATAGCTGCGAATCAACTTAAAAATTCTGCTGCTCGATATTGTGGTACTGGATGTCATAATGTCAAATGGAGGGCAGGGACCTACAACTATTTTTGATTCACAGATTTTGAAAGATGTTGAAATAGAAAATTCCCATGTTAAGTTTTGACAAAGTTCCATGCTAGCATCTTTGAGATTGAATAATGCCACCACTTTAAATTTTTTTCTATTAATTTTAATACTTTACAAAACAAGAACAGACTTAAACAACAAAAATAAAACCCTCCTACTGTACACCCCACCCCCTCTCTACACACCAGTATCCAATCCTGCCAACATGCCCATGAAGGGCATCCATACCCGCTCAGTCCTGTTGTCTTCCCCTCACAGAGTGCAAGATCTTCTCTGGGGTGCATAAGGACAACAGTTCGCCATTCCAGTTTGTCTGATTAGGGAGACAGAGGCTTTCCAATTCTTTCGAAAGCACATTTGGCTGCAGTCACTAATTTTAGTGGTGCAGCATCTCCCAATATCCAAAATTGGGGCTCAGCATCCAAAAAAGTACACACACATCAGAAGTTATCCTAATCACATAATTCCAAAAGTATTGCAATTTGACACAACTCCAAGATTGTGTACGAGATTTCCAATCAACATGTTACATCTTTGACACTGGTCTGAAATACCATTTCCTAATTTGCTTAGCCTATACCACTACATTTTGCATTTGCATACAAAAAAAAACAAAACATGTGGACACATGAAACATGTGTTTCATGTGTCCACATGCGTGTAATTATTAGGGTGTCCACATGAAACATGTGTTTCATGTGGACACCCTAATAATTACACGCTAATATTAAACTATGAGCAGTTTAGAATGTTAGCATGGCATTGAATAGCTGGCTTCAGATACTAACACATTTAACATTTTCATTTGGAAAGTGCCATTGGAAACTTGGATGGAGATGTCCAATGTTTTTAGTGTTAGGGGAACCAGAGCACTCTAGGTAAACAAGAACACATGCAAACTCCACACAGGAAGACCCAACACAGTGTAGTGACTGCAACAGCAAACCAACCAAAGAAGCAAAAACATAACCTTGGAAAGGAAATTCAAAGCAGGAAGGTAGGTGTGTGCCATGTGCTTGTGCCTATGGGAGACTAAAAAGGGAAGAAAAAAAAAAAATCTAAAGAAAATATCTTTTAAAAAACTATAATTTTTAATTTTGGGTCCAGAGTGTGCATTTTAAACATGCCAGGAGAAAGGAAGATTAGAAAAGACTGAAAACCACAAACTACGGTAACTCAGAAATCATATGCATTTTAGAAAATTGTCAGTATCTTGAGTAGAAAGTTAGTAAGTTTTATTAATAAAAAAGACCCAAATGGAGATGTTTTGCTGTTTGCAGAGTACATAATACATAAATAACTGCAGCCATTCAGATTTGCTTATTGCAATCAATCGCAATTAATCTTGAATTTCTAGATAACCCTATGTCCTGTCAATCATCATTTCATCTTTGCACTGTTTCTCATCTTGTATTTGTATTACTATATTTGTATATTTTTACTTGTAAACATAAATTTATATAATTATGCCTTATTGACACCAGTTTCTACTTATTTTGAATTTATTACAATTACAATATTTTTATAATATATTGCAATGTGTGAGCTCCTGTGTCCAAATAATTTCCCTTGTGGATCAATAAAGTTTGCTTAAGTCTAAATTCTCACTCTCAGCTGACCACATTGGCTTTAACAGTAACTCTTTGAAGCTCAGTGAACAATACCTGATCAAAGTGCTCCGAACAATACACATTGCTACTGTAGTATCCTCTGTATTGACTCTTTGGCTCCATACTGCACTTGTATGTTTGCCTTCGACCTTGAGATGTGTCACATTTGAATACCCCCTTTCCATTCAGTGCACAAAGGCCCTAAAATGAGATTCCAAAAAGCAGCAAGGAGACAAATTTATTTCCTGTACTGGCTCCCTCTTCCCGTCCCGTGGCAACACAGTGGGCGCCACAAAGGAAGGATCAGCAGTCGCCTCCCACTTTAGGCCCTGTAGTGTGAAAAACCACCTGGCATTTCCTTTGTTGGTGTGAGCCTTTTAATTACACAGCTTAACCAGAGCTTGATATCTTCATTTTGGGACAGCTCGCTCATCAATAATCTCCCCCCGCTCGAAGGGATTTGGCTATTAATTAGTGGACATGCTCCCCCCAAGTCGAGAGAAATGTGGTGGTTTGGCAAAAAAAACAAAAAAAACAAACACTCTTGGCTTGTTTTTTCCCACCTACTTCTGGAAAATAACATTCAGCACTGCCCAACAAAACAGCATGGGAGGGTCCGCTAACAAGGCCTTGACAAAAATGACAAACTCATGGCTGTGCAGATAGCGTGAGCATTTGCTGCTGGAACACAGTGGAAGGAGGGTTAGAATGACACGAGATGAATCAAAAGTAAAGTTAGCATTGTGCTAATGCTAGAAGACATTTATCTGAAGGCTAGGTGGTGGATTTGGTTCCATTTCTCACATTTTAGAGTTGGGTATGAATTTAATAAGCCAGTCATTTCAGTTCATTAAATTGAAAAAGACAGCAGGATTTTGATAGCTTACAGTAGGTGGTTACTTAGAACAGGATAATATTTAATGGTACTCCTTAGTTTTTAACCTTTCCAGCTACAATTGGCTTATTGACTTATGTAAAATGCTTAACCTTTATTTAGCCAGATTAAAAAACATGGAGATTGAGCTGCATCTTTTCCAAGGGTCACCTGTATTAAGTGGACTGCTGAAAAATGTAGCCAAAGTTAGATTTACTCTAGGATAAAAGCAGGGTAGAAATGGCCACAGACCACACTGCATTTATTGTTCTATTGTCCCTGAGTATATCATACAATCAAACAAATCAAATGCTCTATTTGTTGCCTCCACTTGCTGAAGGTAAATACATAGTGTTCTATCTTTACTTTACCTTGTACTATCAGTTGTCTCAGAGCTGTTGGCAGAGAGGTGGCTCTTACTCACAAGGACGGTGACCGTAATAACTCCTGACTCAGAAAGAGGTGAAGGGGTGTCGGGGGGGATATCATGAGACCAAGGCATGTTGCGTGTGCTACAAATAAGATCCCAACTTTTTAACACGAGTTTAGCCAAGGCCTGTTAAATGTTTATCTAACAAACAAACTTTCTTTGTACCTTGTTATTGATCTTGTAGCTTAAATTCCCATTTTTAAACAAGCCTTTGGTCATCTTGGGGTTAGCTTTTCACATTTTCTCACATAAAATAATGTCCATATTTGGAAAACAGACGTCATAAACTACACCGCGTTTCCAATCAGGCATTAGTTGGAGTTCCCCCTGTCAGCAACAGCATGAGCCACCACAAAAAAAAAGGAAATGCATTTGTAGTGAACACAATTTGAGAATGAGTCCGGTCAGTAGATCTAGGACAACAATTTGAGTATGAACTACGAACTACGAAGACAGCTTTGGATTAATGGATTAAAGAAAAAAGCGTGAATAAAGTGAAACACAGCTCTAGGTTGATGGGGGGACAACAGTATGACATGGTTAAAAGCTCAAGAAGTAAATTTTTCATAATATGTGTCCTTAAGGAAAGCCTTGCACAACATGCAGAATGTGACTATTTGCTATGCATGTACTGGTACTCCACCCAGCACTGACATTTAACTAATGCATCAGATGGTTAAGTGGATCTGTAAAAGTGCATTATATCTGTGAGTACATTTAACTGACTTTCAACATGTGCACATTACCAATGTACTGTTCCTATAAATAACACCCTGCCCGCTGGATAATTTCCCTCAAAGACATGGCCAGTCTGTTAGCATTTGTTTATCATTATTTTTACTAATGCCTACCACCTTAACAAAAAAGATCTTATCATTTCTAATTAAAGTGGCTAAATGAGCTACTTGCTAATCTACAGCCAAATGCTTCTGGTGACACAGCCCGGCTAATGATAATTGTGCTTAACTCACTGCACCTACCCCGTCAGCCAGTGTTGTGACACTAAAACTATAATAGACAGCAGCTGGCCTTAGAGAACTTTTTCAAACTTTACTGTGAAGACAAAAGGGACAAAACATCTGCATTCATCACAACTACAAAAGACTCTTGCTCCTAAAAGAAAAACTCGTCTTTGCCCTGCAGCTAACCATCTGCCAAGCGACGGTAGCGGCAGGTGTGCATCAGGGAAATGAATTCTGGGCCGTGGCTCTCTACAGTATCCACTTTTTGGATCAACAGGCTTTTAAAAGGTCACTGGCACTACAGAAACCAGTAAGCTAGCATTAGCAGAAGTTTACACACTTGTCTTCATTTTTACTGCACACATGTGCCAATGCCTTAGAGGTAGGATTTCTGGGAAGGACTAGGCTGAGTCTCCCGTGCATGCTCCTAAAGTGTCATGGTTACCCTGTCCGGGAGATTCGCACAGCATTTGCTTTTCCCACCAGCGGGATTGAACCCTGTCCGCAACCTCTGGTTTATTTTTCCAACACTTGGCTTGTTGCTTGGTGTCTTTCTCATGGACACAAAGACATTGCTACACTTTCGTCTCTATGAATGCAACAGGAAATACCAACCACTAGCTCATCCCGTTGGGTATCCCCTCCTCTATTGGGAGAGCTCTTGTGTGGTAGATAATGAGTCAAATTGTGCACACTGGATAGCCCTACTTAAAGCCTCAAGCAGGGAAGTGCTTTGAGACATCAGTATTGCAGTAGTATGAGAGAGTGCCTGCAAGACAAGGATGTGGGTTATAGTTCAACTTGTAATTAAGGCCACTGTTGTGGCTTGGGCTTCTATATTTGCCCCATCCTCTCCTAGCGCTCGGCTTATTTCCTAAGTGTTCACATAGCATCCCATAATATCCCGTAGATGACATCGCGGCCCCACTTTGATTTCATAATGAGCTTCTCAGAGTCTACAGTGAGCTAATTAAAGCCAAACAAAACTCCCTGTCTCAAAGCCACAGGGGAATAATATGGGATAAAAAAAAGTGCAAAAGCGGCATTAACGTCCATAGTAATTTATCTTTTGATTTGAGTAGCCACTTAAATGTGAATTTAGGGGGTATTACTCTAAAGAATGGGCTCCACAGGAACAGGGGATATTTTTTAAACCAATTTGGGATGTAACCGAACACTACAATGGCTTTTGACTCTAGTGACGCTTTTTTAAATTAATATGAATGGGCAGAGACGAAATCCTGCAGGGTACGTTCTCTCGTATGTAATTTTCCTCTTTAATAATAGCCATGTAATTTTTTGCTTCTTATTGTCTCCATTATAAAGTGTATTTCCTGCAGTGACCCATCCTTTAACCAGTACTTTTGAGCAACCTGTCAGGAGCTGTGGGCGACATTGGGGCATTGGGCCTATCTCCAGATTTTCAAAACGTTGCTGTAGGTTTAGCTTACTGTGGACGTTTTGAGTTGATGGGAGAAACTGAAATTGCCCAACCCATCCAAATACAAGCAGCTCCAGACAAAAAGGCTTTATGGCTATTTGCTGTGAGCTGCAGGTACTAACCACAGAGTAGCTTTTTTATCATATGAGAACTAGAGCATGCATGAAGTCTGTCCTGTACATGTCCTAAGTATAATTCCTATCTTACGCAGACTGGATTCTTTTGAGCTTTAAGCTGTGTTATAATGTTATTACCTCCTCAAAAACATACCTGGAGTTGTATTTTGTTTCCTTTACATATGTTTGAGTAATCTTTTATGTCTACATCTCCAAAGCTCAAAATGCTCTGTTCCACCTTGTGATGTCATGAAGCAGCAGTTTCAAGTTAACATAGATCAGAAAATAGGGTAATATGGGCCCTTTAATATTATGTCTTAAACACTATTTATAATATTGATCATATTGCTCATCATTCTGCAGTGACCTTTCCAAAATCTCCGACCCTGCACTGCTGTCCTCTAGCTAAAGTCATATTTCTAGTAGCTCCATATATCTCCCTAAAAACAGGTGTTGACAATCTGACCATCACTATCACCTCTGGTCAGTGTCCATCTTGTAGACTGTCTGGAACTGGCCGCTCATCCTGGGATGACAGAGGATGGTATCATGGGGACAGTCATTACCTGTGAATGTCCCTGTGTCAGCAGCACAGAGAAACACTATAGGACACTGAGCCCTTCAGCCATGAACCCACAATAATGCAATCACTGGAAACAACAACCCCGCCACCACCCACCCAGGACAATAGACGCACTGCTCTACAATAGAATTTAAATATGGAATCGATGGGACTGTTTTAGTGAAATGAATTCATACTAATCAAAATGCCAATGTAAAAGGATTTACTTTTTTCTTTTCTTTATTTATATGCCATATGTGTAATTGCGTTTTGTTTTAATTGAATGACACTTTAATTAAAAAGCCAGCAAGTTTTCCCTCACATATGAACAGAAAAACATACTCAATTGGACTTCCATGCTTTTTGGGGACATAACATTGACACATTCATTTTAAGGACACTGTTGTAACTGTAACCATAGTCACTACTTACCTAACTGTTACCTAAACCCCAGCTAAACTTAAAATAACCCACGTCTCAACTAATTGATGTTGCTGATAGACAGTAAGAATTTACTTCATGGATCTGTTTTTGTGTCCCTATAATAAAGATTTTAGTCTCCACAATATGATAAATATCCTCCCACAATATATATATATACACAGTAATTATATATATATATATATATATATATATATATTACTATATATATATATATATATATATATATTACTATATTACTATATATATATATATTACTATATATATATATTACTATATATATATATATATATATATATATATATATATATATATAATATTTCTGATTTCTGATACATTTAATAGACTACTCCATTTCCAGAAATCAAATAAGGCTAATATTCCCTGAAGATGCTCTAGGGTAATCTGCAGAGTATATTCAGAATAAACTACACATGAGAACAATTGCATGGACATAAAATCCTATTCTTTGACCAATTATGGAATAAGACAGTTAGTCACTATTCAGAAAGAATCAGGATTATCATTGAAAGAGAGGTGCTCCAGATCCACCGTTTCATTTCTGGGTTTACGAGTAGGGAGTAGCTTTGTGACCGATCACAATTCTTTTGGGAATTGTTACTGCTACATGTTGCTTTTAATGGAGTTACCATATATTTTTTTCAGTAGAACTGAGTTCCACTTCAATAAAAGCCTTTATTCTAATGGTTCACATTAATTTACATATTACATGGCTTTATATTCAAGGTCATGTTCCCTCAGTGTTGTGCACCTGTATTTTAAAGCGCTTCGCTGAAATCACTGCACAGTGACAGGCCTTATAAAAATCTAAATTAATTCCTACATCAAATCATGGGCTTTTAAATGTCCAGCCAGTCTAAAGCGCCATTAGCTGGTCGAATAAATTACAAGAATGAACGAAAAGTAGAAAACCCTTTTAATCGCGCATTCCCAATAGCTGTAACTGCAGAAAGTGTGATTGTAAAAATGAAAACAAATTTGACATGGGGAATGCTATACCCCTAAAGGTTCATAAATATTCAAATGTGCATCAGCAGCAGCAGAAGCAGCATTTGTGTGTTTACAAAACAGAGCTGTCTCCCATGGGAGTGGAGTTTGCTTCGATGCAATGAAATGCGATCGCCACTAAATCACCCACACTACTCTTGACACATGGGCTTCCTTTATTGTCTGCTTTAGTCATTGTCTCAAAATCTCTAGATAAGTGGCTTTTTGAGGTTCTGTAGAACTAAACTAGCTTTTACCACATTGAGAATCTTATATTATGCTAAATGAACTGTTTTCTCATTAAAAATACCTGAAGTGTTAATTACAGTTGTTGTTTAAGTGCATGTCTGCTTCTGAAGATATAAATATGTGAAACCAGGAAGTGCTCCTGTGCATGTAAAAATCCTTAGATTTTCTGGTTCATACTCCAACATATATTTTGTTGATTTATAAATCACCACACTGTAATTGTGTAAAGTGCAATAAATGGTGCAAAACCCACCCAAAGATGTATCCAACTTCACTACACCCATGCTGAGGAGCTCTGCAATCAACCTATAATCACATAATCTGATCTTGTTGCTAATAGCAGTGCTAAAATGCAATTTAGTACTCATGCGTGAATAGCTTTTTATCCGTCAGTTATATTAAGTTATACAAAAATCATATACAGTGGTACCTCACCTTACGAAAGACCCAACAATCGAAAAATCCAAGTTATGAAACGCCTTCATGTTAAATTTTTGTCTCTAGATACGAAAGAAAATTCAAGTTACGAAACGCAAGATCTCAAAAATTCAAATAATGAGCGCTCAGATGCCAGCCCCGAAACGTAAATACACTTTAACACACACGGGGTTAGGTTCCAGAAATAACCCGCAATAAGAGAAATCTGCGAAGTAGGACAACTTTATATTTTACAATTATTCTACATGTTTTAAGGCTGTAAATGCCTCACCGCACACATTATACACTTTTCTCAGACTTCTCACATTTCTTTTCTCACATTTCTCTCTCGTTTAAACACTCAAACTTTCATAGATTTTCAACAAAATGTATTAAAAAGTGAAGCGTGGGGGAAGACACAACTCCGGAAGCAGCGCGGAGACAGGAGCACCGCCCGCGAGGAGCACCGTGCGCGACGCGAACCTCGGTCGCACCGAGGAGCACCACGCGCACCGAGGAGCACCACGCGCACCGAGGAGCACCGCGCGCGAGGAGCACGCATCCCTAGTCCTGGTCTGCACGACCGGCACTGGGTCTGCGAGCACGCGATAGAACCGCGGCGCCCGGACCGCGTCCTCTGGAGCCTGAGCCACAAACCAGCCGCACGGCACGTGGTGGTTTAATCCTGGTTTAGTCCAGGTCCAGTCCAGGTTTAGACCTGGTCTAGACCTGGTATAGTCCACGTTTAGTCCTGGTCTAGTCAGGACGCAGAACACAATGTTATACGATAAAAAAAAACCTTGGAACGGAAAGAACGGGGCTTGGAACGAATCAGGCCTTTTCCATTGAAATAGCTACTCAACTTACGAAAAATTCACGTTACGAAACCACTTCTGGAACGAATTAATTTCGTAAGGTGAGGTACCACTGTACTTGTGAAAAGGTGTTGTGGTAAATGGTCACATATTTATATAGCACTTTTCTACCTTCAAGGCACTTCACAACAAAGAACCACTCACCCATTCATACTGTACATCAGTGTACGCAGTACACTAGTGGGTTAAGTGTCTTGCTCAAGGCCACAACAAGGCCGACAGCATTCATCTGTGGGAGCTGGACTCACACTGCCAACCTGTGATGTTGTTTTTTTATGTCAAGGGCGGGATTCAAAACACTCTTACCAACTGTGCTGCAGCCTGCTGTATGAAAAGATGGTTGAATTGAGAATAAAACAAAACATCTGAAAGTGCATATAAAGCAGAGTCCAGTATCATGTGAGTGAAAGTATAAGATCATGAATTGTAGAATGCCTCTTGGCATTGGCCTTGGCGGAGTGGGTATCTGTGATCTGGCAGCCCCTTTATTCTCGTCGATCCCATTGATTTATATTGAACAGCTTTGATCCCACATGAAATGGAGGACTGCTTGACCTTGCTGGTGTTTGCTCTCCTGTCACCAGCTCTAATGCATTCAATCTCCCCTATACAGCCTGGGCTATCATTTATAACCTGGACATCAAAGCACAGGATAACTTTGCCTGCGTGTTTCACAGTACAGTATTAAACTTATCCAACACGCTTTATTCTGTTATAGGTGTTTTTATCTTACCTGTAACTTCGTCTGGAGACATTACCCGCTTGTCATCATGGAGACAGATAAACTTAATGCCATGTGGAACATTCCAGGCAAAGCAATGACATATCCATGGAAACATGCAGTTGTGAGCCTTCTACCACAAAAGCTACGTAGAACATCTTTAAGATAATCTTATTTTCAAAACTCAAGGGGGGAAAAAAAAAAAAAAAACTCATATGGGTACAATTAAGTACTGTTCACCAATGCCAATGTGTTAATTGATTCTGACCTTGAACCACATTTAGTTTGTAACAATTGGTCCTCTAAAAATCTCACACAATGGTGTCTCCAAATAGATCCTAAGCACTAAACAGGGATGTCTGTGATGCTCTCATCCGGTGTTAAGCCGACAGGGAAGTGACACCAGGGCCAAGTAACACCATTGCTATAAATAAGAGCGGTTTCATCTCCAGCTCCCACTTTAGGGCTCCCCACACTTATAAACCAGGGCTGCTGTGTGTGTTTAAAAGGCCAGCAATGACGTGCTGTGGAACAGGAGAATGGGAAAAGAGCACTGACTCATTGGAACACATTTAGGGCCATAGTAGAGGCAGTTAAAAACCACTTTAAGTGGTTTCTAATTAAAGATGAGATGTGAACTTTAAAGGTCTCTCCATGGAAGTTCGCTGCATGGTGTGTTTGTGTTTGAAATCAGCCATGACCAAAGTCTAGCCCAGTGGCCAGATGAAACATTTAACAGTCATGATCTTATGCATTAAGTCTTATCATTAGATTATACATGTGCATCTATATGAAGTGTATTCAGTCCAAAGAGAAGCAGAGATCTATTATTGCAAGTGAGAAGTAAATCATTTTACTTTTTTTTAACCCATGTTTAAGCCTCATATAGTCAGTTCTACTAGCCCTATCACTGTCACATGAGAAAAACCTGACCTGACTACTGCTGTGTTAAAGGTGAAGTTGGAAAAAATAACTGGAAACTTTGAACAGTGTGACAGTCACATGCAGATACAAACATGGAGAACCCAATTTGCTCTTTTACTTAAAAACACAGCCAGTTACAGCCAACCATGGCCCGGCAAAACAAATAGTAGGTTTTGGATTAGTTGCTATTATCAATATTATACACACCCACAACAATAACAGAAGCGGGACTTCCTTTGAGCACATAGATAAACACTACTGTGTTGCTGTTCGCTTGTTGCTTTGGTTAATAGTTATGCAAATATTTTCTATAGTCCATGTGACTTTAGAGAGGATTTTGTGGCTCAATCAATAGGAATGTTAAAGCCACAGCATGTACTAAAAGAATAGCATGATTGTGTCTTTTGCACAGAAAACATGTCCTTGTTGTGACCTGGCTGTCCACAAATCTGACTCTTTTAGGCCTGGAGTAGCTCATCTGCCTGCTTGTTTCCATGGAAATGTTCCTTTTACTATATAACATTGCACCTTATGGCATAAAACGTATGATATTTCTACTGAAGTATGGTCTTGACTTTCTATTTCTATGTAATCATGCAGGTGACATGCCACCTCCAGAAAATTACATCGTGTACCTTTAAACCAAACACCTTTAGTCATTTGATCCCAAGTATAATTTATAGAGAACAACAATGTAGCCACTTGTTGATGAGCTCAAGTTTTCTCAGTCACAGAAAACATACTTTTGTAATACTTCGATTTTTGTAGAATTTACTTAAAATATGTCCACAAAGAAAAAAGTGCATAGAGGTATAATAACGTGACACTCAAAACCTTTCCTTTCAGCTTGGTCACTCAAAAGAAAGCAGTGTGGTGGTTTTCTACTGAAGTTGCAGCACTCAGCTCTGCTTGAGAGATTGGAACGGGCTGATAGAGGCCGTGGGAACCAATGGATTCCCAGGTGGCCATTTTGCTTCTCCTGTCACAAGTCCAGCCTGTGGGAGAGGCTCATTTCCTGTGACAGAGGCGGCATGCTGCTGCTGGCTTTAAAAGTAATATCCTCTGACCCCTTAAGACCTTGAGACCACACAACCTTGGTCTCAAAATAGCCCCCCTAAAAGGAAAACACTGTACAAGGGATAATGAATAGACCGCATGGGTCCTCCTTTCTCCGCTTGTTTTGAACTCATTTTCTTGACATCATGCATTCAGTTTTTCTGTGGGTTTCTGTCTTTTTCACAATGGCCTTTGAATTTCGAAGAGTCTGTCCTCTTAGTCACTTCCTGTGCGGTCAGGATTACATCATCGTCTGCTTCAAGACTTCTTTATGCTAGGGCCAAGTATGGCTAAATCACAGCCTGTGTAAGGGGTAACTAAGGAGAGACTCGCGGCAAGCCAAACATGTAGTCATACTAATACCATGGAGGAGCTACAGTTGGTTGGACAACTGTAGCTAAGGGATTTTATGTTTGTGTTGTGTGCTCTTAAATCTTAGTTACAAGTTTAAAGAGGCAAGATAAAGTGTTGGGAGTTGACTTTGATGAGAAAGCTCAATGTAATGGCCTCTAATAAAGAGTTTCGACAAAGGAGAAAGTATCACAAGATCAAAGCGGGGAGAGTTGGCTTGGTGAATGAAACATACTTGCAACTCGATACAGGGCAGTTTACGTGGTCCGGAGTACAAGAGGCCAGGTTTCATGTTTGAGTGGTATTGTTGATGTAAATGAGAGAGGCTAGAAGTTCAGAGCCGTAGGTAGAGAGCAGGATCCCTACGATAATGTCAGAGAAAAACAATCATGAATTTCAGGCAGGGCTCCCTCAGGAACTAGCTTTTGAAGCAGGGGAAGAATAGGAGTGAAAAGATTTCCAAGGCTATCTCATCTTCTGCTGTCATATTTGCATCATCAAATTTAAAAATAAAGAACTAACATACAGTATCGACTCAATTGGAAAGTAGTTTAAATTGTGACACAAAATTTCCCTTGTGGTCAGTTGGGGGGGAAAAAAGAACAAAAGGGAAGTAATAATTTGACTTGCACAATCCAGTTTCAGAGTGTGAAATCAGATGAAAGTGTCTCTCACATGTTTCATTGGTTATGCTATTTTAAAATATTTTGTCATTTACTGTTTAAAACTGGTCACAATAGGCCTGTCATGATAACAATTTCTGAAGTACAATATATATATTGCTTAAGAAAATATAGATGATTAACGATAATATTGAAACAAATTTATGCAACTGACATAATAACCTTTAAGTAGAATTATGCTCAAAACACAATTCTAACTGTACAATATGGTACAATATGCAATAAATAAATAGCATAATGAAACACTTTAGTAGTTAGTTTGTATCTATAATGAGAAGTTAATTATTCAACCTTAAAGGGACAGTGTGTAAGATTTTTACCCTTTAATTACCGAAATTGAAGATACCCATTCAAAAATACATTGTTTTCCAAGCCTTTTCACTTCCATCATGAAATCAAAGTATTCTTTTGGACTTAGATATAGTCACATAAAAGGGGGATTGACCCCATGTAGAGGCAGCCATTTTAACTACGAGAGCCGCAGAAGGACATTTGGGCTCCGCCTTCGCCTTCGGCAAGGCTCGTGGTTTTGGGTAAACAACGACAAGCATGTTGCCGGATCACACGTCGTAATGGATCTAACACGTGTTTTGGACTAAATTGTTTTACTGGATTTTATTCGCTGGATCCTTACGGACAGATTGAGACCAAGCTTATGGTGAAATACTGAGTTTGACCTGTCCAGAGCCTTCAAAGGTAAGCAAAGTAACAAACCTTGTTTTGTGCTTTTCCCATATAAAAGCCCCATGTGCTCGGGGACTGATTGTTGTGCCGGGAAATGAATTGCATAGTCAAAAAGATGAGACTGTAATGTTTCATTTGATGTGTAGATTGTCATGGTACACGATCGGGAATGTGTGCTTTCATGCGAAAAGAAAAAAAAAAACAGTGAACGGGACCGCGTTTTATTTATACAGTAGTGGCGCGCGGTTCATGCGCGGGTACGTGAGCTGTCCGCGTTACAGCACGCCCGGGTGACCCTCGAGGTCTGCCGTAGCTAAAACAGGAAGTGCAATAGCCACTATCCACCTATGCGCCACGAATCCTACACACTGGACCTTTAAAGCTCAAATCTAATGTAGAACAGGAAAAATAACAAAAAGTTCACCACTAGTACTAAGAAAAATTACACACGATAAATATTGACCCTCAAAAATTATTGTTGAGATTTGAACTTGAGAATCTTCACATCAGTGTAATACATGTCCATAAAATATACTAATAATACAAAAATCTTAGAGTGCAGTGTGAAATCTGATTTAAAAAGTTCCACAAATTTCAAATTAGTTAAATTAATCGTATTTGCTCTTTTCAAATGCCCTCCCCTCTTTCCCTATTCAGACGCATTATTGTAGGAAAGGGTTCAATGACCTCTCTCAGGCAACCAGCTGATTTTCATCGAGGCCGGGGGGAGAGCCAAAAAAATGTGTGGAATGCATTGATGTTCAGAGACAAACAACTGCACTGTGTCCTCTCCAAAGCTTGATATGCGAAAGGATGAACCACGGCATAACCACGCAGACTCAGTGGCTACACTCGCCCATTATGCAACCACTATAAAACTCAATATCTTAAAGTTTAACCCAGCAATACCAGACACACCTTTCCTTCCTCTTCAGCATTCGATTTGATCCGTTGAGACAGCGGTTTTAAAACAGAAACAATTGTTTGAACTTGGCAAAGCTGGTTTTCAGAGGCGTATATGACCTTCCCTGTCACCGCATGCATAAAATGAAACAAAGCACTACCTGACAAATGATAATAAGTTAGCCATTGTGCAACTTGTGAGAAAATGTGTGCAAACTTAATAAGGTGTCTCAAGTTTAATAACACGGGCACAGATTTTGGATTCCCTCTCCCTGGAATAATCCATGGAGAATGTCATTAATGGTGCCAGTATTGTAGTCCCCTTTGTGCTGGCTTGTGGTAGGAGTGAAGTAGAATAGATGCTGCTTTATATCAGAGCTATTCTCTTTCTAAGGTCATGAATCCTGGACAACATAGTAAGTCAGTGGTCAGCTGATCAGTTAGCCACCCCCCTTAAAGGTCCCATGGCATGAAATTTTCACTTTCTGAGGTTTTTGAACATTAATGTGAGCTCCCCTACCGTGTTTAGGGCCCCCCCCCCATGGCTAAAAGTTACAAAATGTGTAAACTGAGCATTTGCGATCCTTTTCCGCGTTTGAAAAAAAGACAGCCCAAATGGGCGATTCTGAACAAGGGAAATTTCTGACGTCACACTCGAGGAAAAATGCAAATGCAGTTCCACCCCCCGTCTGGATGTCTACCCACCGTCTCTGGAATTCATGCCCGTAGAATTTGGACCGCAAACGAGCTACGCAATGCGAGATGCGTTTTTTTTTTATTTATCCGAGCCTCCGAACCTCTGAAACAGCAGTGGTTTAATTTTATTTTCTGTGGAAATGTGTTTATTTTTCAATGGAAATCGTCTCAAATCTTCCTCCGCGCTTAAACGCAGAAGTGGGGCCAGCGCACATCGCATGCTAAATGAGGAAAGAGAGGAGAGTTTGGCCACACCCCCACCCGCTGCACTGGCCTGTCTCTGTCCTCCTCATTTGTATTCAAGCAACAGCGCCCAGAATAAAGTGTTTCAGAGAGATATTTTTGACTCTGTGTTCATGAGGCTTTCTCATGCATTGAGTCTTGATTTTGAAGAAGGATTCATTTACAGTATTAGGGAACCTTTAAGGCGCCATATAAAAGCATCAAGAAGTACCATGTCATGGGATCTTTATAATCGGCTCTACATATCAGCCCAAAAATATTGGCAGATCTTGGTTTGACAGCCATTGGTTTCTCTGGATTCTAGATAATTGTATAGGCATCCACCATGAAAAAAATATTGATTTCTAATAAACCTTCAAGATTAGTAGACTGAGGTGATTCATGAAATGGTCACATTTTTCCACCTTCAAGGCATCCATAGCACTTTACATCAAGGAACCATTCACACAGACATTCATACACCAGGGTATGCAGGCAATGACTTAGTTCAGTTAGTCCTGATTAAAGCTTCTTAATATGCCCCAAAATATCCCAAAATCTGAGGGCAATGATAACTCTCACCCCACACGTAACAGTTAACCTTGTGTCAAGAGTTTGGACATTCTGTTTTCGTTGGATTTGGGTGTCCTGTACAAACACGTGGATTGGACTGTTTTGCTGTCAGCAGAGGAATCAGCTGAGAATCAGATGACTCACTCATCTGACCGATGACTTCAACCTCATCCAAGTTTACGCTTAACTTCACTTCCTTAGTAATTCCACCCAACCTCAAAGTTCAATCCCTCGCCTACAAAGCTACAGTCTCTGGTGTCTAGGATGCATACTATGTTCTTTATACAGACAAAGATTTTCAAACTGACACTTGCAGCTCTATTTTTTTCACTGCCTTTCGCAAACTTGCCCTCACCGTATTAACCACAAAGTAGTGACAACTAATCAAGTGCTTACATTTCAAACAACATTGAAGGAATAAAAATAGCCTGAAAATCTAACTTGATTGTTTAATTCATGTTGAGAAGCCATTCTCTTTAAACTGCAGGGGGTGGGAAAGTGTCCAAGCTCCTTTGGACATAACAATAGTTACATCCTAGGCAATCTCCACTTATTCAAAGTGCGGACAATGATAAATGATACAACAGACAGAGACCATACAGGTTAGCACTTGGTATGTTTTTAGGTTGGTGAACTTTTGTATATTTATAATTAGACAATAAATCTGATTAAAAAAATGAAAGTGAAACTAAAATGTTACATGCTATTAGAGTTTACGCTATTTGAACAGATCACACAAGATACTAGTGGTGTGCAAAATAATTGTCATGACAATGCATCGCGATACTAACTTTCACAATATACTGCATCGATTCTTGATGCCAAAAACTATTATTATTAATTAATAATTTAATATGTAATAATTTAATATTAATAAATAAATACATTAATTATTAGTTTATGTTTTTAATAAATCCTATGCACTTTTTTCTTTGTGAAAGGGTATTGTTTGTTATGATGGTAGCTACCTCCAAAATGGCAAATGTTTGAACATCATTTTTTGTTTTAAGGTCCCATGGCATGAAATTTTCACTTTCTGAGGTTTTTGAACGTTAATGTGAGCTCCTCTACCCTGTTTAGCCCCCCCCCCCATGGCTAAAAGTTGCAAAATGTGTAAACTGAGCATTTGCGGTCCTTTTCTGCGTTACACAAAACCAGTGTTGAAACGGGCGAGTTCGGACAAGGCACCTTTTTGACGTCAGATCGGCAAATGCAGCTCCAGCCCCTCCCTCTGTCTCCGCTCAGCGTCCCTGTATATCCCGCCCATAGAGTTTGGACTGTGAATGCGCTACAATGCGAAATGCGTTTTTTTATTTGCCTGGAGGCACGTCCGAGTGTTTCTAGGCTCGCAAGTCCCTTACCCGACCCTCTGGACCTCTGAAATACCAGTGGTTTAATTTTATTTTCTGTGTAAATATGCTTTTTTTCCATTGCAAAGTCTCCCATCTGTACACGGAAGAGAGGAGACAGAGCGGAGCCGAGCGGAGCTGAGCGGAGCTGAGCTGCGCCGAGCTGCGGGGGAAACCCGCCCCCCCGCTCCTTAGCCAATCTCTCTGTCCTTCTCATTTGCAGTGAAGCAGCAACACCCACAATAAAGCATTTTAGACACATATCTAGCCTCATGAAGACTGTCAGTCATATCTCATATCTCAAAATCGTGTTGATTTTGAAGAAGGATTCATTTACAGTATTAGGGAACCATTAAGGAGCCATATAAAAGCATCAAGAAGTACCATGTCATGGGACCTTTTAGAAAAAAATCCTATGCACTTTTTTGTTATTGATTTGGTTTATTTGTTTTTGTTATTCAATAAATTCAGTTATGAACTGAGTTGCTCAGCGTTATGTATCAATTGAAGACACTACCCAGATAAACAGCCACTGATATTTAAGTTATCCTCTTTTTTTTTGGTACATTTTCACTGAAGTATGTAGAATATATTGCAATGCATCGCAATAATTCAAGTATTGTGATGCATCGTGATAGTATCGCATCGTGGCATATGAATCGTGATTCAAATTGAATCGTGACTTCTTTGCCAATACCCACCCCTACAAGATACATTCTATATTGTATACATATTGCACAATTGAAAACCTAAAATACCATGTCAGCTTACCAATATTGGAATAAGTGTGCTGTGGTCAGGCTGCTAAAAAAACACATACTTTTTTGTTTATTCAAATGATCAAATTTCTTTTTATTTTTAATGAGCTACTCAGTCTTACCCTGGTCCCTTATACATGCATGTCCATAAGTGAACCCAACGTAGCTTGAAGAAGGAAGGGCATGTGGGCGGCATAAAGGTCACAGAACTCTTACTGTAGATGTGCAGTATCAGAAAATGACTTCACTGCCCGATAATCTCGACCGTTACAGTCCCATCTTTTATATTACAACTCACTTAATGAACTTGACTGTACTCCATTTTTTTACAGCCTCGCCCCTCCCAGCCCCATAAAACGTGAAGATAAATGAGACACTTTATAGGTCAATTTACAGACTTGATTTAACCACAGCTTAGCTCTTTTGACGACACACGCCACGTCTAGACATAATGCATTGGCTGCTAACCGTTCCATAAAACAGATTTGACACAACTGTACCCAGACGGCATCACACATAGCTAAAACACAGACAGCGTGTGTGTCAATTAAGATTACTGCATTGGCAGAAATACATGTGGAAGGAGAAAAAAAAAAAACTGTCATCATGTCAGTGCACCTTTGAAGTACCTGTCTCTATTTGAAGTCATAATGTCAATCTGTTGAGATAATTAAAGTTGGCGGTTACGGATCCTGGCTAGCAGAATTGATGGATACACCCAGTTAGCAGTGTGAAATAACATACAGTAGAAGTCATATAAAAGCAGTAGGGGTTAGAGTGACAGGGACATCAAAATCTGCTTGTAGGACCAGTCAAGTTTAGTCCTTGTGTTTTAGTTCTGACACAGTGACAAGTTCCCTCAGAAAAGCTTTTATCTCAGGCATATCAGGGGCGTATCAAAGAGCAGAGCCGGCAGGGCGGTGCACTGTCAGGGCTCAAAATGGGATATAGCCTTCAGCAAAGAACCACAATGGGAGTTTCATTGTGGAAGGCAGGGGTTGTCTGCAAAAAAAACAAGGTCTAAGACAAGGCTACTGGCGTGACTTTACAAGAGATTTGACAGACATAAATCAAGGAGAAAACCATATACTTTGTTAAAATACAAATATTTGAATCTAGCACTGGAGATGTGGCTGTGTCTTGCAGTGGTAGCAGAACTAGACTACTTGTGGCACAGGGATGACTACAGTTTATTCAGCCATTACGCATTCAGTATTACGCTTACAACATTTTTATTTCATTGATATCCTGAGATAATATTTTACAGTTGGTTGTAGAACGTATGAGATTGAAACAAAGCGCTTATTATTTACACCCAAAAGAAACCACATTTTGTCTAATTCCAAATCCTAAAAATTAAACCAACCAATTCAATACAACTAATCTTTGAAGTTAGATTTAACAGCATCCTATATCTGGAAAAAAATACTGACACAAGGAGATCTCATTACACTGATTCAT
Source organism: Paratrypauchen microcephalus (assembly GCA_036785185.1). Taxonomy (NCBI): domain Eukaryota; kingdom Metazoa; phylum Chordata; class Actinopteri; order Gobiiformes; family Gobiidae; genus Paratrypauchen; species Paratrypauchen microcephalus. Next base: position 5,322,615 of record JAVJIX010000021.1, on the reverse strand, counting down.
GTCTTTTTTTCCCTTTTGCAACCTCATTGTATGTATACTCATGCTATCCACATCACTGAGTTAATTGACTCTTTGCTGAGGGATCCCAGCTCGAACCATCGGAAATGCACAATCAATATGACATGGTCCGAGTGACATCTGAGCCGCAGCTGACCTCACTCTGCTCCTCCTGCACCAGATCCCATTTCCACAGAGCAATTTGCATCGCTGCCAAAAACCAACACTGGGGAGGAGGGGAGAATTATTTACCCCAGAGCTCCATGGACAGGCTAGGGTAATCTATTTACCATTATCTGGCTGTTGTCACTTTTTGGAGGACATGTACTCAGCATTTCGGACTCCTGCCCATAATGGCTAGCTGTTTGTCAGTGGCCAGTCGCAGTGGGAAATCCCAGGGGATAATCTATGGGCCCGTAAGTGTGTGTGTGGCTTTGGAAGAGCACAGCTAACAGGAAGCAAGGCACCCCGGGGCCATCTGCTCCCTGCCACGGCTCACATGTCAGCCTGTGACAACACGGCATTATTGATTCACACTATCACATCCGCATTGTGTGTGCGTCAAGGCTGGCCATGTGTGCCTCTGCATACGGCCTTGTGTACACAGACGTTTTTGTGGACAGCAAATAACAGATTTACACCACTACATCCGCTTTACTGTTTACCTGGCTGTGTGCTCAAAAACTGCAGGTGAAGGTCGTCCCCCTCATCTGGTTCATATACACTGCTGATCTTAAATCTACGGATGTAACGATATCCAAATCTCTCTGTACGGTATTTTCACAATATGCATCTCACGGTACAATATTGATTGCAATATTTTGTGGAGTCTAAAAAATGTGGAATATGGCTTTTTTTCCCTTTTAAAATACCTTGGTTCTGTCATAAAGCATAGAATTAAGACTGGGAAGTGCTTAACAACAGTTATTTCTTCTGTAGTCTGCACTGATTCAGAGTAAAGGGGTCATTTTCTATGTAGTTCCCTCTGTTTTTTTTAGCAATTGCTCTACCATAACAATTCATTTAAGCGAAGTGACTTGTAATTCGATATAATATGATGGCTCACAATATTACTGAGACTTTTGACAATCACAATATCACAGTTTATTGTTACATTCCTACTTGAAACACTGTAGTCTAAAGCATGATTTGGCTTGTCTATATCACATGTTATGAGACAGAAAGCAAAAGGGAAAGGGAAGGGGTGGATGAAAGGTTATAGAGAAATTGGACTTTGTAGACATTTCACATCTTTATTCGTGTGCCCTCTGGAAAGCCCCTTATCGCTGATGCAAATCTGGGAAAATCTGAAGTGAATTTGAGGAAATAGTACGAGATATTTATTATGCCTTTATAAACATTGTATCCAAAGTGCATTTTCATACGTTTTATTTTTGTTTACTTCTACACAGAAGCTACTACTACTACACACTACTACTATTGCGCAAGACATCACTAGACACCATTTTATCAACATAGCCCAAAAATACTAGTACAAAAATGTGAGCCGACCCAATAAGAGTTATGTAGGTTACAATTACTATGCATCAGGCTCTTCAGTTTTACTCCCCACTGCTTCTAAAATAGAGGTTAACTTTGTTGCTGTGAAAATGAATTACAAAGTTCCAAGTCTTTTGGGGGCGTTATCCCTAAAATATCTCCGGTAGCTAGACAATGGGGGGTGGACCGTTTAACCTTGCCCTATATTGATACACATATTTGCAAGCATGTGTGCCCAATGGCAAAGTCAGCTGCATGTCTCTGTTGGCCTCTCATTATCCACTCCCTACAGCAGCAGGAGAAGGTGGAAAATGCTTTTATCTGACAACTTAAATGGCTAATTAGCACGTTTTTTCCATGAGGATTGGCAGCTGGCTTGCAAAACAGTGGTGGGATGCATATGCAATAGTAGGATTAAGGGACCACACGGGAGCTAGTGGTAATGATTCTATATTTAGCAAGCTTCTCACATGGCCATGCATTTTTCAGTGCTACCTGACACTCAAAGTCACGTCCAGGGGTATTAGCATTGTTTGTGTGTTGCTTCATGCATGAGGAGACTTGGCACGTGGCGTGCTGGGATAACATGGATCTAGTGGGGACGGAAATAAAAGCAAGCTTCGACCAAAGAGCCATCCACTCAGTCCAAGTTTCTTTGTGATGTATTATTCATCAGACTATGCTTTTACACTGGCCCTGCACGTGTTGCAAGTCTGAATGTACGTATGACAAAATAGGAGAGTTGAAGTACTGTTATGATCCTCCCATTGTAGATACTGTGCTACTGCAGGAACTACTTAATTAACAGTAACTATTGACTTTCTGATATGACTGAACTATCCAGGCATGAGACTACTGGAACAATATTAGCATTTTTATGTAATACGGTAAGATTTGATTAGTAGAGGGGAGAATAAACAACTTCTATGGCTAATTATTAGTTAATTCTGCTATTTATTTGTTGCTATTCAGGCTTTTTCATAACACTTTGTATTTAAAAATTGGTTTACTGGGATTTTCCTGCTTTGTGCCACTGGCAAAAAGTAGTTTGAATATTATCGTTTATCACAATATTGCTCTATAGCAATATATCGTGCTTCAAAATTTGAGGGTACAATCCTTATTCTGACATACTGCCACTCCAACAGACCCCCACCTTGACATACCATCATTCCGACATGCCCCCATTCCGACACTTTTTGATGCCGCCATTCCGACAACCTACTCATAGTTTGGAGCGTCACCTTTTTTTCCTGAACCAGGACTGAACCGGGACTAAACCATGACTACACCAGGACTAAACCAGGTCTAAACCAGGTCTAAACCAGAACTGAACCAGAACTGAACCAGGACTAAGTTTCGGGACGGGCCCGGAGGTGCGCCTGCGTAGACTGTCGGGTGACCGCAGGCGAAAAGACCGCCACAGAGCTCCGCACCCCACGGGTCGAAGCGCAGCTGTTGCCCGATCACACTTTGTGGACACCCTGCTCCGCGGGCTCGGGGCTCTCTCTTTCTCTCTCTCTCTCCCTCCAAGATCAGTCCTGGTTTAGTCCTGGTTTAGTCCTGGTTCAGTTCTGGTTTAGTCCCGTTTTAGTGATTTCGTATTCGTACTGAAGAAAGCGTAATCGCAAATTTTCATTTTGTGAGTGTGATTCTTGATGTTGTAACTTTTCAATTTGTATTCTGGTGGATAAAATCCAAATAATACATTTTATGTACAACTGGGCTCATATGAGAGTTTACAAATATTTATTTTATGCTCAACTACAGCCAATCATGCACAGATTTCCCAAATATGCACAGATTTATATCCTAGTATGCACACAAATATTTCTGAAAACTTTCTTACTCCATACATATAGCTCATTCTAGTAGGCCCACGTATTTTTAATAATTACCTTGTTTGTCAGAATGGCGGAATATAAAAAAAAATGCTTAAGTGCCCCCAATCCGACCAAGGAAAAAAAAAGTGCAGGGACGTTTGATAAAAATGGAAATGCCTCCACTACAACAATTAGATGTCAATGTCAGAGTGGCGGTATGTCGGAATGGCAGCATGTAACCAAGATTTGTTATTAGAACAGGCCTCCTACTAATACTACACACCATCAAGTGGCATGGGGGCAGAGGCTAGCTGTCCTGCATCACAGCTACAAGGTTCCAGGTTCAACTCCCAGGCCTTTCTGTGTGGAGCATGAATGTTTCTCATTGTGTCGGGCTGGGTTTCCTCTGGGTTTCCCCCCATCAACCCAAAACATGCACGATGGGTCAAATCCTCCAGCAAAGGTAGTCCTGACCAAGCCTAGCTCAAGATCTTTTGATAAGTCAGGTAACCCTGAAGAATGGGTCCCTATGGGGACAATAAAAAGTACCTTAACTAGGGATGGGCATACTTAATCGATTAACCGATAATTGATCATTAAAGGTACAGTGTGTAGGATTCGTGGCGCATAGGTGGTTAGTAGCTATTCCACTTCCTCTTTTGGCTATGGCAGACCTCGAGGGTCACCCGGGCGCGCCGTAGCGCCGACAGCTCGCGTGCCCGCGCACGAACCGCACGCCGCTGTATACATAAAACGCGGTCCCCCGTTCACTTTTTTTTTCTTTTCGCATGAAAACACACAATCCCGATCATGACAATCTACACATCAAATGAAACCTTACAGTCTCCTCTTTTTGACTATGCAATTCATTTCCCTGCAAAACAATCACTCCCCGAGCACATGGGGCTTTTATACAGAAAAGCACAAAACGAGGTTAGCTTACCTTAGAATGCTTTGCACAGGTCAAACTCTGTATTTCACCATAAACTTGGTCTCAATCTGTCCATAAGGATCCAGCGAATAAAATCCAGTAAAACAATTTAGTCCAAAATACTGTTAGATCCATTACGATGTGTGATACAGCAGCATGCTTGTTTACACGAGGCTCCCCCCTCCCCTTCCCCTTCTCTCCTTCGCTCCTTCGCTCCCACATGCAGCGCGGCTGAGCAGCTGCTAGCAGGAGCCGAGGCGAAGGATGAGCCCAAATGTCCTTCTGCGGCTCTCGTATTCAAAATGGCTGCCTCTATATGGGGAAGATCCCCCTTTTATGTGACTATATCTAAGTCCAAAAGAATACTTTGATTTCATGATGGAAGTGAAAAGGCTTGGAAAACAATGTATTTTTGAATGGGTATCTTCAATTTCAGTAATTAACAGGTAAAAATCTTACACACTGTCCCTTTAAGAATTTCAGCGAGCAAGTTCATTTTTTTCGACAAACCGATTAAAAACAAAAAAAAAAAAAAAAAACAATCGCCTCAGTTGGCGCGCCTCAGTTGATATATGCGAGCTTCCGTAGGTCAATGGCCAAAACATGAAGAGGTCGCGGCGAAGTGTTGTGTGGGACCACTTTAATTTAGAAAATGACCAAGCGCACTGCAAGCACTGCAATGCAGCATACAAATATACCTCATCGACAACACAAATGATTTATCATTTGAACACCGCGCATCCAAGTCTGGTAAAAGAAGGTGGCGGCGGTTCATCATCTCTATCACAGGCTAGCCTGGACTCGGTGCTAGCACGGACCGGGAGGAGCTGCAGTGCTCAGAGAAGGTCACCGAACTGATAGCGAAGATGATCAAAACAGACATGCTCCCCATCAGTGCCATGGAGGGCAAAGGTTTTCACGATTTAATAAAATATTGCTGCAGATACGACTAGGTTGTGTGGAGGAGGTAGGACAGAGACAGTGGGCTAGCAGCGGTTAGCTCGGATCCCAAAGCGGCTAACTCCGAGCGCGCTAGCAGAGGCTGCAGGATGCGCGTCGCCTCGCTTTAATCCACCTCTACGCATGTTGATTTGCAGATTTACTTTCCCGTGGAGAAGCGCCTGTTCCCACAGCCTCGACAGACATGGTAAAAGCGGACACACATGAGTGAATGGTTGTTGTCTTTTTAATACAAAATATGTTAACGATTAACCGATTATTACTCATTAATTCTCCCGACGATCGATGAAGAAAACTTCACCGAATACCCATCCCTAACCTTAACCTTAAGTAATTAACCAATATCCTACTTACAGTGCAGCAAAGCTCTAATAAAACTAATACTACAATAAAACTGATCCCCTACTAAGAGTGGGATAAGATACAAATAATACAAGATCAACTTGGATGGATATTTGAAGATTATGACATGACTTATAAATAACTTCATACAAGTTCATTGTATTTAACATTTTTATAACATCATAATCCTGACAACTACAACTTACCACTGCTTGAGTAGAAGTATCTACTTTCCACTTCCTCATTCATCTGAACCATGCATTAATAATCTGAATACAGTCCTGGCAGGCACATGATCCTAGTCTGTAAGCAGAAACCAAAGACCATATTAAAACAGTATCACACACATGTAAATGCAGAGAGACTTGAGCTAAGAGCAAAACAGACATGCACAGTCGCACACGTGAGACTAAACCATACGCCTACAGAAATTCCTCAATAGGGCCTGCTCCACTGACTCCAGCGTCCAACAAAAGGCCTAATCACCCACACCCTCCTCTGGGCCAGGAAAGAAACACCCAATCCGAAAACATTATTTACAGTTCCCCAGAAGACATTCAAGGAGGAAAGCTGGGAATAAGCACAGCACCGGATAAGGAAGGCAATGAGGTCTTTGAAAGGAGAAAACTAGTCTCCGAAACATGTTCCAAAACTAAAAAATACATCCTTCAACTAAGTCAATAGTAGGGTTGACAAAATTCTTGAAGTATGTGAAATAGTTAGCATAGAATGAGGATGACCTTCTTCTGGAATGCAGACAAAACACTCGTCTGATCTCACCTAGTAATTTAAAGATATCGACTGCTATTGATCAGAGTGATCAGAAGATTAATGAGAATCAAATGTGGTTTAGCATGTTTTAAATGACATAGCTTGCAACTGGTTACACAAGGTAGCATTGGACTTACTATACTTCATCACTCTCAATGTATATTATTAAATCAGTTTCAAGGAACTTTTGTATTTGAAGCAGTGAACTCAAAATAATTTGGACATGTATGGAGAATTGTTAAGATATCCTATTCTGAATATAGATACAAGGGAAGGACTATCCTTATTAATGTTACATCAAATATAGCAACACAAAGTGTGTGTTGGTTTAATGGTAAAGGATATTAGAACAAGCCTCATAACAAGAAGATCCCAGGTTTGATTCCCAGACCATGCTGAATTTGCATGCTCTCCCTGTGTCAGAGGGGTCAGGGAGGGTCCCCATCACCCACTGCTTCTGTCAAGTTGCCCCATGTGAAGAATGGGCCAAATGTATAATGAAAGCATTTCCCAACGGGTACAATGAAGTGTACTTTGTCTTGCCTGTTAAAGGTGCACCGTGTAACTTTTTGATTGAGGGTCCATCACCTGCTTATTTCTATGGATATGCCATTGCTCTGCCTAGAATGTTCTACAGTATGACATTAAACAGCTCTACCTTAAATTTATTAAATTACAGGTGATTTTATAGCAGAAAAATACCTACAAAAACAGGCTTTTTGTCTGTGAGCGCGGTTGCTTCTCCACAAATCTGACATGTAACTTGGTCTGGTTTGGTTTCCATGAAGATACTGTGAAACCTTCTAGACAAAGCAATAACATCTCCACAGACAAAAATAATGTGATGGACCCTTCATCAGAAAAGTTACACAATGCACCTTTAACACTATATTTCTTTCCATTCAAACAGCCTTTGTAGCTACAGAACCTTTCACCCACATTCCACTTTTTATACTTTGCATTCCTGGAAATAATGATCATACCTAACGCTTGATGCTCCAATTTCCCTGGACCCTAAATATGTGAAACAAAATCCAGGCTACAGACAGCTTCTTGCATCTGTAGGACACGATTTGGAGTTTTAAGTCGCTATGGCAGATGGCGGACCACTGCACAAAATAAAGGGGTACAGTACAGGGGGGGGTTTCTTGGCTGCTCACACAAGAATCCATTGTGGTGTATGCACTTCTCATTATTACAGAGCGCACATCAAGACAAAACACTACTACGGAAATACCCTGAAATGTAACCCTGTGATAAAATTCCAGCCATACAATTATCGTGTGTGATTTGAAATAATGGGCGGGACGCCATTTGCATGAGTAATTCTTAATTTGTCTGTCTGATTGCTAGAAATATGGAAAGAGTTGACACCAGGCTTTAATTTGTGGGGTGATGAATTGCAGATGAAAAAATGAAATGCTATGTTTACATGCAGAGCACATTCAGACCAGGCACATTTGGCCGAGAGAGTTACAATCACGACTTAGATGTTGACTGGGGCTTCACACTGGCTAATGATCTATTGGTCTGAGTGTTTACCAGTTGTGCTAAATGTTTGCAGTGCTAATATTAATGAACTATGTTAATTTACTTTGTACAAAATCATTTTTTTGGCAAATAATTTGTTCAAATCAAAATTGTTTGGGCATAGGCTACATATCAAGGCTGTCTTGGAGCTTTCAATCTTATTTTAATTTACACGCACCCTGCTATAGGGGGGGGAAATAAATAAATAAAGAATTCTTACAAAATTACAAATGTATGCATTAGACTAAGACAAATCCTTATCCAGTTATGCAACTACCAAAAACCCATATCCTAAAACATATCAAAAGACAACCAAAGCAAGCTAGCAACACAGTGACAAGTAATGACTGGTTTAAAAGGCCTACACATTTCTAATCCCTAATGCTTGTTTACTGGGTGCAACTAAAAACTTCTCCTGCTATGTAATTACATAATGGAGTATACCATTTAGAGTCACCAATTCATCTCATGCATGTCTTTGGACCATGAGCGCTAACCACTCTGCCACTATGCCCCTTTTGCAATATTTATGCTTTGTTCAATACCATCTCAGTATAGTGCGTAAAGATTTTTCATTAACTCCAATGGCTGCAGGACACAGTGATGTAAACTGCCATGTTTCTATCCACACAACACAAATTGGGTGTAAGTGGAGTTTTATCGAAAATCGCTGCATGCGTTTCCTTTGTGACTCACTTTGTTTGGGTTTTCCCCCACTCTACTCTGCCAGCTTGTCACCTATGGAGATTAATGACTTTGCTGGCGGTCTCACATCCACTCAACCTAAACTAGGTTCTACAACTGGGGAGGTGCCCATAGACCCGTAACATGAGGGTCACACGCCCGATTGTACAGGGAATCCCCCCCACAGGACCCAGTCTGGCTATGGTACATTGTCTCCCACCACAAACGCACACACGCACACACCTGTACTGGAGAAATAGGCCACCTGGCTAGTAGCATTCCTCAGAAAACCTGATCCCACTGTGAGTGACTTCAAAAACACTTTTCATCCGTATTAACCCTGCACCTTCTACAAGACAATCTGCTCTCCAAGGTCGGATCTGGGGAATGGCAGAATCAATTTAAGGTTCCATACATGAAAGTTACACAGAGGTCAGAAGATTTTAGGCTAAAATTAAATTACAGTGATTTAATATATTGTAAAGCTTGGGCTGCTATGGTGATGTGAAGATTGTATTAATGCAAATGATAATCAACTTTGTCTCCCAAAATAGCACAGATATTTATAAATCTCAGTATATTATGTTAGTTAATGTCATTTTGGATCATGCAAGACGCCAACCTGTTTTCGCGATACAATACAGTTCATGCAGATTTGCTCTGTAATTGGCCGCAACTTATCGTTCAATATACGAAAGCTACAGCCATACATTTTGGGGCTCAGTATTTAGCGTGTGTACAATTTCTTTGTAAAAGTCGGGAAATTTCAGGTGTTTCTGTTGTACTACAATACGATTTGAGCTGCTGAGGGTTGAATAACTAACTGCTGTAGCTAATTATTGGTTCAATGATTGTACTATTTATTTGTTGCAGCTAAAGCCTTGTGAATGATACTGCATATTTAAAAATTGTTTACTGGGATTATCGTGTGTCAGTGGCATGAAGCAGTTTCAGTATTATTGTTTATCGCAGTATATATCTGTAGCAATATATCGTGCATCAAAATTTGTTATCGAGCCTAGCTGCAGTCTTTATCTGAATCACTACTATAAATTTTCCTTGTCATTTTTTTCTATATTATTTTTCAATATCCATTTTCTATTATAGGCTGCACTGTATTGTATGTATTACTGTATTTACTATTTATGCTTTGCTTTGATTTGTGCCTTTATTTTCCTGTTCCCTTGCCCCCACCTGTGCATTTCTAACTAAATTTGAGCCTAACCACTTATTTGGTCCAAGTGCCATACGTTCATCCATTCAAGTGTCAAGCATGCGTTTTCTGAAACCACCAGTTCCTTCAGTCTCTCCATAAATTTGCAGACAGCGCCTGTAAATAAACAAAGGTGGACCATGTTTAGGCGAAAACTACTAACCAAGTGCAATTGTCCCCTTGATTAGAGCAATTTTGGCCACCGCAAAAGCTGAGAAAGGAGATGCATTTATACAGGTGGAGACAAACAAGAAGATAAGAGTGTCTGGAAGCTGCCGTTACTTACAGCCAGGTTTGTTTACCCTTAGAAAGTATAGGGTAGGATATCCAGTGCTGCTGATGCTAGACTTAACAATGTTTAGTGCAAGTTTCTATTATAGTCCACTGTCCAGACTCCAGATGTCGAATTATGATACAATATCAATAAAAGAAAATCTCTATTTTAGGGAAACCAATTATTCAGTCAATATGAAAGCCCAATGTAATGTATTGCATAATAAAACATTTTAAAATGAGAAACAACTAGAAGACTGGGCTTTTTACAGATATGTGCTGGTCCAAATTAGGAAAAAAAGAAGTATAGAAATATATAGTGCGGTTTTAAGTTTTCACTTCTCCAGATATTGAAGCCGCCTCAGATATAATAAATAGGGTTTAAAGCAATATGGTTCCAGCAACAGATGTATATGAAATGTGTGATTTCTGATAGCAAGTATCCTAAAAAAAAAAAAAAAATTCAGTAAAACAAATTAAATCTTTCCTGAAAGTTAAATCAGAATGCATATTTATAGCACATGGACTTCAGACCAGTCCAATCAATGCACTTCCAAAGAAATGTATTTGTTGCCTGTTTATTATTGTAAACAGAAAGTACAGATGTCCAATCCAGAGTGTCATGAAATCTTACTAGATTAGACACAGCAATGCTACTGGTTCGGCAAAAACAAATACAAAAGTTATGTTATGTTAGCCTTCTTAACTCTAATCAGTCTATCTAAGTCTAATTCAGAACACCACATTTCTTTACTTGCAGTTTTTCCACTTCCACAATATCTGCCTCCAACAATAGATGCCATATGCTTGAAGCAAGCTCCTATTTTTGTATATTTGTATGTTTGAGAGAGTGAAAGGGGAAATTGTGTAATAACACATAGGTATGTTATTGTTATGTAGATACAAAATCCTAAACATGTAGAAAAACATGTGGGACAATATAGAACAAAATTACACGTGAACATATGTGGCTTCGGATGTCATAATTAAACAACCCAATGGCTTTTTAAAATGGGGAAGCTTGGTTACACAAACTCGCTCTTGACAAAGCCAGTGCCTGCAGTGTCAGTTATTAAATGTCAGGTAATAACTGCAGCCCACGACTCAGGAAATTCCCGACCTGAGAGACAGTCAAATGAGGATAAATCAGCCTAAGTGCCTGTTCCAATCCAATATGCCTGCTAAACCCAAAAATGATCCGTTGTAAAATCCAGATTACACTGAACCAAAGTAATTTCATTAAAGAAAACCTACTGAACTAAACGTGGGGTCATAATATGCTTTCAAATAATCCCAAAATAATCCCATCAAATAAATAGTATTTGTGTCTCTATGGGAACTGCAGAACAGCAGACAGTGAAGTGTCTGCACTCGGCTGGAAAACGCTAGACTTGATGACCTACATTATTGTGGTGCTATAGCTGGGCTCACGGGACTTCCAGCAGGCAATCTCACCATGCCAGCTTCAAGGCACAGGTCTAAGAATCAGACAAAAGAGTTCCAGCGCAGAAAGAAACCCAGGACTGCATGTTAAACACAGACGTTCACATTAGCAGCGTGTTACCTTCAGGGCCCTCCCCACTGTTGGTTCTCTCTTTGAAATGTGGCACAACCTGGCACCTCCGGGGGCCAGGAACGCACTCAAGGGGAATGTTAAATGGTCCTCCCTTTGAGATGAAATGTTCAGTATGAATCATTGATGACCTCTCCCACCCCTCCCTACAAAAATACAAAATCCGATCCCTTCAGGCTAAATGGAGGCAAAATGTTATGCTCTGATCAAAAGAGTTTTTTTGGTTAATTTGTAGAAGATTAGCTTTAATGGCCATTGAGCCTGTAGAGCTTTTCATTGGAAATGTGGCTGGAGGACACTCAATTTGTCCAGAAGTGCACTTTTTAGATGTAGTTTGATGTAGGAAAAAATGTGCAAAAATCAGTATCTTTTGTACTTCAAGATTAATGCATTACAGCTGAAAATAGATATTTGTTCTATTAATCTGTTGTGCAACTTTATGCAGGCCTAAAATAAGTTTGCAGAATAAAAACTACTCACACCATCTCACTTTTTTGTTGAATCAATTGATCATATATGAGACTATTGAGATCTACCATTATTGCGTCCACAAATGCAATTGCTCTAATTAAGCTTCACTAGTCTGGTTATTGTATACCCTATTGGTTCCACCTTCAGTAGGCTGGACACAAGGCAGACTCCAGAGCGCGCATGTATGGCCAGGGGCAAAAGAAATTAGACTAGACTACAATGTAAGCTTATAATATTGACAGTATAGATATAATTATCGAGATATACATTTATAATATTTGGGCAACAGCATCCAGAGCTGGATCGAGTGCATCCATGACCAGGGGCCGAACACATTAGTCCAATAGTTGCCCATGTGCTGATGCTGATGTGTCTGGCCCTGTTTCCGCTGCACCCATGACCTAAAATCAGACCCAACTCACACTCATACGTTATAAGATATGACCAAAAGCACCGGAAAGCGCGCTCCTCAGAGATCATTCATATGCGCTTCCTCCACGGACAGGACTGAACGTGCCAGCAGAGCGTGGGGAGGTGTGACACAGCTCTGCGCTGGATTGGCTAAGAAGGTTTGACAGACATCGTTAAGAGCGAATCAGAGTGGAGTAGTACAGAGGCCGTACATGTCTGCGTAACACCAAGATCTTACTATGGATTTGGTTAATGGTTAGGCATGGTTACGCCAAATAGGGTCGTGTGAAAATGACACCCACAGCACACCGGATCGTAATGTACTCATAAACCTGTCACAAACCCAGGAAGGCTTCATGAGCAAAGCAGAACGAGACCTACCCATCCCCCGTTGTCTTGAATCCAGCTGTTGAGAGGTCCATTCAAATACTCCGTCATCCAGTCTGCGATGTTGTCCACTTGGGATGACATGTCCTCCTTGGATGCGCACTCCACGCACACGGTTCCACCAAACTCGAAAAACGCAATAATCCTCCCCCAGTTCACTCCATCGCGGAACAGTTCGTCAATAACCTCGGCGAATCTTCTCTGCGCCGTGGAAGAGGTCAGATACAGCTGCCTGGACATCTCGGTGAAGTCGGGCTGGTACAGCCTCTCAAGTTCATCCCCAGCTTCGCGCAAGACTCTGTGGATGGCCGACTGCGGGTCGGTCGAAGTGGAACGTGAACACAGACGCTCTTCGCGGCACCGACGATTCACTAAAGCCGGAGAAGATGCAACTATTGACCCGTTATTGGCGACGTCTTCATCCTCGGCGTCTTCGTGAAAGCCCCATGCGAAGCCACGTTTAGAGAGTTTATGGCAAATGTACTTTTCCACAATATTGCGATTGCAATCGTTCGCCATTGCGGGTTAATTTGGCACTTCAAGGACAGAGTTAAAATCCTAAATCAAACGCATCGTGGTATAATAAAGTGAGATGTGCACTCTTACGCACAGGAGAACGTTGGCCCTAATAGGCTTTAAAATCTTCCAACGCAATCCAAAAGATGGCCCAAAATACTGGCAGCAGCAGCGGTGTTCATTTCCCGAATCCTTGGAGCGACATGGGCGACCTTCTTTTTGCATAGAAATTAAATATGCGGAAGAAAAGTGCAGACCTGTGTGCACATCACCCAGACGTGAACCACAGAGGAAAAAAAATGAATGGTGGGCAAAGTTAAAAGCCGCCGACAGTTTCAGCCGCGTGTGCACGTCCGGGTGTGTAACTGTGAGCCAGACAAGGTCGGACTGAGCCCTTCTTGGTTCCTCATATCCTCCTCTCTCCTGCTCCCTGCGCGCCGCCGGCCGTGCACTCCTCCGCGGTTACGCGTCCTGACGTCAGCGGCAGGAAGTAATGGCCTCCATCCATGCGCCACACGTTTATGAGAGCTGCAAAAACCACGTCTGGATACATGGTTTGCCTCTCTGCCCTTTAAGAAATATTTTTTTTAGTAATACTGAGCTGGGCATGAAAAAAACAAAGTGCAAAGCATACAAGTAGGCTTATGCGAGAGATGATTTATGGGCCTATTTCAATTTATAACAATGTTTTTATTATTATTATATATTTTTTTTGTTCGTGGACATTCTTCATTCCCCTCAAATTCAGAGTACAGCCTATTGCCCAGAATAAATAGTTGTGGAGAGACACATCTACATAACGAGGTGTCAACTACCAATTCTGTCCTTCTGTCAATACTAACGTTTGTATAAATCTTCCACACAAAATACCCTCCTAGTCTCCATGCTGTTTCAAGAACCACGCGCAGGCCTTTCATTAATTCATGAGAAGCACAAGACCATCCCCTCTCTGCTTTGATGTGGTACAACTACCCCCTTGTGGATGGAAACTCAAACCTGCTGTACACAATTGTTAAATTCATAAACGTTTTTATAATTTGTCTTTTTGTGTCAAGTTATCAGCAAAATGTATTGTTTTCACAAATTTTATTTAGTTTATCACATAAGAAAATAAGACAAAGAAACAACTTCTCACACTGTCTCTCAATGGCACACAAGGTGAATGTGTTAAGTTTTTTGGCAGAACATTAAAATAATCATACACTAGATTAAATGATCTATGCAGTGTGACTTTCGAACTAATGAATGCATATCACCTATGATGATGACAGAAATATAGAACAGCGATTGTTAAATAGTAGTATGTTCCTATAACACAAGAATAAGCTTGATTTGCATAGCTTAAAGGTGTAAAATAAAACCTGCTAAAATGGCTACATTGTTTTCTAGAAACTATATGTTGCTACCTCAGTGAAAAGAACAGTAAAAGCAATAAACTTTTCATGAAAAGCTTTTGAAGCCTCCCACCAATATCAAATGAGAACTTCATCACAGGTGACTCATTCATTCTCACTTTCATATGTTGGGTACCATTAAGGCTACGTTTCACAGAATACACAAAAACAGTTTGCATTTTACATTGAAAAAGTCAACAAATAAACAGGTAAACCAGTAGCTCTGTGGATAGGTCCATTCTTATAGCTTTATCAGTAGTCTTAAGGCTTAGAATGGGTCCCAAAAATCTCCACATATTTCACAAACTAACCTCTAAGAAAACAAAGCAGCAACATCCAAAAAAAAAAAAAATCTCAAAGTAACGCATCACATTTACAGAAAATTGTCTTAACACATTTTGGCATTTAAATAGTGGTGTATTCATCCTTACAATTCCTCTTTACTGATTTGTGTGATGTTAAAGTACATTCCCATTTTGTGATGGATCAATGGAAGACTTGTGAGTCATTACTTTATATCCTTATGTGTAAAACGAAAGCAAGATTCAAGGCTTAACCAAACTCAGAAGGGAATGGTGATTTTATGGTGTCTTGTGCATGGTGTACAACAGTGTTTCCCAACCAGGGGTACACGAGCACACTGCAGGGGGTACTCAGCAGTGAGAGATTTTTTTGAATTTTTTAATTCTAATTTGAGTACATTTGAGTTAAAGAATGGAGAAAATGCCTGAGAATTAAATTTTAAAATTAAGGAGATGAAATAAAATGATTTTCATTTAATAATCTGTTGTGTCACGTTCTACTTTTGTAGAATTATCAACACGTATGAGTGAGGGGGTACTCAAGGTATGACAAAAAGGCTCAGGGGGTACACAAGACAAAAAAGGTTGGGAAACACTGGTGTACCAGCATCTTCAACCTTCCATTCATGCCCATAATAAAGAGCTTTAGGTTTAATTTCTCGCTAGAACCCCACGTCAGTCTGCAATGTAACTACTCGAACCAGCGAGTCTGACTATCTACTGCCAACCCAGAACATACGAGCGGAACACAGGTGGCTATTAGTGTGCATATACAACGTGTGAACACAACATGCTTGCTATTACACATAACACATATGAAGTGAACCTATGCCACCTATGCTGGTGTTCTGTCGGTACTAATTTTCACTTTTATCTGCTTCAAAATGTATGTAAACAAAGTAAGATTTAAATAATTTGGCGCACTTAACCAAAGACTATAAAATACAATGGCTTTTCTTTTCCCTGGGGTTGGCTCAGTCACAGCAAACAAAGCACACATACAGTACATACGTGCAGATGATTTCCCCAAAATGATTTGGTCCTACACTGCATCTCAAATGTAATATTTTGGATAGTTTTTTTGCATTTTGTGTGATTAAATTTGTTTTGGAACAAGGCAAACACTCAAACACATTTGATACAATTTAACAGAACTCCATCTTTCACTCACAGAGCACAATAACAAAACTTGAAATAGCAAAGTTATTCAGTCAAATGGGAAGCTGCTTTGCCTGCAAAGACTTGTGGTACAAAGGAGACTTTTTGAGAAAACTGCTAAATTACTAGGTGGACCTAGTGTTGTGATACATGCCACAATATATCCATTGTGATATATTGGTGGGAAAGACTTTCAAGCCATTTTTGGCACAACCGGTCAGACAGGCTATCTGTTGCTTCTGCTCTTTGAGGACTAAAACAACAACACTGTAGGGCTGGAAAAGAGACACCAATGAAGAAACTGTCATTGAAGCCTACCTGCTTAAAGAATGGGATGTTTAGTCTACCCTTATTTCTCCACACAAAGCACATTAAAAGCAGATATTGGAATGCTCAGCTGTTAGATGGTGGACAATTAAAATACTTGGAGCAGAGTAAATGGGTATGTCGAGTTTGAACAAACATGGCTTTAGTGTGTCTGAACGTGATCACTATGGACAAAATAGTTTTGTCTTTTGTAGTGTAAATATTAACGCTATAACAAAAAGCGACAAATCTCAAAGAAATACCATTCTTTCATCTGCACAAGGGAAACTCCATTATTTTGTTGTAATATTTCAAATTGTAGTGTAAATATTAACGCTATAACAAAAAGCGACAAATCTCAAAGAAATACCATTCTTTCATCTGCACAAGGGAAACTCCATTATTTTGTTGTAATATTTCAAATTTAGGAGGTGTGTTAAGTTGATATGTGCCATGTAGTCAACATGTTTTCTTCATATAGCCAGCATTTAATAGTAGCAGGATAGTGGTCTCAGAGCACAAAGGCAATGAAGTCTGAACCCAGCATGTTATTCTTTCCCACTGAAATGTATTTTTAAAAAATTTGGCCTTTTCTCCACTGCCTTAGACAAACATAGTACAAAAGCTATAAAGAGAAGGAGAGCAGGAAGCTACAGAGAAGCTAAGGCTGAGATTACTCCCTCTTGTCAGCTGCTTTTGACTGCTCCCTTTGAATCATGCATCGGCGCACAATGCTGTCAAAACTGCCAAGATAGAAGAGGGCGATGGTGCGGAACAAACCCATCGTAACAATCTGTGGAGGTAAAACAAACATGTTCAAATAAACGTTACAAATAATATTACCCAATATATAAAACAGTACAGTGGTGCTACCTGCTGAAGACCCTCTGTGATGGAGGTGACAGGTGACATTCCACAGGTTAGGGCTGAGAGCATGTACCCATCTGGCCCTACTGAACTATTGAAGTTTCCTTGCTGTAATGCAGTAAGAACAGAAACGGTGAGCTCATATTTTAATTGGGTACAGAGACAGAATAGTAAGGGGGTCATTGGATCCTCACAAAAGAAAGGTTTAACAAAGAACACCATATTTAGTGGAACCAAATATGCTTCTTACCACTGCATCCCGAACAACTATCTTAGCCACTTGCTCAGGTTGACAAACTCCAGAAGTTTCAGAGATCAATTTTGTCTCTAGAGGCTAATGTATTAAAAGATGTAAAGTTAAAATGTATACATTTCCTTGCACAAGTGTCAGATTTTATTATAGTGACACAAACCTTTGTCTTATTTTCTTCAGCTAGTCCAGGGGTGTCAGTGTCAGGGGGGTAGGCAACGGTCACGTAGATGTTGTACGGCTTGATCTGCAAAAGTAAACCACCACCATTAACTTACTGTTACTGACATTGTACCCTTAGACAAGACATTTCTCCAACTTCACCCGAGCTACAATCTGGTGTTTTAACTTTAGTGCATTTCCATTAATATGCACTGTTTCTACTAAATAAACAAGTTAGGATTATTTAGTAGAAACAGTTAGGGTTAGGGTCACATCTTTATATAGCGCTTTTCCACCTTCAAGGCACCCAAAGCGCTTTACAACAAGGAACCACTCATCCATCCACACACCAGTGTACACACTGGGGGCAAGGTGGGTTATGTGTGTAGCCCAAGGACACAACAGCCACTGATCGCTCAACCACTGATGTTTCCTATGTCAAGAGCAGGATTTGAACCGCCAACCTTTGGATCAGTGGACAAACGCTCTACCAACTGAGCTACTGTGACAAACATGTGATTTAATATGACCAGCATTAGACAAAGAAAATACTAACTGATAAAAAATTAATAATTCACCTCCATCTGCAGTGATTCTGCAAGACCACGCAGGGCAAACTTGGAAGGGGAGTACGCAGTGTATCCAAACAGCCCTATTTGTCCTGCTTGAGAGGACACGAACATAATCCGACCCATCCTGCGCTCCTTCATTGTAGTGATAACTGCCCGTGTGGGGTACACACTGCCCAGGTAGTTCACCTCCATCATTTTCTGTTGAAATTAGGCAAAGGGTCATGACAAACGATGACACAAGCAACAGCTGAAATAAGAACTTACTTTAAAGCGGTCAACATCTACTTCTTCAAACTTTCCAGAGATGGAGGTACCAGCACAGTTCACAAGCATGTCGACAGGCCCCAACTTTTCCTGAGCCTACAGACATAAGGGTTCAGTACTCATGCTAAATAAATTAAACTGTTAAATACAATTAATAATCTGAAGGGAGGCAAGAAAAAAGTACTGACCTGTTTTATCACGCTTTCCACTTGATGGTAGTCACTTGAAACATCCACTGATATGCACAACACCACCTGAATACACAGAGGCAGTTGTGCAATATGAGGCCAAGAGTCAGAGACCTTTTACATACATGCTATTAAAACATTTACACTAACCTAATGTAATAAAATAATAATAATAATTACAAGAAAAGCATACCTGTTTGTCATTGGTGGCAAATTTTTCCACTTCTTTCTTAGCTTGAAGTAATTTAGCCTAAAACAGAATACTTTTAATCAAACTTTGCATACAGTTTCTTCTTGGTTCTGGTTGAAAATCTAACCGGCTATCTGTAAACCAAACTTGTAATATTTAGTGCTAACCTCATCCCGTGCCACCAAAGTGATAAAAGCTCCTTGTCGGTAGCATTCAATAGCAATGGATTTTCCAATTCCACTAGATCCCCCTGTCACCTGCAAAAACAAGAGGTCCCAATAATGTTGATGTTAATGTTAACAACCAATGCACGTGTGATGTGAAAGCTATAACAAGAGCAATCACCTGCAGTATTACAGTCCAAATTAAAACATGCCTGGATCTGAATAAAAATATAATAATAATAATGATGATAAATAATATTATAATAATCCATAAATAGGCCATCTGAACATTTAAACCAGCTACGCAGGGCAAGAAAATGTATATTACAGTATCATTCATTATTTTTAATTTAATGTCGTAGTTTAAACAGGGGGTGGGCGTGTCCATATAATGTCTAATTTTCCACTGAACGCTTCATTTACTTTGTTTAACTATGTGGCTGCTCTATGTGACGATTGCTACCTATCTATCAGAGCATTGTCTCAATAAATGCAAGTGATCGACTATGATTTTGAAAATGACTGACTACGGTCAAGCTACAAATAAGTTAGCACATGACTTACCACGACGTGGGCCCCGTTGAGTTTGAGAGGTTTGGGGCTGATTAGAGGCGATATCATGTATAAGAGCAACACAAACGCCACTATGAAGGCTACGACTACAAGCAGCATGATGAAAGGCAGGAGCAGCCACCACGAGTTCACAAACAGCCAGTCCGTAATCGCTGAACCCAAAGCTTCTTCCGATGACATGAGTAAAATCAGACAGTCGTTAGCTTGTGGCTAACTAGCTTCTGGGCCTGTTTCTGGGCTGGAATAACGGAGCTTGAAGGGGGCGGCGGCCCGGAGGTGTGGCGTAGCGCGGATCCCGCAGGAGGAGGAGTCCCGCTTTGCCTCAATGTCAGAAATGTGCAACGGCCAGGTGAAAGTGCAGGCGTGGTGGACCTTTGCCCCAGTGACACGGGACCAGTGACAAAGCGCAAAACCAAAACAAATCCAGCTGGCTTCTTCTCTGGGGTTTCTGGTGCTCTCAAACAAGTGGAGCAAGTCTGCGCTGCCCCCTACTGCCCCGGCGCCTTCTGTAAGATGGGTGCCCAAAGTTTTCACTCATTATTGTTCAATAACCTTGAAATTATGTCACAACTCCCAAGGGGTGCTAAGCCTACTTTGAGAACACACAGAGGACCATATGAAACTGAAATCATTTCAGACTTGAAGCTTTAACCTTTATTTACAATATGGAAATATAGTGTGTGATATACAGACCATTTCACTTAGAAAAAATTTCTGTTGACTATAATAAGTAGACATGTACAGTGAAATAAGATATTCCCAAACAGAAATAAAGTCAACCTGATGAGAGAAAAGTTCACTTCTATACAAGATCCATTAGAGCATACAGGAAATGTGCAAGTGTTATAGTTTCTCTTAGCTATGATCAAGCATTTAATTCTGACCAAAAACGTCTGCATGTAGAAGGCACACTGCAACATGCCACATATTTTGAACTTCTTCTGTTATAAAAATAAAAGAAAATCTGAGCTGCAGAGACCAACTTTAACACATATTCTATTGCCTTACATATTAAAATTTGCATAACGTAAGGCTACATGTTGCCAGGAAAAATATTCCTTTTCATTTAATGAACAAAAACTAATTTGTACATAGAATAAAATATATGTACAATAGAATGTGGAGAAAAGCATATCATGATTTAGTATTTCATATCTAGTGAGTATTTAAAATAATGCTGGTCTGGCACCTTTGGTGTTTCACCCCTTTAACCATGTTGAGTTAAAAACAGTAAACAAAAAACTACTGAAACACAATGCAGTTTTCCCTGGGTCAAACCTGACCTAAGAAAATTTATATTCCTCACAAAATCTGAAAAACAGAAAATCCACTTAACACCACTCTCCTTTTCCAAGTACATTCCTCCAAGTACAGTACAGGCTAGAAAATGTTTCCTTATAGAACGCATAGAGCACATAAGGGGCACTTGCGTTGAGTGAGGCAATCACTGAAAGTCTATGAGTCACTGGGTGCCCTTTTCTGTAATCTGTTTTCTTTACTTAAAATGCAGAATATATTACCAATTTATATGCAGGGTCATTTTAAATCTCTTAAAACTTTAACTACACACAGTCCATTCTTATCAGAGAAGAAAGGCATATTATGTCCAGTAATTTTCAAAAAAAAAAAAAAAAAGGCCAGGACAGAGAAAAACACAAGTAAAGACGACCACAAATACATTACTTTGGCTTGGTTGAGTTAACTGTGTATTTAGCCCTCCTGACCAAAATCCTCTGTGAACTTTTTCAGTTTCTCCAGGTCTTTATCGTTTACAGTTGGCTTCGTGTTGGATAGAGACCTCCCCATGTCAGACTGAAAAACACACACATTACACACAGTTTGTCAGTATGTGGTATCAAGTGTTGTTCTTCTCTTACCATGGACACCACTGGCTCCAAAAGCTTCTCTCCTGGCACCTCCATCCATGTCATTTCAATAGCGTTGGGATCGCCAGGTGAACAAGGTGTCAAAAGGTCATCCATAAGTATGTTTGGATCATCCCTTGATGGCCCTCTTACCTAAAAAACAATTTAAAAACATGAACACAATTCTAAATAATAGAGTAGTTTAGAGTAATGCAAAAGAGAAAATTTAAGTGCACTGATGTAAAGAAAGTGTTCAGCTGGACAATTGCTCAGATGAGCCAAAATGGCTCAGTGACAATATGAGGATTTGGGCCTATATTACAATTGTATAACTATAATAAGGGTTCCAGGCATACCCTTTTGAAGTGGGTTGCAGATTGGACCTTTCGGACTGGCTGCATCAAAGCATCTCGAACAATAACGCTGATATCTGCACCAGAGTAACCATCTGTCTTCTTGCCCAGAGTTACAAAGTCTGAGTCTGTGAGGCTGTTGGGAGTGGCCCCCAAATGGAGCTTGAACATAAAGGAGCGGGCATGCTCTTCAGGCAATGGGATGTAAATCCTCTTTTCAAACCTGGGAGACAACATTTGTGTTATGTTCAACAAAAATAAAATGCTTCAACTGCATACATTAATCGATTAATTATTACCTTCTTCGAATAGCGGAATCTAAAGTCCAGGGTATGTTTGTTGCTCCAAGTACTAGCACTCCATCATTATCATTGCCCACTCCTGTGGAATAAAACATTGTCACTACTCTCCTTATTGACACTGTTTATGTAGCTTTTAGGTCAAGTCTGCAACCACTTACCTTGCATCTGCACCAAGAATTCTGTCTTTATACGACGGGCAGCCTCACTCTCATTTTCACTTCGGGAGCCACAGAGAGAGTCAATTTCATCAATGAAAATGATTGAAGGTTTGTTTTCTCGTGCCAGGGAAAAAAGATTTTTTACCAGCCTATGGACATATTATATGCAGTTTACAGCCTGGCTGTTTGCATAACAATTCATGATTATAAAAGCAATTGAACTTGATTACACTTACTTTTCACTCTCTCCAAGCCATTTAGAAACGAGGTCAGATGAGGAGATGGAGAAGAAGGTTGAATTGTTTGCCTCTGTAGCTACGGCTTTTGCCAAATATGACTTTCCTGTTCCTGGAGGTCCAAACAGCAAAATCCCCCTCCAAGGAGTTCTCTTACCTTTGAGACAAAGAAGTTATGGTCTTATTGTTTTTATTATTATTCTTGCCAGATGAGTTGAAGCTGTGAATCTCACTTGGTACCTGTAAAAAGGTGGGGGAATTTGATTGGCAGAATAACAGCTTCTTTTAAAGCTTCTTTTGCTCCTTCAAGACCAGCAACATCATTCCATTTAATATTTGGCTTCTCCATAACAATTGCACCTGGGAACAAACAATGTGAACAAATGAAGAAATTCTCACCATTTATTGTCTAAAAAATAAAACAAATTAAAAACTGATGAACAATTATGATTAAAATATAGCTGCAAGCAGCAATGTGGGGCCAAGCACCGAAGGTGCATGTAGGCCTCAGCATGTATTATCGTTTTGTCATGACAGCCAATCAAACGCTACGTTATAAGCAGAAAAGTTATACAGGGTCTGACAGCGTCTAACAGAGTCTAACAGGGTCTGACAGGGTCTGACAGAATCTGACGCTGACAGGGTCTAACAGAGTCTGACAGGGTCTAACAGAGTCTGACAGGGTCTAACAGAGTCTGACAGGGTCTAAATTCCTGCAACTTTGACCTTCTGGTGGCACTAGACGGTTGGGGGTGGGGGCCTATAAATTGCTGTGGGTAATGAGACTGGCTGGAATGTGCATGCAAAATTTCATAACTTTTCACCAGACGGTTCTAGGGGTTGCCATAGACTCCCATGGTCAGAGGAATAATGTATAATAATAATAAATATAGCTGCAAGCAGCAATGTGGGGCCAAGCACCGAAGGTGCATGTCGGCCTCAGTATGTAGGCCGCATGCAGGGTCTGACAGGGTCTAACAGAGTCTGACAGGGTCTAACAAGGTCTAACAGGGTTTAACAGGGTCTAACAAGGTTTAACAGATCAAAGACACATCAAAGACAGATCAAAGGTACATTTCTGCATTGCCTAGCAACGCAGATAAGAATCAGTAGAAACATTTTTTATATTTTAATATTACGAGGTACACAATAATACACACTTCAGGTACATAACAGTACATATTTCATCACCACAATAACATTTACAAAGCACTCAGAAGACACATCGGGGGATGCGGGTACGGGAATAAACACCACTGGGCACAAGGGCCAAGAGAAACAGGGGGAATGTAGAGGACCAAAGGGATTGCCCCAGGTGAAGAAAGGGGCCTGGGGGAGAGCAAAGGTGATGCAGTGCAAACACATTTTTGTGTTTCCTCTGCCATCGGATGGCCAGTCTCTTTATCCGGGCTTTCGCCCCATCCCACCAGTCTATCAGAGAACCATACACTTCAATTTCATCGAAACAGTCGTATAACCTCTCCATTTTCCGAATGAAGCTGGGATCGTCCAGGGGACCCATCAGACGCGCCCTGGAGTCTCGGCGCACTCAGAGGACCTTCGGAGCCTTTTAACGCTTTGTCTAACATCATCAAGGTCCGCTTCAACATCGCCACTGCAGAAGTCCATCCGCTCTCCCACCGCGCCCGCACACGTGGTAGCGGGCCCAGAGGGGCACGCGGAGGCCGGACCACACGGGCCCGGAGCGGAGAGCGGGCCGCACGGGTCCGGAGCGGAGAGCGGACCGCACGGGCCCGGAGCGGAGAGCGGGCCACACGGGTCCGGAGCGGAGAGCGGGCCACACGGGTCCGGAGCGGAGAGCGGACCGCACGGGCCCGGAGCAGAGATCTGATCACACGGGCCCGGAGCAGAGACCATATCACACGGGGCCGGAGCGGAGACCATATCACACGGGGCCGGAGCGGACGAGGGCTGGAGGGACTCGTCCCCCATGGTCTGAGATCTGAGCTTCGCCCCGTTCGTCTTCCGGGTGCGGCCAGACCCGGGGGCCCGGACCCCGGGCCGCGCCGCTCCCCCCGCTCCGGGGGAGAGGCGCTGGACTGCAGCAGCATCCGTAGCAGCATTCGGCTCAGCTCGCGCCGCCACGGCTACAGGGCGGAAGCCCCCCTCAGCCTCACCACCCCGCGAAGAGGAGGCGTGTGGAGGCAGCCCCTCATCCCTCACTGTCACGAGTGCCTGTGCACTCTGAATCGCAGCATCCTGGACAGGCTCACCGTCCCGACTCGAGGCGACGGAGGAGGGGGAAGAGGAGGCGCAAGGAGGCAGCCCCTCGCCCTCCACCGTCACGAGTGCCTGTGCACTCTGAATCGCAGCATCCTGGACAGGCTCACTGTCCCGACTCGAGGCGACGGAGGAGGGGGCAGGTCCAGCCCCAGCTGCAGGGCCGCCACCATCACCTCCCGCGCTCCGCTCCCCTTGGCCAGAGTCACGGCGGCCCGAGCACTCGGCCCTGGGCCCCGCGCACTCTCGGGCGTAATGCCCCTGACCCCCACACTTCCTACACAGGAAGCCAGGGCACTCACGCAACACATGGCCCGGCTGGAGACATCCTCTGCACAGCTTCACCTGATTGTCGTGTATGACTCTAAAGTACACAGGCCCCTCCTCAGTGTTGAACCTGACAGAATACGGCAGAGACCTGACAGCGGCAGTGAAACGCACCCTCACAAACCTGGTGCCGTCCGTGATGCCAGTCCCCGGCCACACTTTCCTCCGTATCCCGGAAACAGCGGAGACTCCCCAGGAGTTGAGCTTCTGCACGATTTCCTCATCCCAGACGTACGCCGGCAGGCGCAAGGAGGAGACCACCATCTCGTCCCTGCCGATGGCTCGCCCATGGACCCTGGTGTCGCCGATCCGGAACCCATCCAGCAGCTTTTCCTTGGCTGCCTGGGACGCCACCGTCATCTCGTACTTATCCTTGGTCACCATGCGGCAAGCACAGTCCCACATATCTCCTGCGCGGCCCTCAGCAAGGCCATAGGGGACAGGCCCACTCCACCCACCAGGTCCAGAAGGACCGTCAGATCTTTACGGTATTCTACATCCATATTCTCCCTCGCATCACCACCATTTTTCCTGGTACAATCCTCATTCCTACCACCTGCGTCCTCAGGCAGCTTCGCCGCCGAGCCTCGGGGCCCTGCGGGGGTTGCCATTGCGCTGCCCGCCCGGGGGGGAGCAAAGCTCGTGGGGCACGGTGAAACCGCCACCCCCGCAGCCGGGGTGCTGGGAGGAGGTGAGCCAACAACCGAAAGTAGCTGAGAAGCCAAAATTATCCAAAAAGTTCAAAGAAGGAAACGAAAAAAACACCAAACTAGGCCCGCTCCGGCGGAGCACGCCGTATGTACATGTGCTCGCTTTGAAAGCAAACACTATGGTCAAACATTTTTTTATCTTTTAATATTACAAGGTACACAACATTATGGTGCCTAGCACCTTCGGCGCTTGGCCCCAATAATAATAATAAGAATCAGTAGAAACACTATGGTGCCTAGCACCTTTGATGCTTGGCCCCAATAAATACCTGAGAGCTGATTTTGGAACTTCTTTTTCTCTGGATCATCACTTTCATCACTTTCATTTCTGCATATGAAAATATATATGTATATTAAAAATGTAACCATTGTAAAAAATAGAAATCACTGTATGACATCAGCCATCAGCTGCCCAGCCCACAAACGCACCCTTTGTCATCACTCCCAGATTCCTTAACGGGCTTGGAGGGAGGAGCTTTTTCTTTCTTCTTTAGATATTCCTTCAACTTCTCAGCTCTGTCCAGGTATTCAGCACATTTTGCTCGTATACTCTGTTTAGCTTTGTCACCCTGAGCTTCATCTGAAAAGGAAGAGCATAATCACTTGTATTATAGCAGTATAATGGCATTTATATGACTTGCAAGTAGCTTTGATTTAGCACTGGTTTACAGACACACAATACAGAATACCATACATTTTACAACATGAAGGAAGTACTGGACAGCAGCCTGATACAATCGTAGAGCCTCTTCGTAGTTTTGTGCTTTGTCCTCCTGGGCTGCTTTGCTGGCAAGATCAATAGCTTTCTATATAAAAGAAATAAAAGATCATTTTACCTGACAGTATTTTGCCCTAAATCATGCTGTATTATTTTTCTGTGCTAAAATAAAAAGAATATGAAACAAGACATATACACACACATATATATGCAGCAAACCAGTAAAACTGAATTGTATTAACATAAAACCAAAATGTTTGAGCCAATAAAGATATATTTGAGTAATAAAGCTCATGGTTTCACCTGTTTTAATAGGACTTTGATATAAGAACGTAAATTGTCACATTAAATGATATATGTATATAAATACCCAAAACAATAATTTATAAAATAAGACAACAAATAGAACGAAGTGTATTTTGATCCTGGTGCGTATTTTAAAATGTGAAACCAATTAAGTGGCACCGAAACCTTAATCTTATTAGTGTTAAGTTAGGTAACAAACCTAATATGAGGCTCCAAGCTTAACTTTACAGAACACGATTCTTTACGATTCTATACTAGGAAAGAAGAAATGACGATTTTGGTTCCTCTGTTTCGTTTTAATTTGTTACAACAACGCTTAAGCTTTAGCACAACATGCTAACTAGCAGCTAATGCTACACCCTTTATGTTACAATTTTAACAAGTATAATAATAGCAAACTAGTCATAATGAACTCAAATATGTATTTTACACGTCGTTTATAACGCCACACTCACTTGTACGGGTTAGATCACGACGTTAACAACTTTGTTGGCGTATTTGCGCATTTTAGCCTAGGTTGGTCCATCCAACTTACCTGTAAATTATTGTTAGCCATAGCGGCCAATCGTTCCTCCAACAGTAAGAAATATAGCTACGATTCAGTAAAAGCCCTTTAGAATATTTCAAAGAATAAACACTATTAGGTGTGTAATATATAGTTAAAGGGGGCCTGTTTTTCTTCTCAAGATCGCTACCGAGGTGGAAACTTCCGCATTGAAAAGTCGGTCCTTGCGTGTCGCGTACGCAGAAGGTAATGACGTCAACGCGCACGTTTAGGGCGCACCAAAATACTACGTAGTAGATAGGTAAGACTACAGTTAATTTATATCCAATCACTTCTCTATCTTACGGACTATCTGCAAACTGAATAAATATAAAAACACAAGCACACAAAAAGTCGGGAGTTAGTGAAAATATGTCATGATAAACCTGTGACATGGTAATTAGGGCTAGGCCTAATTATAGGCCAGTAGTTCAAACTTTTCTCCACCAAAAAACAAATTGTGTTTCAGGGTCTCACAGTTTCTAAACCCAAACTCTATCAGATTCAGAAATTTATTAAGGATACATTTTCTAAAATGACCATATCATAGACAATCTTTAATATTGATTAAACTGAAGGAAGGTAAAAACATTAAAAGATCTATTTCTAAATAAAGGAAACTCAAACTTCAGAGGGCCCTGCATATCAACAGAGATAGCCCACATACCATCAGTGAAACATGTAAAGTTTGAGAAACACTGATTTAGGGTGCATACTTGTCGGCTTGAGATAAGATTGTTCTAGTCTTGGTTTACTCCTGGTAGTCTAGGTTTAGTTCTACCATTAGTCTCAGTTTAGTCCTAATTTTAATGTCCTAATGCTGTGCAGAATTAATCATTTAGGCACCCATGCTCTTGGAAAATCTTTGTAAATAGACAGTGACGCAAGTACATTTATAGCAGTATCATAGCCACCTGTTTATTATCTAAGTAGGCCTGCAGTTCTTCCACTCTGTCCAGGTATTTCTTACAGCTATCTCTTATCTTCTGGTTTCCATCCTTGCCCTGGGGCTCACCTAATGAGAGAAAACATACAATATGAATGAAATAAACAAGCCTTTAAATTAAATAAATAATAATAAATAATAAATGGGCCTAAATTAGCATACAAAGATAGGCCTAGAAGATGGAGAGGAGAAAATTGTAAATGTTACTCACGTTTCAGAATGTGCAGAAAGATCTTGACTGCATGTTGATAGGAGCTAATAGCCTCTGTATAGTTTCCAGCCTGGTCTTCCTGTGAAGCCTTTTGAGCAATTGCAATTGCTTTCTACATAAGAAAGATATTTAGTTTATTAAGCTATGGTTGGTGGACCTACAACTGTGCGTCTAACTGTGTTTGATAAGCAGTTATAGAGCCATATGCCTAGAACTTATTGTAGTACATATTATTTTGACTCAAAGAAATTCATTTCATATAGCCTAATTATGGTTAAAAGTATAAAAATAATTGAATTAAAGACTAAAATGTATTAAGTTAACATGATTAGCCTAAGTGAAATATTCATAATGTAAAGAGTCTATGCTACAGCTCCTACAAGGCAAGCATGAGCTACAGTAGGTGTGGGAGCACAAAGCATTTCTACCTGTGAGTAATGTGAATGAGGATTGTTTATTTTTTCCGTCATTAAAATGCAGTAAGCTCATTTTGTCTCCTCATTCTTTTGGTTAGGAAACGTTCATCCCGGCAGCTCTGTGTGGCTGTTTAAATCTAAGAAATGGCCAATACTATTTTAATCTATTGGCGGCTCCACATCAAACTGACCGGGGGTGCACTAAACCTGCCCCAAATGTGAGGCCAAACATGTCTTAATGAGGATGCAAAGCACCAGTAATAACCTAAATTTTAATTTAAAAAAGTAGACAACTTACAAACGTACTATGACACCCCTGAAATAGATAGCCTATTTATTATTCTCTCATTAGGCCAAAATAGGCCAATAGATACCAAATAGATCAAAACAAAATGAGAGATTGGAGGGTCACTGGAACTGGACTCTTCTTTAACATAAAGCTAATAAAACAAGCAAAAATAAGCCTACAGCCTTTAAAGTAGCCTATTTGTGGCATCACGCTCATAATCATAGACCATACGAAAAAAAATGTAATTCCAATTAAGATTTGTAATTTGGAAACTTTTTTTTATGGCACAGGCTATCATTTGAGCCTACCATGTTAAGTGCATTGATCAGTATAGTCTAATATTAGACCATTAGGCTATGTAACTTCTGTAGCGTGTAACACAATTACACAGGCTGCTGTGGAGGGGCACCACACTGTAGTAAAAGCATAACACTACTGTAGCCTACAAAAGGAAAAAGCGCATACACTTGGCACAATCAGCGAACATGAGTTAATCTCTCACCTGTAGGTTCGTTGGCTCCATGAATTTCTGACAAAAAAAACACGATTTCACCTACGATCAGATTCGATTTCGTATTAGAGCTCGTGCAGTTCCTGTTTGCTTGTCACTGCCTCCATGACACATGCGTCCCAGAAAGTTACCAGCCCAGTCTCAGGAATGAAGCTGCCATTCAATGACTCACCCGCTCCGCTCTGGATCCAGAAAAACAACTTCGCTAAGAATCAGCTGATTAATGAATAACATTTTGTGTAATATTGTTGGTTGTATGTGCTGACGTAAGATAAAGACAGACCGCGTGCACGCCCTGTCTGTAAGAAGAGAAACCTGATCAGATTGCAGGTACTGACATCCTGTGCAATTGTGTCCCATTCTGCTGAGGGGAAAAGACGCAGAAAAAAACAAACAAACCGGAAGAGGGCGCCAACACACCACGCGGCTGCAGCTGTAGACGGAATTAAACCATTTTAGGCTATTAAACGGCAGAGACTAGGGCGACCTGACACGCTCATGAGACACTTTTTAAATGATTTTAATGAGTCAGTCACGCTGATTTACGATATCAAGTTCGGTTTGTAATATCCGCTAGAGGGCGCCAAAAGGCCTACATTGATCTACATCTATTTATTCACAAGCTTTACTATCCTCCTGGGACCTGAAGAAAAAACGTGTACCTAAATTATTATTATTTTTTAAATTTTCTATTTGGAGGTAAATGAACACCTTAGCATTTCCATTTTGGTCATTTTATTTTTATTTATAATGTTGTAGCATGTCTGTAATGGACGTCGGGGACATTTTGGTGTTAAATCCACGTGAAGTTAACAACCTAACAAAAACATTTTTTTAATGACCAACATCTCTGACAAGCTTCTACAGTCGCCTTCCTTTTAATTTCTTTAAAAAATATATATTATGTATTTATTTTTTTATTTTTTTAATTACATATTTTTTTTATTTTTTATGTATAATTTATTTATTTATTTATTTTACATTTTTAGATTTTTATTTATTTTTTTTAAATCATAGTGCAGCCACAAACTAGAGTCTCAAAACAATTAAAAGATAGACTGGTTAACTCTATGTCCACTATAAAGGACACAAATAAATGGGCCCGGGTCTCAGGAGGATATTGTTGGCACCATAGAATGCATTTTAGGCACAGGTTTGATCCTTACTTTGCAGGTTTTACCCTTACTAACCATCAGACGGTGGGATTCGTTGCTATCGCGTATATCTGAAATGTATTCAAAAACCATCTCCAACGCAGGTAGCCTCTTGCTTTTAAATAGTCTACCTTATTCCCAATGCCTAACAGTTATCTTATGTAAACAGCCTCCGAGATCGTCATAAAGTGTGACAGACCTTTGGCCCCACTCGCTGGATTAGCGCAGTGCTGCAGCCCGACACCTGATGATCGTT
This sequence comes from Paratrypauchen microcephalus, assembly GCA_036785185.1. Taxonomy (NCBI): domain Eukaryota; kingdom Metazoa; phylum Chordata; class Actinopteri; order Gobiiformes; family Gobiidae; genus Paratrypauchen; species Paratrypauchen microcephalus. The sequence goes on along the minus strand of JAVJIX010000021.1, from coordinate 5,291,300 downwards.
CACTGTGGCGCACACTTCTGGAGAGGAGAGCCACTGCGCACTGAGGTTTGAAAACATGCCGCGGACACAAACACACCGCATCTCACTCTTTCACAAAGGATTTATGGAACGTTTGGTTTGACGCGTTTGGAGTAAAAAGTCCGTTTTGGCGAACGAGTCCTGTGCGTAATCTTGTGCGTAATCTTAGCACTTTTTTGAGGATATCCAGATGACAAAACCTGCATGTTGCGGGTTGCCCTCAGCATCTACCGGGGATTTTAAGGCGGAATATGGCGAAGAGAATGAAATGTGCACTTGCTGTAGTCTTGTTTTGTACTTTCTTCCTAACACTCTTCTGGAAAGCCAAAGGACAAGGGACTTTTAATGGAGCGACAGGTTTCAGTTTGAACCCTCCGTATTTTAACCTCGCAGAGGGTGCTCGTATCTCTGCTACTGCGACCTGCGGCGAGGATGAAGCAGGGAGACCGAGGCAGGATTTGTACTGTAAACTGGTTGGGGGACCTACAACAGCGGTTCTCAGCCAGAATATACAGGTAAAAGCAAGTCTGTGGGATACTCAACAACACTTAACGCACTTAATGGTAGCACTTATAAATAATTGCATGTCTAGTTCACACGTGATGGATGAACCTGCTACTTTCTATCATTGTTCTGCTAATATACCCCAAACAGGGTTCAAGAAAAATGTCGTAGCATATATCTGACAATGAAGTAACTTTATTTTTACGCACATCAAAGTCAGTCAGGCAATAGGGCAAGGTGGAATTCAAAGTCCGTCTTTTTTGTCTATGGCTCACTACCCTTTCTGTAACCTGGTGAGCAATTTATTGGCTATATCTATAACACTCAGTAGGTCTATATTTTCCAGTTCCTATAGGTTATTGCTGCACTAACAAAGAATTTGAACTTTTTAATTTTTAGGTAGTTGTTCATTAAAGGTCCTATATTATTCTAAATTGCCTCTTGTGAGCTTTTAGCCATGACATAATGTTGTTATCTTCTCAAAAACATACCCAGAGTTGTGCTTTGTTTTATTCACACATGTTTGAGTGATCCTTTTATTATTAGTCTGTCTATATCTCCAAAGCTCCCAATGCTCTGTTCCACCTGGCGATGTCACGTAGTGGTAGTTTTCAAGTTAACATCAACCTTTTACCTTTGTTCATTCCTGGGTGGAAATGATCCGAATGATTCTAATGAAGGTGTATGGAGTTTAGAAACACAATGGTGCACTTCCTTTATTACCACATGATGTCACAAGGTGGAACAGAGTGTTTTCTATTAGAGAGAAGGACTCAGCCTAAATATGCAGGGTTTGTGTGTTGAACATGTGTGAATGAAACAAAAACTCCAGATATGTTTTTTGCTGAGGAAAGAACATTATAACACAGATTAGAAAATAGTATAGTATAGACCCTTTAAGTGTCAAACTTGCATCTGAATAGTAACCATCTTCCATGCATTAGGGCCAGTTCTGTGATTACTGTTACTCCATTGACCCAAACAAAGCTCATCCGGCCTCAAACGCCATTGATGGGACAGAGAGGTGGTGGCAGAGCCCTCCTTTATCCAGAGGCCTGATCTACAACGAGGTCAACGTCACCCTGGATCTCGGACAGGTAAGCCCATCATTTTCCATGTTTACCTGTTGCTACCTGCAGTGTGAATGATAATTGCTCTGTGCGAGTGCAAGAGAGAGCTGCAGAAAGGATTTGAAACATGTTTTCTTTGGCTTTTGTGTTGGGTGTATTTCTATGGAGATTTTACCAAGCAAGAAAAACAGCAAATTTCTTGGTGTTGAAACTTTCAAACAATGTTTACACAATTAACTGACATGTCATCCTTTATATATCAAAAGTTATTTAGTTTTGTACATTCTGATTATCAACTAAAGGCCGCCCATACACTATATGAGTTTTTGATCTTAAATGATTTTTAAACATGCATACGACAAACTCAAGGAGAATCTTATGAGATTTTAAATCGCAAACTGCTGCTGCGTTATTGGCTGGATACGGCTGCATACCACAGGCTTAAAAGTTGTGAGCGCACCTTGCGTCAGCTGTTTCCTGTCAAGAATAAAACCACTGTTTTTGAGACTCTTACAATAAGTGTTCAAAGGATTAGAGCACTGCACCGCTAGATGTAAGTCAAAACTGTGTTATTATTTGTGAAATGTGGTACAATACTTGATTACATACATGATTTTTAATGCACAGATGGTTGGAAATAAACTACACAGGAAATAGAGTTACTATTGCTAATCTGCAGCTTCCCCTTGATCCGTTCTCTGCCGAGGATGTAAACAGACACACGTGAGGAACTACTCTCGCCATTTTACTTTTAAAGAACGCTTTAAACTGGGTTAACAGTTACAGCGCTGCTTTGTGGACTGGGTGTCTGTATTGCGGAGGACACATTCTATGGAAAATATGAATGAAAATACTGCAGTTTAACATTATAAGAGATGAATAATAATTATTTTCGCTATGCTGAGTTTGTATCTTGCGCCTTTATGTCTTTCACTCCGTCTGCTCCTGATGCTCTGTTATTGCCTTATATTGGTTATTATATTGAAGGAGCAGCTCAGAGTCACACTGACACCAAACACTTGACGAGAGCTTCAAAATCACACACGAAGACACAAAGTCGGGTCATGCCTCCCTGAAATTGGGGAGAAGCAAATCGCAGCCAATACTGGATAATTCTCCTCTAGTTTATGGCAGCTTTAAGACTATCAATGTTTAAAAAAAAAGTCTTGGACACCCATCTCTTTAAACCCACTTTTCATTAACTCTTGTTTCTTCATTTTGCCTTTGTTTGTCTTTTCATGTAAATCATCTTTGAGTATCTTGAAAAGCACTATGCAAGTATTATGTATTATATTATTATTAATTAATATAATGCAGCTGAAATTTACTTACATGTAGATACAACTCAGAGTAAAACATCTTGAAAATCTGCCCTTTTTATGCCCATTTCTAAGTGGTGGTGTGGGTGGTGTAAAACGTAATATCTCCTGGCTTTTTTGATGGTTGGTTAGGCTGGATTTGACTCCCCACAAGCTCCCAGTTCCATTTTATTTTTGGATACTTAATACCTTTATCGTCAGCAGAAGCCAGAAACTAAGTCATTTAAGTTGGCCGCTTGCCAGAAATCAAGACTCACATCCGTGCTGTAACTTTAAAACTTCCTGGAACAACTTCTGTCTCCAGCAGGCACTGATTTTACTCTTCTTAACCCTTAAAATTCTACCACACGCTGCTTTATGCTCTGTGAGGAGAGAGGAATCCTGTCTTGGGATTAGGGATCAGAAAGATGTTAAATCAGATTCCAGGAGTGCAGGTGAAGGCTGGGACTTGGACTTCAAAAACCCGGACAACAAAAGAGCTCCCCCCTGGCGCACACGTGTTGAATCTACTTGGTTCCCAGTGGGCACAGTGTCAGACAATGGTGCATGGCTTTTGTGTCCCTCTTTTTAGATGAGCTGAGGTGAGGAAAGAGCCCCCAAAACTCTAAATATAGACCACGCTTACCGGAGAATGAACACATGCAGGGTCTTTAGGGGATGCCGGCTTTAATACACGGTAATGCTTAGTTTATTTGAGAACCTGGGGAAAGCAGAGTTATTGTATTATGTGGTTCTATAAAGAGCTTGACTACAGGCACTGAACCTCACAAGGCTGCACCTGTGCTTGTAAATAGTTCAGTTAGTTCCCATATTATTTTGGAGCTTTTTCAAATATTTCTTGATATCTACATTTGTATTTCACCCTTTGGTACTAATGGATAAATATGGTAACTGTGGGAGAGGGTGAGGACAGGACATTGACAGATAACATGTACTAAGTGTTAATTCATTATGACAACAGTGTAAGTGATCAGTGGACTAGTGGATGTGTTTGAGCTGAAGATTCAGTTTGTAACTCTGCAGGAGTTTAAATACGGCCACTTGATTATTGCAAAAAATTAACTATGATTATTTGGCTCATAATTGAAATCACAACTATTTTAACTATTCACAACTGTTTGACCTTTTAATCTGTTAAGAATATATATTTTATGTTTAATATTTTGTGAGATTTTTGTTTTCAAAGCTGTCGTTTAGAATAATAGCTTTGTTCCAGGTTGTGAATGGCAGAATAAGCACACATGTCATTGTGAATATGAACTTGTAATAATTGAAATTACAAATATACATTTGATAGTACAGAGTATGAGATGGTATATGATGTTAGTATGTTATCTAAATTATTACAGTCTTAACAAATTGATAATTGGATCTGCAGTATCAATTCAATTGTGGATCTCTCTGATAACTTTAGAAACGGACAGTTACCAATTTTATTTCCATAATGTCTAATAATTATGTAGCCTATACTGACTTTATTCTGCATTTCAAAGTTCAGCTTTTTCTCTCTCTGACCAAGCAGTACAAAATACAATATAAAGACAATACAAAAACCTTTAAAGATCCCATCACATGGTACTTCTTGATGCTTTTATATGGTGCCTTAATGGTTCCCTAATACTGTAAATGAATCCTGCTCCAAAATCAAGACTCAGTGCATGAGAAAGACACATGTACACAGTCAGAGTCAGAAAATCTCTCTCTGAACAACTCATTCTGGGCCTTGTTGCTTGAATGCAAATGAGAAGGACAGAGATAGGTTAGAGGAGCGGGTGGGGGGGGGCAAATGCACCGCTGGTTGTTTTAGCGGTGCGCTGTTCGCTGTCTCCCACTTCCGCGTTTTAAGCACGGAGGAAGAAAGGAGAGGCGTTTCAATGAAAAAAACACATTTTCACAGAAAATAAAATTAAACCACTGCTGTTTCAGAGGTCCAGAGGCTCAGATAAAGGACTTCCGAGCCTAGAAACACTTGCACGTGCCTCCAGGCAAATAAAAAAACGCATTTTGCATTGCGTAGCTCATTCGCAGTCCAAACTCTCTGGGTGTGATTTACAGAGACGGTGGGTAGACATCCAGACGGGGGGTGGAGCTGCATTTTTCGATGTGACGTCAGAAAGTTTCCTTGTTCAGAATCGCCCATTTGAGCTGTGTTTTTTTCAAACGCAGAAAAGGACCGCAAATGCTCAATTTAAACATTTCGCAACTTTTAGCCGGGGGGCTAAAAGTACCCCTACCCTAAACAGGGTAGGGGTAACGTTCAAAAATCTCAGAAAGTGAAAATTTCATGCCATGTGACCTTTAAGACAAAATGTAAAAGGAGTGCAAAAGAATAAATAAATACCTATTTACAGATGTCCAAAATGTGCAGTTTGCATGCTTAAGTGTGAATCCCATTCATTTAAATGGAGCGTTTGAGAAACGTTTTGCCTCTAAAATATGATGTAAATTAGGTTGATGTTCAATGTTCAGCACTGCACTGATACTCTGGGAGGCTTTAAAACATTTTTTTTAGTCTGTATGCAAAATAATACAACCCCAATGACGCCCATGGCAACTTCCAGAATAAGTTGAATAGCATTTTTGATATTGGCTGATATCTATTAGCTGTAAAAATAATTCCATTACGCTGGTTGAAAATGCATCAGTTCACAGGTTTCTTTTTTTCTTGGTATAAATGATTTGTACAGTGATTTATGAGGGCTGTGTGCTGCTGAATGGCCTCTGTGGTTTCTTTTACAATTTGCACAGGTGTTCGTACTAGCAGCTTTGTGAAGATGTACTATGAGATAACGGCCCTGTTGTTTTCATTAAAAAGAGATCTGTATAAACGTCAATGGGGCTTTTCTGACAGTTGTATCCGCCGGTGTGTTTGAAGCAACATCTGTGCTAGGCATTCTTAAGATAGCTGTTAAATGTGCTGTTTTCTTTAAATCACACAGTCTTAAGGTTTACTAACTCTTGTGAGTTTTAAGACATGTTACCTCATTAAAAACATATCTGGAGTTATGTTTTGTTTCATTCACACTTTTGAGTAACTGTCCAAATCTGAAAATGCTCTGTCATGAAGTCATAGTTTCAAGTTAACAGCTAACTTTTACCTTTTGTTTAATGGGGATTGGAAACTCCAGGGTTGAAATTATCCAAATGATTTTAGTGAAGGTTTATGTAGTTAAAAAATGCACTGGAGCTCTACCTGTATTACCACATGACATCACAAGGTGGAACAGAGTGTTATATGCAAATATATATATATGTTATATGCAGGATTTGCATGTTAAATATTTACAAATTAAACAAAACAGTTTTAGTTCATGGTGTAAAAAAATACTCTACATACAGTACATTGTATTGTATTTTTTGGATTATAGATTAGTGTAAATCTGATTTTGATTACTCTAAAAGTATTAAGTTTCTACTTATTGACATGGATTTTAATCTTGTATACACTTTATTACACTCCTATTTCATTTTACTCAATTATCCAGACTTGAGACTAGCACACAGTAGAGTTCATATGTCCATCTGTGATTAGATAATTGTTATTGAGTTCAGCAGTCCTATCACACAGACTAATGCATTTAGATATGTGTACAACCTGGCTTTTGACATTTGGCCTGTTTCCCATGACAAATGCACTGCTTTTGGATAGTAAGAGACCACACACTGGATTTGTTTAAAAAAAATATGGAAATCGGTTGCGTGCAATAAAATTATGTTTAGGCTTTGAAACGTATTCGATCCCCTCTACACATATTTTTCTCAGAACTTGAACATAACGTTTTCATCTTGATGAAATGTGATCAAATCATGCTGAATATTTATGTTACTTTACCTTACCATGAAAATTTGCTTTTTTATGGTTTTATTTTTTTTCTTTACATAATTGTATATTTACTATTTAATTCTGTTGACACAGTTACTTCAATATGCAGTGTCAAATGTCAAAGGATTTTAAAGTAAAAGAATACAAAAACAGTCTTTAGTTTTCCACAGTTCTTTATTGTCTTAAACAGAATCAAATACAGGTACAGAGACACACAGTTTGGAGTTGGACAGTGTGAGGACTAACCCTAACCCCGTGAAGAAGCTCTGGTCTCTACCTGGACACAGGAATAACACATGAGTACATTATGGTCATCTACCCTGTGTACATGATTAAATATACTGTACATGAAGCACCGATTACTCTCTAATACAATAATGGTCCAGAACAGAGTCACATGAACATTAGAATTGTACCTGCAGAAACAATAATCACCATGTGCTGCTTTTCTTCCTCAAAACACAGTAACAGGTAGGGCATTTGGCATAAAGTCCTCCTAGTGCCACATCACCCTATAGAAACACGATAACTGTTTCACTTGGAAGTATATTTTGAAATTTTTAGTTTTTTAGTTGGTTTACTTACTTTGTACATCTATGGTCTGTGTTTTGATGGTCTTCCTTTTTTCTGAAAGATGCAGAGATTTTTATTTTTAGGTTAATAGTCTTTTTATTTCAACTATTAACCTCACTTTCAGAATGGTGCAAAAAATAACTCACATTAACTCTAACATTCATGAACTTTCCCACAGCTACAGTAAAGTGCTCTGGGTATCACTGTTTGTTTGTTTGTCGATGACTCTGGAAGAAACACATTCAAATCTTAGTACAACTGTCACAGATGTAGATGGACAGTCATGTTAACAATTTGTTGTCATGGAAACAGTCCTTACATTAACCCAAATTTCAGATAAAACACCACAAACATGTTTTAACAATGACGATATTCTAGGCCAGAGAAGTATATAAAATCTCTGAAAAGTCTTACCTCCAGATCAGCTCTCATAATCCTCCTGAATGCACACTGTAGAGTCTTCTGCTCTGGTAACTGTCCTGTGTCCTGAGTGTGTCCTCTTCTCCTGTAACTGTCCTGTGTCCTGAGTGTGTCCTCTTCTCCTGTAACTGTCCTGTGTCCTGAGTGTGTCCTCTTCTCCTGTAACTGTCCTGTGTCCTCTTCTCCTGTAACTGTCCTGTGTCCTGAGTGTGTCCTCTTCTCCTGTAACTGTCCTGTGTCCTGAGTGTGTCCTCTGCTCCTGTAACTGTCCTGTGTCCTGAGTGTGTCCTCTTCTCCTGTAACTGTCCTGTGTCCTGAGTGTGTCCTCTGCTCCTGTAACTGTCCTGTGTCCTGAGTGTGTCCTCTGCTCCTGTAACTGTCCTGTGTCCTGAGTGTGTCCTCTGCTCCTGTAACTGTCCTGTGTCCTGAGTGTGTCCTCTGCTCCTGTAACTGTCCTGTGTCCTGAGTGTGTCCTCTGCTCCTGTAACTGTCCTGTGTCCTGAGTGTGTCCTCTGCTCCTGTAACTGTCCTGTGTCCTGAGTGTGTCCTCTGCTCCTGTGAATGTCCTGTCTCCTGAGTGTTTCCTCTTCTCCTGTACCTGTCCTGTGTCCTGAATGTGTCCTCTTCTCCTGTAACTGTCCTGTGTGTGTCCTCTTCTCCTGTAACTGTCCTGTGTCCTGAGTGTGTCCTCTTCTCCTGTAACTGTCCTGTGTCCTGAGTGTGTCCTCTGCTCCTGTAACTGTCCTGTGTCCTGAGTATGTCCTCTTCTGTAACTGTCCTGTGTCCTGAGTGTGTCCTCTGCTCCTGTAACTGTCCTGTGTCCTGAGTGTGTCCTCTGCTCCTGTAACTGTCCTGTGTCCTGAGTGTGTCCTCTGCTCCTGTAACTGTCCTGTGTCCTCTCCTCCTGTAACTGTCCTGTGTCCTGAATGTGTCCTCTGCTCCTGTAACTGTCCTGTGTCCTCTGCTCCTGTAACTGTCCTGTGTCCTGAGTGTCTCTTCTGCTCCTGTACCTGTCCTGTGTCCTCTTCTCCTGTAACTGCCCTGTGTCCTGAATGTGTCCTCTGCTCCTGTAACTGTCCTGTGTCCTGAGTGTGTCCTCTGCTCCTGTAACTGTCCTGTCTCCTGAGTGTTTCCTCTTCTCCTGTACCTGTCCTGTGTCCTGAATGTGTCCTCTGCTCCTGTAACTGTCCTGTGTCCTCTGCTCCTGTAACTGTCCTGTGTCCTCTGCTCCTGTAACTGTCCTGTGTCCTGAGTGTCTCTTCTGCTCCTGTACCTGTCCTGTGTCCTCTTCTCCTGTAACTGTCCTGTGTCCTGAGTGTCTCTTCTGCTCCTGTACCTGTCCTGTGTCCTCTTCTCCTGTAACTGTCCTGTGTCCTGAATGTGTCCTCTGCTCCTGTAACTGTCCTGTGTCCTGAGTGTGTCCTCTGCTCCTGTAACCTGTGGCCTCCTAGATGCACACTGCAGGCTGCTACATTTGAATTTCCCTCCAGAAGTTTTGAGGAGGGGAATTTCCTTGGGAGGAGCCTCACCAGAGACTATAACAAAGTCATGTTTTCTCAGGGTTATTAAAATACACAGGTCTAACATCGGCCACAATCAAGTGACCATTGTAAGATTTAAACATGTTGGAGACTAGGAAAAAAAAGTCATGTTATTATTGTCAAATTTGAGCAACCCCTCTCGGACAATATTTTCAGTGCATAGTGATTAAAGGCGCTGTTCCTGATTTTTCATAACATGAAAACCAGAACTAGTTCATTTTAAATGGTTTACAGTGGTCCAAAGTTATTCTTCACTTAACTTACGCATTCTGACCATAATAACTACCACAGTGGGTTTATAAGCACTTTTCTCTCAGAGACCAGTGCAGAGTTTCACCATGATGGTAAAGTTAACAACAACTAGCATACCATTCCTGATTATTAGACAATAAAATGCTTTATAATTACATGCAAACAACATGCAGCAGACTTATTTTGAACCTCAAAAGCTGCCTATATACTATCTGTACCAGGACAAGACAAATTTAGCTCAAATACATGGGAAAAACTGGGTACAGACCCTTTAATCGATTACCACACCCATCTGCAAAAGACAATAAAAAAGATCAACACTCTGCCATTGTAATGTCATATGTCATATCCATTCTGGTGAAACATAGGACTTTTCTGGGAACCCAATCTGTAAAACTATTTACAGGACACAGAAGACAGGCCATTGTTCGGGTAAACATTTGCACCATGTATCAGACTGCCAGTGGCTCCTTTTTTCTGGGGAATGTATTTTAGGAGTCCGGAGCGCATGTGCTTATCTGCCTGACTGAGCCAGCCCACAGTGGACCATGTGAGGCAAACATACCAGGGCTTATTCCCACTGTCTGTTCATATGATGAGACCAAACAGCTTCTGACCTGATAGTTAAAGGGATATGATGTTTTTAAATGAATTATGGCCGGAGAGATTAAGGTTCAAAAGGCCTTGAGACATATTGATACGTTTATGGCTGTGAGTTATTTTGGTGTGCGACAGGTGTTAGATGTGTTGATGATAGAGATTCGTGTGATGTTTTTGAGGCTTTGAATGCATCACGATTATGGGTTGTCTTCCTGTTTGTTTATAGTTCTGCATACTTTAACTGAACATCGTAGTGTTTAGGGATGCACCAATACCAATACTGATATTGAATATTAGTGCCGAGCCAGGAAATTTCACTGGATCCATTGGATCTATTTTGTAATAAGTTAACTTATTAATATTGGGTATTGGCAGAGTATTGTATACTATACTAGATTGACTGGTGTATCCCTAATATTGTTACTTGATTTCTGATTGGCAGAACCAATGGACCAATCAATTACACTAACACAACATATTAATAAATTATTTAGGCAAAATGGGTGAAGTGTCTTTCTCAAGGACACAAACACAGACCACAAGCAATCTCATTAATCTCCAGGGAAGCACCAACCTTCCGGTTAGTGGGTGAAAATCACTACCAATTGCCACGTTAGTTTTAAATTTGGCATTCTCCCTGTTGGCAGGCTTGCAAGTTTTACCAAACCCCATTACTCTATCACTAAATCACAAACTCAAAGACCTATACGATAGTTTAACTCCCAAGGGAACCTAATCTGTTCTCCCAGGGGTGCACCTCCCTCAAAACCCAAGTCCAAATGTTTGCAGCCGTCGCCCCCTTTTGTGCCGCAATCCTCCGAGGCGGTATTGTGTGACGTTCTTTCTGTGCTCTCAGTCTTGCACAAAGATTTGCTTCGCTTTATTACTCCCCAAAGTGGGAATTTGCCGGATAATGGGCACCAAAACAAGGCGGTGTAATTTGGTCCGGTGGGAAACGCTCATCGTCCACTTATTAGTTCTATGTTATGCTATTCATATATCCATTTAAATTTATTTGGTTGGTTTTTTATAAGTAAAATTCCATTTCAATCTTGCTATATTAGTGGTTAATTAATCAGCCTAATAGAGTAATGAATTGGTAGTTTAAACTGTTGGACCGCTGGGTACTGTTGTCCTCATATTGTCACTCAAACAAAGCTTCTTGCATGTGCTTGGGGAAGACTTTAGATGTTGCAGTTGGCACAGTCTGACCCTGGAGTCCTGATTGGCTGTTAACACGTGCTATTGCCGTGGTGACGATAAGAGTGATGTAAGTGTCTGTGTTTAGCAGAGCAGTCTGAGGCGCCAGGCCAGCACCGTAGATATTTACTACCACCACAGTCTTGTGATAGCTCACACTAGTGTTCTGACATGGTGCCGGACCAAGGGTCCATGTGGAAAACTTTGTGATAGAGCTTACAGAGCAAATGGAGAGAGCTTTCTCTGACGCAGACTTTGATGTAATGGGATGTACATCCATAAACTTGTTTGATGCTGCTAAGCTATCGCAGAAATAGAAATGCCTAGTTTTAGCTCAACTCTTGCTTATAGATTGGCACTCAGTAGCTGCATTTTACATTTAGGAGACATCTCAGTTGTTTTACAATGTTTGCAGACCTGTGTAATTGTAGAAAAACATTCATCTCAATATTTACTTGCTTTATTCTGATAACAATATTCAGATGATATTTTAACAATGCATCAGCAGTGGGCTAAATGTGTCTGTAAATGTACAGCTGATGTTCAAGTATTCAAAATGTGAATTGACTTGATATTCTAATTGTGCACTTATTCTTATTGGCTGTATGATTATGGAGTGAATGAAAAAAGGCATCTATAACTTTATAGGGAAAATTTTATGTTTTGACCCCTAGACTACCCCTGTCATACACACTGTCGAGACTTCACCCATAAAGTATTTAATTGAAGAAAGCTCTCGTGCAGCAGCTGCCTTCAGGCTTTGACAACACAAGATTCATACAAGTACAAACATGCAGCCAGTTTCTGCCTCTTGGAGCTGCGTTGGAGCTCAGTTGGGCCTTTGTTGACGTTTTTCTAATTCTGCCATGGAGACAGGCAAATACACTGGGCTCTCACCACCTGTCGCACAAAGACAAACAGTTGTACATTGCATTGTTACAAGCTGCTCCACCCCACTGGACTGCAGCCTGTCACAATGGGGCCCACAGTGGAGCAGCAGAGGGTGATTCCATCTTTCATTTGACTTCCATTGTCTCAATATCCACTGGCCAGGCAGCAAAGGGTCTGATCTAGCTAATTAGCTACATAAACAGAATTCCTTCACGTATCTAAAAGGCCATTTAAAGAATATATGAAGAGATATTAAGGTGTCATTTCACAAAGATAAATCTGATTTTATTTCAAGACCATCTATGATCCAAAAATGTAAATTTAAAATGAAAGTGGTTTTATCTGTCAGTTTGTGGCACATTAAAGATGCATTGTGTAACCTTTTGGGTGGAGGGTCTGCCATCCATGCTTGTCTCTATAGAGATATTATATGCTTTGACTAGAATCTTTAAAGATCCCATGACATGGTACTTCTTGATGCTTTTATATGGCTCCTTAATGGTTCCCTAATACTGTAAATGAATCCTTCTTCAAAATCAACACTCAGTGCATGAGAAACAAAGATAAGCTGAAAAAGAGTCATTTTCCTCACTCAGAACACTCTATAATGGGCGTTGTTGCTTGAATGCAAATGAGGAGGAAAAAGCTGGCCAATTGTAGAAGGTGGGGGCGTGGCTAAACGCTCCGCTGTCTCTGGCCGTTTCCCAATTCAGCGACGGCACGCTTGTGAGTGTGCCGTCGGTCTGTCGTCGAGACGGCGCATACTCGCTCTGTCCTTAGTGCACTACGTTTCCCACATGGCCGCCTGCGAAATTGAACAGGTCCCGCCTCAGCTCAATGAGCCAGGTGGTCTGCTCCTTGTTCCCTAAAGACAAAAACATTATACTATTGCGACTAGTAATACTTGGAATTGGGACATGGCCAATGTTCCCCCTAATTTTTAATGTGTCTGAGCAAACACAACTAACTCCACATCCGAAATGAACCCCCCCCCCGCGCGGCTCGCACTTTGCAGTTATAAAAAAATGACCCCGCGGCTGAATAAAAAGCTCTTTCGTCCCTGGTTTACAGGGCGCTGCACAAGTTTTCTTGTGCGCTGAGAATGTGCGAACAGTGCGCAGCTTAGAGTAAACTGGACATGGCGACACTGTAGAATATCCAGCATTACAACAGCAAAGGAAATATAGAAGTGTAAGGGGAAAAGCATGTGAACGGTAATACAGGTGCCGTGATCTATGCCGTTACGGCTACCGTCACACATGTTTAGTGTAGTTTATGAAGAGTTTCATGTAGCATAGTTGTAGGTGAGGTGAACCAGTACGTATATTTTATAGTGACGTCGCAACTCTCACTTGTGGATGTCGCTGGCGAGTCGGTCTTTGTAGTCCCGCGCTGTGCATGCTGGGGCTTTTAAGTGTGCGGAGCGTGCATGTTTGCACACTTGGTCCACGCCCCGATTTCCATGGAAACGACGGCGCCGTTCAGAGCTCGTCTTGACGGTGCAGGGGGAAAAAAACGAATGGAACGGCCCTTGTCGCGCCGGATATGACGCATATCCCGTTCCAAGGACGCTAACAAGCGTGCCGTCGGTGAATTGGGAAACGGCCTATCTGTGCGCTCTCTGATCCATTTCCTTGTTTTTGCACAGGGGGAGAGAGTTAGAGTGTTGCATTGAAAAATAAACACATTTCCACATAAAATAAAATTAAACCACTGCTGTTCAAAGGTCCAGAGGCTCAGATAAAGGACTTCCGAGCCTAGAAACACTCGCAGGTGCCTCCAGGCAAATAAAAAAAACGCATTTCGCATTGCGTAGCGCATTCACAGTCCAAACTCTCTGGGCGGGATATACAGGGGCGCTGAGCGGAGACAGAGGGAGGGGTTGGAGGTGCATTTGCCGATCTGACGTCAAAAAGTTGCCTTGTCCGAACTCGCCCGTTTCAACACTGGTTTTGTGTAACGCAGAAAAGGATCGCAAATGCTCAGTTTAGACATTTCGCAACTTTTAGCCATGGGGGGGGGGGCCTAAACAGGGTAGGGGAGCTCACATTAACGTTCAAAAACCTCAGAAAGTGAAAATTTCATGCCATGGGACCTTTAACAGTGTGGCAATAAACTTCTATCTTCATGGAGACAAGCAGATGACCACACCAGGCCATATAACAGGTCAGTTCTCTGGAGAGGATACCACATATACACTTTTTCAAGGTATTTTTTTAGCAATAAAATCACAAGTATTTGATAGGGCCTTTCTGTGTGGAGTTTGCATGTTCTCCCCGTGTCTGGGTGGGTTTCCTCCGGGCACTCCGGTTTCCCCCACCAACCCAAAACATGCACCATAGGTAAATCCTCCAGCTGAGGTCCTGACCAAACCGAAGCAAGAAGATCATGGAGATGGTCCCCGGGCACAGTCATGTGCTGCCCACTGCTCCTAATAACAGGATGGGTTAAATGCAGAAATGGAATTTCCCCACTGTGGGACTAATAAAGGGACTTAAATGCTTGATAGATAGATTTAATGCCATATTGAGAAATACTGCATGCAAAGAAATTCTATCTTAGACTTCTCATGTGGCAGACACTACCAGAAAGTTACACAGTGCACCCTTACTGTGGCTAGTGGCTAGCACTCATGCCTCACAGCAAGAAGGATCCGGGTTTGATCCCCAGTTTGCCCGGGCCTTTCTGTGTGGAGTTTGCATGTTCTTCCCGTGAGGTCCTGACCAAGCTTAGCAATAAGATCATGGAGATGGGTCTCCGGGTGCTTTCATGTGCTGCCCACTGCTTCTGAAAGGGTGGGTGAAATGCAGACAGGATTCATAGGGGCTGGTGCATTGTGTTCTGGGCAGCAGATCTGTTTGGACTGCTGCCCCCGTGACCCAGAAATGGAAAAGCGGAAGAAGATGTATGAATGGATGGATGAATTTCCTTACAGGGATAATAAAAGTACTACAAAAATAATAATAATAATGTTACTTTATCATTCATAGCAGGTCCCATATTTTAGGAGTGGTGATCTTAATGTGACTATGTGAATGGAAGTCTGTTGCTCTCACAAACCCTTTAGCACATTGTTTATATCCACAAGCATCCACAAGTTTTTTTTTAATGCATGCACAGCTTTAAAACAGCTTTTTTCAGTCACTGAAGTGAAAATGGGATGGACCACCCAAGCATAGCCAATCAGAGCACTGCTGATTATCCAAATGTAAAAAAATAAAAAAATAAAAACACAGTGGAGCACTTTCTGTATTACCACATGACATCACAAGGTGGAACAAAGTGTTTGAGAGAAGGACTCAGCCTAAATATGCAGGATTTGTTTTGTTAAACATGTGTGAAAGAAACAAAACACAACTCCAGGTTTGTGATGAGGAAACAACATTATAACCAGTAGTCAAGTTGTAAAATGAAACCAGGGGGGACGGTGAAGTTTTTCATTTATGTGACATATTTTCTAGCGGGGGGTGTGGGGGTCCTCCCCCAGAAAATTTTGTATTTCTTAGATGCAATTTCCTGCATTCTAGTCCATTTTAGGGCAGGGATCTCAAGTCTCACGCATTGAGAGTGTGACACACGCAATTCGACGTGTTCACACGCTCACACACCACACATGGTATTTCTCACGCACAGCGCTTCTGTGCCCAGAAAATCGGTTAGATAATGCAGGCACCGCACGTTTTCAGCCGCTCCTCGGGAAAAATTGTTCACTCGCACCCCCCTGGTGAAAGCAGCACATTCTGAAGGCAGCAATCTGAGTAATTCCCCGTTAAAGATCTGCTTGTGGAACAGAAAGGAACTAATTTGCCTGACATTAAGATAAGCCCTCCCCCATCACTGACATCACTGTGGTGTTTCAGGGCAGGGCAGAATTAAAAGGTGATTTGTTAAAATGGAAATGCTTTTATAACAAAAACTCCATATAATCATTCAGTAATCAATAATACACAGGATATATGTTATCACACACACGCACACACAGTCTGGACACACACACACCTTAGTCCTGGTTCAGACCTGGTTTAGACCTGGTTTAGTCCTGGTTTAGTCCTGGTATAGTCCTGGTTTACACCTGGTTTAGTCCTGGTTTAGACCTGGTTTAGACCTGGTTTAGACCTGGTTTAGTCCTGGTGTAGTCCCGGTTTAGTCCCAGTTTAGACCTGGTTTAGACCCGGTTTAGTCCCGGTTTAGTCTTGGTATAGACCTGGTTTAGACCTGGTTTATCCTGGTTTAGTCCTGGTTTAGTCTTGGTTTAGACCTGGTTTAGACCTGATTTAGTCCCAGTTTAATCTTGGTTTAAACCTGGTTTAGACCTGCTGTCAGCTAATCTGTCCCTTTGATGCAGAAATAATCTGATAGTATGACTCACCCATAAGAACGCAGTCACTCCCGATAGTTTGCGTATCCATGTATGCACGTGTTACGGTCTTTAATAATCCAGAGCTCCGGAGAAAAGGACCTAATCCCGAACGTATCCCATGTCCCGAGGCGAGAGTTCCTTTTACGTAGCATTAATGTAGCAAGTTAAGGATTCTTCTTCTCTGGATATGCTGCGTACATATCACGCGGCTCACTCACATCTGATCGGCGAACAGGCGCAAACACAACAGCGCTAATCGTCATGATTGGCGGTGGGTAATTATGCTGCAACATGATTGGAACCTGGAGCGCAGTTGATGATTGGCTCTTGGCACTGGCTATTTTGACTTCAAAACGGTGAATTTCGATGGGGGATTTTCATGCCTGATTGATAAAATGCCACCAGGGATGGAAGAAGGGATGCCCATTTTAGAAGGATGATTTTGACTATTTTTTACCCCAGGGGGGATGCCACCCCCCCTCAACTCGAGTACTGATTATAACATAGATCAGAAAATAGTGTAATATGGGCCCTATAAACTCTTTTGAATTTGATTGTGCCACATACCTGATAAATGCTAAAGAATTGTGTTTAAAGCTGAGCCTGAGTCTTAGGTGCACCTGCCCGGTCTGGACTGTCTGGCTCTCCTTAACCAGGCGCCCGTGTGTCAGGGGTGAGCTATACCATAACACACAGACATACGATGCGTGAACGTGAAAGGTCAAAGGTCAAAGGAATTACTGGGGATGTGAGCTTATGTGTTGAATGTGTCTGCATGATGCCACACTTGTTTTAAGAAAGGAAACACGTAATTAGCAGGATGTTAAAATAGTGAGCAGTCACGTGTGACATGTTTGCACCGAGTCACTGTGGAAGACTTCAGTTTGTTTTATCCCCCACTGATCTCTGCAGTTACACGTTTTTATTATAGGATTAGGATCATTTGGAAAATGTACACACTGTACACAAATTCTATTGATGCGAGAACAAGGTAGTGTATGGAAATTTCAAACTAAATTTTGAAGGAAAAGACTCATTTTAATACCACAATTAAACCAAGCAATAAAGCAGAATTGTACCCCCAAAACAATTCTAAATATACAATATTGTCAAAAATATGAACTGCAATAAATAAATTATAGAATGCAACACTTAAGTAGTTCAGAATTAATACTAGTATTGCTATTATTTGGGTATTGATTTTTTTTTTTTTTTTTTTTATCATTTGTGTTAATGCGTGATAGGTGTGGTTAGGCAGGGCTGTGGCTCTGCTTAGTTAAAATGACTTATCAACAGCACAGTCAATACCAACATGATGATATGATAACAGAAAGGTGCTTTGTGGTGAAGGCAAGTTTGTTGTAGTTGGGACTAATATTATATCAATGATTTATATATATATATGAAAGCGCTGTTGTGATTCCCAGCCCTACAGTATAAAGAAGTATTCATTTTAAAGTAATCTTTTTATTAGACCCAGGACATAAATGGAACAGTGTACAGATAATATGTAGTGACACACATGCACACATTTGCAAACATGTCAGAAAGTTTTTAAATAGTCTGAAAATACAAATTGGATTTAAACAGCACATTTTCATGAGCCTGTGATCAATACGAGTATTCATGATCCTATTTAGATGTTTGATTTTCAACAAAAAGGTGAGAGTGACTGAAAAACGTTTTGCTAATGACTAGCTCGCTTGTGACTATAATGTTATATGAGATGGACTTAAACAGCACAAATCAGCTCACCTGTTATAGATCCAGCTAAATCAGTTCTTTGTGGTCAGATTGTGTTTAAATAAGGCTCAGATTAAAGCCTAATTTGAGTAACAGAGCTTCAAACAGAGCAGTGCCTACAGTTAGCAGCACACCCCCAGGGAATGTTGATGACATCAGCTGCAAAGTATCAGTAGATAAGAGTTCCTATCACCGTGCTCTCCTGACCCTGTCGTTTGCCTCCTCCGCACACCTTCTGTCAGGACCTTGTCTGTGTAAATCCTGGAGAGAGGGCCAGGGCAGCAGGGCTCTGCTCAAGTGTTTGTGCCACATGTCTTTGGATGCCACTGGGATCTGGTGCCACGGTGCTGAGCATGCCAGCACTATATTTCATGCCTCTCTAGACAGTACATAAGCACAGGACATATTTCAGCAGCGTGTATGTTTAGACGAGAAGGTCATAAACGAAGCAGAGCCTTGACTGCTCAGGCCTGGACTTAAAGTGCTGCATTACCAGACCAGACATGTTCTTTGTAAATATGGAATTAAGGTTGTCACAAAAATGTGATTTGAAAATATTATTTTTGACTGGACAGTAGTCTGCTTGTTACGATATTAAAATTGTAACTCGTTTTCGATATTAAAGGGATAGCGCGTTTTTTTAAAATGTTAATCTGTATGGGTTTCCTTCTAAAAGTTACGTGTGTTGACACCGGCTTACCTCTGACAGTCTCAGCTGATCCTGGTTCGGCTCACTTTCTGGAGCCCACGTAAGTAGGTCCGGTAACTTCCCTGGAACATGAAATAAAACTTGTTTTTCTTCTCAAAACAAAACATTTGTCTGAAAGGTGATATATTTGCGTCCCAAACAGTTGTCCACGAAACATCCAGCAGCGTAGATTGCGATCGCATATTGTGTCGATTGTGCGCATATTAGCTGTTCACTTGTAAACTTCCCCTTACGGTGGACCGCATCTGCCGTACACTTCCGCTAAAGGTTAACAGGCTAATACAGCTAATATGCGCGCAGTGATATGAATCGGGAGAGACAATAGGCAAACGCAATCTAGGCTGCTGGATGTTTTGTGGACAACTGTTTGGGACGCAAATATATCACCTTTCGGACAAATGTTTTGTTTTGAGAAGAAAAACAAGCTTTATTTCATGTTCCAGGGAAGTTACCGGACCTACTTACGTGGGCTCCAGAAAGCGAGCCGAACCGGGATCAGCTGAGACTGTCAGAGGTAAGCCGGTGTCAACACACGTAACTTTTAGAAGGAAACCCATACAGATTAACATAAAATAAAATAAAAAACAACGCACTATCCCTTTAAGGAATAGGCATAATACTCAATATTGATTTCAATGTTTCTTAAAGGTCCCATGGCATGAAATTTTCACTTTCTGAGGTTTTTGAACGTTAATGTGAGCTCCCCCCCCCCCCCCCCCCATGGTTAAAAGTTGTGAAATGTCTAAACTGAGCATTTGCGATCCTTTTCTGCGTTACAAAAAATCGGAGCTCAAACGGGCGATTTTGAACAAGACACCTTATTGACGTCAGATCGAAAAAAGAAATGCAAATGCAGTTCCACCCCCGTCTATCTGTGCTCAGCGTCTCTGTAAATCCCGCCCAGAGAGTTTGGACCGCGAATGCGCTAGGCAATGCGAAATGCGTTTTTTTATTTGCCTGGAGGCACGTCCGAGTGTTTCTAGGCTCGGAAGTCCTTTATCTGAGCCTCTGGACCTTTGAACAGCAGTGGTTTTATTTTATTTTATGTGGAAATGTGTTTATTTTTCAATGGAACGCTTCAAATCTCTCCCCCCGTGCAAAAACAAGGAAATGGATCAGCTGAGGGCTCAGAGCTCAGAGCGGAGAGTTTGGCCACGCCCCCACCCTCTACTATTGGCCATCTCTTTTCTCCTCATTTGCATTCAAGCAACAACGCCCATTATGGAGTGTTCAGAATGAGAAAAATTACTCTTTCTCAGCTTATCTCTGTTTCTCATGCACTGAGTGTTGATTTTGAAGAAGGATTCATTTACAGTATTAGGGAACCATTAAGGAGCCATATAAAAGCATCAAGAAGTACCATGTCATGGGATCTTTAAACAGTATAAGCTGAAGTAGTAGTTTTGATAAGGTTCAAGGGCATTTGATCCTATTTATGTAATTTATTTCAGTGTCAAAACTTTATCTGGTCTAGTTTTGACACTAGTTTAATATTGATTTGTTTCAATTCGTGTGACACACTATAGGACAGGTAGATATTTTTGTGGCAGATTTTTCTGTTTCTGATTTTTGGTTCAATTTTCTGCAGCTGATATATTTGTGGTTTTGTTCAAAACAACAGCTACCCTTAAACCTTTCTTTAACTCTCATGAACACAGCTGAATCTTCCAGTTCAGAAGAAGTAGAAGAAGTGAACTTTATTGATCTCACACTGGAGAAATTCTTCTCTGCATTTTAACCCATCCTATATATATATATATTAGGAGCAGTGGGCGACACATTCCTGCGCCTGGGGACCATCTCCATGATCTTCTTGCTTCGGTTTGGTCAGGACCTCAGCTGGAGGATTTTACCTATGGTGCATGTTTTGGGTTGATAGGGGAAACCGGAGTGCCCGGAGGAAACCCACCCAGACACGGGGAGAGCATGCAAACTCCACACAGAAAGGCCCAGGCGACCCGGGGATCGAACCCAGACCATGCATGCAAACTCCACACAGAACACACACAGAAAGGCCTGGGCGACCCGGGGATCGAACCCAGACCATGCATGCAAACTCCACACAGAACACACACAGAAAGGCCTGGGCGACCCGGGGATCGAACCCAGACCATGCATGCAAACTCCACACAGAACACACACAGAAAGCCCCAGGCGACCCGGGGATCGAACCCAGACCATGCATGCAAACTCCACACAGAACACACACAGAAAGGCCTGGGCGACCCGGGGATCGAACCCGGAACCTTCTTGCTGTGTAGCAAGAGCGCTAGCCACTCAGCTACCGTGCCGTGCCGTACCGACTGTACCGTACCAGTTCAGTCCAAACATTGAGGAAACCCTGACATTAGCTCTCTGTTATCACTGACACTATTAAAGCTGTAATAAAGGGTGCAGGCTGTGAGTAAATTGCCGTGGGCTGAGCAGATTGTCACTGCGCTGTGCGTCACTCGACAGGTCCCTGAAAGCGGGGGCACAGCCTGTTTAGGGGGGCATTAGGAGGGAGGCGGAATGTGGCGCTATGTTTGGAATCCAAGATGGTGCTGCGTGCCAGGCGTCACGTCTCTGCTCTCTCCCCTGTGGCAGCTCCGGTATGTTCCACAATCCGGCAAACCTGGAAGTAAAACAAAATCTGCTCATAAGGGCAGATTCTATTACTGTTATGATGTACCACAACATTATCTCTGCAGTACAAACCAGTTGCATCATTTTGATTGCAAAGAACTACGTGGAGATTTACTGTTCATGTCAGTATTGATACTTTGCAGCTGTCAGTATTCCCTGTGGGTGTAATGCTATCTGTAGGCACTGCTCTGTCTGAGACTGTTAGACTTAATTTGAGCTTTGTTTTAACACAATCTGACCATAAAGAACTGACTCAGTTTTTCAGTTCGTCTAATTCACCTAAATGGGACCATAACCACTCACTCACTTATCAAGCTGTAGGTGTTGTTTACATCCAATTTTCAGATTAGCTAAAATCTTATCAAGATGTATTTGTTAATGTGCGCATTGTGTCACCATGGTAACAGCTGGACATTCTGCCATAGAAATACACGCAGAACCCCCCAGCATGATGTCACTGCAAAGTATCAATAGTAAATCATTTTGAGTAGAGACACATTTGTTGTTCACTATTTCAATGATAAAGTTCATTACTGGCGATAGGGTTTAACGCAATACCAAAAATGGTTTATCTCATATAATTTTTCCCACCGATATTTTAGATTTTCCAAGAAGCTGAGTCTAAACACAGGCTAGACAAAAATAGTACTATGCTTTTTATATTTGGGTTTCGAATTGTATGACATTTTAATCTTCAAATCTTTATCCTCTTTACCACAGCATTATGAGAGCCAAATTCCCAAAGGGTGCTGTGTAGTATCATTTGTTGTTATTTACATCATCCCAATTAGTGCTCCAAATTAAAAATAACCTCATCAACATTTTTGGCAAACTCCCCTCCTGACCTCCAGGACAGTGAATGCAGCCTTCAGTTAGTTTGTGTGTGTGTGTGTGTGTTGTGTTTGTGTGTGACGTTCTGGTTCTCTGCCCATCCGGTTACATGGAGGTGGAAGTGCTCACTGATTAACTCTGCGTCACACCCCCTGAAAGTGAGAGCATAAGAAGAAATCCATGAATATATCAATGTTTAACCATTTAAACTGATGGAATAATATTGTCAAATTTAAAGGTCCCATGACATGGTACTTCTTGATGCTTTTATATGGCTCCTTAATGGTTCCCTAATACTGTAAATGAATCCTTCTTCAAAATCAAGCCTCAGTGCATGAGAAACAGAGATAAGATGAGAAAGAGTATTTTTTCTCTCTCTGAACAGTCCATTATGGGAGTTGTTGCTTGAATGCAAATGAGGAGGACAGAGATGGCCTATAGTAGAAGGTGGGGGCGTGGCCAAACTCTCCGCTCTCAGCTCTCAGCTGTGCGCTCTGATCCATTTCTGCGTTTTTGCGCGGAGAAGAGATGAGAAGCGTTCCATTGAAAAGTAAACACATTTCCACAGAAAATAAAATTAAACCACTGCTGTTCAAAGGTCCAGAGGCTCAAATAAGGGACTTCCGAGCCTAGAAACACTCGGACGTGCATCCAGGCAAATAAAAAAACGCATTTCGCATTGCCTAGCGCATTCGCGGTCCAAACTCTCTGGGCGTGATTTACAGAGACGCTGAGTAGACACAGACGGGGGGTGGAGCTGCATTTTTCGAGCTGACGTCAATAAGGTGCCTTGTTGAGAATCGCCCGTTTGAGCTGTGTTTTTTTCTAACGCAGAAAAGGACCGCAAATGTTTAGACTAGGGCTGTCAGTTTAACGCGTTAATTAGATTAATTAATTACACTGCTAATTAACGCGTTATAAAAATTAACGCAATTAATTATGAGCGCAATTCAATGCGCGCGCATTTTAAATTTGGTGTGCGGGGCCTTTGAACGGCGAGTTTATTTATAAAAATGTGACGGAGCAGATCCGTTTCTAAGCCCCCTGTCCCCGGGGAGAGCACGTGAAGACGCCGCGGAGAGCACGTGAAGACGCCGGGGAGAGCACGCGAAGACGCCGGGGAGAGCACGCGAAGACGCCGCGGAGAGCACGCGAAGACGCCGGGGAGAGCACGCGAAGACGCCGGGGAGAGCACGCGAAGACGCCGCGGAGAGCACGCGAAGACGCCGGGGAGAGCACGCGAAGACGCCGGGGAGAGCACGCGAAGACGCCGGGGAGAGCACGTGAAGACGCGCGCGTTCGTTTCCGTATCTGTTGCGCTGCGCGCGCTGAACCCCTTTCAATTCCCCATAACCTCTCCAGCGTGTTCTGCCGTGACTAAGGCTGCACACTTAAGAAGCGTTAGTTTTGCCCATCCAAATCACGCTATCATTTGCTCACCGCGCGGTGTCGCCGCCTCCTCCCTCCTCCTCCGTGCGATGGTCCGGACACACCTGCGCCGGGTTCCGGGGGTCAGGTGAGCCATGAGTAATTTACACGGACAATTATTTGTATTCTCTGTATATTTGAAGCTGTGTATATTATTTATTGACATTGCATGAAAGCTACTGTACGTGCTCACGTACACCAGAAATATTCACCATTTAATAGGCTAGTGGAATGGTGTAAATGAGCTTTCAGATGAATGTTACGTAATGTGGGAGGTGAATGGGGGTGTACAGCAGTCTTGTCTTGGTTACACTGGAGGTAACTGCACTGAAAGAGTGAAAGACTGAAAGACTTAAAGGGGAAGTGCGTGAAGAGTCCCTCAGTCGTCCAGGTAGAATCCATGATAAGAGAGAAATTCAATTTGTCAACTGGACAAAGTCTGTTTGGTCGAAAACGTTTCGCTGCTCATCCGAGAGGCTTCGTCAGTTCTGGTTCTAGTGCTGGTTAGACCCTGTTTAGAACCAGAACTGACGAACAGAACAGAAACTTTGTCCAGGTGACAAATTGAATTTCTCCTTTTATCTTTTAAAGGGGAAGTCTGCATTCTTTTCACTGTACCACTATAAATAACACCTTTTTTGCACTGTGGGAAAGCACAATAAACCACCTAAAAAAATATATTTTAAAAAATGCGATTATTTAGATGAATTAATTACAAATCCTGTAATTAATTAGATTAATTTTTTTAATCGCCTGACAGCACTAGTTTAGACATTTCGCAGTTTAGACATTTCGCAACTTTTAGCCATGGGGGGGGGGCCCTAAACAGGGTAGGGGAGCTCACATTAACGTTCAAAAACCTCAGAAAGTGAAAATTTCATGCCATGGGACCTTTAAGGCTGTGCAACTGATAAAATATGAATAGAGATTCAGTCATTTGTAACTGTCAATGCTGTACTTGGGTTTAAAAAAGTCACTACAGGGGGTCCTCGGGTTACGACGGTCTCGGGTTACGACGTTTCGTGGTTACGAACGCGCCCCCATTAAAAAAAATATGTATATATTACGCGTCATTCCGTCTTACACGGTTTAGCGTGGTAAGATATGTAAACAAACGCACGCGGCGCGCGGCGCACGGCGCAAGAATACGCTCTGTTGTGGTTGTAGGGAGAAGAAGACAGCCTCATGTGCGTGCCCAATGTGGGCGGAAGTACCTGATGTGGGCTCTGATCTGCTCCTATGAAAGCGGCAGTGATAACCAAGCAGCGTAGTGGTCTAATTATTGAGATGGAAAGGTTATTGGTGCTTTGGTTGGAAGATCAAAGGCAAAATCCGGTTTACGACGAAATTCGGGTTACGACGCGTCTTAAGAACGGATCAACGTCGTAACTCGAGGACTCCCTGTACTTGGGTCACTATATTATCTTAAACCTAGTAGTATATTGAATTGTAAGATCCAAATACATTATATGGAGATAGACCATGTCTGGACTTTGCAGCATGTCGGCTATTGGCCTTAAATCCCCAGCATAGGCCGATATTTTGTTTTGGTCAATTTGCCACCTAAAAATTAACACAACGTTTTATATTAACACTTTAGTTCGAAGAGATAGCTGCACAAAATGTGACTACACAGCTCTCTTATAAGTTTGTGGTTAAAAAAAATGCTTAGGAGGAGTTTGTAGTAAATTAAAAATCACATAGCTTGGCAAAAATAGTCCATATCGCCCCCAAAATATTGCCATCAGTTGCTCTGTATTCTATAAACAATCTGTATCGGCCATGACAAAAAACATATCGCACTAATTGCTTTCAGTTACATGTGTCACCCACTTTCTTGCAGCTTAATGGCAAAAATGATCCATGATCCTTTGCAGTTGTACCTTATGGTTGTAGTGACTGCTGTTAAACTGCTGTTGTTAAACTCTTAGTTAGTCTTAACATGTATATTATTTATTTATTTAAGGGTTTTTGGATGTCTTTAGGGAATAATGTTTTCTATACCCGCCCTAATGCAATATCAGTATAGTTCTGAGTAGTTAAAGCTGTGAGAATATCTCTTTTACTTCCACTATAAAAGATAAAAGCATTGTTTTTGTTGTAAGAAACAGAAGATAAGACAATTCCCACGCTGCTCTTTGACCTCTCTCACTATCAATCAGTCACCCAGAAACCTACTTAAACTTCAGTCCATTCCTTCTCATGTCCAGAGTGAGAAATCCATCAAGATAATTATGGCGGTTACTTGACAGAGTCCACATCCTAGCAGTAGAAGATGGCTAGGCTACACTCTGCTTTGACAGCCGTGTTAGCAGCTCTGTGTCCATGATAGAAGAGCATGGGCCTTGAAAAGCCCACTGGGGCATAAGACGAGTGTGGGCCTGCCAAGATGGTGTTTGCTTAATGTCTTGTGCTAAGTCAAGAATATACAGTTTTCAGTCTCCACTTAAGGACGGGGAAGGCTGGGAGTTGTTGTATTTTGCTATGCCAATATACTGGGAAAATCAATATGTTACTGATAAAACAAGAGGGGTGTAGTGTCAGTTATATCTTGGGCTTGTGTTGACATTGTAGGTGCAGTACTAGCTAATATTGTATTGCTGTAAATTCCAGGCCACACCAAGTCTTTACACAAAGCGTGCTTTGAGAACAGAGTTTGTGGAACACGATTGATCAAAGCTGTAGACATCTTTAGAGGATGCTGTTGATAAGACTTGCCCACTGGAAGGTCAAAGACAGTACTACATCCACCCAACCATGAATGTTTTGGGGTTTTTTTACTACAAAAAAACAAAAACATTTATTTATTGTTTATTTGAATAACAACAGACACCCAAACATAGATTAATAATTCAGTAATTCTCTCCCGGTCACTGTTTTTTATTATTATCACTACTATTATTATTATTTGATTTATTACTTATTTTTTTAAAATATTATTATCACCTATCTTTATGCCTTTTTTTTGCCTGCATGCACTTGTCTTCTTGTTCAAACTGTCCCTACCTGGAGCTACTGTGACAAGTAAATTTCTCCTGTGTGAGATCAATAAAGTCTTATCTTATCTTATCTTATCTTAATCTCATGCAGGTATCACAGTATTTTTAGCCTAGGCTAATTCGCAGCATCAGTCCCCAGAAGGGCTTTTAAAGTGTTCACTAAAAAGCAGTTTACTAGTTGAAAAAACATTAAGATAAGATAAGATTAGCCTTTATTGTCTCCCTTGGGAGAAATTTGTCCTCTGCATTTTAACCCATCCTGTTATTAGGAGAAGTGGGCAGCACATTACTGCGCCCGGGGACCATCTCCATGATCTTCTTGCTTCGGCTTGGTCAGGACCTCAGCTGGAGATTCACTACATTAAATGCAGTGAATGTGTCAAGAGAATCAAATATCAAAATATGATACAAGTACAAACTCACACACTCAACATTTCTCTCTTTGTCAGCCCCGTCTCTCTCCTGCCCTCTCATACTCTCTCCCTTACACACAAGTTACACATGGTGACATTGCTGCTACTGCAGGAGCCAGGTGTGTGTTTTTTAAAGGGGTACAGTCCAGTCATAGTCTTTATGTGAGCAGGTAAAGCTATATATAGGTATAGAAGAAGATGTTAATAATAATAATTATAATATTCTAATTTTGCTATATTTATAGAACAACTACTCAAGTTTTCAATGTATCTTGCACCTCACAAGTCAAAATGCAACTCATTCATACAGCTAGTCCATTGCATATAATGTTTTCCAGCATATTTGTAGATAGGGATGGGACAATGAACAATAATACCATGATAAAAAAGGGCACATAATTGTTCATGAGACATTTTATATAATTGTGATCATTGCTAGTAAAGATAATCCTTATTGTATCACCAGAAAGTGCAGAAAGAAGCTACTTATCCACGATGCTTTCTCCTAGATCCTTGGTGTTTTCACTTTCACATAACAAAGTACAACACTAAAACTTAAAGATGGAGCCTATTCATAATATCAAAATTATAATTATTCATATCCATAACATTATTAAACGGTCAGCAACTTATATATTATTGTGATATAATCATTAACCGCAATTATTTTGGCCATGATCATCATGACACCAAATTTCAATATTGTCCCTTGCCTGCTTGTAGAAACAGTGCTTTTCCAAGTACACAAATGAATGTGAATGTGGCTCCAAACCTTCTCTATGTCCTCAAGAAGACTAAATCAAATAGGACAGAATAGAACTGTATGTGTCTGTTCTAAAAGTAGAAATTGCTTACTTTAGGACAGTTATGGTGCAATTAGGACAGTCAAAATAAAATTTCTGTACAATTCCAAATATTTATAATATTTTTTCACATTGAATGTCACAGGGAAGGGATTGAATGATTGATTTTTAAAAGGTTTATATGTATGTATAATAGCACTCAGAGTGACTTTGGAAAATGTGCATTGTGTTCATGTATGGCCCATGATTGATGTAGAGATGGTGAGATAAATATTAAGGATAATCTTTTCACTAATCTTAAACCACCTGCCCCGTGTTTATCTACTCCAGGCTGTTTCAGATTGGCTACTTGTTGGAGCCGACCTGCATGGCCACAAAGATAACAGCCAGAGTCCACACAGTCTGTCAAAAAAGACCAAACAGGAAGCAAGCCAACAGTAGCTAGCATCATTTAGCCCAGTCACTGTTTATCAGTTTGAAAGATACAAAGGACTGATCCTGTGCCCACCCATTCACAAAAAGGAAACAGAACTTGCAAAAACGACTAGAGACAATATAACCTCAGGAAATGTGCTACACTTGTCAAACTAATGACTCTTTTATTTGTGTGTCCTTGTAGCTCTTCCATGTTGCGTATGTCCTCATCAAGTTTGCCAATTCCCCTCGGCCAGACCTTTGGGTGCTGGAGCGCTCTGTGGACAGTGGGCGAACCTATAGTCCCTGGCAATATTTTGCACGTAAGTCTGTTTTATGGCCTGGTCTTAAAAGTGCGCTTTTAAGAACAGGTTTTAGTTGGGGGTCCGTCACCTGCTTGTCTCCATCGATGTGTCACTGCTCTGCTTGGAATGTTCCACACTATGACATGTAACACCTTACATTTATTCAATATTAGAAAGATTTGACTTGTAACTTGGTCTGGTTTGGTCTCCATCAACATAGAAAGGTTTAATGCCATACTGTGAAACATTCCAGACAAAACAATAACATCTCCATGAAGAAAAGCATTTGACGGACCCTCCACCAGAAAAGTTACATAATGCACTTTTAAATTATGTATAAAAAAGAACGCATTTTATGATTCTTGGGTTCATCAAAGAGAAGTTATCTGAATCACTGAAAGAATTACTGCTTACTAGAGCTATCTTGTCTTGTAAACTCTGACATTTTTTTCCAAGTATGGAGAAGATAAAACCAACATGGCGCCTTTGGTTAAGCTTTTATGTCTATGTCCTAAACTGTAATTTAAAATATGTCATTCCACATAAGCCACGATAAATATCATGTAAATAGAAAAGCTTAAGATGGCATTACTGCATACGATATAGCCATTATTCTGCTTAATACTAATTACACCTGTGTTTTTCCTGCTCTTCTGGGCCAGATTGTCTGCTTCGATACAGGTTTCATCATGGAGACGGATTAGAATTTGTCTCCAGACCGGAAATGTGTGAATCTGTGGTTTTTAAATGCCAAGAATATTTACATTGTATTTTAGGGATGAATCTAGGATTACTGGGGTGTATAGGAATATTTGCAGATTTGGTTCTGATTGTTAGTTCCACATACTAGTAGAGTTTGGAATCTCAGAAAATAAAAATGACTGTTTTCTCATGACATAGATTCAAAGCGAGAGTGTATTGAACGATTTGGAAAACAACCCAACACCCGAATAGTAAGAGATGACGATCAAATCTGCACCACCGATTACTCCCGGATTGTGCCACTGGAGAATGGAGAAGTACAATATATCATCTTAAACTGTTATTAATCTAAATGTCCGGAATCAATTAAATGTTAAAATCTTTGCTGTGTTGTACAGATTGTGGTGTCGCTGGTCAATGGTCGTCCCGGAGCCAAAAACTTCACGTATTCCCCGATACTAAGAGACTTCACCAAGGCCACAAACATACGGCTGCATTTAATCCGGACGAGCACTCTGCTGGGCCACCTCATCTCCAAAGCACAGAGAGACCCCACAGTCACACGCAGGGTACAGACTCTAATGTTCATTTTCTTCACAACAATTTTGGCTCTTCTCCTTGTTTAGGGAATTTTAACAAATCAGCTTTGTTCCCTCAACAAAAGCATGCCTGAAGTGATTTTATGTCATCCATGCATGTTTGAGTAATCTAGTGATTTCTATTGGAAACCTTCATTCGGTTAGCAGTACATTTCTATAAAATACTCAGCCCACATACTCAACCCATACTCAGCCTATTTAACCTATGCTCCCACATTGCAATTTTGAATGGGAGAGGGGGACTCAGAGCGTTTGACCTAATATGGAAAATCATGAATAAAATCAGCCAAAAACAGTACATTTCTGTAAAATTGAGAAGTTATGTGTTATGGTTCATAAATATATGAGCCAGTATTTCAGTCATTTTGCAATAATCGCGCAGCCCTAAATTATAAGAGTTTACTGACAATTCATTTGATAGTTTGAGCATTTCTTTCAGGATAAGGATCCTCATGCACTCACTGATCACAATAATATGGTTTGATATGGTTTGTCAGTCATAATATTGTTTTCATTTGGTCAGTAAAATGTTTTCTTTTATGTCCACAGTATTTCTACAGTATCAAAGACATCAGTGTTGGAGGGCGCTGTGTCTGCCACGGACACGCACAAGTTTGTGGAGGCAATCGGCATGACGAGAGCCCCAACAGGTCAGCATGTGTGTTAGCTTTGTGTTTGCTGTGTGTGTTCGCTCTGCATTACAGAGAAAAGAATATCTTTAGATCAATACAAGTTTAAAGCAAAACTAAGTAACTTTCAGCGATAGACCTCCTCTACATCTCCTTCATGAGCATATTTCATTTTTCATTGAAATAAGGCAGTATAATCACATGAAAATCTAATAATGTTGCCAAATATTTATATTGAGCAGAACTGTCTTTAGGTTGTATCGGCCAAATTACAAAGCTGATTTTCCGCATGGAGACAGCATGTGGAGACGATGGACGCTTCAAACACCCTGTAATACATATTTAACAATCACAAGGGCTTACAAAGAAGTTTAATCAGGTAAAATGTTTGTTAGTTCTGGTTTAAGAGAAATATTTTGTTTGAGCAACACTAAGGTTAAAATTTCACTTTTGAGAATATTAGGTGACTTATGAAAGACACAGTATGTAACTGTTTGGAGGTCGCACGTCACCCGCATGATTCCATGGAAATAGAAATTTAAAACCATGCTTTGGAACATTCTCCATGGAGATGTGGAAGATTGTAGCCTCTATTCAGGTTTGTGGAGATGCAAGCCTGCCTGTTATATTGTCACTACATTGAGTTTTGGTGCAGATTATAGATCAAGGAGCTGTATCAGTGTGATTGTGAATGGATAAAAAGAGAGAGCCTATGATGCACACTCGCTTGACTTTACTCTTATTCCTTTATTGGGCGGAACGCGCGGTTCGCTCCAAACCCAATAAAGGAATAAGAGTAAAGTCAGGCGAGTGTGCGGTAAACTTCTTTTTCTCTCAAATTATTCAAGGCTCCTGCTGTTACCGGCACCTGGAAGCTGTGCATGGAGTTTTGAACTTTTGAAGAGAGCCTATGACTGTTTCATAATGACTCTGCTCTTGTGGATGTCATTCAGATCCCAATAACGTGTGGAGTGACATTTACTTTACCCTTAAAACAAATCTAAAATGGATGCATAACAACACAGAACATATTCTTGAACATGAACACAACCTATAGGCTACCTGAAACTTTCCATTCTTCCTCCCTGCCAGTACTATTGATAGAATGTCTAAATTCAGGTGTCTGCTCTCTGTCCTGCCTTCAGACTGCAGTGCCAGTGCCAGCACAACACCTGTGGAGAGTCATGTGACCGCTGTTGCCCAGGTTTTAACCAGAAGCCATGGCGCGCTGCAACCGTCCACAGCCCCAATGAGTGTCAACGTAAGTGCCCACACACACCCCCAGTACAATCATGACAGCCTCTTTCCTCACTGCTGTTGGAGCTTTGAATTACGAGCATACAAAGGCTTCAGGGTCCTCTTGCACTGTGGCTCATGTTTAAGCCCTATTGTTGATGCCCTCATATGGCGTTGTGGAGAGGCACAGGGAAGACATGGGAGTCCTATGGTATGTGGGGTGAGCAGTATGGGGCACAGTTAAGGTCATGTTCACAGTACTCGGGGAAACTGACCTCAATCAAAGTTGTAGGAGATATATTTGTCATTCAAGCAATTGTTTAATGTTGAAATCAGATATAAATAGTGCTTTGGAATTTGAGACGACAACTGGGAGTGGTCGTAAACATGTATGTCATGTAATTAGCCCCATTTTGTGGTATTTCTTCATAATGATGTTGTAAGATTGTTCGTTGCAATTGTTAAGTATAGCTGGTTACTGTTCCATGTGTGGGAGAGATCTGAATTTAAAGGGATTGTGCGTTTTTTGTTGATGTGAATCTGTATGGCATCCTTTCAGCAATGTCGTGCTGAACACTGACTTACCGCTGACCGTGTCCGCTGAGCCGAGTTCTGCTCTGGTTCTGTAGATCATGAAAGTAGATCCTGTAAGTTAGCGGAGACATTTACTAAAGCTTGTTTTTCTTCTCAAAACAATATTTGTCCAAAAAGTGATATATTTGCATCACAAGCAGTTGTCCGTGAAAAATTCAGCAGTCTAATTCCCATGGTGCTATTTTCTCTTGATTCGTATCACTGCTTATTAGTATTATTAGCCTGTTCACTTGTAAGTGGATGTTTACATCACATTACATTACAAGCTTTATTAAATGTCCCCGCTAACTTACCTGACCTACTTTCGTGAGCTACAGAACCGGAGCAGAACTTGGCTCAGAGGACACGGTCAGCGGTAAATCAGTGTTAATGCACGACAGGCTAATTCGCAAGATTCCCACAAGAGCTGTCACCATTACTTTATACAAGTTAATTACAAAACTATTTCTATAAAACAAATCATTAAACAGTCATAGAATATATATTTACACTGTATTTTAGGGATTAATCTGACACACATCAGTGCAAATGCAACATTTGCACACTGGATTTAGTTCTGTTTGGCATCTCGAAATAATTTTTGAGGACTTTGGACCATTTAAAAAAATCAACAGAAATGTACATGGAAACTGTATAAATTCTGTATAAAGGTAGATTAAGTCCCAAATCATCAGCTGACTCACACCATATGCATATGCATTCTCTTATCTGCTGTTAAACTCAAAATTAAATAAATTAGTTGAATAATATATAAATTCTGGTCATCTAAGACACCACTGACCTATTAAACGACTAAATAACTTAAAGCGTACATTTGGACAAACTGTGCTCTCAATGAGGCACTAAGTTCTGGAACACTCTCCCATCATCAATAAGAGAGACTCCAACACTGGCCACTTTCAAATCATACTTGAAACAGTGGCTAAAGGAAAACCAGACTTGTGGACACTTTAAATGTTTTAATGCTTAATGTTTTAATGTTTTAATGTTGGTGTTATTGTCAGTTGTCATTGTTTTTATTGTTTTTGCTGTGGTGTCACCTGCCTAGGGACTGCAGATGGAAATTAGCGTTCTTGCTATAATCTGGCATATTTACACTGTAATGCTGCAGATGTTCATTAATGTGCACTGTCCCTATTAAATAAAGAATAAATAAATAAATTAGGATGAGATTGTGTTTTGAACTGTTAATTGCTATAACAGCAGTACTAGATTTTCATCACTACAAACACTAACAAAATACTTAAAACGTATGCCTCTGATTTACTTGAATAAACACTTTCAAGACCTGTTCAAATAAAACTGGATCTTTGACACAGTGTGTTTGGGATTGCTGTCTTTCGTCTACGTAATGCCGCGTTGCCTGTAGACCAGATACCTTCAATACCATCTTATTAGCAGGCCTCCCTGTTGGGCACAGGAGGCCAAAGTCAGCTGGGGTCTAATTGCTTTGGATTGTTGACAGATAGTTTCATGAAATATGATCTTATGGCCACCACAAAGGCAGGGAGAGGAAGACGAAGAAAGCTTGTAATCCAATCAGCGCACTGTGGAAAAAAGTTGTGATTCATAAAGATTACCGTGGGAGGTACAGAGGAAAAGGACGTGCCATGTTGTATACCCTGGGTTTTACAGTTTCTCCAAAATCTTAACAACTAGGCTTATGGTTTTCACAAAATTAGTACCTTACGTGACTTGAATGTAGTCAAGGGGAAATCTCAGGTAATTTGCTCAGGCATATGGAATAACCGTGTGTGTCTCTGTGTGGGGGGTTTCCTCTTTTAGCCTGCCAGTGTTTCTCCCATGCCTTTGACTGCTATTTCGACCCTGAGGTGGAGCAGAGGGGAGCAAGTTTAGACATCTTCGGCAGGTACGACGGCGGAGGAGTGTGCATCGGCTGCCAGGTATGAACCAACTTTCAAGTCCAAACCCATTTCTGTGTGAGTATGGGAGAAAGTGGAGGCAAAACCAACAGAAAATGTACTATAATCTATTTTGGGATGAATGCACTAGGCCTTTGAGGTAAAAATGTAGCTTATGATTGCAATAAGCCTGTAAAAATAATGATTATTTATATAATGTTAAAATTACAGGCAGGTAGCATTTAATAACAACATATTAATGTATCTAGTAAAGAGATTCTAAACATTATTGCTGTCAAAGCTGACAATATAATCCTGAATAATTCCTCTACAGCAATAAGTTTTCTGTAATAACAGTGCGCTTATGAGTAGATAGTGGTGTAAGAAACCATTGGCACTGTACAGTTAAAACAATCACTGTATAGAATTAAACTTATATCTGTCTTGCATTTATTAATTAATTTAGGCTACACTCTATCGCAGATCTGATCTGTATCTTGGCCTGTGAGTGTCACCTGCTTCTCCGTGGCAATAAATAAGTTCATTGCCATACTGAAACATTCTAGGGCAAAGCAGTATCTCCACTGAGAAAAGATGTGGTGGATATTTGACAAAAAAAAATGGTTGTAATAAACATTTACCACTATAACCATAGCTGTTTGGGGGCAATGATTGAATGACGGAGTACAGTAATCCCTCGTTTATCGCGGGGGTTAGGTTCCAGAAATAACCCGCAATAAGAGAAATCCGCGAAGTAGGACAACTTTATATTTTACAATTATTATACATGTTTTAAGGTTGTAAATGCCTCACCACACACATTATACACTTTTCTCAGACTGGAATTAACGTTTTCTCACATTTCTCTCTTGTTTAAACACTCAAACTTTCATAGATTTTCAACAAAATGTATTAATAGTGAAGCGGAGACATGAGTCACTGGATCCGCAGGAAGCTCCGCGCTCATCCAACGGCACTGCCACGGACGCGATGCGTACCAACCCCTTGGAGAAGTGCGCGACATGTGCACCCCTCATCGTGGTCAAATCTGTGACAAAGCAGCACGACTGGCGCAAGGCCGCGCGTACACTGGGGCGGCGAGCACGAGATAGAACTGCAGCGCCTGGACCGCGTCCTCTCAGCCCGAGCCACAAACCAGCCGCACGAAGCCAGCAAAGAGCGGCACGTGGTGGTTTAATCCTGGTTTAGACCTGGTCTAGACCTGGTTTAGTTCAGGTCTAGACCTGGTTTAGTCCACATTTAGTCCTGGTCTAGTCCTGGTCTAGTCCCGGTCTAGTCCCGGTCTAGTCCCGGTCTGGTCCTGGTCTAGTCCCGGTCTAGTCCCGGTCCCCCCGCGTCCCCCATCTATCAATCGGCAAAGGTCTACAGTCTCTTAGCCAATCAGGATGCAGAACACAATGTTACACTATAAAAAAATGTTACACTATAAAAAAAAATTGAAAAAAAATTGTAAAGAAAAATCCGCGAAACAGCGAGGCCGCGAACAGTGAACCGCGATAGAGCGAGGGATTACTGTAGTTTAAATCACAGTGAGCTGTTAAAATAGTCTTTTAAACCATCACATTGTATGCCTTGTATGTTGAATTTCCTACAGCACAACACTGCTGGAGTGAACTGTGAGCGCTGCATTGATGGCTTCTATAGACCTTATGGAGTTCCACCAGAGTCTCCCACTGGGTGCATATGTACGTTTTTCTTTGTCCTCAAACTTTTGCATTTCATTTCTTCATGTCATTTCCATTGTGGTAAAACTGGACTCTTTTGTGTGAACATTAACTCACTTGTAGTGAAGAATGTGGTTTATATATATCAAAAGAGCCAGTCTTCACAGTGGAAATACACCGTTTCATTGTTCCAGTTTAGCCAATATTGACACAACAAGCACAGTTTATGTAAGCATTTAAAGAGATCCTACAATATACCCATGCACAGATCCCACCTGCATGGGCAAAAACTATATACATGTTTTGGCAACTGTCTTCACATGGTACTATGGTATTCATGACTAACCAAAGTCAAGCCAAACTCTGTGATGTTCAAAGGCAGGATCAGCCTCATGTTTAGGACAGACACAAATGGCACCATTGCGTAAGTGCTACTGGCACCATGGGTTTGTAGTCCTGCTAAACTGGGATCTAGTTATGTTTACATTGCTCTAATAGGACTATGGTTCTTCCCTCACCACAGAAATAGCTGCCAGTTGTGTTTGGACATTAGAAAGCAGTGAAATTAAACTGGATGCCTCGAGCACTTTAGAACAAACCAAATGGATCCTAGAAGTTCATTATGTGGGCTTAGCAGCGGAAGGGGTGAATTTAGGTGAAACATTGTCAAAGCGTTTGTTTTTTTTACTTTTTTACTGGTTACTGTCAGAGAATTTTTTTTTTTTTTAGCTCAGTAATACCCAATATTAATCAATAGCAGTGTAGAACCTGAGAATATTTTCCCCCAAAACACTCAGGCAAGTAACTACTGACACAGCTTTGTATGAATAAAAGTTCAAACATTATGAGCCATGAACAAAACAGTGGTAACTTTTCATCTCTTGCCTCCAACAGCTTGCCGATGTAATGAGCAGACCACAGCTGGATGTGAGATGGGGTCTGGGAAGTGTCTCTGCAAGCCACAGTTTACAGGAGACAACTGTGATCGCTGTGCTGATGGTTACTATTACTACCCAGAATGCATCAGTAGGTCACTCAAAGCATTTAAGATCATGCCTTTTCTCTAGTACATTTTTTTTTTCTGAGATGTTTTATGTTTGAATGAATAGATTTATTACAATGATATTAATACACCTGGTGCATGGATCCCTAAGCTATTGGCACAGAGAAACTAGCCTTAACATGCGGACACGATCATTAAGAGACATTCTTTCAAACTATCTCATTATGTTACCTTTCCTGAAGATTACAGTACTTTTAAATATGCCGCTAACCACATTGTTGAAAGTTGATAGTTCTTTGAGACTTGCTGTTCATCTAAATATAATTGTTAAAGACCAGATTACCGCAGCCATAAACTATATCTTGACACAGTGGTTTAAAATAAGATGATAATTCCTTGTATCTTCTTTGAAATTAGAATACCCAGTTTATGAGACAACCACCAAGTCCTCCGCTGGTCCTATTGTGGGTAAGATTTGAACTGCAGCCATGATATACAATTTCTCAAACCAAAGTTAAGCGGGCAATATTTATTTCATTATTTCTTCTTTCTCTAGGCCCTACTTGCCCGCTGGGATATTACGGCCCACCCAGATGTCAGCGTGAGTATGATTTTTTTAAACATAGAATACCTTTTTGTGAGACAAACTGCAAGTTAACCCCAACATAATAAAATATGCATTAAAGACTATTGCTAAAGGTTGCAACTTGAAGTACAGAAATAGCATTAGAAGTAGTAATGATAGTACTAGGAGATGTTTTTTTTTAATATTTAGTGGAAGTAGTAAGTAGTAATTCCCACTTCCCACACTATGCCACCTTAAAACCGGGGCATAACTTTAAACAACATAATTACAATAGTATGTCTTAATAAAACAAATAACCAAATATTCATAGAATATATATTTACATTGAATTTGAATGCACACATCAGTGCAAATGCATTTATTTAGTTCTGTTTTTAATTTGGCATCTCAAAATCTATTTTGAGAACTTTTGACGATTCAAAAATATGAGAGATGTAGGGCTGTACTGGACTAAAGAAATTATTGGTTGCAAGAAGTAATAGTCAATAATTCCATTGTAAATAAAGTTCGTACTATTACTACTACTACAACTACAAATACTATTCCTACTACTATTACTACTACTACTTCTATTACTACTACTACTCCTACATAATATCTAATATTTTACTTGAAATTAATACATGAAATTATCCTATCCATCAGCTGGGAAGTTCAAGTGGCTCTTGTTCCCTCAGTTCTTGGTCAAACTCCAGGGACTGTTCACTGGTAGATGTTGTGCTATAATTAGTTTATGGCCCCATTGCTCAGTAGCCTTTCTGGGCTGGAAAAGCTGCTCTTTGGCATGTTAAGGACTCGCTAACAGCGTCCACACTTTATCCCGCTGTCAATTTCTGACAAATTAGGCACACAGTCACTTTCCTTAAACATGCCCGTTCAGGAATTTGTCATTTGTTCTGTGAGCTGGATGAAAAGGAATTCAAAAAGCTGATTCTGTGCAATCAAAAGTTGCTTGGAGGCAAAGAAAGAGAAAGTAGTGCCAAGTCTATGCACATACCAACGCCAGGAAAGACTTGGCAGAACCAGTGTGGCTGTACCACTGTGTGCCACTGAGACTTTAACCATCAGAAGTCTGTGCCAGTCTGATTGTTTAGCTAGAATACCTTTAAGAAGACCTAAATGTTGCCTTCATGGGGTGTGGGATATATGAGAAAACAACCATTTACTGTATTTTACTGTATTTACTCACACTGTGCCCTTCACGATGACATCCCAGCATTCAGCCAATAATACTTAATATGGGTGGGGAGTGTTAAAAGTGATATTGTTAAAATGCATTTTTGTTGTTGTAATGCAACAACTTAATGGGTCTAGTCACTGATAGAAATCATCAGGTTAAATATTTGTTGTGAATTTATTTTTTTAGATATTTCATGGCATCCAGGTTTTGAAGGCTACGAATACTCCCAGGTTCTGCTACCTTCTTTGTTCATATTTGTGTGTGCCGATAATAATGGGCTACGTCTTTATTTATCTTGCAGAGTGCATGTGTGACTATAGAGGAACAGTCCAAGAGCTGTGCGATGTGTTTGGGCGCTGCCTGTGTCGCCGTGGGGTGGAGGGAGAGGCATGTGACCGCTGCCAACCTGGATACCACTCATTTCCAAACTGCCAGGGTATGAATGCAACATAATAATAATCAACACCTTATTTCCATGTAGATATTTAAGCTTTACATTTAAACATAAAAAACACATAAAAAGACATACCACTTGTGAACAAATAACAAGCAAAAATGGACATTGTTAGTTAGTTATCACTCACTAACCAATGTTATTGCTGTTTCACTTTGTTCATTTTGACAAGATTTGTTAGATTGGAATTCTCTCTCTGATAAAAAAGAGAAAAGGATTACTCAATAAAAGCTTTTGTTTCTGCAGCTTGTGAATGCGATGGGGCTGGTGTAGCTGACATCACATGCGCTCCAAAAGGCCAGTGCACTTGCCTCCCCAACTATTTGGGCCGGAATTGTGACGAATGTGCTCCCGGTTTCTATGGATACCCAGACTGCGCTGGTGAGTAATAAGCCAACCATCCATCCATTTTCTTCCACTCTTCCATTTATCCGGGGCCGGGTCGCAGGGGCAACAGTCTAAGCAGGGATTCCCAGACTTCCTTCACCCCAGACACTTCTCCTCCAAGCGGACCCCAAGGCGTTCCCAGGCCAGCCGAGAGACATAGTCCCTCCAGCGTGTCCTGGGTCTTCCCTGGGGCCTCTTCCCGGTGGGACATGCCTGGAACGTCCAGGAGGCATCCAGAACAGATGTCCGAGCCACCTCTCAATGTGGAGGAGCACCAGCTTTTCTCCGAGCTCCTCCCGTGTGACTGAGCTCCTTACCCTATCTCTAAGGGAGCGCCCAGGCACTCTGAGAGAGTGAGGAAACTCATTTCATTTCATTACCCAAAGCTCATGACCATAGGTGAGGATAAGAACGTAGATTCACCAGTAAATCGAGATCTTTGCCTTTCCGCTCAGCTCCCTCTTCACCACAACGGTCTGGTACAGCGACCACATCACTGCAGATGCTGCACCAATTCATGCCTGTCAATCTCACCCTCCATCCTTCCCTCACTCGTGAACAAGACCCCGAGATGCTTGAACTCCTCCACTTGAGGCAAGGACTCTCCACCCACCCGGAGAGGGCAGGCCACCTTTTTCTGGTCAAAAACCATGGCCTTAGATTTGGATGAGGTGATTCTCATTCCAGCTGCTTCACACTCAGCTGCAAACCGCCCCAGTGCATGTTGGAGGTCCTGGTCCGATGAAGCCATCAGGACAGCATCATCTGCGAACAGCAGAGATGAGATCCTGTGGTCCTCAAACCGGACCCTCTTCGGTCCCTGACTGCACCTAGAAATTCTGTCCATAAATACAATGAACAGAACCAGTGACAAAGAGCAGTCCTGGCGGAGTCCCAAAATGAGCCAAGACAGCCCCACAACATCCAGAAACTTAAGATACTCAGGACGGATCTCACCCACCCCCGGAGCCTTACCACCAAGGAGCTTGTCAACCATCTCAGTGACTTCTCAGTGATGGACAAGTCTGCCTCTGAGCCCCCAGCGTCTGCTTCCTCCTCAGAAGACGTGATGCGGGATTGAGGAGATCCTCAAAGTATTCCTTCCACCGTCCAACAACATCCCAAGTCGAGATCAACAGCTCTCCACCCACACCGTAAACAGTGTTGGTGAAGCACTGCTTCCGGACGGGTTGCCAACATTTCTTTGCGGCTATCCGATAGTCACTAAAAAGCCATGTTGGAGAAATTCCATTTTTGTGCTGTATCTAGGGCACTTACTGCCAGCTCAGTCCTTGTTATTTTGGCCTACGTCATCAGAGGTATAATATTCCCTACAATAGAAGCATAGTCAGACTGGAATGGACTATCATAATGTCTTGAGGACTCATGTCAGCTCGAGTGTTGTGCCTCTTCTCTCTATTCAGGCTACTAGAGTTTATTCTACAAACAGCTATAACAAAAATATGTAACCAGTTGACCTTTACTAATATTATTTACAGTGGGCAAAATACTTATGGTAATTGAGTCCTCTGTGCTCTTTTCCCATGACACAGAAGCTCCCTCAACATCATATAAGGACACATTCTGTCAAACAAAATTATGTATTCCATGTATTTTGACTCTGACAGAGATTCACAAAGGAAAGAGGATATATTATATGGAGCTTTCCCTTCTTGGGATCCAGAAATAGACAGTGGCTTTAGTAAACAATGTTAAAAAATGGCATCACATTTGGAGGGTTTGTGCATCTTTCTTTATGCTAAAAATGTGAAAAACAGAACTAGGTTTTTCCTTATTTACTTATGCATCTAATTATTCACAGCAATGAGTTTATAAGCACTTTTTACTTTTGGCCAGAGAGTTTTGCCATCATCAGTGCACTTCCTGATTGTCAGATAAGACAATGCTTTCTATTTCGATGCAGACAGTACGCAGCATACTTATTTTGACCTTAAGAGCTGTTTGTAAAATGTATCTTTACTGAGGCAAGACACATTTTCCTCAAATGCATGTCAAAAAAATCAGGCACAGACCCTTTAAATGACTTAACATGGAGACCCAATTTTCATCTGATGTTCGTCTTTTGCAATAAAATTCCATCAGAAACACTTTTTAAAAACAGT
Source organism: Paratrypauchen microcephalus (assembly GCA_036785185.1). Classification (NCBI taxonomy): domain Eukaryota; kingdom Metazoa; phylum Chordata; class Actinopteri; order Gobiiformes; family Gobiidae; genus Paratrypauchen; species Paratrypauchen microcephalus. The sequence goes on along the minus strand of JAVJIX010000021.1, from coordinate 5,249,419 downwards.
AACGGATTTTAACAGACTGCACTGATTCCTCTTGTTTTCCCTACATCAGCATTTTAATCTTGATCTAGACCTTATCGGCAGACTTGATGTTATTTGAGCTTATCATTGTCTCTATGTCTTGTACCTGCAGGCTGCCAGTGCTCAGTGGAGGGCTCATATGGGACCCCATGTAACCCTCTCTCGGGACAGTGCCTGTGTCTGCCTGGTGTGGTGGGCCAGCAGTGTGACCGATGTGCTTCTGGAGTCTTGAGCTTTCCCCAGTGCTCAGGTAAATATGAAATACACTCTGTTCATCATACTGTAGAAAATTACATCGACCTAACTTGTTTGTTGTGTTGTGTTCTTCTCTTCAGCGCCCATTGGCATCTGTAACGCTGCAGGATCAGAAATCACAGATGTTCAAGCGGTATTAAACCACTTATTTTAATATATTTTTCTGAAATAAACTTTATTTTTTAAAGGGCCCATATTACACTATTTCCTGATCAGTGTTATAATGTTGTTTCCTCTTCAAAAACTTTGCTTCATTCACATGTTTAAGACACAAACCCTTGATATTTAGGTTCTCCAGACAAACAGAAAACATTCTGTTCCACCTTGTGATGTCAAGTGCTCCACTGTGTTTTTAAACTCCATACAACTTCACTGGAATCATCTGGATGATTTTAGCATCTACTGAATTCAAGGTAAAAGGAAGCTGTTAACTTGAAAACTAGAACTTCATGACATCACAAGGTGGAACAGAGTATTAATAAATAATAATAAACATGTGTGAATGAAACACTCGACTCCATTTCATGTAATATAGGACCTTTAATGGATCTCATAGCATTGAAGTGTACACAGCAGAGTTAGTGTTCCCAGCTTTATTATAATTGAGCATGTGTTGACTGACAAATACGGCACTTTATTTCCTGTCACAAAGAATAAAGGAAAAGGGTTCGTCCTTACAGGAAGATTAAGTCATGTAGAGCCCTTTTAGAGCTTTTCCCATCTTTTAATTCAGGAACAGGAAGTGTAATCATGAGTAGTAAAAAAGACAAAACAAAATAGTTAATTCTTACATGTGTTGTTTCAGGGCGTGTGCCGTTGCCGTCCAAATGTGGAAGGAACCCTTTGTGATAAGTGTAAACCCCTGTATTGGAATTTGGCATCAAACCACCCTCGGGGCTGTATAGGTGAGTTCTTGACCTAAAATTTTTAAATATACCATACAAACTTATTTGTTCTGCTGTTTTGAGCTGTGGTGTTATTTATTGTAACCTAAAGGTGTAACTTTGATCATGTTTAATTGTTTAATTGTGATGAGTTAAAACACATCTACCTGTCTGTATTTGCACTATAAATGTGTAAATGTGTGTCTTTTTCCAACACAATTTCTGAATCAGTTATTGTTTTGTGTGAAGCCACAAAAATGTATTGACACATCTGTCTAGGAGGCATTTTTACCATAAATTTTCAGACTCGTGTCAACGTTTGGAATAGAAAATAAATTATTGTTTAAAATTGCTATTCTGTGGAAAACGGGATTGTGCAGCCTGTCATCTTCGTTATCAATTTATCAGCTAGGGGCAAATGAGGTGCATAACAGTAAATAGAGTAAGTGGCAAGTCAGTGTAATATGCAGGAACATTCCTGCATTATTGACTACAAAGAATAACAGAGTGACTGCAAGACACTGTTTTCAAAATTACAGGTCAGATCTGTGGAGAGGTGACCCTAACAGCATGAATGAATGTTTTTAAAAGTATTTATTAGTCAATAAAAAGGCCCATACTTGAATAAATGTATGGCGGAGGAGTTAAATAAAATACTGTGGAAAGAGTTAAGGTGAAAGAGTAATATCTCCATGGCGACAAACCCCCAACAGAAAAGTTACATAGCACATTTTCAAAACTGAAAGTAATTTTAAATTATTCAAATTCAATTACAATTGTTACTAAAATAAGTATGATTTACTGACCAGGTGTAGGTGTGACCAGGTGCTAAAAAATGTATTGACTTCTTAACACATGCCATTGCTACCACGTGTTTTTGGTCATCATAGTTTATCATTTTATCAGCTAGGGGCAAATGAGGTGAAGATGTGCGTAACAGTAAGTAGAATAAGTGTCAAGTCAGTGTAATATGCTGGAACATTCCTGCATTATTGACTACAAAGATTAAGAGAGTGACTGCAAGACATTGTTTTCAAAATGCAAAAATTCTTTCCTTCCTTGGCTGGTCGACTGTCACCCTAAAACAGGGTTGATAATATGGCTTCTGTCTCCGCTGCAGCTGCATTCCATGTCCAGATAGCTTTCTTAGGTTACAAGCAGTGCTTCAGCAAAAATGTTATTAGCAATGTGCCTGAAGACAGAAGAACTGCAAAATAATATCTCAGGAATGCCTCTGCTCCACTGCGGCTGGATATTACCTGGTTTTTGTTTCACTCAGTTGAAAGAAAGCACAGGCAGCAGGAGCTTTGATGTCAGATCCCTCAAGATTAGGGTTTTGTGTGGATGTATTTCACCAATTCTTTAATCAGACTCTATTCAGCGCTGATCCCCTCTTTTACCCCTCTTTTATTCTCTCATACAGAGTGTCGATGTGACGTGAAAGGGACTGTAAGTGGGATTGGAGAGTGTGACCAGGTAAAAACAAATATGGAATTTAATGTTGTTAAAAATGAACAACATTATTTATTTTTTTTAGTTTTGGCCTTGTTTATGGTTACTATCTCTCTAATTACTGGGTTTATCCATATGCTTATCCAAAAACTGGCACATAAATAAACAAAGGTATAATTATATGTTTGCATTATTCAGTCACTGAGACATGTTTTTTGGCAGTCGAAAGCAAGATTAATATGGCACGTTTTTGGGCCTACTTTCTAACAAATCATCTTTTTTTGGTCTAGAAAGTGCATTGTTAGGATCTTAGTGATAATGAAATGAAATGTTAAATTTTTTGTTTTTTTGTGAACACGACTTATGTGCATTTGATACCAACCCCAGACATATTTTGTTACTTTTGATTTCAGAAAACTGGACAATGCCACTGTAAGCCTAATTCTTGTGGTCATGGATGCGACACTTGCAAGGATGGATATTTCCTACTTCGAAAGCGCAATTATTTTGGCTGTCAAGGTTTGTGTGTTACCATAACATTAGTTGAAATTTTAGTCATAGGTGGCAGTCAAAACGTATTATTTTATGAAAACAATAAGGTGATGCAAGCGTACAAAGTTCCTCTGACCCGTATAAACATACAACAAATCCTTCATTCCAAATGCCATTGCCTCTCCAACTCCCAACAGATGAGTTCCGGCATAGCTGTTGTCTTTTATTGTGATGTGTTTTTAAAATGTGTTTTATCTGTCTATTTATAGGTTGTGAGTGCGATGTGGGCGGAGCGATTGATTCAGCCTGTGATGACATATCTGGGCAGTGCCAGTGCCGCCAGAACATAGTCGGCCTCAAATGCACACAGTAAGATATATTAGACTTTATATTCATTGTAGATATCCATAGACTGTATAATATACAGTATACAGTCTATGTATGAATATCTATAATTTATGTCAATTTATATATCATATAAATGTACATAGCTAACCTGCTAGCCGCCGCGTTCCGAATAGGAAATGTTCATGGGGGCGCTTCCGGCTCCATCTACTCTTGACTTTACATTTTAAAATGGTCACCCCTCTCTCTGTAACTGCTGCAATGTTCGTATTACCCTGCTCTATGTGATCGTGGTGTTTTTATTTCGCTCTTTTGTACCTAAATAAATTCCTGTTCCTAATATGGAACTCCAAATTCGCTCTTATAACCACTAGCATCGTGAGCTTCATTTGACTGGAGCCGAACGCTGTGGGTGATGTCACATTCCCTTAGTCCACTTCTTTATACAGTCTGTACCTAAATACTATTTGTTAAAGTACAAAGTTATGAATCGCTTGAAATTCTTAACTTTTTAGGCCTGCACCCAACTACTATCTCCCCACACTGCACCAGCTCAAGTACGAGCTGGAGGACGGGACCACTCCAAATGCCAGACCTGTGCGCTTTGGTTATGACTCTGAGGTGTTTCCAGATTATAGCTGGAGAGGATACGCTTTCATGTCACCTGCACAGGTCAGTCCACTTCATCCGCACATTCTCCCTTCATTGGCATTGTCTATATGCACACCACAAATCTGATCATTATCTGATTTCCGTAGTCATCAGACTATATTGAAATGTCATGTAAACAGTTATATCTGATGAGGGAAATCTGATTTCTTTCTGGTTATTCACACTGGTGCAGGTTTTGACTAGCAGATGTATGCAAAAAGGGGAAACTAATGTGGTAAAGGCAAAAATTAAAAAGAAAATGTTAAAGGTACACTATGTAACTTTTCTGCTCAAGGGTCCACTACTTCCTTGTTTCCATGAAGATGCTTTTCCATGAAGATATTGCTTTGCCTATATGTGTTATGTAGTATAGCATCAAATGTACCTCTCTTCATTGAGACAAACAAGAAAACACCACCAGGCCAAGTTACATGTCAGACCTGTGGAGAGGTGACCCTAACAACAAGAATGCATGTTTTTAAAAGTATTTTTAAGCAATAAAAACACCCATAAATAAATGCATGTTACAAGAGGTAAATAGAATAATATGGAATATTTAGTCCTCCTGTGGACCCACCACCCGCGGGAGGATTCATGGGGGCTGGTGCATTGTGTTCTGGGCAGCAGATCGGCTTGGACTGCTGCCCCCGCGACCCAGAAAATGGAAAACCGGAAGAAGATGATTGAATGGACGAATTTAAGGCAACGCAATAACATCTCCATGGTGGCAGACCCCCCCCACCAGAAAAGTTACATTGTGCACCTTTAAAGACTGAAAGTTATTTTAAAATTAATTGCAATTTTGTCTGTCTCCCAGTTACAACTGCTACAAAAAAATCTGTTTATTTACTGCCACATGTCACCAGGTTATGATGATCAGATTTCTTTAGTGCATATAAACACACACCAAAATCAGATCTAATTATTGAGTTATCTGATTTTTATATCTTATTCTCTTCTGTTCACCATCATTCTTTGTTTCCATTACCACACAAATGCTTTTCTGGGACATGATTACTGCTTTCTGTGGGAACTAACCCTCTCTCTTCCAGCCAGAGGTGATCCTAGAGCTTAGCTTCAGCTTTCGTGGCCTTTTCCACATTGTAATACACTACAGCACCCCACCTCGCAAGGGGAAAGCACCTGTCAAAGCCAGGATTTTGGTGGTGGATGAAGCTGGATCTAAATCGTGCTGTGACTGTAAGTGACGGGTGCTCAATTAGCTTTTCTTGCTTTTTGCTTGCATGCTCACTGTTTACTTTTACTTACTTCCGCTATTAACTTAAAGGAAAAGTAACGTTTTTTACAATTTGAGCCTTATTTCGGTAATAAAACAAGTTGTTTTACTCACCCATAGCACTTTGGTGTCATATGGAGCATTTCCGGAGATGTTTTAGAGATGTTTCAGGGGTCTTCAACGTTTTTCAGGCCAGGGACCTCCAAACAGATGGTGAACTGGGCCAGGGACCCCCTACTATATATACGGCATAGAATTGTGTTTTATATTAAATTGAGCTTAGTGTCATGTATAAACATTGCTACTCTGTTATGGTACATCCAATACAAGGAAATAATACACAGGTTAATACTGTATTTTACACTATAAAATATAAAATTATATTATTTTAAAGTGAAATCAAACGATTTCGCGACCCCCCTGCAGAACCTCCGCGACCCCCCTAGGGGTCGCGACCCCCCTGTTGAAGACCTCTGTTTTAGATTAACGTTAGGCTAACGCCGTTAGCCTAGCGCGACTTATAGCCATAGCTCGGGGCATTCCCCGAGCATGTAATATGCCCCGTGCGGGCTCCAAATAACACAAACTTTAGCACTTTTCAAATCATAGAAGCTCGATGTCTTTAGTCTACGATTTCGTTTGGTCAAAAGTGGCCTGTAATCCGAGATTTATCCATAGTTTCGAGTAGATGAGGATGCCAGTGCGCATGCGCGGAGTGTGCTCTCAGCTCCCGGGACCCAAACATGGAACGCATAGCTGTAAACTATGGATAAATCTCGGATTACAGGCCACTTTTGACCAAACTAAATCGTAGACTAAAGACATCGAGCTTCTATGATTTGAAAAGTGCTAAAGTTTGTGTTATTTGGAGCCCGCACGGGGCATATTACATGCTCGGGGAATGCCCCGAGCTATGGCTATAAGTCGCGCTAGGCTAACGGCGTTAGCCTAACGTTAATCTAAAACATCTCCGAAAATGCTCCATATGACACCAAAGTGATATGGGTGAGTAAAACAACTTGTTTTATTACCGAAATAAGGCTCAAATTGTAAAAAACGTTACTTTTCCTTTAACTACACTTCTTAACATCATTCCATCATTGTTAAAGTGTGTATGACAGGTTTTCATGTTTCCCTAATTATTATTTGAAATTTATTTATACTAGTTTTGTTACTGATTACTCAAATGTGAATGAAACAGTGTCAGTTTATGTAAAAAAAAGAAAAAAAAAAAAGTTCAAAAGAAAAGTAAGTCGCAGTAACAGGAAGCAGAGATAGTATCTCAATACCAGCAGATTGAAGATTCATTTCAACAAAATAAAAGTGTTGTCTTTTGTCTAAACAAAACTATCGTGCAACTGAGAGTTTTGAGTTTTGGCCTTAACCAACATTATGGTTGCTAGGTAACAGAAATTATTTCATGTCATATCTGGTGCCCATATCAAAACAGGAAGAGAAATTATAAACTTCACCAAAATACAAATCTAAAAATAACGAGGCACGATTTTTTAGTGAAGGCAAGTCAAGTTTATTTGTATAGCATCAATTTATATGCAACGTAATTTACAGAATATGAAATACATGAAAATCACAATACAAACAAATCAAAACATAAATAATCATCATAAAATTTGCTTTAAAAGAGAAGAGTGCATAGTGAATAAAAATCATGTGCATAGCTAAACTGAAGCCTGGATTTAAATATTGTCAAAAGAGTAGCATAACCTGTCATAGGCACTTCATATCTTTAACTGTATTTAGTCATGTTTGTGTTGTAACATATATCTCTACAGAATGAAATCAAAGTAAGTGTGCATGTTGACCCCAGAGATGAGAGTCAGCAGTTTTTCCGTGTCGTTTTGAGATTCATTAACCCAAGCAGCTCCACAGTAGCCGGCCGTGTTAAAACTACTAATACCTGGGGCACTGCAGGTAAGGCAGCCCAAACCAAAACATTATTCTAACATTTAATACGCAATTACTGTTACCCATAAACTACATTACTGTGCTTGGCCTTGTGGTGTTTTGAGTTATAGTAAGTTGTATTAGTTTTGCAGATTTAAGGAGTAAAAAGTGGCTTCCTGTAGCGATTCATGGTAGTCTTTATAGCTCTTTATATAAAACTAGAAAACATTAGACCTGAAATAGAGCAATAAGTCAACACACATTAGCTTGAGATGGTGCATATATTAGTAGCATAGACTTTTATGGACGTATTGGAAAAAGGAAGAATTTGTTGTGAGAGAGGGGAATGCAGAAGAATGCATTTGATTTGATTTGATGAGGCCACCCTTAAAGGTCCCATGGCATGGTTTTTGAACGTTAATGTGAGCCCCCCCCCCCCCCCCCTCCCCTCCATGGTTAAAAGTTGCAAAATGTCTAAACTGAGCATTTGCGATCCTTTTCTGCATTACAAAAAATCAGAGCTCAAACGGGCAATTTTGAACAAGGCACCTTATTGACGTCAGATCAAAAAAGAAATGCAAATGCAGTTCCACCCCCGTTTGTCTGTACTCAGCGTCTCTGTAAATCACGCCCAGAGAGTTTGGACCGCGAATGCGCTAGGCAATGCGAAATGCGTTTTTTTATTTGCCTGGAGGCACGTCCGAGTGTTTCTAGGCTCGGAAGTCCTTTATCTGAGCCTCTGGACCTTTGAACAGCAGTGGTTTAATTTTGTTTTCTGTGGAAATGTGTTTATTTTTCAATGGAACGCTTGTCATCTCTTCTCCCCGCAAAAACGCGGAAATGGATCAGAGAGTGCACAGCTGAGAGCGGAGAGTTTGGCCACGCCCCCACCCTCTACTATAGGCCATCTCTTTTCTCCTCATTTGCATTCAAGCAACAACTCCCATAATGGCCTGTTCAGAGAGAGAAAAATTACTCTTTCTCATCTTATCTCTGTTTCTCATGCACTGAATCTTGATTTTGAAGAAGGATTAATTTACAGTATTAGGGAACCATTAAGGAGCCATATAAAAGCATCAAGAAGTACCATGTCATGGGATCTTTAAAGGAACAGCAAAAAGGAGAAGAAGAAAGGGCTGCTAAAATATTTTCACTTTCAACTACCTGTCAAATGTCTTACATATGCTTGAATACACTAAGTTTAATAACTATGCAAGATATATAAAAATGAATAATAATTTAAAAAGGCACAGTCAGTGTTCTCAATATAACTTTTGTAGTTCTTTGCAAAGAGGTTATTGCTTTGCTTGAAAGTTTTCACAGGATGGTATTAAACTTTTTTTTTTTTTTTTTTTTTTTTCCAATTACATGTGTAGTCATTGTTGCACAACCTTAAAAAACATGCATTCTTACTTGGAGCAGGCTTGCCTTTCTACATACCTGACCTATAACCTGGCCTTGAGGTTCCACCTTTTTGCAGAAGTTCAATGTCATACTGTGGAACATTCTCAGCAAAGCAATATCACCTCTATACATAGGTGTTAGACCCTCCACTACAGAAGTTTTAACATTAACATTAAAAGTTACATTAGCACATCACTTTGTATAACATTTACCAGTGTGTTAGATCATATTTGTCTTGTTTTTTTGCAGGGTCAGAGCAGAGTAAGGAAGTTGTGTTTCCCAGGAGTCGGTCCCCATCTTTCCTCACAGTCCCAGGAGAGGGCTTCGCAGAGCCCTTTGCCCTCACCCCAGGGAAATGGTTCATCCACATAAGAGCTGAGGGAGTACTGCTGGTAACTCCATTAGAACTGCATTGTGTCAAATCAGATCCTAATTTGTGTTTTGTGACTGTTGTCTCATTTGTTTTGTGTTGTCTAGGATTATCTAGTATTGCTGCCCCGTGATTATTATGAAGCCCCTCTGCTGAAGGAAAAGGTCACCACGCCATGCACATACCAACTTACTGCTGATAGGGACACAAAGTAAGTCCTACGCAATGTTAAATTCACTTATTTACTATTAGTTTTTGTATTTTGTGACTTTTTATTTTAATGAAGGGTATTACATTAGATTGTAATATTCAATCTTTTTTAACATTAAAAAGCTGCAAATGTATCTGATAAAAAGAAAAAAAATGTAATGGATAGTGTAATCTTTTTCTCCATTCACATTTCTAGCCCATTTTTGGCATTCTTTTTCTAAAATTGCAAAACATCCTATGATTATGTGTTTTGCAAAAAATCCCCAAAATATTAAGATATTTACAGTCACTTGCATGTAGGCTTTTAAAGGTATTCTAAAATCATATTCAATTTACTGTCAGTTCGTTTTATTTTCTGTTAATTTTTGATGCAGGAAAAAAACCCTGAACAAATGAGCTCCAGAATGTATTAAACCCATTATAAAATATAACTGCAAGCAGCAATGTGGGGCCAAGCATGTAGGGTCTGACAGGGTCTAACAGGGTTTAACAGGGTCTAACAGGGTCTGACAGGGTCTAACAGAGTCTGACAGGGTCTGACAGGGTTTAACAAGGTCTAACAGGGTCTAACAGGGTCTGACAGGGTCTGACAGTCTGACAGGGTCTGACAGGGTTTAACAAGGTCTAACAGGGTCTGACAGGGTCTGACAGAGTCTGACAGAGTCTAACAGAGTCTGACAGGGTTTAACAGGGTCTGACAGGGTCTGACAGGGTTTAACAAGGTCTAACAGTGTTTAACAGATCAAAGACACATCAAAGACAGATCAAAGGTTGCTAGGTACGTTGCCTAGCAATGCAGAAAATTCCTGAAAATTTTTGCAACTTTGACCTGCTGGTGGCACTAGAGGGTTGGGGCTGGGGGCCTATAAATTGCTGTGGGTAATGAGGAGACTGGCTGGAATGTGCATGCAAAATTTCACAACTTTTTACCAGACGGTTCTAGGGGTAGACTAGAACCAAACCATAGACTCCCATGATGAGTAACATAATGTATAATAATAATAAGAAGAATCAGTAGATAAAGTTGGCTAAATTGTGTTGTATTAATTTACTAGCTTGGGCTTGAAAAATGGTTATATGGACCCAGAATCTTAGATAATTATTTTAGAAATATTGCCCATCCCTACTATTTACTAACCAATTATTCTAACCACTTAATGCACTTTACCAGCTGCTTACTATACAAGCACCTATCCCTGGATGCATTCACCTCAGTGCTGGGGACACAGGGGGTGCTGTCCAGCCGCAGCGGACGCAAGAGGAGGCAGACCAAAGTGCGAAGGCCCACAGCAGACCACCCGGAGATGGCTCTGTTCAATGGGAGACAGGTAGGGAGCTCAAATCTACAATAGTCACCAAGTGTAGTAATTCAAAATAGGGCTGCACATTATATCACAGTTTAATCGAAATAGCAATTTGAGTTGGCACAATTATAAGATAAAGCGGAAACTTACTTATGTATTTAATGTCATATGCCTTCATTAGATCCTGTACAACTATATGTGTCACTTATTTATTGTGTATGATGTATTATATGTATGTTTTTCTCCATGCATTCCGGGTGCTCCCATTGGGTGCAACTCCAGCCACACCTATTTAAGATGGCTTCATACAAACCATTTACCTGATGAAGGCCTAGCTGCCGAAATGTTTCTCCACTGTAAATAAAGCTCACTTTTTGCAAGTTAGACAGAGTGCTAGAGTCTTTCTATTATTGAGTTTGCACAATTATCAAATCTTAAAGGCTGCAGCTGTTTAGATAATAGAATCCTCTACAAACATGTTCTGAAATGCGATTGTCAGTTCATATTTTCATATTCTTGTCTAATGTGACTGCTCCTGGAGTTGTTTACAATGTGCACTATGTTTACAATGTGCACTACTATGTGCACTTTTTTTAAACAAATCTAATCGCAATCGTAATACTGCAATTCTTTTTTTTTTTTTTTTTTCCCAAAATTGTGCAGCTTCAAAATAAATTATCTTCTTATTTCCCAACTCTGTCTAATTAGTGGTTTGGAAAGTGCAATTAATCTCTGTCACAGCTTTGTCACAGTAATTGTTCTGTTATGAAATTCCTGTCTTCCTGTGTAATATTTACAGTGTTATATTTTGTGTCATAGTCCCAGCTGCAGCTCACCCTGCGCGTGCCTCAGCCCGGTGCCTATGCTCTGGTCCTAGAATATGCCAGTGAAGTGGACACTCTGCAGAACGTAAACATGCTCATTAGCGGACAGTCCGGCACTCAGATCCTGGCAAGGGCTAACATTTACAGCTGCGCTTTCAGGTGTGCTACAAAGTGATTTCAGTGGTTTACTATAAGACATTGATACTGTGTAGCTGATGTCATCAACATTAAAACATATTTGGTAGTTTTTGCTAATATGTGCATTATGTCACCATGGTAACTGTTGAACATTCCACCAACAGAGACACATGTAGAACACCCCCAATGTGATCAAAAAGGACTCTTAATTTAACTTATTCACATTATGTTTATTCTTAACAGCTTTTTGTGCCGGAGTGTAGCAGTGGACAGCAGTAACAGGGTGGTAGTGTTTCACTTAACTCACAAAACAGCACTCCTGCTTCAGACGTCTACTACTACATTCATGTTGGTAAGAAAAAGCTGTGGCTCTAAGTTTCTGATGTACACAGTTTATCAAATTATTCATTTTTAATTTATCAAACAGTCTGAGGCATGACTACAGGTGTCAGTAAACTCTGTGTTTCAATCTAATCTTGAAAAAACATTGACTTGACATATGGTTTACCTGGCAGCCAGAACCACGCAATTTGACAAAAATGTACAAAGATGAGTGGGTGTGGAACCATAGCCAGTCTCCCCGATTGCAGAAGAAGTGATTTACAGGTGGATTAAACATTCAGAAAAAACTTGGCGGTTAAGTAAAAAAGGGGAAGAAAGCAACACAGGGTACTGAGAAACAGATTTTTGCAGAATCAACATTTGAAGCACCGAACTGCTATTTATCTCAGGTAAAATAAGTTATACATTTTGTTTTGAATCTTGCATGAATTTTGGAGAGGAGATGTCTTCTGCATTTGAGGGACACATGATACAAATTAGTAGCTGTAACAGTTGTTTCATATTTGGACGGAGGTTTTTCATGCTCTATGGTCTGGCTCCAGACCTTTCTGGATTCTAATAGAATGTAGAAGGGACTGGCTGGTCAGGCATACGTTTGCCTGTATTTGGTAATAGCTATGCCAAGCTATTGTTTTTTGTTTATTTGATAGGGGTAGATACAATTTTAGAATAATGCAATGTTGATATCACAGTGTAACCATGTAACCATGGCTAATTGGCAACAGCAGTCACTAGAAGGGATTTTTTTTAAAGAAAGAGAATTACACTCCCTGAAATATGTGTATGACATAAGATTTGTACAAGTAGAATAATGCAGTTATGTATTTCTGTCTCAGTATAAGGTGTATGTGGTCCCTGCAGAGGAGTTCTCAGTGGAGTATGTTGATCCAAAAGTGCTTTGTGTTTCTACTCACGGACGCTTCACTGAAGACAGGTGAGATGCTGGTCGAGATTTACTCTCTCATGGACTACCATGATATTAGTCAAGTCAAGTGTGTATTATTTAGATAATTTGGGTGTGTTTTTGGCTTTGGCATGTACAGAATGTGTTTGAAAAGCTGAGGGTCAAGGCAGGGTCAAACTCTCACCCCATAATGACTATTTTCACTTTGATGTCCACAAAAATTAGCATTTGTACACAGCTGCCCTGTCGTTCACTTGAAGTCTAATGTGCTAATTATTTTTAATCTTATAATTATGTAGAATTCCATGGTTCAAGTCTGTACCAAGTGAAACTGAAACAGTGGCAGCCAGAGTATTAAGATGTAATTAAAAGAAATTGTTTTGTAGTAACTGATTTTTGTGGCGTACCATATCAGGTTCACTCCTAAACAACTACATGTGTACGTAGCATAACTAATTTTTATGCCCTTTGCAGTCAGTATTGTATTCAGAGTCAGTTTGACATGCCTGGGTCCCCCTGGCTTCTGTCTGCGGCCCGGGATGGACAGCTGTCATCCAGCCCAGCATCTGACCATCAGCACAGAGAGAGTGAGGAGTGGAGACGCCGCAGACAGACCGGTGTATTTCCAATACGCGAACCTCCCAATAATGGCGTTCTGCTTAAATTCCCTCAGGTATCACTGTACAGACATGTCTTTATAAACTTAATGCAGTTAATCCTCTCATTTTAACCCCCTTCCCTGATAAATATAAGCGCTATTTGGGCCACAGTGGTGTAGTAAGTCTTTGCACTTTAACTATAGACTTGAAGTTGCTGTGCCTACCCACTTCCATATTAACCACTCCAGTCACACTAATAAGGAACTGGCTTTTGGTGGTGATCATTTGCTGTGTTATCTTGTTTTTCTTTCCCAACTCTCATGAGAATGCTTTTAGTGTAGGGCTGCAACATATTATTAAATCAATATTTTCTGATTTCCATCTATAATACAGTTCAATTCTAATATTTTCTATCTAGAAGCCTTAAGTCAGCATATTGCAGCCTTTATTTGCTTAAAAATGTATTTAAAAATCCCAATGTACAATAGTGCATAATAAAAATGTTTTTTTTTTTTTTTTAATGAATCACTGACTAGTCAATTACTAAAATAACAGTTGAAGCCCTAATCCACTGACCTTAAAGTTGAAACAGAAGTTAGCAGGGTGATTATTTAATCTGAGATACTGAAATTACTGGGGGGCTCTGACAATTCTGTTTTCCTTCAAAGTATAATATAACATTTGCCATGTCTTTGACTTTCCTCCAGCTGTTTAACACCACTACTTATTGCTTTCCAGACGGAAATCACTTTCTCTCCTCGGGTGCCCCTCCCAGGCAGGTATGTGGTTGTGGTCCATTACCACCAGCCTGAGCACATCAGTTTCCCTGTGGAGGTGCGAGTGGAGGCGGGGCGTGACTGGACTGGTGAGTGGCCCTCAGGCCTGCTAAGCTGACTCTTGCCTTATCAAAAGAAACCAAAATCCACATACTTCCATTTGCATGTTTATTTTGGACGTAGTATGTAAGCCTTTTCAATGAGGCGATCTAAATCTTTGGACCTTCTCGGACAGATTTCCTTATATAGATCTGATTGTTCTTTCTCGTAGGTTCAGTGAATGCATCGTTCTGTCCTGCGCTGTCAGGCTGCAGAGACGTAGTGATCTTTGATGGTCACATTGCACTTGATTTCACTCCACATTCCTGGCGACAGCCCAGCATCTCCCTGATCATTCCACCACGGAAGACCCTGTTTGTGGTCAGTGAAATGCCTACCAAAGCATGTCAAGCACGTTACATAGAAACATCCAAAGTGTGGGGCTTGTGTTTTGGAGAGGAGCTCTACAAGTTGAGTTCTTTGCTTTTCCATATGGCCCCCTCTCAAGCACCACAATGACTGGCCTGTTTTCTCATAAATGCCACACATAATTAAATTGTACTGATATTCTGTGTTTAGGATTTTAAAAATAATTACAAAACAATCACACAAAACCAGGTTTCAGTGTTATCATGATACTAAAATGTAAACTTTGGATTCTAAGGAATAGGCTTTAAAGTGTACTGATCACACAACAATCGCACAACTTTACTCAAACCAGGTTTCAGTGTTGTCACGATTTTGATACTAAGGAATACACTATATTGTCGCTCATATACCAATTTTGCAACTTCAGTGACTATTAATTCTCTTTTTTATAGTACTTTCTTTGTTATCACATGGCCTTATGGTCTTATTATTCTAAAACTGTTCAGGAAACTCAAATTTTGTTTTTTATTTTTTAGGTGTTGTATCAATATTTGTTTAAATGAGTATCTAGTTTCAATGCTAGTTTTAGTATCAGATTTCCAATGCTTCCAAACTTTTCCAGGTTTAACTGACATTTTTTCTTTGATCTCTCTGTAGGCTTATTTGTTGCTGGTTCCAGACAGCAGTTACACCCCAGATGCCCTGAAAGCTTTGCCACAGGATAAATCAGCAGATTTCATTCAGCAGTGTCGAGGGGAAGGCTTCTATATTGAGTAAGCATCCACTGTGGTTAGATAGATAAAGATAAGTTAAAGATTTGTTTTATCATAAAACAGGCTTGACTCAACACAGAATTATCTGATCCAAAGTTGGCATTATGTCTGTTCTGCCTGTTTGCCATGACTGGAGTTGCTACGTAATCTTACCTTATATTAAATACTGCCCTCTAGTGTTAGTTAAGTTGAGCACCTCAAACTGAAGAAAAAGAGAAGAATTAATGATTATTAGATGATTGTGATGAAGATAATGTTTTAGTTTTTATCAGTCATAACGCACTGAAAGATTGGAAAAGCAGTAGGTGTCAAGTGAGCTGCAAGATATATTACAGTCAAGCTGAAATTGCAATTTGAGTGGTCTCAGTTTGCAATTGCAAGGGGTACAAATATTTAGCTAACATCATTTTCTTTGCAAACAAATAATTGTCCTGTTTTATTCTGTCTAAAACCTGCCAACCCTGTACTTTAGACCTCTACAAACATGTTCTGAAAAGCATGGAATTCTTGGATTAGCAGTTCAGATTTCAGTTATGTCTCAAATGATTATGCTCTTGGGCATGTTTAAAATTTGGACAGGAATCAAAACAGGAATCACAATTCCTGTTTACAGTGATAGATAGAAAAATCAATGTGATTGTTTTCCAAAATTGTTCAGCCCTGGTGCCACATAGTACTCCCAAAAAAGAAAGTTATGATATATGGAAATCTCATGTGGCATCAATTAATGTGGAACATTCTCAAAAAAAGTGGGACATTGTCAAAACAACTGAGGTGAGTGACAGTGGTTTAAAGGGCCTATATTATGCTATTTTCTGATCTATGGTATAATGATTCCTCATCAAAAACATGTTTAACATACAAACCCTGCATATTTATGCAGAGTTCTTTGCTTGAACGGAAAACGCTCCATCTTGTGATGTCATGTCTTAATACAGGAATTGCTCCACTCCCTACACCTCCTTAGAATCATTTGGCGTGATTTCAGCCCTGGAATTGCAAATCTCTACTGAAAAAAGGAAAAAGGTAGCTGTTATCTTCAAAAGTACTGCTACATGACATCACAAGTTGGAACAAAGCATTTTGAGCTTTGGAGACAGACTAATAATAAAGGTTTTCTCAAACATGACAGTGTTTTAACGTAGCTTAAAGATCACAAGAATCAGTTTTGTGTAATATAGGGTCTTTAAACAGCTATACAGAACAACCAAGTTGTACAAGTGGTCACCCTATTTTGTGCTGTCTCCTCCTCAGCCCAGTCAGCTCAGAGTTCTGCAGACACGCAGCACGCTCTCTTGTTGCAGCTTATAATAACGGCGCTCTTCCCTGTGACTGTGATAAGACTGGCTCTATTTCATCTACATGTGACCCGGTGGGAGGACAGTGCCCGTGCAGGCAGTTTGTGATTGGACGCCAATGCAATAAATGTGCTACGGGATACTACGGCTTTCCCTACTGCAGACGTGAGTCAACTTTCCCTTTCAAACCAAATTCTTGAAACTATTTTTGTTCTATTAGTCAATTGATAATGCATATTTTGATTGCAGGTTGTGAATGTGGGCGTCGGCTGTGCGATGAGGTGACGGGGCGCTGTATTTGCCCACCTCAGACAGTCAGACCCTCCTGTGATGTGTGCCAGAATCTGACTTACAGCTACCACCCCCTGCTGGGCTGTGACGACTGTGAGTGTTCACCCACTGGTATCATCGCTAATGCAGGGCCTGACTGTGACCGCATCACTGGACAATGCAGGTCAGGGAGCTTGTATTCAGTTTAAAATTGTATGCTGTAATAAAAATCTATAAAAACTTTTTTTTTAAAATTGAAGTTGTAAGCCCAGGATTGGAGGGCGGCAGTGCAACCGGTGTGCTGCTGGTTACTATGGTTACCCACAATGTGCACGCTGCAACTGTGAACAGGGAGGTGTCACCAGCGAGGTGTGTGACCCTGACACTGGTGCATGTCTCTGCAAGGTAAGACAGTCACAACTTGTTTATAGTAAATTGATAAAGTAAACTATTTACTGTATATATTTTATGTTTGCTATTGCTTTGTTAGAGAAATGTGGTCGGGGCCAGGTGTGACAGCTGTCGAGGAGGCTCATTCCACTTTGACCTTCTCAACCCTGTGGGCTGCACCAGCTGTTTCTGCTTTGGAGCAACAGACCAATGTGAGAGCTTCACCAAAAGGAGGGGAAAGGTACATTTTCACCCTTAAACTGTTTTAAATTGCTCAAATAATACATTTTCTATTTAAGATGCGTGAAGAGTCCCTCAGTGGTCCAGGTAGAATCCATGATAAAAGAAGAAATTCAGTTTGTCAACTGGACAAAGTTTGTTTGGTCGAAAACGTTTCGCCGCTCATCCGAGAGGCTTGAAAAACAGTTGTGTAGGGATGAATAGGCATGCTAATCTAGACGCCAGAGAAACAAAAGACAGAAACCAATAGGCGAGATAGTTTCGGAAAGTAGTTAGCTAGTTAGCTCCTCCCTGCAGCGAGATATAAGCAAGTGTCTTACCAGCACTCTAACCAGAACTGACGAAGCCTCTCGGATGAGCGGCGAAACGTTTTCGACCAAACAAACTTTGTCCAGTTGACAAATTGAATTTCTTCTTTTATCATTTTCTATTTAATTTAGTTGGTGGATGTCTTTCCTTGTCATTTTGTTTTAGTTTGTGGAGATGCGTGGCTGGCGACTGGAAAGTCCAGACCAGAAGGAGGTGCCCTCGGTCCTGAACTCGGCCAGTGGGACTGTGGTGGCAGACGTCCAAGAGCTCAGTCCTACAGTCTGGGTGCTGCACTGGGTGGCACCACGCTCTTACCTGGGAAACAGGGTTAGTCTTACACTTAATTAGAGAAATGTTGTCATTATGTTTATACTTACCTTACAGAGCTTATTGTAGTCAAAAAATAAGCACATAAGTACCCCAAATACACTGTTTATCCCTCTTCAGGTCTCCTCCTATGGTGGTTTCTTGACTTACCAGACAAAGTCTTTTGGCATTCCTAGTGAGGGGATGACTTTGATCGACAGAAGACCAGATGTTCTCCTTACTGTAAGAGAACTAACCGCTCTACTAAATGTTTAGTCTGATTCTGCTCATTTGTCATCAGCATTATTTTGACTTCTTCTTAGGGCCAAAGTATGACTCTAATTCACGTGGCCCCACAACTTCCAAATCCAGACAGGATCTACCATGGACGAGTGCAGCTTGTAGAGGTAAACAATACATATATTTTTCCCAGTTCACTTTTAGTTTTTATCACATTATAATGCACTTAAAAGAGCATAACTGGAGTAATGCGTTTATAAATCACCATTGTTATCCACATTTCTGAGATTGACTTCGTCTTGGCCAAGGGTTTTTATGTGACCTTTCTGGTTAAACTATGGTTAAAAATCAAAGCACCAGATCCCACTTTGTTCGTATCTCCAGTTGCCATAACAATTACCGTAACATTAACATTAAATCCAACCCACTTTATTTATATAGCACATTTCATAAACAAAACAGTTTCCAAAGTGCTGCACAATACAGATAAAAACAATAAAATACTGGGAATATAATGGGAATATAAAATAAAGCTGTGTCTCCCTTGTCAATGTTAAGACAATAAAACTAGTGAAATCAAATAATAGCAAAAATACGAATACATAAAAAGGTTAAAAAAAACATACAGTTTGTAAAAGTGGGTCTTATTTCATGTCTTTTGTCTTAGTGCTTGTATGTATACCCATATGACCTCTTGCTATTTGTAGGGAAACTGGCGTCATGCCGGTAACAACAGGCCAGTGTCTAGACAGGAGCTGATGATGGTTCTGGCCAGTCTGGTGGGCCTGAGGATCAGAGCTCTGTACTTCACCCAAAGCCAGCGCCTGAGCCTAGGGGACATGGGGCTGGAGGAGGCCTCTGACAGTGGCACAGGGAGCCCAGGAAGCACTGTGGAGAAGTGCTTCTGCCCTCCTGAGTACTCTGGGGACTCCTGTGAGGTAAGGCCAGGGGTGTAAAGTAACTATTTACCAATACACATGTTAGTGTAATTGAGTGTGTGTGTGTGTGTGTGTGTGTGTGTGTGTGTGTGTATATATATATATATATTTTTTTTTAACTGTAACCTCAGATATTTTAAACCTTGTACTTGTAATTGAGTATAATTCTGACCATGTATTTGTAATGAGTTTCAATCCACAGCTGTCTCTGTTTCTCTCCATACCAACCCACATACAGCACAGCATCGCCTGCACTGATAAGTTCAGAGAATATATAAATAAACTTTTACTTTTGGTTGACCGAGTTTTGAACAGAAGCGTGATCTAAAATGCTTCTAAAATTGCTAGTACTCTAGTAGTGGTATTTTTCATGCATACCTTTTACTTTTACTTTAATTTTCAGTACTCTTTCCACCACTGGGTTAGGCCTCCCCTCAGATGTGATGTCATTATAGCATTAAGACGCACGTGGATTCATTATTCATTAACAACCTTTAGATTTTTTACTACTAACATATATATGTGCCTCCCGGCTACATTGAAAACGATATAGCAACTGTAGGGAGTGGCAGTAGGACTTGTCAGGTGTGAAAGGACTGTACATAACATTCAGGGTGGAGCTCACGATGACTGAAAGGAATCTTTTTGAGGAGCTCATACTTTTTGGGTGTCCTGACTTGCCACAACTCAGGGCTACACCTTTTTCTTCAGAGGAAAAAAAAACTCTATCAGCTGAGGAGCAGTGGGAGGAATGTACTGGAAAATACCGGTTGTGAAGACGTGCCACTGAACTGTATTGCCTCAGGGTGGGATATGAGGCACACACATAATATTAGTGATTACAAGGGTTACACATGGTTACGCGTCACACACAAACTGCATAACACAATATTTTAAAGGTGCAATATGCAAGCTACTTGCTTGTCTCCATGGTTATGTCATTTTTGCATGGAATGTTCCACAGTAGGGCTTTAAACATATTTGCTTTGCATGTGATGCAATTACAGTTGTTTTGTAGCTTAAAATACCTTGAAAAATATGAATTCTTACCACATTCATGTTTGCTTTTTCATAGATCTGAGTTTTTTTCCATACTGTCGTATAATCAAAACAGCATTATCTCCATGGAGACAAGCAGGTGGTAGACGCTCTACCAGAAAAGTTACACAATGCGCCTTTAAGGGGATTTTAATTTTGGTGTTCCAACTTCCAAACGTAATGAATAAATAAGTAAATAACAATGAATTTTACTGAACCATGGAACCTTTCTAGGGGCTTGGTTGTAGGGATGTACCCAGAATTCCCTCTTCTCAAACATTCCTCCAAATTGCAATGAACGATTTTGAAAGATATCACATTTTTCTGACAATTCAATTCACGGTTTATGTTTTGATAGAAGGATTCTATTCATAGTTCGCATTCTAAATGCGAAGGAGCATTAACATTTGGGAGAAGATTAAGATCTGAACTGTCTAAATAATCCAACAATCCCATGCATTTCAGAACATGTTTGTAGAGGGCTAAGATACAGGATTAGGTTTTAGACAGACTAAGACATCATAATTAGTTGTTTGCAAAGCTTTAAGTAATATCATAACCCTAACTCCTTAATTAAGTAGTTACTAAGCGTAATTAAGTAGTTACTAAATGTGTTATATTTAATTTGCAGTTTTAAAGGTGTGGAAAACAGAATTATTTTATCTTTAACTAGTTTGCAGTTGACAAGTTATTCCTCATTTACTTTATCCATTCTGAACACCCTAATAAATCACAGCAATGAGTTTTTAAGCACTTTTATCAACTTTTAGTTGCCAAACGTGGAAACTGAATAAGAAATTCACCTATCTTAAAAATCAAAACAGTGAATATGTCAGATGTTTTGCATCATTGATCAAAAGTGTAGTGTAATCACAAAATATAAAAAATACTCTTAAATACAAATACAAACATACAATATAGCAGCACACAATTTTGATATTGTATCACCAAATTAAAAAATACAACATGACAGTAGCTCGGTTGCCGGTTTGAATTCCCTTCTCATCGCATCATTAGTTGAATGTTCAGATCCACTGACCCACAAGTTGGAGGTGTGATTCCATGTCCCACAGTTGAATGTTGTCATTGTGTAATTTTAAAATTGTCCCATGAGCGGGTGAGCCACTGTCTGGCTGGGTGTGTTTGGAGGAAGTTGATTATATGTACCTGCAGGCTGCATGACACGGCAGCTCACCCCGACATACAGCGGGTGTGGCAGGACAGCTCCTTCTTACTCATAAACACACACACACACCCAGGTCTGCGGAGGGTTACAGGCCTTTTCCCTCTTGTATCTTTGAAAAGCCAAAAAAACGACCACATAGATTAGAACACCCAATTAATGTTTCAGCAACTTTTATTATCATGGAAAGTTTATGTGCTATCTCCACACCCTAAAATTTTAAGTAAACATAATATTGCCATGATATTCTTGTGTGTTCTTGCCTCAAGGCTAGGATTTTTTTTGTTGTGAATTGTTTGTTGCTATACTTTCTGCTTGTGCAGTTCTGGTTATTGCTACATGTTGATAAATATAGCCAATAGGAGAGTGGATTTTAGACAGGCCTAGTGAGCAAATATACTAATATTTTCTTTTAC